>OZ010583.1:34432431-34537431 GCA_963932145.1 Acanthosepion lycidas | reverse complement strand
ATTCTCTTTGACATCACTAAATTAGCGGACACGGAAAATCTGTGATACGAAAAAAAATTTTTTTTCTCTCAATGTTCCCACCAATTTCGTCGCCTGGAATGGTTACTTGCTACCTAATAACAACTAGATTTCCAAGACTTTTTTTTAAAACCATGGTACGGCTCCGTCTGGTTATACAATATGCAGTGCCATCACCTAATCAAAATTGACGTTCTGGAAAATGAACATGCGCTGGAATAGGAATACAGCTGCAGAAAATTCAACGAAATTTGCAAGTCTTGCGAGGATTCATTGTTGGTGCCACAATTTTAACAACACAAGATATACAGAGGGGACAGAAGTCACTGAAAGAAAGCAACAAAAACACCGGCAATGAATGGAAGCGAGATCAAAGGACTAAAACTCAATGTCAAGACGACAGGGTGCACGGTTGTTAGCAAAACGAACAGCCAAATTGGGGATACCGAAATCAAGAAAGTACGACAATTTAAATGTCTGGAAGTGTTTTAAAAGAGGACGGAAAATGTAACGCCGAAATCCGAAGACGCATTGGGATAGCGAAATATGCCTTCCAAAAGCTAAGCAAAGTATTAAAAAACAGAAAAAAAATATTGTTAGAAACAAAGAAAAGGGTATTGAACTATTATGTAATATCAGCTGGTCAGTGTCTTCGCAGATGAAGGAAAAACTTGAAGCAACAGCAATGTTGATCTACGGATAGAATCTAAAAACACCATGAAACGAACATGTGAGCAACGACGAAGAGACAATGGAAAAAAAATTAACTTATACTTAGCACCAGGAAGAGAGAAATGAAATTTCTGAGGTATATAATGAGGAAAGAGGGTTTGAAAAATCTGATACTCACAGTACATATTGAAGGCAAGAGAGACAGAGGAAAGTAACGCACAAAATACCTAACGAGCCTGAGCGAATGGATCGCGGAGCAAAGTTTTGGAGAGATGGGAAAAAGATAAAAGTTATTAAGAGCTACAAAGGAGAGGAAAATGTGGAGAGTCATGATCGCCAACGTTCTGAAGGGACACGACACACAGAAGAAGAACTAACAGTAGGATTAGCAAGTTTTAGGATTAGTCTGGTCTAAGGCCAAAGATTCGAGACACCCCAGATAATCAACCTTATGACACTATTAATATTACTTACTTAGATTAGAAGTGTACAAAGCTACGTGTTTAACACTCACAGCCTGGATCGAATTCCTTAAACTTGCTGTCTATGGTGTTAACTATGGGATTTACTAAGTGTGAAACAATTTTATAACTTTCTGACACAGAGTGTTGATCGAACATATTACTGGGTGTAACAATAAAATTATCTAAATCGCGTAACAACATGGGATTATTGTCCATTCCACAAAATGTTTAATATCTCAAAAACCACTTAACTAATTGAGTTTCTTTTTGCCAGGTTTTCAGATAAGACGCTCGACCATCTTGACGTAATTTGCCGTAAGAATCACTGAAAAACACCTTGAGTTACTCAAAAGGAGAATAGGTTAAAATCCTTTTGTGTCAGCCCCACTGTATCTTCCCTAATGAACAATAGCGAGAAAAAAAAAAGATCATCCAGGCCTTCATTAATGATTACCAGCATTCATACACTGGATTACATCTTCAAAGTCCATTCAAGAACCATCACGAAAACGGTGAATAAGTTTAAAAAATAGGGAATAGTCGAGATGAAAACTGGATCAAGAGCTCACAACAGCGAGAGGTATTATCCTTTCAACTTAGAGCTAAATACATTCTCATTGTTAAAAGTACCAAAGTAGAGTCTAGTACTGTTATAAAAACATCAGTGTATTCCATTAAGATATCTTTAATCATTTCTAAGATACAGCAGTTCAAATTTAATCTAACAATTGGACAATTTTGTTGTTCCGCGATTTGGACAATTTTTCCTGTTATACCCGGTATATTAATAATAGTATTTATGAAGCACCAGTTAATCGGGCACAGACCACAGGTATGATGCAGACAGTGAGCATCGGAATCTTGACACTTATAAATGTATTTACTATGCTTTATTTCTCGAGGTAAAAAAAAAAAAGAACATGTGTTTCTTCAGACAGAGTAACAGTGGAGATGTCTAGGGCAATATATCTAGACGGAACCTATGCCTCTTCAGGCTGGTTTTGAATCCAGAATTGTCTTTCTCTTAGAATAAATGCCTATCAAGACTAAAGGGGGGCATTTTAATTTCATCGTTTCAATCTCCTTAGTTTGACTTGATATAAAACATTAGATTACGGAGAATAATTTCTTAAATTTTTAAGATTGCTCAGTACTTAAGAATTATGTATAAAAGGCGCTAACGTTAATTCAATTACTTTTTTAACGCCTAAAGACCTCACAGAATAACATTAGATAAATATCTATTAGTCAAAAAGCTGTGAAATTTGCGAACACCTTAAATAAACAGCTATTGTCTCGTTAAAAAAAATGTTTTTCTGCAATATTTTTAAAATTAAATAAAATAATAGTTGTTTAAAATCAGATTAATTATACCTTAAATCAGCTAATATTCCGAAAATAAAGTTTCAGAAAAGTATTTTTTTTTTATTTTTGAAAGATTTTTTAGTGAAGAAAATCGCATTGCGATGACAGCCAACTTAAAATGGCGCTGATAGGATATTTTAGGGAAAAATAACTACTTCCAGTCAATTTAAATTAGTTTTGAAATACAATAAATATATTTTTTCTTATTGGGAATATTAAATTATTATAACTTGAAATTGATACTACAATAAAAGCATTAAAAAAATTTAAATTTTTTAAAAATTCAGTTTAAACCTATGGCATCTCTCTTTTGGAGGTACTTAGATTATATATATATATATATATATATATATATATATATATATATATATATATATATATATATATATAATTATTTATTTAAAAATATGATTCCAACACGCTACATAAGAGATCTTATGTTTCAAAACAAGAGCCGAATTGAATTAAAGTAAGCTCTGTTCCATGTTCAAGCGAAATTTTTTTTGGAATAACTTATTTCTGAAATTTACGTGTTTTAATAGCATATATATATATATATATATATATATATATATATATATATATATATATATATATATATGTGTGTGTGTGTGAGTAATACCAAGTGCCAGATATTTCGCCTAAACTTACGGCGAAAAGAAACTTAAATGTGTGAGCTCTCCTGAACCCAAATATTTATATGAAAAAAAAAAAACTGTTTCGACTTCCAAAAGGCAACCATTACCTCGACTCACATCTAAAAAAGGACAGTCAATATTCGAACTCGGCTGACGGAACTTTTCGAAAGTTTGGCTATGAAGAAGATTCTGAACAACCTTCCACCCGAGAATTGGCACGTCACAATTCACCGTTCACTATCCAGATTATCTCTACATTTTTGTGCGTCTAAAATCTGCAGCATCCCCATACTATGAATAGCTGTCTATTTTTAATGCTCAGTCACGTTTGCGTATTTTTATCTACCATTAATACATACACACACACGCACACACATATATATATATATATATATGTGTGTGTGTGTGTGTGTGTGTGTGTGTGAGCGAGGTATGTTTTTGTTTTTTCCTATTCCTAAGCTCTGACGTCATTGTTCTCTTTCAACCACTCATCTGAAACTTAATCTGTGTTTATAGTTAGACAAGTAGGATATATATATATATATATATATATATATATATATATATATATATATATATATATATATATATATATATATATATGTTGTATGTGTGTGTGTCTGAATATTTGGACGGATTCCTGGCAGCAATTGCGCCTAATAAATTAACCGAGTGATTTTCTGATTATTTAAAAAGAAATTATCAAATTCAAAAGGGCAAAGGACACAGCGAGATGAATATAAGACCAAAAACGCGATTCAGTTAATCGTTCCGAGTCATCAGATTTAACCCGATGTGTAGAATAACAGATATACAAAAACAGGTAAAAAGCCCTGAGATTTTTGGACGTGGCTAATTGTGAAACATTTGATTCCAGGTCGTCCAGATAGCATTTTCCAATTGTTTTAAGATATGTTGAATCAGGAGTTCGCCTTCATATGTACAAAAAAAAAATTGAAAATTTTTTGAGATGACATGCAATAAAATGCTACCTTTAATAGTGCCGTCGTTCAGATTGAAAAATATATGTCTTTCATCCATAGAAAGATATCCAACAGCTGCTTGAAGAAGAAATTATTCCCAAGCCTGTGGAAATTGCCAAGCGTATATCCGGTTTTCAAGAACGTGGGTGCATGATCTTCCCACTCCAGTACAGATCCGTCAGTCTCCTCAATATCATCAATAAGCTTTTAAAGACTACTATCAATAGGAAGATCATTTAGCACCTAGAAAAAAAAAACCTCTTCAGCGACGAGCAGTATGCGTTTAGGTCGGTCCGATACACTGCCAACGTCCTAACTACCATCACTCACAAAATCATTGAGGCTGTTGACTGCAAAGGCACCTAGAGGAACATAGCACAAGATATATCAAAGACCTTCCACAAGATGTGGCACATAGGCTTACTGCACAAGTTGTCCAGTTATGTAACAACTGGAAGGGTCTTCTCGAAAATAAAATCCTTCCTAATAGTCAGGGTCCTGAAGGTACTAATAGCCAGTTCTCTGAAGCCTTAGAGGTCAAGACAGGCGTCCCCAAGGAGTCACTCCTTGTACTAATCCTCTTTTTGATCTACATAAATTATCTGCCTAAAAATATACACAATCATATAATAACATCTATGCCGATGATACGAATATATACGGGCGCACCTATAAAACTCTCGATGGTCAGAGATTGTCGACTGATCTCTCTTCCGATCGTGCACAAAGTACCCTGTGGGGTAAAAACTGGCTGATTACATTCAATGACTCGAAGACCAAGCTTGTTACATTCCAATCGCCGATCTGACCCGTACTACAACTCACTGTACCGGCCCAGTAAGTACCTGACTTTTTACAAAAGCCAGATCCAGACATAAAATGGAGTACTGATGTCATATTTGGGTGGGAACAGCCGAGACCTTACTCTCCAGCCTTGATAGAGTTCAAAAGCGTCTCCGAGTCATTGTCGGTGACGAATTATTCTCCACCCTTAAAACCTCTATCGCATAGGCTGGATGTGGCAAGACTATCGGTGCACTATCGTTTCTTCCACGGTAAATGCTCGGTCGAACTACATTCTCTGGCAAACCTTCACGGCAAGAACACGACATGCCATTTACATTGTAGCAAACCATCCACATTCTCCTCATATTCTATGGTCAGGAGTAAGTTCCACTTGAGCAGCTTCCCTGTGGAACCAACTCACAAAAGGATCTTTCCTCGATCACTACAATCTTAATCTGTTAACCATCATCTTCCACACTCCTAAACAAACAAATGGCATCCAAATATAACTCTCTACCTCAGGTGACCCCCGGGCCTTGTAAAAAGTAAACCTTACTATAATAAAAAAAAAAAGATCTGACGAAATATATTTTAGTACTATTTAATTAATAACAACATATGTGTGCAGTCTGGATCGAATAATATGGATGAGCAAGATTAAATGCAACATTCGCCTTTTTTAATTTTTTTTTTTTCTTTTTTTTTTGTGAAATGAACAATATACGCGTAAAGCCAAGCAAGGCATTTTATTCGGTCAAGTCGGTTCACTGTGTGCACAGAAAGTGCATTTGCAGTTGGCTGAAAATTAATATCTATCGCATAAATGGCTACATCTTATTCACCACACTTACTGCGCAATATGTTTAACATTAAGAGGAAGCTAATCATTCATTCCAGAGGTTCCCAACCTTTTTGCATCATCACTCAGTTTCACAGTGAAAAAATCTTTCTACTGGTTCGTAAACTGACTTTACCAAAGATAGGTAACAAATTACACTGACTTATGCTGCGGCTGCTGCTACTATCGAACAAATTTAAAGCAAGCTTGATCATTAAAATATCTTTTAGAAAATACTAAAATATTTCTTGCTTGCGAGTATATTAATATCTTATCTAGTAATGTGACCCAGTAATTCTCATTCAACAAACTCATTTTTTAGGGTAAAGGGATTTGTTAATACAGCTTCTTTGCATGTCTCCTTTTAATATTTTTTCGGGTAGCATATGTTGAAATACCTATTTAATACTATATTTCTAACTAAAATTTCCAATCGTCCACCATTTTCTGTTCAATTTATCATCGCCCACCCAACACTTGAAATCGTCCACCGGTGGGCGATATCGCTCAGGTTAGGAAACACTGATCTATTCTATTTTATTCGTTCAATCTTTTTTCATTTTCTCTTCTGAAGGGACCGTGGGCCTTGTCCCTTCCTTGTTTAACAATGGGATATGCCTGCTTCGTAATTAAAGGAAACTGACAAAAAGGTTTTAGTTGTTTCTCTTCCTCTCTCTCTCTCGCTCTCTTTCTCTCTCTCTCTCTCTGACTTATTCACTCTCCCTTTCTCTCGATTATAAATATTAAATGTGACATATGAATCGGAAATTGCATAGAAAAAGAGAAAGAGGCTTTCCAAAAGCAAACAATGGTAATTGTACACTATTTACATTATTCAAACTACTGTCCACATCTTTGTAGCCATATTTATCACAAGGTTTCGGCCGTTATACGCTCCGGCCTTCTTCAGGTGATTTGAATGTCGAACTGAACACTGTATTTCGCTCACTGGGGTAGACTGTTCTATTTTCCCGTGCTATGGCTAATGGATGTCAGTTATCAGTTATCTCCTGTTAATTCCTCTCTCCAAGTTCACCGCAACCATAACCGGGTATTGAACTCGCACTCTTTCGGTCCTGTCACTGGATCTAACTAACACCTTGAGGACACATGGCACAGTGGATAACGTTGTGATAAACATGATGACAAAGATGTAAAAAATAGTCCGAATAATGTAATTAGTGTATATAATACCTCAATTTAAAAAATATAGACAGATGGTAATAGTAATGTTAATATTAGGCGTTTCCCTACAAGGAAACATTTGGCATTCATTGACCCAGAAGCCAGTAATGTTTTCAGAATTTGTAAAAGTTTCCTTTTCAAAATTTTTTTTTAGGAAAACAGGTTTCCTAAATCCAGAAGTCTTATCGATATTTTCCAGCATTTCATTTGAAGTGGTGATGAATATTAGGATGTGCGTTGTGGTGTAATGCAGAATGCGAAGTTGGAGAGCGGATTTCGAATTCCAGTCGTATTAGTTACATTCATTTATACGCGAATACCACTGAGAAAGGCATGAACGCATCTCTTCTCCCTACCAGCTATGGACAGACTGGGTCGTATAGTTTGGTTGGCAAACAGTCTACCGTAGAAAGAAACGACAATGTGGGAAGATCTTCTGCCTAGTCAATCATAAGCGTGTATCGCATGTGTTACTCAACTGAAGAAAAGTTAGGATCTTGATTAACTTATTATTGTTTTCTTTTCTATTTACATGTGCTATCCGTTTTAGTTGTTTCCGCTGCTGGTAGTTTTCAAGTGATGTGTTGTTTTTTCTTATTTCGTACAGTTCTTTGTTTGTGATCCTGTAGCGCCATTCTCCTCAATGTTCGAAGATGGATGGCGTTTGCCAAGACGCTCAGGGTTTACTCGCTCAAAGCCTTCTTCTCACAATTGAGCTTCGAAATATTTCTGAGATGAGGAATTATGTACACTATTTACATTATTCGGACTATTGTCCTCATCTTTGACGCCATATTTATTACAACGGCCGAAACGTTGTACGCCCCGGCCTTCTTCAGGTGGTTGGAATGACGAACTGAACCCTTTATTTCACTCACTAGGGTAGACTGTTCTAGTTCCACGTGATATGTTTAAAAGAACGCTATAAATACCATGGACAGAGCATTTTGACTATGAGGATGTTTTAAGTCAAATTAGAATGAAAAGCATAATTATTGCATGAAGACCACGCAATCGTACTCGAGATAATCACAGCGAATATAACACGGAGAGTGTCGTGAAAGGTCGGAGAAAAGGGTATAAATAGTATTTAAATATTATCCAATAGAGACTGAATAAAGGTGTTTGTTTAAGTATACAACGTAAGGTCACCTCTGATTAGCCACCAGATTGCGTCTAGGCCGCGCAACCAGTTCTTGAGATATTAAAAATGTCTATTTTTTTTTTTATTTTTTTTTTTTTGAAATGGACTTAAAATGTCTGTGAAATTTTGGTAATCGGTGTTTAATAACCATGCAGTGGTGGTGTTAATCATATTCTAGTGAATCTAGATTCTTTCTTTTTTTTTTTTTTTTTCTTAATGTTGCGATAACGACTGTGCAAGATGAAAAGCGTCTGGACGCGGCTATTGCAAGCTGTCACCCGAAATACAATTTTTTTAAAAATAAGGAATGGAATGTGGCGCCGTTTGCTTGTAGAAAGCCTGTCGCCAAAACGGGAGGTTTATGGAAATCCGCAGATCGACGCCCTTTTTTCTATTGGTAGTTTCTTCAATCAACAGATCAGATGGAAATGCTATCACCGCAGGCACAGAAAAGAAAAGAAAAATAATACAAAGAGAAGAAAAAAGAATGAACCGTGGAGGAGAGTAGGGAGGAGAGTGTCGGGGGAAGAGAAACGAAGTGTGTCTTTCATCATCTTATTTTTGTATCAAAACACACACACACACACACACACACACACACACACACACACACACCAAACAAACAAAAAAAACAAACCCACAGTGGGGTATTAGATGTGAATATCAGTGATTATTTTTACACAACAGAACGGGATTTTTCATTTGTTCTTTTCTTTTTTCTTTATCTTCTTCAGTCTGTTTTCTATTGTTTTCAATCAGGTTTTCTTTATCTATAAAAGGCGGGATGTGTGTGTGTGTGTGTGTAACGAATGCACGGCCCCAATTTTCGACGGATTTGCAACAAAATTTACATGCACTTGCTCCAAGTTAGCGGCTAGGCTAAGACCGACTTTGCATTTCCCAACTCCCATCGATAGTGGAAATAATCGATTTTTTCATGCTTCTGCGGCTGTTTTCATGTAGTTTGAAGCCATTTTTTACTGGCCAGAATGAGAGCCAGTAGCTGGCTGCCACGAATATGCAGGAAGATTCTGTTGGCCAGTGTGAGAGCTAACAGCTGACTGACACGAATGTTAACTAGCATGCTAGTATGCAAAAAAAAAAATATCGATAGCTGCATTCGTCACAAGTGGGAAAAACTTAAATCTGCATGGCACTTTACTCCAATTGGCTCATTCGCTTGCTTAAACTCAACGTTCATTCTGATTCCGCAGAACTCGGTTGGGTGTGAAAAAGTAATTGGTGTTAACATTCTTTTTTCATTCGGTTTTTCCAGTTATGAGTCCTTTTTTTTTTAAAGCTGATCGTTTTGTGTTCATTTAGTTTAGTTCTTTTTTCGTAACAGATTTAATGTTTAGTATAGAGATTAGAAAAAATTCGCAGTGTGAGATAGGCAAGAAGTAAGGCGTGTAGCAACATCAGCATGACAAAGGGTACTCCTTTAAAAGCAAGGAAGGGCAAAAATATTTTCAGTCAAGTGATAGCTATTGCTATATGAGTCATGGGTAACGCCGGGTCATGCTGCTAGTTTTTACTAATTCACTACCTTTTTACTATATTCTTCACCTTTTCTCTTTTCTTTTTCTTTCTTTATTCTACCTTTTTTTCTATTTTTATGTCTTTTTACTGACCAATTTTCTTTCTTTTTTCTTTCTTTCTTTCTTTCTTTCTTTCTCCATCACTTACTTTCATTTTTGTTTCTTTTCTTCTTCTTTTTCTTATTATCTGTTGTTTGTTTGTTTGTATCTTTCTCCATCACTTACTTTCATATGTGTTTAATTTCTACTTCTTTTTCTTATTATCTGTTGTTTTTTTTTGTTTGCTTGTTTATTTCTTCTTTCTTTCTTTCTTTCTTTCTTTCTTTCTTTCTCCATCACTTAATTCCTTTCATTTTTGTTTCTTTTCTTCTTTTCGTTATTATCTGTTGTTTGTTTCTTTCTTTCTTTCTTTTTGCTCTTATCTCTCTTGTTTCTTTCATCATTATTTGTTTCCGTTTTGCATTTGATTCTTTTTTTTTCTTCCGATTCAATGCCTACACTTCTTTTTGCTAATAGTAGTGCCGGTCAAACGCTATAAGAACGAACAGAAAATTTCGTATTTAAATGAAAATAAAAAAAAAAAAAATCAAGTCCCATTGTATAATAATTTCTTCACTTGCCGATATACAGTTTTCTCTTATTGCTCTACTTTGAGTTTCCTTATTCAACCAGTCCATGAACCTATTTATTTTCTTTCCTTCTTTTTTTCCTTACGTCATTAATTCCTCTTTTTTCATTGGTTGTTTCATTTTCTACCTGTTTCTGTCGATTCTTTATATCTTACTATCACTTCTTTCTTTCTTTCTTTCTTTCTTTTCATCAGTTTTTTCCTGCTTCTTTTATTAATACTTCCATCCTATTTCTTTTTTCTTCTTCTCTTTTTTCCTTTCTGTTTTCTTCATTCCTTTTATTTATTTCCCTTCCCTCTTTTCCTATCCATTTTCTTTCTTTCCTTTCGATTTTTATTGTATGATATTTTTAATACATACAGGGTACGTGGGTAAATTGCCGCTATTTTATATTCTTAGCTTCGCGCATGTGCGTTGTTTATTTTTGATTTTGTAGATTGCACAGTATAGTAGGTCAGTTGGGCACCATCTAGAAGAAAAAGAACACCATGACGCAATTAAACTCGCCAAACATTTGGAAACAGCATGCTGTAATTCTTGGCATTCTAGGCCGGGAACTCCAAGACGGACATTTCAGAGTGTTTGGATGTCAATCTGACGGCAGGGCAGATGATTCGGGAGGAGCTGGATGAGTCTAACGGTGCTTATGAAGATACGTCAACTCGGAAATCTCACTCTGATTGTTCTGATAAGAAAAGAACTCCCGAATTTGTTGATGAGGGCCTCCAACACGTCACGGAGGTATACACGAAGTGTCTTGAAATTGAAGTGCCGCCCTGGGTCAAGAGGGTGTCTGTTGGAAGATCCTATGTCTGGCAACAGGACTCTGCACCATTCCATACAAGCAGGAGAACATAGTCTTGGCAGTCAGACAATTTTTGCGACCACATCACATCTTACATCAGGTCACCTAACTCCCTAGACTGCAACCCTCTTGAGAGTCCTTATGTGTAGGCCGCAGTTGAGCGAGAGACCAACAAAACTTTTTGTAACACTAAAGATGAACTGCGGGAAAGGATTATGGCTGCATTTTCCAATTTAAATAAGATCATCCAGAAGAGATGCAGGAGGTTTCGAAGCCGTCTGGAGGCAGTAGTTTCAACTACTGCCTCCAGACGGCTTCGAAACTGGTTATTTTATTGAATAAATTTACGCTTTAGAATTTCAAGATATTTTTGTGCAATTTGGATAAATATATCTGTTAATGCGATGTCAATGATATTTTCATTTTTGAGTAATGTAAACGACAATTTATCCATCGCACTTTGTATATTAATTTTTTCTGGGAAAGTTAACAGGTTGCGCGTTTTTGTGTATTTTGGGCGAAGATGCGGGTTCAGTATGTAAACAAAGCAGATAGAAGCTTATAAAACCTGAGTTTCTACTACAATCGTTTATTCTTTTTTATGGTGAGTGTGGGGGAAAATAAGGTTCCTTTTGTTTCTTGGATATATCCGTTCTCCTTTTTGGTGCAAGAGTAAGTTAACACTGGTTTAAATGGTCAAGCACAACTCGGCCTTGCGCAGAACAACTAAAGGAAAGTTTCTGTCTATATATCTGTGATGGGGTATTATGATTATTACATTATTTATATTATTCGGACTGTTATCTTCATCTTCACTGCCATATTCACAACATTTCGGCCGTTGTACATTGCGGCCTTCTTCAGGTGATTGGAATTTCGAATCGAACCCTTTATTTCGTCCAACGGGGGAAATTGTTCTAGTTTCACGTGTCATGCGTCTACTGGGTGTCTCAGTAATTTCTCTTTAACTCAAAGTTTGGTTCACCATTGCTGTGGCCTGGTATTGGCATATATATATATATATATATATATATATATATATATTGCTATCTTGGCTTTAACAATAGAAAAGTAGTAGCGGTAGCTTAGTGGGGAGTGTAAAATTGTATACAAAGAAATTCAGCATTGAGTATATTTCTGCTGCCAGGAAAGATTTCATTTTGAATATACTTACATAAAAGCACGTTCCTGAAACACACACACACATATACACACAAGCGCGCGCGCTCACACACATACACCCCCCGACACACGCATATACATACACACACACACACACACACATATATATATATATATATATATATATATATATATATATATATATATATATATATATATATGCATATATATTTTTTTTCGTCTCTTTATTTCTAATCCTAGTTTATTATTTCTTTACTTCTGTTTTATTGTGTTCATTCAATCTTGAATAAATATATATTTTTTTTACTTTTCATATAATACACTTCAGGTAATACTTGCAAACCTGTTACATTTCGAGTTACTGGGTGTCAAATTCTCGTCTAATTTTCACCATTTTCTTTAAATTTTTATGTGTTTACTTACATGGCGTCAATTCATACGTTTCGTTTCGTTTCGTTTCGTTCCGTTTCGTTCCGTTTCCTTTTTTTCTTCATCTTCTTTTATGTTTTCCAGTTTGATTGTTTTTACCTTTTTCCTTTTTTACCTCTATATAACACAACGTTCGTTTTCCGCTTTATCCACTTCTTCTTTTGCACCGACTGTTTCCGTATAAGGCATTTTTTCTTTTTATTATATAATCTTCAACATCTTTATTTCGTATTTCAATTTTCTTTTCAAACCTTCCCTATTTGTATCACTTACTCATAACTCACACACATATATATATATATATATATATATATGTGTATACATATATATATTTTTACGTATATATACATGTAGTATATATATTCATATATGTATACATATACATACATATATGTATACATATATATATATATATACATACATATATGTATAGATATATATATATATGTATACATATATATATACATATATATATGTATACATGTATATATATGTACATATATATATATATATATATATATATATATATATATATATATATATATATATATATATATATATATATATATATATATATATATATCTTTTTTATGTGGATTTTTCGCGTAATGCCGACACCGTTATTCTTTAAATCTCAGGTATTTGACATAATGATTAGATGATGACAGATCGAATTTTGTAAAAGTAACACCTGGGATTACTCGAAGGATAATCCGAAAATGTTGAATAACCATAACATTGTTATTAAATCAAGGCTCTGAATGGCTCTATTCGAGGAGAGAGAAAGGGTTTCAAATATTCTTTGCAATAGATTCATTACTATTTATTTCGGGCGCCTAAAAATATGTATATAAACTTATCAGATATTCTACACGAGTGCTTCCTGGAGTCTCTGTCACAATTGTCCTCTTGTTACCCATAGTCTTCTCAATTCTCTCCCTAATTTAAAATGAGATGACGTAATTTAATAATTTTCCCGCCGTTTATTTTACAGTGATAATTATTCAAACAATTTATTAAGCCAAATAGCTTTATTATGATGCCATTAAATTAGAAAATACAAGTTTCCATATAGCTTACAACTTATCACACTTATTAAATTACTTCTCTGGTTAAAATAAAACTGTTTGCCTCGTTAAAATTCTTCTCCCTGGATAAGACTCTTCGGCAAACTAAAATTGCTGCCCTGGTTAAAATTCGCCCTCTGTTTGAAATTCTTGTCCTGGCTGAAATTCTTCCCCAGGTTAAAATTACACCCCAAGCAAAAATTCTTTTCCTGGATAAAATTAAACCCCAGCTACAATTCCTCCTCGGACTAAATTTCTTCCCTGGTTAAAATTCCCTCTCTGGCTAAAATTCTTTACCTGGCTAAAATTCTACCCTGCTAAAATTCTACCCTGCTAAAATGGCTCCCATTTCCAAAATTATTTTCATGGTTGAAAACTCTTCCCTTGGATAAAAATTCCCTCCCTGTCTAAAATTCCTCATTTTAGATTTAAAATTTCTCTCTTGAAAGTCAATTATCTTCTTTTGAGAATCCCTATTCATTTAGGATAAATTTTCATTTTTGAAAAAGAAGTTTCCATCAGACACAAGAATTATTATTATCACGTTGGGCCTGAATAGATAGGTAATAAATAAGAAGTAAGTAAGAACTCCTATCGCATAACGAACGCAAATGGGTTTAATGTTGTGCAACGAATGACCAACACCTAATTTGAAAATGTAGACACGAAAAAGTCCAAGTGTAGAAGGCAGACTACGTAACCATCAACAAACGATTTAAAAATACAGTACTACACTCTAAAACAATCAACACGTGACTGGAAGTGATCATCTTCCTGGTAGATACAAAACTGAGGATAAACTTGCAAAACTTAATGAAGCCCAAAACAAGGCCTTTGCGGCCATGCGATAACCTTACCTTAATTTGTTAACAAAAATATGTAATCCTCTTCCTCCTTCTATGTGCCGTATCTCTTCAGGGCGTGGATGATCAACGTTCTCTCCCTCGTGGCCTTAAACGACGTTTCTCACTTTGCTAATCCACCTGGCCCCTGTTCCGCCTTCCATTAACACAAGTTGGCCAGGTAAATGGTTCGCTGCCTTCCCCTATCACTCTTACCCTCGTTATATCACATGAGGGTTAAATTTTCAAAGTTTTCTTTCCACTGCGTGTGCAAGAACTTTCAGCTGTCTTTTTCCGATTCTGAATATAAGTGTTTTTGTCACCATTTTAGTTAAGACTTCGTCGTGGCTTACTCTCTCATCCCATGCAGTCCTCAGTATCCTCCTGAAGAACCACATCTCTGTTGCCTCCAATTTCTTCTTCATCTATGGCGAGATTGTCCCATTTCTTATTCTCTCCGTCCATGGTATTCTCAGTATCCTTCTGTAGAACCATATTTCTGTTGTTTCCGGTTTCCTATTCATCTGTGGGGAGATTGTCTCGTTGCTTACTCTCTCTGTCCATGGAATTCTCAGTATCTTTCTGCAGAACCATATTTCTGTTGCCTCCCGTTTCCTCTTCATCTATAATGAGATGGTCTCGTTGCTGATACTCTCCGTCCATGGTATTCTCAGTAGAGCCAATTTCTTTTGCTTCCGGGTTCCTCTTCATCTATGGCGAGATTGTCTAATTGCTTCCTCTTAGTGTCTACGGAATTTTCAGTATCCTCCTGTTTGCCTCCAGTTTCCTCTTTATCTATGGTGAGATTGTCCTAGTTAAGAACAAATATAAAAATTGAAAGTGGCCATGAAGCCAAAGCGGATAATATTAATGGACACTATTGTGTCATCAGTAAAATAAGTTTTTCCCCCGAGGGAAGAGAGATAATGCAAAAAAGAAGTCGATAATTTAATGTACGGCAGACAACAGATAAGGCCAAGAAATTTTACAGAATATATTTGTTTGTCTATATTTCTAAGATGAGGTATTATGTACAGTATTTACATTATGCGGACTATTGTCCGAATCTTTGTCGCCATATTTGTCACAACGGTTCGGCCGTTGTACGCTCCGGCCTTCTTCAGGTGGTTGGAATTTCGAACTGAACCCTTTATTTCGATTACTGGGGTAGTCTGTTCTAGTTCCACGTGCCATGTTTGATGGATGTCAGTTATCAGTTATCTCCTGCTAATTTTCCCTCTGAAAGTTTTCCACTCCCTTAACCGGGTATTGAACTCACACTCTTTTGGGTCTGTCACTGGATCTAACCAACGCCTTCATCCACTGTGCCATGTGTCCTTTTCTTCAAAAATCTATTTTTGGGAATATTTTTCCTATAGCTGGTCATATTTTTTCAAAGAATGCATAACTGTATTGCTGATATTTTTTTTTTAAGTATTGTTGATAATAATTTTACCTTAAAAAATTATTGCTGGCAATAATTTTTTTATTAAAAAGTATTTCTAGTATTAAAACCTATTTTTTCCCATAGCTAGGACCCTAAAAGGTGCTGCCACCCTGGGTCAGGGTGGACCTGGGAACACCACCAATTAAGAGGTGATTCCACACTCCTCAAACCCTCCTGATCAGAGGCCTTGCTGTTGGACGTAGTTCATCGTCAAACCTAGGACGCGGATGTAATTTATCATCATACTCAGGAGGATTGCAGAATACAGGGTGTCCATAAAGTTCGGGGGCACTTTAAACAATTTATAACTTTATTTGTATTTGTGATAGAATAATTTGTAAAAAGGATTAGAAAGAAGTAAATCTACATTTTTTAAGGTTTTATCGAAATTTTATTTAAGTTTCCATATTTTCCCCCATCATTAGCAATACAAAGGGTAATACGATTTTGAAGTTCACGGAAAACATTTACCAACTGATTTACAGTAATGCCTGAAATCACATTAGTTATTTTAGATATGCTTAAAACTAGGTACAATAAATTTTATAACATTTTTTACAGATTATTTCTATCGCAAATACAAATAAAGTTATAAATTTTTTAAGTGCACACGAACTTTATGGACACCCTGTATAGAATGTTATGCAAAATCATTAAGGAGATACTAAAATTGACTGTTTCGCTCGAGAAAAAAATAGGTAAACTATTTTCGGGGAATAATGTTTCTAGATTACCATTCATTAGACCTTCCTGCAACACTGTATGCGATAGAATCGAAAAATATCGATTTTTTTATCGACCTAAAGGGGGAGTCGTGTTCATCCTATGAATACAGTGTTTGAAGGTACCAAAATCATGCAAGTATGAAACTGTAATGATCTAGGAAGCGTTTTAACAGATGACGCAAAAGCCACAACGAAATCCGAAGGGGGTAGCGAAAGATGCCTTCCAAGCGTTAAGCAAAGTATTAAACATGAAAAATTGGAAAACAAAGAAGTGTACTGAACTATTATATAATAACTGTACTCATTTACTGAGATGAATACAGGACCATTTTATCAAAGATGCAAAAGAAACTTGAGGTAAAAAAAATATGGTTTCACAGAAGGATATTGAGAATAGCATGCGTTGAACATGTGAATAATAAAGAAGTTTTTAGACAAAATTAAAAACAAAAAAGGAATTTAGAAGCGGTATGTGATAACTGAGATTTATTGGGTATATAGTGAGGAAAAAAGCTTGGAAAGTTCAAGACTAACAGAATATATTGAACGGCAAGATGGACAAAAGAAAGCAGTGCATAAACTACCTAACGATCTTATGTAAATGGTTTACAGAAGAAGGATTAAGGGCTACAAACGACAGGAAGATGTGAAGAGTGATGATCACCCACTTTCTGACGGTACACGGCACATGGAAGAACTCATATCGAACGTTCAATTTAAAGAGATATCTGTGTCTAATTTTTATTTAAAATGTCATGTTTAAACTGTGTTTACAGCATTTATATCTCCGTGAATATGAACAAAAATATAATTAAATATATATAATTTGGTCGGATTGATGTGAGTTTGTGACCCTGGGTTTCACACTTTTGCGATCGTCAGACAAACTGATTAATATTTTAAAAATGTTGGGTTCATGTAGATGTTTATATTTATATACACACACTTTTCACACACACACACACACACACACACACACACATATATATATATAGAGAGAGAGAGAGAGAGAGAAAGAGAGATAAAAGATTAATAATTTTCGGCATTTAATTTATTTTTTATAATAATCCTTCATGTCTAGATAGGCATGATATATAGATTCATTATATATATATATATATATATATATATATATATATATATATATATATATATATATATATATTATGTAAAATTAGGTAATCCGCATGGGTAGACCCAAGGAGGATGATATCCAGAGAGCTCAATGTAAGATTCAGAGCAGATATGTTTGAATAAAAACAGACCACTTTAAGGTTCCATGTAATAAGTTATTTCACCATAACCCCTTTAACAGGGCTCTGGATCATCAGACTTTACTTCCAAAGGTTGAAATGAAAAATGAAAAGAAATTCACACGTTTTTGATGGACCTCATCAAGCATATTTAAAATTAACGAAGTGGGGAAGTAAGGTAGGAGAGAAGATAAAATATGAGTGGGTTAGGTGTACCATTTCAATTCTTTATTCTTAATCCCATTGTGTGTCGGCTAGATGTTGCCTAACGCGTCTTGTCTCTAGATATCGATGGGCAAGGGGTGAAGACCGACATTAAAAGAAGAAGCTACAGCAACCCTAATAAATTACATTACACTAGGACATATATATATATATATATATATATATATATATATATATATATATATATATATATAATACGAAGCATATATATATATATATATATATATATATATTAACAAGCATATATATATATATATATATATATATATATATATATATATATGCTTCGTATTATTTATATATATATATATATATATATATATATATATGTAGATTCATATGTATATATATATATGTATCTATATATATGTGTATGTATAAATATGCATATTTATCTGTGTGTGTGCGTGTGTGTATATTTCCATGTGACTTGTTTGAAGAAAATACTTTAAATATGCATAAAGTTAATAAATCTTTATGTCCCTTTGTTTTTCCCTTAAGATTTATAATCCCCACCATATTTGTGCAAATGCCTCCGGAACCCTTCTCAAAAGAAAGTTAATCTATACAAAAACTCATATTCATAAAATTAAAAAAAAAAATTTGAAATATTTTAAATAACATCGTTCGTACGCAGATATCAATGACATGAGCACGGCTTGTAGCTGACATTTGTAAATAAATGGAAAGTGCATATAATTCTGAAAAAAAAAAAATCAGCTATCAATTTTTCATTGTATTTATATTATGAAGAAAAATCGGAAAACAAATTCAATATTTTTCGATCCTGGTAATTGTCGTGGTTTGAGAAAATTCTTATAAATGTTTATCGCTAAAAAAAATCAACAAAATAATTCTCTATGATTTTTTTTTTACGGGCGGAAACGTCAATTTACGTTTTATCAACTTTAGAAAGAAATGGAAGCATACAAAAATGAAAGATAAAAATACCGATAAATTTCCGAGCATAAATATAGCAGACGTATAATAAAGATAAATGAAATAGCAGAACAGATATATTGTCTTTCTAATGAGAAGATAATCATAGTAGACCAAACAAGATACTACAGACATGGTATGCATAGAACAGAAAGCTCTTTCATGACACTAAAGGAGAGTAACTTATAATATATAAAATGACCTGTATTAATAAAATCTGTGATTAGGTTAGCAATAAACAAGGCGAAGAGAATCGAAGCAACGGGTCCACATGAGATTATAACAAAAATGCTAAAAGTCTCAGATGATATTAAGGTTGATAAGTTTATTTTTACAATGATATCCAGTCTGTACTAGTCCCTATATCCACTCAATGTAGAGCGTTACTGAATGAGAGGTACAATTTATGGGGATATGTGAAGAAGGTAACGGTTTATTCTAGACTTGGGTAGGTAAATATTGTAGTGATCGCAGAAAGAATCCTCTTGGCAGTCGGTTCCACAAAGCAACAGTTCGTTGGAAGGAGCCGCTCTTGTAGAACATGAATCTCATCAATGTCATATAAATGAAGTGAGCTTGGTCCGTTACAATGTGCGTGTCACATCGAATCATAACCGAGAAGGTTAGAATTGTTGGAAACTAATATATGTAGTTCTTCTGAAACACTTTCCATATAAATGATGTTAGAACAGCCAGAAGCTTGCGACATTTCGTCTGTAGGAGAGATTTTGTAGAATGGAATATAATCCATCACCCACAATGTTGCGGAGACGCTTTTCTAACTCTATCGAGACAGGAAAGTGAAGACTGGGCAGCTCCTGTCAATATAGAGCAGTAGTACCCCATTTGTCGACTGAATAGAATATCTAAAAATGACAGCAGTGAAACACCGGAAGAGTTATGAAGATCTATTTTCATAGAGATGCCAAAGAAGCCAGCTGCCAACGAATGTGAAGTGTAGCGGATAATCAGCTAACTGAAACACGTAACAAAATTCGTCTTTAAGATTCCAGTGAACAAAACTCTTAACAGAATTAAACCGGAAATAAGATAAGAAAAATGTGGTATTGTTCAAGATAAAAAGTCGATTTGTTTTGCTATCAGAGCATTCAACAAAAATGCTGGAAGATCATTACCTATGTTGCCAGGCGGAAATGTTGAGTGTTCGCAATTATTCTAGTGAAAAAATAAGAGTAAAAGCATGTAAAGGAAAAGAAAGAAGTAGCGGAGATCAAAGATACGCATGCGTGGATGGAAAGTAAGAAAGTTCAAGGAAAATAAAAGTAAAAGAGGGTTATAGAAAAGAGAAAAGAAACAGAGACCAAAGAAAGTCACACACACGCTTGAAAAATGCAAAGAATAAAAAAGATGGACAAAAATAAAAATAAAAGCGAGCGAGCGAAAAGAAAGACGGTAAAGAGAACAATGAAAACCAGACACACTTGCTAGAAGGAAATTTACAGGTTAAGTAAGAACGCTTGATGAAAATAAAAATAAAGACCAGTTATAAAAAAAAGACAAAAATGGATGGAGAAGAAAGAAATGCATAGACACCTTTGGTCGGAAGAATTTTATAGGGAACGAAAGGTCAATGAAACTCAAGACAAACGCCAGTTCTAAAAAAGACAGAATGGAACGATACCAAAGAAATGCAAAGACACGATTGGTAGGAAGAAATTTATAGGGAACGAAAGCTCGATGAAACTCAAAATAAACGCCAATTATAAAAAAGACAGAATGGAACGATACAAAAGAAATGCAAAGACACGATTGGTAGGAAGAAATTTATAGGGAACGAAAGCTCGATGAAACTCAAAATAAACGCCAATTATAAAAAAGACAGAATGGAACGATACAAAAGAAATGCAAAGACACGATTGGTAGGAAGAAATTTATAGGGAACGAAAGCTCGATGAAACTCAAAATAAACGCCAATTATAAAAAAGACAGAATGGACCGATACCAAAGAAATGCAAAGACACGATTGGTAGGAAGAAATTTATAGGGAACGAAAGCTCGATGAAACTCAAAATAAACGCCAATTATAAAAAAGACAGAATGGAACGATACAAAAGAAATGCAAAGACACGATTGGTAGGAAGAAATTTATAGGGAACGAAAGCTCGATGAAACTCAAAATAAACGCCAATTATAAAAAAGACAGAATGGAACGATACAAAAGAAATGCAAAGACACGATTGGTAGGAAGAAATTTATAGGGAACGAAAGCTCGATGAAACTCAAAATAAACGCCAATTATAAAAAAAGACAGAATGGAACGATACAAAAGAAATGCAAAGACACGATTGGTAGGAAGAAATTTATAGGGAACGAAAGCTCGATGAAACTCAAAATAAACGCCAATTATAAAAAAGACAGAATGGAACGATACAAAAGAAATGCAAAGACACGATTGGTAGGAAGAAATTTATAGGGAACGAAAGCTCGATGAAACTCAAAATAAACGCCAATTATAAAAAAGACAGAATGGAACGATACAAAAGAAATGCATAGACACGATTGGTAGGAAGAAATTTATAGGGAACGAAAGCTCGATGAAACTCAAAATAAACGCCAATTATAAAAAAGGCAAAATGGAACGATACAAAAGAAATGCATAGACACGATTGGTAGGAAGAAATTTATAGGGAACGAAAGCTCGATGAAACTCAAAATAAACGCCAATTATAAAAAAGGCAAAATGGAACGATACAAAAGAAATGCATAGACACGATTGGTAGGAAGAAATTTATAGGGAACGAAAGCTCGATGAAACTCAAAATAAACGCCAATTATAAAAAAGGCAAAATGGAACGATACAAAAGAAATGCATAGACACGATTGGTAGGAAGAAATTTATAGGGAACGAAAGCTCGATGAAACTCAAAATAAACGCCAATTATAAAAAAGGCAAAATGGAACGATACAAAAGAAATGCATAGACACGATTGGTAGGAAGAAATTTATAGGGAACGAAAACTCGATGAAAATTTATATGGAAAGGAAGAAAGCTCGAAAAAAATAAAAATAAAAGCGAGTTACAGAGAAGAAAGAATGGACGGAGACCAAAGAAAAACAGACAGTAGGAGGAAATGGTAAATAAGGAAGGTCGATGAAAATAAAAATAAAAGCATGTAACAAAAAAATAAAAATAAAACATGGTGACTGCGCTCAAGACAGTGGACCAGAAAATTACGTGCTAGATGAATTTTGACACTGCAGGTGGTTTCATCCGCTGTTTTTGATAAGTCTTAATTTTTATGCTGCCGAGTATCTGCCTTTCTCATCAAATGAAACTGGTGCGGGGATCGATTACTCGACCACGCATCAGGTAGAATTAAATTGCATAGTGACAATAACACCCTTTGAGTAAGTTCATTTAACATATAGCATACAATTTTAACTTAGCATTAATTACCTTTTAACTTAGCATTTTAAACACAGTTGAACTATTACGAGCAAAACATTCAATCTCTGGTTGCTCCTCCTTCCAGGTGAAATGCAAACAATCGTACCTTATTTACATTATTTCCATTATTGTCCTCATCTTTGTTGTTATTATCACAACGTTTACTGAAAACGGCAAACTAGACAGGAAAATCGGGACCAGATGTCAGAAAGCCAACGCAGTAAGTTACCAACTTGTCCCTCTTCTAAAACATCCTAGCATTTCCATGATCACCAAGGTAAATCTCATCAGTGCCATTTTCCTACCAAAGCTGACGTACCAGAGCCAGACATGGCCCGTAACAAAAACCCTTGAGTGGAAACTGATCACTTATGAGATGAAATGCCTGAGGAAAGCAGTGATCAAGACCAGGCGAGAAAAGATCAGGATTGAGGCAATAAGAGATATGCTAGGAGCAATACCAATCATACAACGACAGACGATCAAGTGGTTCGGACACCTCACTCGTATGCCTATCAACCAACCAGCCCTATAAGCATACACCTTCAGGTACTCTGGCTGGAGTGTGAGAGGCGAACGAAGAAGACGCTAGAGTGATATTGGCAGACACTCTCAGAGCTCACGAGATATCTCTCCTCCAGGCCATTCGCCTTGCTGTTAACAGACGACTGTGTCTCCTCGCGACGTCTAACAGTACAAGCGGAAGGAAAAACTAAACTATCACAACGTTTTGGCAATTGTGTCCTCATATCTTCATCGTGTGTATGTCGATCCGATGAAAATTATAGGGAATTTCGAACTGAACCCTTTATTTAATCTTCGGGTGCAGATTTTTCTAATGTCGTCTAGTTCTTATTTTTAGTACTACCCAGTAATTTCGTATCCGTTTTCACTATGTCCAGCTCAAGGATTGAACTCATAATTACGATGTCACCAAATTCACTATTTAATCAACTAGGCTATTGTTATGGAGGACAAATTTCAGTAGAGATCTTGCTGATGAGTGCTGCAGCTGCTTGTCATGCTTGAACTGCACTCGCAGAAGCTTTTCTTTTTTGTTACAGCTGCTGCTGTTATTGAAGACGCGTAGTCATTTGGTCTTTCTACCTTTAATCCCATATCGTAATTATTTCTATGTTAGACCTATTAAGGAGATCCTCAGTGCATGTTGTACCCTAGGGAAGGTTACTGAATAGAATAATCAAACGAAGAATGGTAATGAACGGTAATACTTAGAACAAGAACAACACATATAAGATTCGCCAGCGGCTCGTAGAAGTCAACTGCTAGAAGTGAGTCAAGTAAATTCCACAATAAATCCTCAACTACAGACCAACATACAGTATTTACTACTGTATTTATGTGAATGGTAACATACCCATTATCGTCAGTAGGTATGCTACAACATTGCCTAGCATATGCTCTGATTCATTTAGACATCTAATTCTCCAAGCTTCTTCCTTGTCCAGTATTTTCACTTCGTTCAACAGGAGCTGATGACTACCCTTTTCCCTTCATACATGATTAACCTAGACTGAGTTCATTGTTTCAACTCTCACTAAGGCTACTGATCTTTCTCCAGCTCTACTTTAAGGGCCACTTGTTTCGCCTTTATATACTTTGCCACCACTGCAAGGAATGGGGTACACAGAGTTCTTGGTCACTCTCGCCGGCATGTTCGGTTTTACTTGACAGAGATTTCTCCGTAGACAGGAGTTGCTTCTGAATATTGTTCCGATGTTGCATAAAGTGCAAATCTTAATATTTTCCGATAAGCCCTTGAGATAAGGTAGATAAACCGTGAAGATATTCTCGTCCTCCTCCTTTTCCTTTCTGTATCCACCTGCAGATGCTGACGTTGTTTGCAAGGCAGTTCGTATTCTAACGGGTAAGTTTGATGCTGATCATTTCCCGTTGGTATGTGTCTGGGTCCCATTTATTTTTGTACGTGTTTTATACATCGAACGATCCTTTCCTTCATTTTTATAGATGGCGGGATTTGAAATTAAGGTATAGTGCATTGAACGTTGGTTTGTGCTATACATATGTTTTGAAGGCATTCTTTGTTCGAGTTATTACTACCTCCAGGAAAGCTGGCTTATTACTAAATTCTTCTACCATTATTCAGACTATTGTCTTCATCTCTGTTGTCATATTTATCACAACGTTTCGGCCGTTGTACGCTCCGGCCTTCTTCAGGTGGTTGTAATGTCGAACTGAACCCTTTATTTCGCTCACTCGGGTAGACTGTTTTAGTTCCACGTGCCATGTCTAATGTTTGTCAGTTATCAGTTATCGCCTGTTAATTTCCCTCTCCAAGTTCTCCACTGCCTTAACCGGGTATTGAACTCACACTCTTTTTTCCACTGTGCCATGTTGCAGGACACATGGCACAGTGGCTAAAAGGCGTTATTTAGATCCAGTGACAGGATCCTTCTAGCATGTTTCATTAAATAATATAGACATATTGTATCTACTTATTTTTATAATAATCCTTTCTTGTTCTCTAATTATTTCCTTGATGTTATGTTGAATTCCTCAATGAAGACGTCGTAGTTTTTGTTATCACAAGTACTTTCGGTCTTCTCCGAAATCATCCTCAGTGATGAATTGCTAAGAAAAACTTAATGTAACTGTGAACGTTGTGATGGTTGTTTTTGTAAATACGCGCGAATGCGTTCTGTTGTAATTATTTTAAAATTAAACGTTGTGGCTACGATGGTTCTTTTTGTTTTTTTATTTTATAAACAAGCGTCCATAATGGAAGGGATTGTAAAAAATGCAATATGGCGTTAAATATTAATCAAGTGCTTATTTACAAAAACATAAAAATACAACAAACATTATAACATCACAGAACGTGTCCTCACGTGTTTACAAAAATCAACATCACAACGATCACAGTTACATTACATTTTTCTTCCCAATTCATCACTGAGGATGCTTATGCTGGAGATCGAAAATACTTGACAAAAACTTCGGCGTCTTCCTTGATGAATTTCAAATTGACATCAGGAAAATAATTAGATAACTAGAAAGGATTATTATTAAAATAGAAATAATATGCCTATATCATTCAGTGAAACATGCTTGAATATATATATATATATATATATATATATATATATATATATATATATATATATATATATATATATGAAGAAATATAGTCTTAAGATGTGCTATATTTATGGGATAAAGTGCTTAATATCAGAGATAGAGTGTGTGTAAATATAAAAGTGAACATAGAAGTAAACACATAGAGGCGGCAGAATGTTTCTTGCTTGACGATTGCGTCTAGCAAGAAACAGACTGTCGCCTCCAAGTGTTGACTTCTATGCTCACTTTTATATATATATATATATATATATATATATATATATATATATATATATATATAGATAGATAGATAGATAGATAGATAAATTCACAGCATTAACCTACCAACTTCCAATGTGGCAAAGGAAATGGAAAGACACGCTAGGCTCATGGCACTAACCGTCGAACTCAGTGACAAAGATAACCAACTTCCGGAAAGTGACTTGATCTTTCCAGATCAAAATGTCAGAAATGTTATTTTCTCGTACGACTTCATGATCAGACCTTTTTACTTTGAAATCCCTCACAATCGGTTTCGGCGCGTAAAATGGCCTCTCCTTCTCTAGCTTTCTACGTTCTTTACATTCACATGTTTGTTCGATCGGTGGAAAAATCAATTTCAGATTTCTTACACCTGGTCGAAGTTCTATATTCTGCGCAGGTGAGCGCTGTTTGTTATGAAGAGATGAAATGACTTTGACTACAGTTTCAATGTACCTCCTGCGCCTTTGGGTTAATCCTTCTTGTCGTATAACCCAGCAAGCTGACATCTCGCTAGTTGATCCACGAGACTACATAAAACTACAAGTTCAGTAATGTTGCTGTATTTTTTCAGAATGAAGGTATTCATGAAAAATTGAATTAAAAACAATTTTGCCAAATCAACCCGCGCAACGTCCTTTTCCAATTAAATTTAAACACGGCATCTTTAACCTAATAAAAAAAGCAACAAATATAGAAATAATTTCTTCTTCGAACAAAGAAAAATACGAATACGTAAAAATTTATCAAAAAAAAAAAAAAAAAAATCAGTAAAATCTCATTATTTTTTTATTTTTTATTTTTTAAACAAAACGGGAGTAGTGATTCAATCTTGAATATACAGGTGTTTAAAAAATACTTTTACAAAATCTAGATCCTCACACCGAAACAAGGACAAAATTCAATCTAAAAAGGCCATTTGACGTGTCTTGCTAACTGGATCAGCCTGTGGAATGCGTTTTTCGTGGTCAGGCCTACCAGAGGATATCGGTCTTTCTCGATCCATAGTTTGTGGTGCCACGAACCCGGTCTCAGCAACGCGATGATAAACAGCAGTAAAGATTGAGCAACTCGCCTGCCTTCGGTCTGGAAACGCAATCTGATACAGCCGTGCAGCCTTGCGGCCATTACCATTCGCGCGTCCGTATGTAAAAAATCATATCTGCATGCTCACGATATGAATATCCTGCCATTATTAAACAGTACACTTCTCAATTAACTCATAACTACACACGTTGAACGCCGAACAAATGTACAATTGTAACCTATCTACATGGCAACACAGCTTCATCTACTGTAAATTCTCTTTAAACACAGTAACTCAAAAACGAAGGATCTGTGGACATATGTTTACATGGACTTTTGTCCTTGTTTTGCTTTGAGGAACCCGTCCCAAGGTTTGTAAATGTATTTTTGTTACAGCTTGTATACGTTGGTTTTATGGCTTCTGATAAAAATAATAAAATATTGTCTGAGAAGTACTTTGAAATGAGTAAATAAATAATTAAAACTTTATTTACATTATTCTGACTATTGTCCGAATCTTTGTCGCCATATTTATTAAAGTTTCGGTCGTTGTACGCCCCGGCCTTCTTCAGGTGGGTGGAATGTCGAACAGAATCCTTTATTTCGCTCACTGGCGTAGACTGTTCTAGTTCCACGTGCCATGTTTAATGGATGTCAGTTATCAGTTATCTCCTGTTAATTTCCCTCTGAAAGTTCTCCACTGCCTTAACCGGGTATTGAACTCACACTGTTTGTGTCCTGTCACTGGATCTAACATACGCCTTTATCCACTGTGGCATGTGTCCTTCAAACCTTGTTCTGTAGAGATGGTTGCCGATGGCCAAATTGGCTACGGCACCTTTAGGCCATAGAAGAGGTTTATTTGATGATAATGGGGATACAGGTTCAATTCTTGTCAGGAGGCACAATTTTTCTTAATTAGAAACTCTCGATCTAAGCTCGGTGTAAGTAATTTCACTGTTTAAGAAAAAAAAAAGTAACTCAAAAACGTCTACTCAAATATTTATAGCGATACCAAATAACGCTAGATTAAAAAACAATATATATATATATATATATATATATATATATATATATATATATATATATATATATATATATAGGGTGTCGACATTTTATATTTTTACTTTCGCGCATACGCTTTTTTTATTTTGTCGATTCCACAGTATAATAGAAACCATTTGGTCACCGTCTGTGAGAGAAAGAACACCATGACGCAATTCACTCCATCAGAAATTTGAAAACGGCATACTGAAATGCTTGGCATTCGCGCCGGAAACTACAAATTCAGAGTGTTTGGGTGTCAATCAGAGGGTTCGGAAAGAGTTGGGTGAGTCTGATGGTGATTACGTAGGTGTTTGGAGTGATCACTAGTGATGGCGAAGTTATGCTTCCATTCTTCTCACAGGGCCTCAGACTCAACACGGATATCTACATCAAGTGCCTTGAGGGAGTAGTGCTTCTCTGAGGTATGAGGGTGATTGCTGGATGACCCTATATCTGGCAACAGGACTCTCCACCATGCAACATAAATAGAAGAACACAGTCATGACTGTCAGACAATTACTGCGACCACATCACATCTTACATCTGGCCACCTAACTTCCCAGACCGAAACCCTGGATTATTATACGTGAGAAGTAGCTGAGCGAGAGACCAAAAAACTCCCTTTAACACAAAAGATGAACTGAAGGCAAGGATTATGGCAGCATTCACCTACTTAAACAAGGAGACTGTCCAGAAGAGTTGTAGGAGATCCCGAAGTCGTGTGGAGGCCGTGGTTGAAGCTAATGGCGATTTTATTGTAGAAATTTACCCTTTAGTATTTCAAGATATTTTGTGTCATTTTGGTAAATATATCTGTTAAAATGAGATGTTAGTGTTATTTTCATTTTTGCATAATTTAGACGACAACTCAACCATCGCACCCTGTTATATCTTATAATATAATTTAGACATGTACAACTAAATTGAACATCATGATTTCAGACGCCGTGGACGTGTTTAAAGAAGGTCCGCTTCGACAGCTGCTGGTAACTCCGAAAGAATTCTTTGTAATGCGTTATGAAAAAAAGAATTGTGTTAACGCCGGGATAGTTGCATGTGGTTCCTAGACTTTAGTTTCCCTCGGTTGGGCATAATGTCATCGATACTAAATGGGTGGATACTTTTCGGACACGTTTCGTCCTAACGGCAGCACCAACTACAGTTGATTAGCGCATGCAAATCGAAAAGTAAAATAATGAAACATTCAAGACGCTGACTTTCCACACTACTTCGAACAAAAGGTTAGAAAGGAAACTCCCATCAGTACCAGAAAGAGTGATAACAATGAAATTAAAAAAGAAAGAAAACCATTTTCCTGAAAAACCTCTTTAAGAGAATGGTTCTATAAATTTCAACCGGCAGTAACGCTAGCAGTTCAGTCAATGAATAACTAATGTTTCGTTCAGTATTTACATTAGTCGGACTATTGTCCTCACCTTTGTCGCCATATTTGTCACAACGTTTCGGCCGTTGTACGCTCCGGCCTTCTTCAGGTGGTTGGAATTTCGAACTGAACCCTTTATTTCGATCACTGGGGTAGACTGTTTTAGTTCCACGTGCCATGTTTGATGGATGTCAGTTATCAGTTATCTCCTGCTAGTTTTCCCTCTGAAAGTTCTTCACTGCCTTAACCGGGTATTGAACTCACACTCTTTGGGTCTGTCACTGGATCTAACCAACGCCTTTATCCACTTGAGGACATCTGGGTGTGAATTTCTGGGTATTATAAACCTAATGTTTTCAGCAACCATTTTTACCAGTGCTCATATTGCAATTTTGCTGTTATCATTCCATGTTTTTACCAGAGCTCATATTGCAACTTTGTTATCATTGCTTTTCTCTGGCACTCCTTATTATTGGTTCCCTTATTGTATTTATTTCTATGCTTGGTCGGCTAATGTTTCGTTGTAGATAAATGAATAAGTCAATGAATTAGTAATGAAAAATTAATGCTTCCTTGCAGATAAATGGCTAATCTTTTCATTGCTGTTACCATGGAAATGCATTGTAAATCTCCTTGCTATAGAAATGCATTGGAAATGATTTTCTTATAGAAATGCATTGTAAATGGTTTTCCTATAGAAATGCATTGTAAATGTTTTTGCTATGGAAATGCATTGTAAATGTTCTTGCTATAGAAATGCATTGGAAATGATTTTGCTATAGAAATGGATTAGAAATTATTTTGCTATAGGAATTCACTGGGAATGATTTTATTATAGGAATACACTGAAGTTGATTCTACTACCGGAATGCATTGCAAATGATTTTCTATAAGTGATTTTACTATAGGAATGCGCTGAAAATGATTTTACTGCAGGTAAATGCAATTTCCTGAAAAGGTGTTTTAGAGGGAAAATAAATTTAATCCGGAAATAATGCTAACTGTTCTGTCAATAAATGTTGAATGTCTCCACGGAAAGAAACGGTTAGTTTCCTCAATTACCTCACCTTTCAGTACCATAAAAATAATTCATATTCAGTTCAAGTCTTTCCTGTTGCTTCCAAAATTTCGCTTTTTTTTCCCCTTAAGAATAGAAAGCATCTATCTATATTTATGAGACAAGGTATTGTAACTATTTACACTATTTACATTGTTTGGCCTACTGTCCTCATCTGTTGTCCTTGGAGACACATACATAACCCAGTGAATAAAAGCGATGATTGATTGATCCAAAAAGTGACTTGACTCAAAGAGTTATGAGTTTATTCCTTGGCTTCAGCGGGGAGAACAAAAACTTGGACAGTTATCAAGGCGAATTAACTAAAATACTCAGATATCTGAAGGCATTATACGTGAAATTAGACCAATTGACCCCCGTGGATAAAACAAATGGTTCGATTTGAAATTCCAACAAATCTCACCTGAAGAAGGCCGGAGTGCATAACGGCAAAAAAGTCGTGAATATGAGAGTAAATACAAGGACAAATAAAATAAACAGTGTAAAGAGTAGAAAGTTTGAGAAATCGCACACGTTGTAAATGGACAAATAAGTCAATGTGAGCCTAATGAAAGCTATCAATGTGATCAATGCTGGGGTACCCAAAGGCTCTCTTCGGAGTACCCTTTACCTGCTTTATATTAGGTTGGTGAAAAAATAATGACGTAATAATGTCATTTTTTGACGTATTTTTAACGTCAAAAAACGACATTATTCAGTCATTATTTTTGCACCAACCTAATATTAACGATCTACCTAAAAACATTACCTAGCTATCTAAGATCATTAATAGATATATATGCAGTCGATATGACGATTTATGGGCGCACCTCCAAAAGTTTAGATTTCCATAGTTTGGCAGCTGGTCTATCGTCTGACCTAGTTTGCAAGGACCAATGGAGGGGGACTGCAGTTTCATCATTCAATACCCCACCAAAAAAAAAAAAAAACAAAGCTTGTAACGAGTTATCATAATATAGTAAACTCTGAATTTTGATCCCGTCATGATGAACTGTTGTACAATCAATGAAGCTCCTTGACATGAACGTCGATTGGAAATCAGACCTTGTGGACCCCAAGTAGAACTCCAGACCCCAAATAGTACTCCAGACCCCAAATGGAACTTATATGCGATCCATCGTTGTAGAGGATGTAAAAATTGCCAGTTTTCCTTAAACCACTTCAGAATGTAACAAACTCCTTCTGTCATGTACTGTCTTTGGAGGGGATAAAATTGAATATCTTTGCTATCTCTGGGATGGTGCCTACCAATCCTTATTTTCCAACCTTAACAGAGTTCAAATAAATAGGCACAATATGTCTATATAATTCGATGAAACATGCTTCAATACACACAGACATATATATATAATCATCCACAGACAGACCATTTCGTTGTATCACAGCTCCTCAGTGCGGATAGACGGCCAACTGCTTCAAGCCGGAATCGAAACTCGACTGATTTAACATCAGCCATATATCTTACCTCTAGGCATCGTCTCATGAAACGGGACTTGAACGTTTTTCTTTATACGAAATACGCCAGCGGCTCGGAGAACTTTTTTATTTTTTTTTCCCTAGAGAGCTCAACCGGATTTCCGGGAGCATATATATATATATATATATATATATATATATATATATATATATATATATATATATATATATATACAGGCAGACTGTTTCGTTATAACACAACTCCTCGGTGTGACTAGACGTCCAATTGCTTGAAGCCGGGATCGATACTATATATATATATATATAAATATAAAAGTGAACATAGAAGTCAACACTTAGAGGCGACAGTCTGTTTCATGCTATATGCAATCGTCAAGCACACGTGGCTTGACGATTGCATATAGCATGAAACAGACTGTCGCCTCTAAGTGTTGACTTCTATGTTCACTTTTATATTTACACACGCTCTATCTCTGATATTGAGCACTTTATTCCATAAATATAGCACACCTTAAGACTATATTTCTTTATATATATATATATATATATATATATATATATATATATATATAGAGAGAGAGAGAGAGAGAGAGAGATCCACAGTATTCACTCACCAACTTGCAGTCTGAAACAGGAAATGGAAAGGCATGACTGGCTCATGGCGTTTGCCGCCTAACTCAGCGACAATGATAATCAAACTTCCTGGAAGTGACTAGGTCTTTCGTGGTCAAAACGTCAGAAATGTTATCTTTTCGAACGACTTCATGATCAGACCTTTTTTACTTTTTCTTTTTTTTACATTTGGTTTCCGAAGCATTAAAGGCGAAGATTTATCTTACACCCTCCAACCCCTTTACCATAGATTTAACGTCTCAAGCTTCTGTTTATATTACCGCTATTTCCATGACAAATGTTCCACCAGTTCAGACCTTTAGAGGTAAGACCCGCCATGCCATGTTGAATCATCGTCATTCTCTTTGAATTTCATTCGCAAAGACGGAATTCTATTCAGTCAACTTCTTCTTAAAAACAGATACTTTGTGAAAAAAAAAGTCCTGAGAGGATGCTTCACTGATCCCTACCATCTTAGTCTAGGATCAACTCCTATCTATCCTACATATCCTCATACTATTTACGTCTTGCTCCTTCCTTATACGCCACTACAAACAACCTCATTTAGCAACCCTTAATCGTGAGTGACTAAGGTCTTGTAATAATACAAAAAAAAAACAAAAAAAAAACAATAGAAAATGTTTTAAAATGATCTTCACCATCTACATGGCCCAAGAGTAACTTAAGGTAGAGGATTATAGAGTAAGAAACACAGTTTATAGGCATATGCAAAGATAACGGTTAACACTCGTCCTGAAGAGCTGATGAGCATAATATTGTTCAATGTTTAGTGAAATTGCATTGAAATTCCGTCATTTCATTTTGTTACAGACAGTTTTTTTTTAAGAAAATCTATTGATATTGTTATCTCCATTTTTTTTTTTTTTGTTTTTTGCCTCTAGATGGATCATTGTCAATCATTTTTTCACTGGGACTTTGCCATTCGATGTGCACGGGAAGTAGAATCAATACGTCGAGTTCAAATTTCCACTGAGATCGTTCCTTTTACATACACATCAATTACCCTGGGAAAGGCATGAATCCATCGCTTGCTGTAATACGCATACTGTAAATAGTAACACAGACTGGCCTCTAGCCAATTTGGCAACTAGTTTAGGAGATGGATAATTCATAGTTGGACGTGCGGCTAGCAACGCCATGTCGTATAAAACTACTTATGGCAGACAATTCAGTAGTGTGATTAGGCTGTGGCTTTATTATCCACAGGAGGGAGACATTCCCATTTTATTTTTAATTGGTTATTTTTAATGGGTCATCTTAATGGGTTATTTTTAACAGTCTACTTTAATCAGAATGTCAATCGAAACCAGTTGAGTGAACAGCGTAAGGCGTAGAACTTTCGAAATGTCACGAAATCAAATGAAGCCGTGTTATACCATTTTTTCTTTTTACAATAATGATCTCCTTATACAAAGTCCAAGAGTCACTCGAGGTAGTTTTATAACATAAGAGGAACATTTTATGGAATATATAGGGAAGATAATGGTTGTCCCTAGGATTGATGTTTGTTTTTTTTTAATATTTTCACAATGTACACCCTGTACAAGTCCCTAGAGCCACTCAATGTAGAACGTTACTGAAATAGAAGCACAGTTTATGAGGATATGGGAAGAAGACAACGGTTAATTCTAGACTCGAACTGATTAAAATTGTAGTGATCGGAAAAACATTCTTTGGGAGTCGGTTCCACAAAGCAGCGATTCGTGGAAAGAAGCTGATCAGATGTAACTTACATAGATTTCTCAAAGCTTGATTATATATTATAAGCTTTTAACTCTTCATTGTCCGGTCGCTGTATGCTATATTCTTTTATTGTTTTTGAGTAGAAGTATTTGAAGTAATACTATCTGGGATTTTATTTTTATTAGATGTCAATAATTACTATTTTTATTACTATGTCTTCCTTGACCATTTAATTTAATGCTTATCTTATGGTGTTAACAGTATCATTATTTTTACTGGAGCATTGTCAACCGATATTAATTTTTGACTACTATTTCTTTCATTTTAATTTCACTTGATTTTGCTTTTATAGCGCTTGTAGCAAGATTGCCTTGAAATTTTATTAGATTACATTGCTAATTCATCCTGATAGTTTTTCAGGTTAAATCTTAGTAGCATTTTTATCTATATACCATTTCTACTTTCATCTGTATATCACATCTCGTAGACCATTGGTAAAATAATATTAGGTTGGTGCAAAAATAATGACGTAATAATGTCGTTTTTTGACGTTAAAAATACGTCAAAAAACGACATTATTACGTCATTATATTTGCACCAACCTAATAATTTCGATATTCAACAGTATCCTACTATTCCTCCTTTTGCCAGACTATTCGAAATGTATTTAATATTTCAATCGTTCTCATTACATTAGACTTCGAAATAATATATTTTAAAGTCATTATTTATCAGAATTCATATCTGGTATGAGAAAAATAATAAGAACAAGACGCCAAATGTTTCGAATATTTGTTGTTAATATGTTTCCCCTTTGAGAAGTAGTTTTTTTTTTATATATATATATTTTCATTCGTCTATCAATTACGTTTTATTTCTCAAGTAATTTTCTACTTAATTTCTTGTCAGTAACATTACTGAAAGTGTAAAATTTCATTTGGCGTTTCGCGCCTAAAGCCTCATGTTGTGATCATGTTACAGTTTTGTATAGCAAGGAAAATGAATTTAAATAATTAAAAACAACCACACACACACATATATATATATATATATAGGAAGCCTCTTGAAAATATTATTAAGAATTTTAAACTTCTCCATATCGAATGAGAAGCTTAAGATTCTGTTCAACTACTACGTTTACAGATGCAGGCTTAACATTTGCCCAACTTTATTGCCGCACAAGGTCACATAGATGATAGACTTTAAAGATTTGTATATTCGTTGAGGGTCAGCTTGCTTAGAGGATATTCATTCAATATCCTGGCTTATACAACTGTTAGAAAATAAGCCTTTGGGTAAGATGAATGCACTAGGGCCACGTGACAGACGGTGAGGGACAACATCTCATAGAATGACAAGTTGCTATTTATCACGCGTAGAGGGAAGATGGGTCTGCCCACGCTAGTCGATATTTAGTCAGCAGAAAAGAAAAACATGCCTGCTCACGGAATTTTAGAGAGTAGAGGAAACCTCATTGTCTAACCAGGTACGTGAAAGAAACCGTCGGCTTACTCGTTATTCCTTCGGAAAATTTTACAAGTAAGACTCTCTCGCTTCCATCCCTTTTCAAACTGATTGTTGTATGCATGTGTTATAATTTCTTTGTATGGGACAAATTTGTGACACGTGTTTGTATATTTGTATAGAGCAGAGATTCTCAACGTGGGTGGTATCCCCCTCCTGAGCGCGGTCAGAAAACAAAGGTGGTCAACCAGAGGGATTGCAGTGGCCCATCTGAAACATAGCACACACTGCACTCACACATTCTACTTCAAGTGTATCATTCCTTCACTTTACTGTGTATGACATTTATATTAGGTTGGTGGAAAAATAATGACGGTTTTTGACGTTAAAAAATACGTCAAAAACCGTCATTATTTTTGCACCAACCTAATATAACAATTATTACGGGGAATACTAAGATACTTATTTGACATGCAATATTAGCAACAAGAAAATCCAACCAAAGGTTGAATATACATTTAGCAGGGAGGAGGGGTCTTAAGGTTGTTTATACATCGGGCTGTTAGGGTTTCGTTTAGGTGACCCCCCACCAAAAGTTTGGAAACCATTGGTATATAATATTTTGCATGGCAGCGTTATATAAAAATATATTTGAGAATAATGCATGTTTTTAATACCTTTCTATCAGCTATCCTGTTCCGTCCGTGTATTAATGTGTTACAATATCACACATAAGTACTTACCACAGATTATTATCTACTTAATTCCTATAGTGTAAACTGGAAATATTATAGTGCTCTCATTAGGTCCCTGAAGGTGGTAGAATATATATAAACATTTCATTAACAAGTTATATTAAACAAAACTTATTAAAAATATATGGCTAAGTGTTAGCCACAGAGTTAGTAGGTTCCATAACTAGGTGCATCGTTATACAGTGGAACCTCGGTTCACGAACTTAATTCGTTATTGAAGGCTGTTCGTTACTCGAAATGTTCGTAAACTGAAACTATTTTTCCAATAGGAATCAATGTAGAGAAAAAAAAGTCACAGTACAATAAAAGTAGAAAAATGTTGTAGAGTAGTTTTCAAAGTGGAGGCTTGTATTTCACTAAGTCGGTCCTAAGAAAGGTTCGACGTACAAAATGTTAGGGACTTGAAATAATAGTTAATGACGCAGCAGTCTAGTTGTGGTGGTTGATACTTTAATGTCCGACATCGACTGGCTCACCAACTCCACTGAGCGGTATTTAGTCACCACCGCTACGAGGGCATCATGTGGCACAAGGCCAGTTTAACGTGGGAACTCCGAACCCGTAGGTTCGGCCAGAAATATGCCCTTTGAACCCGTATAAACGGGTTCAGGGTCGGTTTACCTCCCTGAAAGAGACTCCGCCCTTCGGCGTAGCCGCGTTCGGGTTCCTCCCCGCCCGAAGGCAGAGAGTTCAACCGCTCAGCCGGTCGTCCGACTTCAGACTGAAATCAGACCAACTCACTGAGCCCCCTGGCGACTGCTACTACTGCTACCTATTATATCTGGGAGAGTCTATTTACAATAGAATAGGTATGTTCTAGTATAACAAAAAGAACAGCAGAGCACAACACACGAATGTATACAACACGGTGGTCGACTCGGAAAGTATGTTCATACACCGAAATTTTATTCGATAACCGAGGCGTTTTCATCTTGAATTTTCGATTCGAAAACCGTTTTGTTCGACATATGAGACGTTCGAGAACTGAGGTTTCTCTGTATAACTAAAGCTTTGTGGGCGAAATTCATATGAGGAGTGTCAGGCAATGCAGATCAGAAGTCTGACGCCTGAAATGGTTGTTTGAACCACGTCTGCGTGGAATTCCGACAGTGATGGATTTCTTTTGTTTAAGTTCTGATATTAGACCCCAAAACGCTCAAAGCCAGGTAGACGGCTGCAAAAATTAGAACGGTCAAGATGTCTAGCTGCACCCAGACTCAGGCCATCACGTGATGAGATTTTGAGGTAATCGGTTGTTATACTTACTCTATTTCTCTCACACCATTTCTCTCTCTCACTCCCTCTCCCTCCCTCCCTCCCTCTCTCTTTCTCTCTCTCCCTCTTTCTCTTTCTCTATCTATCTATCTATCTATCTATCTATCTATCTATCTATCTTCGTCCAAGTAATGTTACGCCTTTTAGAATAAAGCAAATAAACAAAATTCCCGTCACTGATGCAGTTTCAAAGACGAGAGGAATAGCAAAAAGTAAACTACGATCTTCTATGATTGAAAGATAGTAAAATCGATCTCCTCTAGAAATTTATCAGGTCATTTTCATTACTTGATTTTCGGTGGACATTAAGTTTATGTGTATCTATGTATGTGCGTATGTCTATATATGTATGTATGTATGTATGTATGTGTTTATTCGTGTTGTAATCTATCTAGCTGAAATAGTTCAATTCTTTTAGGAAAAAAATTTAGAATTCAACAATGTACTTTTGTAATTTCGGTTGTTAGCGTCAGCGTCCATTTATTAATGTCGTCCAAGTTAACATATTTTCATTGATGGGGTCCAAATGAATCTATGGAGGCACTGGAAATAGGGTGTGTAAACGTTGTGCGTCTCTTGACATTCAACCAAGTCAACAACTTGATAGATTGGGATACGCATGCCGATTGTATAAACTTTTGATTCTACTTCTTGACCCCCACTCTCCTAATGGCGACAGTGAGGTTGGAAAAGAAGATGAAGATTATAGAAAGGTTACAAAGAATCGCCAAGAACCTCGCAATATCTAAGTGCCCCGTTGACATCCACCAGAATAAGTCTGCTGATACAGGTAGCGATTTTGAAGGAAAAACTGTCTGAAATGAGACAAAAGAGATCAAAGAAACTTATATTATCTTTATCCGTCCGAACGTTATCGGCTCGTGACATAATGAATTCATCTTAATTGGTATCACCTCATGCAAGGCAGTAAAACCACTGAGACACAAGGGGTGTGTGGAAAAATTAGTAAGAGAAACATTAATAATGAGCGGAAAGGGAAAAGTGTAATCGGAAGGATACTAGATAGCGATTGACAGTGCATTTACATTTTTCTAAATTAAAGTTGGTTGGAAAGCATGGATTCGAAAGAGAGTTCCACAAGGGAGAAGTGCGAGAAAATTAACTTTTAGCATAGAACCTATTGCTACATCTAGCTTACTCAACTGTACATTGAAAAGATCTTGAGGCCAGTTTAGTATTGCGCTTAAATTCAAAAAGTCTACGTACCATAGCGAAGAGCTCATCTGAACAATTTCCATGCGAGTATTTGTAAAATAGACACAGAGAAGCGGTGGGAAAGTGACTGAAGCTGAGCCACCAGATGAGGACCAATAATATTGCTGATTCAATATTACTATAGTGTTGGGTCATTTCGCACAATGAAAAGAAGACATGAAAACAATGCCAATAGATGCGATGTAGTGAAACAGTCAATAAACGAACAAATCCTGGACAAAAAGAAACTATATAATAACGAAAGGCAACTCATAAACATATGAAGAAAAAATGTACTGCATTCCAATGCAAGAGTAATGTCTGAAGAAGATTTCTTATAAGAAACAATTCAAGAGACACAATGAATCTACAATTAAGTTTGAGGAGAAAAGTAGGGGAGATAAAAAGAAATACAAATCAATAGAATAATGAACAGCGAAAAATACATTACGTTACTAAGTTACCACTTATAAACATCTTACCATACACCGAGCGCAACAAACAAGTTTCTTATTCTTGAAGACACTGTTCCAAGATTAGCCTGTCGAAACACTGATATTAACACGATCGAACGAATGTGGCAAATTTATAGAAGCTTTGAATTTGAGGTCAGGAGAAAAGGTAGAATCTTGTCGAGGAACTACTTTTGTGTATATCTATATAATAAATACGAATGTTAGACTTTTTTCAATTAAAGGGACACAACTCTCTAACTTTCAATAGCTCATTTTCTCCTTCTATATGATAAATGTGAACGTCAGTGTGTCACTGCGTCATACTTTCTCAATTAAAGGGAAAGAGCTCTTTGACTTTAAATAGCTCATCTTCTATATAATAACTGTGAATGTCACTCGGTCACTGTTTCACTTTTCAATTAAAGGGACACAGCTCTCTAATTTTCAATACCTCATGTACTTCTGCATAATAAATGGGAATATCACTGTGTCACATTTTTTCAACTTTACTCCTATGTAGCCCAACATAAACCATTTTGAAATCAGGCCGAATCTGTGAGCAAATTAAAAACATTCCGCACCCGAAATCCTGAAAGCAAAGTTTTCATTACTGCGATTGTTTTCGGCGATGTTTTTATAAATTTTTAACAATTTTTATAACTTGAAAATAAATTTGGGAATAATCGAAATTAGTTGCCAAAGTCACCTATGAAATAAAAATAATTTTTTGTACGGAAAGTAAGGACCTACGCACATCAAATTGTCTTTAAATTAAGTAGCAGCAGAAGAAATACCGTTGAACGTTTAAACGGTAAGCTTAAATATTAATACAATACTTAAATGCAGGGATCACTATTGAGTTCTTTTGTAGTTTATTGTTGACTATTGCATCTACTCCTCCATACCTATTGTGATGAAGGCCCAGTAAGAAGAGCCCTCCAGAGAAACTAGCTTAAATGCTGCCCAATATGGCACCTTTTAAGTTGATAAATATGTATATACATGGTGGGATGGATAAATTGCCGTTTAAATTACGAAAAAATGAAAATAACACTGATATTTCATTTTAACGGAGATATTTTGAAATACTAAAGAGTAAATTTATTCAGACAACTTCGGAATTTCCTGCAATTCTTATGGACGATTTACTTGTTTAACTTAGTGAATGCTGTCATAATCCTTGCCTTCAGTTCATCTTTGGTTCTACAAGGACTTTTATTGGACTATCGCTCAACTGCGTCCCAGACATAATCAACAGCGTTACAGTCTGTGGGGTGAGGTTGCCAGATGTAAGGGGTGATATAGTGTGAAAGCAATGACAGGATTCTCCTGCTTGTGTGGCATAGTGCAGAGTCCTGTTGCCAGACACAGGTCCTTCCAGAAGCCACCCTCTAGACCCAAGTCAGCAGTACCTCCTCAAAGCACTTGATGTAGGCCTCCGGGTTGAGTTTAAGGCCTTCACCAACAAATTCAGGAGTTCTTTCTTTATCGGAACGATCAGAGTGAGTTTTCAGAGTTAACATATCTTCGTAATCACCATTAGGCTCACCCAACTCTTTTCGAATCTTTGCACTGGCCTCAGATTGACACCCAATTACTGTGAAATGTTCGTATTGGAGTTCCCGGTACGAAGGCCAAGCAGTACAGCATGCCAGTTCCAAATTTCTGGCGGATTGAATTGCATCATGGTTCTAAGTTCTCACAGACGGTGCCCAACTGACGATGTGACACTAAGGCTGTGAAGTGGGTAAACATTGATTCTGGGTAGAAAAGAGTGAAGCCCAAAATGGAATATAGGCTGGAAGAAAGGAAGATGAGACATTTACCATAGTGAAAATGGGACCCTCTGGAATTCTTCTTTCCTAAAGTTTATTTTTCTTGTCTGTTCAGAGTCTTGCAAGTGAACGAAAACAGAAAACAAATTATGTTTCTTGAGAAATTGGGAAAAGACATGTTACTGGTGAACAGGAAAGCAAATTTAATTATATTTTTGTTAGCGAAAACGAATTGAGAAATAAAAACAGAGAATAAACCCGCTGCGAAGTTTAAGATTAAGCACATCCGAGAAGATGTTCTTCCATAGTAAACTGAAGAGACGGGCGGAGGGAATTAAGTTGAAGATGAAAATCCTTAGGTACTTTAATGAAATTGAAGACAGAAAAAAACTGTCATCAACATAGCGATAATAAACATTGTGGCATTTTTGAAAGAGAAGATTTTCTTAAAAAGCCACCAACATATTAGCTAACACGGCACCAAAGGGACTGCTCTTCAAAGCCCCTGGACATCCATAATAATATTTAATAAAAACTGAAATTCATCCACTTAGTCATTAAATACATGAATTCCAAGAATAAATTTTTAGGAATACTGGGGAACCGAGGGGACCCCTGTAAAGAGTATCTGTACATGTCTGTAAAGTATCCTGAAACGTCACGTTTGTAAACAAACTATACGAAAGAACACCATAAAATTGTCAGTGTAACATAGTTCAAGGTCTCTAATTTAATTATAGAACCGGAACGAATCTGAAATAGGGTGTAATAAAACAGTCTGTCACTCAACCATTTTAAACAGAAACCAACATTGACAAGATGGGCCTGAGAAGAATGACTTCCTTATGGACTTTGGGTAAACCATACATTCGAGATCCGGTGGGTCTAATACAATTATACAAAAATGTTGGTGATAATTCCACTTTTATATATAGAAAGTAGACGCTTTTGCAATATAATCTCAGTTCTGCTGGTATTATCACAGAAATTAACAGGACTAATTTTTCGTAATATATATATATATATATATATATATATATATATATATATATATATATATATATATATATATATATATACCCAAGTATAGGATTGGTGTATACGTAAAAAATTCCAGTAGCCAAAAAATACAATTCTTAAAAGAGTGCTCAATACAAACTAGAGCAAATATAATTTATTCGAAAATTATAACATAAATATGTTAAAAAATCACTACAGAAATAGCCATTTTGTTTCAAGACTTCTTCTGGTGTCTTATCAAGTGATAATATATGATATCTATCCTCTTATATGGCAGTGAATTGTGGACAATTTCAACACAGGCGAGATGAAAACTGAAAGCAACAGAAAGATACTGATAATTTCACAAACCGAACTAGTAAGTTTTATAATCAGAATCAGGAAGAGACGGCTGAAATTCTTTGGGCACATAATGAGGGAGGAGGGTTTCGAAAACTTAACCTTCACAGGTCATGTTGAGGGTAAGAAGAATAGGGGAAAGCAGCGAGCCACTTACCTGACAAGCTTGTGTTAGTGCATGGCTGAACAAAAAGGGCAAGTCTTGGCAAATTGAGAAACGCTATTTTGGGTCACCATGTGTGGGAATTGTGGAGAGCTATGATCGCACACATCCTGATATCTTAATGTAAACGGTAACAAAAAGAACACTTCTACTCAGAATCAGTAAAAGATTGCTGAAATTTCTTGGAAACAGAATGAGGAAGGAGGTTTTGGAAAATTTAACCTTCACAGGACATGTTGAGGGTAAGAGAGATAAGAGAATCGGGGTGAGAGCCTTCAAAAATGGAGGGAGACAGGATCGCCTTTGTCAAGAAGAAGAAGGAGAAGTAAGAAATAAAATAGAAGAGATGAAGAAGAAGCAAAACAAGTAAAAATAAATATAGAAGATGAAGACATAGAATAAAAAAGGATAAAGGTAAACTAGAAGTAGAAGAAGAAATAAAAGAAGAAGAAGAAATAGAAATAGAAGAAGAAGAAGAAAAAATAAAAAGAAAAAATAGAAAAAGAAGAAAGAGAATAAAAAGAAATAGAAGAAAAAGAAATCGAAAAAGAAGAAGAAGAAACAGAAAGAGGAGAAGAAGAAGAAGAAGAAGAAGAAGAAATAAAAAGAAGAAATAGAAAAAGAAGAAAGAGAATAAAAAGAAATAGAAGAAAAAGAAATCGAAAAAGAAGAAGAAAGAGAAAGAGAAGAAGAACAAGAAGCGGAAGAAGAAATAGAAAAAAGAAACCGAAATAGAAGAAGAAATAAAAGAATAAGAAATAGAAGGATGAGAAACAGAAGAAAAAGAAGATGATGATGAAGAACGTGAAGAAAAAGAAAAATAGAAGAACTATAAAAGAAGAAATAGAAGAAGAAGAAGAAGAAATAGTAATAGAAAAAGAAATAGAAATAGAAGAAGGAATAGAAAGAGAAGAGTAAATAGGAGGGATAATAATAGAAGAGGAAGAAGAAATAAAAGAGGGAGAAGAAGTAATAGAAATAGAAAAAGAAGAAGAAGAAGAAATAGTAATATAAAAGAAGAAATAAAAATAGAAGAAATAAAAGAAATAGAATAAGAAATAGAAGATGAATAATAATAAGAATAAATAGAAGAAGAAGAAATAGAAGGGTGAGAAACAGAAAAAGAAGAAAATGATGATGAAGAACATGAAGAAAAATAAAAATAGAAGAAATATAAAAAGAAGAAATAGGAGATGATGATGATGATGATGATGATGAAGAGGAAGAAGAAGAAGAAGAAGAAGAAGAAGAAGAAGAAGAAGACATAGAAACAGAAAAAGAATAAATAGAAAGAGAAGAAGAAAAATAGAAACAGAAGAAGAAATAGATTAAATAGAAAAAGAAGAAATGGAAGAAGAAGAATTAGAAAAAGAAGAAATAGAAAAAGTAGAAGAAATAGAAATAGAAGAAGAAATTAGAAAAAGAAGAACAAGAAAGAAAAAATAATAATAATAATAATAATAATAATAATAATAATAATAATTTCCAGGCAAAAATTTAAAAACTGCGTGAATATTTATAATCTTCATAAAAGACAAATACACCAAAAACAATCTACGTGTGAATCAATATAAAGAAATAAATAAAAAAAAAATATTTTCACACGTCACATTTAAAGAAGCGCGAAAATAATTAAAAAAAAAAAAGTTACAAGATTGCTTATTCTTAGAGAAGTCAAGTTTTAGGATATACCGCTTATGTAAAAGAAAAAGTACACAGTGTGCTGTTCAACATTAGCATATTCCCATTCGGATGTCAGCCACATTAATTCGAATATCTGAACAAATTGACATAGGTAGGCAAACAGTCGCATCTTATTTTGCTGGACCACTGTAAAAGAGAAGCTAATGGTTGCTGCAGAATTTCAAGTGAAATTTCGTTATCGTCACTTATGTGCGTCCCAACTAATCTTAGCTTAATCGAGATGCAAACTGGGGAAAAGCAATGTTAAAATCATCTGCATAGCGATCTTAATGATCTTTATTCAAAATTCCAACTTTTATCCGGGCTTGAATCCATATATAAATGGAGGATAAGTGCAAACAAGGCAACGATTTCATTCTGACTTCAAGTTCTATTCTATATATTGTGTATAGGGGTGTATGAAGATCAACTATATAGACTACTCCATGGCTGTCTGGCCTCCCAAATTGCCCATATCAGACATTTACAACGATGACGTCACAAAGTCCATGATTTTTTTTTTCGCCAGAAACGTTCTCAAAAAACAAAAGTTTCTTATCAAATCCAAATAGAAAGTCTCCCTTAAACCTATTACAGTTAAGGTTAGACGATGTTGCTAACACACACACACACACACACACACACACACACACACACACACACATATATATATATATATATATATATATATATATATATATATATATATATATATATATATATTTGAATATCGTAAATGCACCGGCTCACATTTCCTTCAAGATTTAAAATCTTTCCTACCCACAGCACGCATGACCTGACCCAAATTGGGTTAGCCCGGTCAGGCCTAGCCCTTGTCGCGGCCATTAGACAAGCAAACCATCTATGCCAAACAAAAGACAACTAGATTATAAAAAAAATGGCTAATGCTGCATTTAGTGCCAGCCACCCACTCTAACCAAACCCAGTGTCTGTCTACTGACGTCATCAGTCGAGGGCACAGACGGCTCTCTTTCGATGATAAAAGCAGACGATAGTGATTTATTTATTTACTTATCTTTCTTTATTATACTTTGCTTTTTTTAAAATTATTTTTTAAACATATCACTATTACTATCATGATTATTATTTTCCTCGACATCGTTTTTTTTATAACTCTGATGTAATTAATTTAAATGATTCATTATCATTAATATTATTTCATGAATTTGCATGTTCAGACCAGATTCTTAGCGATTATCGTTTAAGATTGAATGACAGCAAATCTCTTAAAAATTTCAGCATCTTCTACGGTTCCAACTCAGGCCCCATCAACAGAGTGATCTCTATTATCTCAATTCTATAATTATCCAGTTTTATATTCTGGCATTTTTGGTACATTTCCAAGTGCTCCAGATATTATTGGCATTACTTCGTAATCACCATTTTCGTCAGTTCTCTAATTATATGCCATTATTTGATTCAATTATTGGCTTTATTTTATTTTTAACTTGTGCAGTCAGATCGACGATTGACTGGCGTGCCCCATTGATGGTATACCGTGCACCTGAGTCCTGGTTAGACCTGAAAAGTTGGATGTGGTAGACCCTTCTGCTACCTAGGGGACATGTTCTATGCGGAAGGTGTCTTCGACCATAAAACCATAAAAAATATCTAGGGGGAGTTCAAGGAACTGCTCCCGGTTCTCTCTTCTCGCCACCTCTCCCACTGGATTAGCGGCCGCTTTTACGGTACTTGCGTTCGAAGTGTGATACCCCATTCAAGTGATATTTGGCCTATGACCAGGCCAAGCCTCCAGCGCTTGCTGCGTAATGACAGGTCCATGACAAGACGGATTTGTAGCATCAAGCCCCAGGATGTGGCCACTGTGCGTTCAAGTGAGTTCTTGGCGCGACTTGGTCTCGAGGATCTCGTCCTCATTCTGAGAGAGCGAGAGAAGGCTTCGCTGGTATGGACACGTGGAGAGTTCCAGCGGTGCTATCAAATGCGCACACGACTTCCAGGAAGGCAAGTGTGCCTGGGAGTCCCAAGATGTCAAGAAATGACCTGGCATAACGACATCTCAGAGGGTAGAAGCTCTCGACACTCGGCTCTCATGACAGATGCATTTCGAGATTTGGAGTGAGAACCGCCATTATTATAGATAGCCAGTTACCTGGAAGGGGACCCACTAATGTGAACAATGCTTCCACACCTTTATGATAAACAAGAGCAACCGATGATGATGATGATGATGAAGAAGGATAAATCAAAGAAGACTGAATAAAGCTTTCCCCACACGAAAATGCTGCCAGGCGAAGAGAGAGAGAGAGAGAGCTTTCTGCTGGGACGGGTATATGAGTGGATCACCGTTGGACAGCGGAACGTAGCGCCAACGTCAACCAGCCAACACCAGGGGTGACTATTCCATGTGATCGGTCAGAATTCTCGACAAAGAACTACTGCTTCGTCCTTCGTCTGAGTACATCATTTTTCTGTCAAGCTTCCAATGCAACTTGGGCGACAAAAGCGTCGATGGAGCAACAACATCGACAGAGGTTAACTCAAACTCCTGTCAACAGTATATAGACATATTTTGACACCGTTAAAGACCAGTAAGAAGAAAAAACTGAGCTATGAATGAAAGAAAATCGCAACCAACTGCGGGAAAATTCTCCTACCAAGTCAGTCTTTAATCGACAGAGACATAATCGCCCAAGACACTTGCTGAGAAATTAAAGCAGCCAATTATGGCTTTGAATTGCTACTCTATCGCCCTTACTCAGCGGACTTAGTTCCATTTGACTTTCTGTTTCCTAAACTCAAATTCCACCTGCGCGGCCGCCATTTTGGAAACAATGATCAGGTCATATGTGCTGCGGAGGAGTTTTTAGATGACAAGGATTACACATGGGATTGCAGTCACCCATCCAAATCCTGACCAGGCTCAAGGTTGTTTACCTTTCGTGATCGTACAAGAACTGGTGTTTCAATGTGCTATCACCGAAAGCCTATATTTACCCGAAAACGTAGAATATTTCTGATGTTTGATTTTTTTTCAGATTTTGGGAACGATAGGGGCGATAACTTTTAAGCACCACCTCGAAGAAAAGAATCGTTTTGTTACCTGAGAAAGTAAAACACAAAATGGCGGATGAGTAAACATCCAATCGATTCCTATTGATTCAAGGCTTTGATATTGTGGACCAACAAGAGAAATAAAAGTGGAGAATTTGTTCCAGTTCGTGACTTGGGTTTGCATAAAAGACATCAGAAATATCCCAGGTTTGCAATGAAAGACAGTTTTAATGATTTCTGATTTTATAAAGATTTGATAAAAATATCTTCACGACAGAGTTCGCTATTGAATAATCCTAGGGGTGTACACAGGGCATTAATATGAGTGAGGTAAAGAGTATATACGAGAGTCGAATCGAAATTATTGCCTTCTGTTTCATTATGTTGGCATACGACGCCAGAAACGAACGTCCGTTGTATGGCAGTAGAGGTTGAAACTTCCCGCCAATAACCGAATTAATTCTTCTCTGGCTTAAACCGCAGATACGCCAAGAGATTTGGTCATATGCTCAACTGCGCAGCGACCCTTCTACCACAACTGTTTATCGGACAGATTATAATGATAATGATAATGAATATCGCATTGGTAGCTGAAATCTGTGGAACGTAAAGCTCTCCATCCATGAAGTAACTGAAGAATTCCCTGTACAGTTGATTTTATAATCATGAATCGGTTTTATAGCACTAGGGATTGTTTGGCAGTAGAGGTTGAATCTTCCCGCCAATACCCGAAGTTTTTTTTTACCCTGTTACATACATCAATCGAGTAAGACAACATTTCATATTAAAGTGTCTTCGAAGCAGAGGTCTATCATTAAATTACTTCATAGGGAATAAAAAGTTCACCTGTTAACGTTAATCGGTGTTTACAGAGACCAAACAGATGTGAGCACAGATAAGTGCTTCAGCAGTTACAAAACCAATGCTCAAATAACGTTTACACACACACACACACACACACACACATATATATATATATATATATATATATATATATATATATATATATATATATATATATAGTTAAATTCCCAGATCAATTCTGTGGACAAGACAGATTGGTATAAAATGACAATTGGAAAAAAAGCCATTTTGCCGACGCGTTTTGTCTTCCGACTTTTTCAAGGCAAAAATGAAATCGAAATGTTCTTGTTGTTATAGTTACATTAAAAAAAATCCAAATTTAAAAAGATAGACGCTTCTGTCTAAGCCTTTTTTCTGGTTAATGTAAATTACCTTTATAGTAAGAGATTCTGGAAAAAAAAAAGGTATATATATATATTTGTGTATTTAGGCAGCAATCCTTCTTTCATGCACATTTTATTGAAAACGACAGACAGGGTGCTTTTATTTAGTTTTTTATACAATTCCTGATGCGATCTAATAATTATTTTTTTTTCTTTTCGGATGATAAATTATATAAAAACTGCCCGAATGTTCTTTTTATTCCGAGCGATTTTGGTTACATATTTAGACATTTTTAACTGTTAAAATAAGAAATAGTTTATTGTATGCATGTTTTATAAAATGTTTTTTATTTTTCAAAACATGGTAAGTTATTATGTCCATGTTCAAAGTTAATATTATTAAGTGTTGTTTTTTTTTTTTTTTTTTTATTAATAAGGCTTCAATTATTTTTAGCCTTTTTTGGATGCAGATGATGTTATTATATTAGTGTTGTCAACAAGTATGTTACAAATAGTGTCCGGTATGTCTCCATGAATATTTAAATGAGATTTAATTGAGATATTATCAGAAAGGTGTAAATGCGCATATATATATATATATATATATATATATATATATATATAGGATGGTGTCCATAAAGATCGTGTGCACTTAAAAAATTCATAAATTTAAAATTTACACGAACTTTATGGACACCTTGTAACTATATATATATATATATATATATATATATATATATATATATATATATATATATATAAATTTATTTTACTTGAGTACGCCAGTTTTAAAGAAAAATGCTTTCCCAGACAGTTCCGAATATATATATATATATATATATATATATATATATATATTATTTCAATACGTCTATCTTAAAGAAAAATGAACACCCAGGCAGTTTCCGAATATGCCCGCCTGCAATTTTAGCGATCTAATTTCTGTTGTAGACGCCTGCCCAGGGACATTTCTTCGTTTTCAACACGCACAGTAACGACAGATAACTGAAACTAAAGAAAACGTAACTTCGGTAAAGTTGGACCCACACTACCCGGACCCCCAAATACATAAAGGCTTCTAAACCGAATTCACCCGAGAAAGGTTAATGTGTTAATGCACCATAAGCTCATAATAAAAACGAAGTTCTTGATGCTTTTACCGAACTCTCCTGAGAAAGATTCCATTTGAGTGGAACTTCCTCCCGATTTTGTCTATGTGACATGGCAGGACCTAGCTGTAAATTTTTGTGGAGCTAAAAACATGTAAATTCAATAGTGTAAATAGTAAATATGTTGTTCGATAAATATATTTATTTTTACTTAGGCGATCAAAGTTTTGTTTAATTAAAAAATAATACCAACTCTAATGAAACAGTATTTGTTGTAGCATACCTACAGACAATAATGGGTATGTCCCCATTCGCATAAATACAGTAGCAAATACTGTATGCTGGTCTGCAGATCTTCAGATGGAGATTCATTGTGGAATTCACTTGACTCACCTCTAGCAGTTGACTACTTCTTCGCTGGCGAATCTTATATGTGTTGTTCTTGTCCTAAGTATTATCGTTCATTACCAACCTTCCTGTGATTATTCTATTCGGTTATCTTCCCTAGGTTACAACAGTACTCGTTTCTTGTACAGTGTGCTAAATGTATGATGAGTAAGATAATGCTGATCGTAACGGTTTGATAATATTACTCAAGTAGACTTGAGAATTTAATTCGTTGTTTCTAGCTATGTTGTGACTCAGGTATTTTGTGTACACTTGCATTTATAATTTGCATTTATAATTACATTTGCGTATTGATAGAGCAACGCATGAATAAAGAATATTTAATAGCCATAACGATATATAGAGATATTTATGAATTGTAGATAGATGTGTGAATGGCGACGTTGTTGAAGGCATCTTGACAACCTCGATAAGTAATGGCTTCAGCTGACAATAGCAATGAATTATATTTGGCTTATATTTTTAATGTTTTCAGTTTAATTAAAAGCAATGAGAACTTAAAAACAGAACGAATTTTTCCTCCATATTTTGGAGGTGAAACTAACCAGGTTCTTAACAGATTGATTACAGGAAGAAACGTTAAAAATTGAAATAAAAGGCGAAAATCTAAAAGACAATGCAATAAACAGGCAACACAGAAGAAAACAAGATAGAAGGCCACCAGATAAATAAAACAAAATGAAGAAAATAAAATAAATGCATCGGCAACATGCTTGGAATGTGAACAACCAAAGATATTCAAAGATAAGACAGCGTTGATGAAGTGATGAGTAAATGGGTCCCAAGCGAAATGTCTCCACTTCACTGCACCCTTCTTACTACTTACAATTCACTTTTTAACACTACCTCTCAACGTGTCAGTTAAAATCTAGAGAAAAAGCAAAGATAAATGCCGTGATTAGATGGTTGCTGTTGGTGTCGTCAGCGGGGTGGGTGAAGAATGTCTGCTCGAATAAGTACTGTTGAAATTGTTGCAGCAGAAAATTATTCATATATCTTATTTGAATTAGATTTTGCAAGCACTCAAATGTACTATATTTCTCAAATGGTGAATTTTTTATTTTTTAAATTTTCCTCGTGGTTTATATATATATATATATATATATATATATATATATATATATATAATAGTGAACATTGAAGTCAACACTCAGAGGCGACAGGATGTTTCATGCTAGATGCAATCGTCATATATATATATATATATATATATATATATATACATATATATATATAAATATATATATATGCAATTGGCATACATATATATGTATATATGCAATCGTCATATATATATATATATATATATATATATATATATATATATATATATAATGTGTGTATCCATGTAATAAGAAATAACAGCTAGGTTAATGATCCAAAGTTCTAATGACGTAATAATGTCGTTTTTTGACGTATTTTTAACGTCAAAAAACGACATTATTTTTGCACCAACCTAATATTTATGTTTTTATTTCTAACAAACAGTGCTCGATACAGAAGTAGAGCCTTGATTATAAGTATTTAAAAAAACATGGCCATTGCGACACAAATTAGTATGTGGGTAATGTTGAAATCTTTGCATCAGAAAATTATTCATATATCTGAAATTTTCAAGCACTCAAAAGTAGTACATTTTTCAAATGGTGAATTTGCTTTCTTTTTTTAAATTTTCCCCCAAGTTTTATATCTATATATATATATATATATATATATATATATATATATATATATATATATATATAGTTAGGTAATGAAAAGTTTGGTAATCCGTATGGATAATCCCAAGGAGGATGTAATCCAGAGAGCTCAATGTCAAACTAGGGCGTATATTAATTTAATTAAAATTAAAAACAAACAAAAAAAAAACAGACACCCTTAAGGGTCCATTGATTATATTTTATTACCCCAGGAAACTGTTTTTTTCTTGGTTCCTCAGATCACATTTCCAAGCATAAAAATTGTTTTAAATTTACGTATTATTTTTATACGCTTTTGAGGGATAGTTTTAAGTTGATGTAAGGTGATATATACTGATAAGGGGAGGAGGAGAAAGAGATATGGTCGAAATTATAGAAAGAAGAGAGAAATAGGAATAATTTTCAATCTATTTTTATTACAATACTTAAGAGCAAGGATGTAGACATTACCTTATTTAATGTCATCTGACAGGAAAAGAGACAAAGAGAAAAAAAAAGATATAAGAATGTAAATGTGGAGGCAGGAGTGGGAGGAAAAACGTGGGCAAAGCAGAAAAGGAAGAATAAATTAACATATATAAGAATATTGCAGTTAATTTCAGATTGATATAGTTTGCAGTTAACGGTTGACATCAATTTAAAGATTTACCAACAAAATAAAATAGGATATATATATATATATATATCGATTTATTTTTATATAACTAAACTTCTTGAATCTGTGGTCCTTCCACGGAATCAAAATACCGTCATTTCCCCCTCCCCCGTGTCCTAAAGTTAAAAAGAAATTGCCACTCAGACACCTTTTCCCCCCTTTAAAATGGAGACTTTGTGGAGCAGACTCCTGCGTGTGTGCTTCCCTTAACACTATAATCTTAACTCCTTCAAGTCCTTTATCTATCCTTTTTGCCTTCGTAATCTTTACTGCCTACCTTTTCTTGTCCGTTGTATTACGCAAACATTATTACATGAAAACTAATAGTATGGTTGTCAGGCTCCCTGCAGAAATTAGGTTGTTCAAATTATAAATACAAGATTACAATCATTTATATCTGATAGCACAAGATATTAATTAAAGATTCACTGCGATAAATTATTTATGTCTTATACGGCTAAGCAACACAATTAAAGCAGTCACATTAACGGCGATTTAATTTCCCGCGTTTTCAGTTACTCGTAGCCATCCCCGGAAGAAAAAACATTATGAGATTTAATTGTTAATTTTTGCCCGAATTCCCAGGGTCAAAGAGTTATCATTATTTACACTATTTATATTCGGACTATTGTCCTCATCTTTGTTGTTGATTATCATTGTTGTGATAGCAACAACAAAGATGAGGACAATAGTCTTAATTGATATTTCCAAAGCATAAGTGAAGTGATGATTGCAATTCTGACATATCAGCTTTGTGTATAATACACGAGTTCATTATACATAATTACGGTACTTTAGGTAAAAAGATCAAATATATGTGTGCGTCCTGTAACCCATTATGACCCTAGATGCATCACATTTAATGCAGACAGATCAATAGCGGGGGATATAATCTGAAGGGACCCCAACCACTGTCAGGGGGTTTGGGTTTGAAATTTAGAGTTTTTTCATTCTTCTAAACTATTTGGAGAGACCAGCCTGCGCTTCTTGTTAACCCATAGCTGGGGGGCAGATAGATGCATACCCCTTTTAAGGACATTAGCGCAAAGTAAACAAAGTAGAGTCGAGAGGGAATTGAACTCGGAACTTAATAAGAAAATTAAAAACAGAATAATCTGAAAATGACCGCATGCGAGGGTCGAAACCTCGGAGTAAAACCAGGAAGTGTATAAGAATACATTCTACAATACTAACCGTATCAGCGTTCCAGCGCCGAAGATTTGTTGATTGGACTTACGATGTGTACATTGGGAGACACAGGTGGAATAACTATTTATGACGTAGAAAATTAATCCGGCGGTTCGAGTTCATACTATGGCTTGTAAAGTACACCACCACCCTTACGAAAGGCATGAATCCATATATTTTCCTCGCAATTATGGCTTAAATAGTAAAGGAGACTGGGATCTCTAACCTTGGTTGGCAACCAGTCTAGTAGAATTACGCTAGTGAGTTTAAAACTGTGTAGAATTCAATGGAATATGACTGCAATTATCCTCCCCAAGAAAAAATCACACTTTACCGATATTAAAAGAAAATGGAACTGTGCGCTATCTTAATCGTCCATGCCCTAAAGGGACATGATACGTTTATAAAAATAAAACTGCTTTATATTCTTACAGTTTTCTATTTTAAAGATATACAAATCGAAACATTTCCACAATACATTTCAGTAGAATCCTTAAATCAAATCTTGAGTTCTTCTCACGCAAATAGTTGGAATCAGAAAAAACGGATTGTTATTAACAGAAAAGATACGATGACAAATCCATTGATCGAACCTAGTTACTTAGGAGAATTCCATATTTAAAAAAAAAAAGAATTGCTTATTGATGTATTGTTAGTATTAATTCTCTCACTTACTACTACTTGTACTAATTGACTTTTAGCTGCAAATATTAGTAGTAAATGCTGTATATCTATAATATAAATGCAAGTGGTAATTGTCTTATAGCGGCAAATGTTAGTAGTATTTCTATGATGGCTTTAAATGATTGTATTAATTGTTTTTTTCGATCTAAATGCTAGTAGTAATTGTTTTCTGACTTTAAATGTTAGTAGTAATTATTTTATGGTTTTACATGTTAGTATTAATTGTTTTGTTGATCTAAACGCGAGAAGTAATTGTTTTATGGCAGAAATGTTAGTAATTGTTTTATGGCTTTAAATGTCAATATTAATTGTTTCATCGATCTAAACGCTAGTAGTAATTGTTTTATTGCTTGAGATGCTACTATTGTTTTAAGGTTTTAAATGTTAGTAGTAATTGTATTTAATTGTTAGTATTAATTGTTCTTTTTAGCTAAATTTTAGTAGTATTTGTTTCATGGCTTTAAATATTACTATTAAGGTTTTAAATGGTTGTAGTAATTGTTTTTGCGTCGATCTAAAGGCTAGTACTATGGTTTTCTGTCTTTAAATCTTATTAGCAATTGTTTTATGTCTTTAAATGTTAGCATAAATGCTTTTATCGATCTAAATGTTAATAGTAATTGCTTTATGGCTTCAAGTATTAGTTGTACTTGTCTTATGTCATTTAATGTTAGTTGTAATTGTCCCTATAACTATGAAAGTTATTTGTAACAGTTTTTATATAAATGTTAGCAGTAATTATTTTATAGCTGCAAATATTGTATACGGTGCTAAATGTGGTTGTAATTTTCTTAAAGATGTAAATATTAATAGTAATTTTCTTACAGCTATCCATCAAAAATGTTTTTAAAATTTCCTCCTCGAAAGATATTTTAAAAATAATTTTTATTACAGAATACCACTGACTTTTTTTAAATGCATCAAACTATTACGAACTTATAAAAGCCGTATTGATATCTTTATGACTCACAAATCAATATTTTTTTTCTTAAATTCCTTTTGAGTGTCAACTAAAATATATTTTCAACGACCAAGAAATATCGATTCAAAGGTTTTTTTATTTTTATGTATATACTGCTGATTGAAAATATTTTATCTGAAAGGAAAATCGTACGTCTAAAAATTCTTTACCGGTTTTACTGAACGAAAGTTTCCCTGCCTGATACAGGGATTGCACTCATGGCCACTAGATATAAGCAATTATTATATCAACGTCTCGAATGACATTGTATTTTCGGAGCCTTTATTTTCAACGTCCTTTTGTCTTCGACATTTGGCTATTTAGGCAGGTTCGTACCGCTTTTTATTATTTAATATTTCATTTCTTATATGAATTATTTGTCAATAGACTTTTATTATTTCAAACAATGGTTCTCATCTTTATTAATATAGATTTTACTATAGGCACTACGTTTCGGTCGATTACCCTCTGGCCATCATCAGGTGTCCATTGTTTGACTGATATGAGATATTTCATGATTATTCTGTTATTTTCTCCCTGCGATACCACACTGTGCATTTCTACTGAACCAGCGTTTCATAACTTGGTCTTGATGATGACCAGAGTATACTTGGTCAAAATTCTGTCTGTAATAAGGAAGATCTATATACACGTTGTGTCTATAATAAGATCTATGTAAGCAAAGATGAGAACAATATCTCGAAAGGATAAAAGTAAGTACAAAGTTTATTTTTTACAATCTCAAAACACTACATTGCTATCTAAAAATACATTGCTATCTAAAAATACTACATTGCTATCTGAAACATACTACATTGCTATCTAAAAAATATTACATTACTATCTAAAAAATACTACGTTGCTATCTAAAAATACTACATTGCTATTTTAAAAATATTACATTGCTATCTAAAATACTACATTGCTATCTAAAAAATACTATATAAAAATATTCAAATCTTCCTCTTTTTTGTCATAGAGTTAATTAATATCCATTATTATTAAAAGATTTGCAACACAGTCTATTTTTTATTGATCTCAGAGTCACGTCAATTTAATTAAACATAAAAAACAGCCTGAAAGAAATTAATGTATAGCGTAATAATCTAAAAAATACTACATTGCTAACTATAATCGACATTGCTATCTAAAATGCTACATTGCTATCTGAAATATTACATTACTATCTAAAACATACTACATTGCTATCTAAAAAAATAGTCAAATCTCCCTCTTTTATGTCTTGGGGTTAATTAATATCCATTATTATTAAAAGATTTGCAGGACGGTCTATTTTTTTATTCGTGTCAGAGTCTCGTCGATTTAATTAAACATAAAAACATCTTAAAAGAAACGAATATATAGCGTAATAATCTAAAAATATCCATCTATTTCAGACAATCTTTTTTCTTCTTTTATATCCCGTGTCTCTCCAGGAAGTAGATGATCAGATTTATCCACATATCTTTAAAATATTATAATAGCCCTTTTTTTTTCTACATAGAAATAAAAGCGTCTCTGATTACTATTTAATAGTAAATAGACATGGCATACTCCTACAGCCAACATCGTGTATTCCTTTGAACCTTATCAATGGTTTTGGTGATTTTTTTACGTGATTTTTTACGTGATTTTTTGCGACGAATTTTTTTAATAAGATAACAATTTTTATAACTTGGAAATACATTTTGGAATGATCGAAATTAATTGCGAAAGTCCCCCATGAAATAAAAATAATTGTTTGTAAGTAAGTAAGGACCTACGCACATCAAACTCTTTTTAAATTAAGTGGCGGCCGAAGAATTATCGTTGAACTTTCAAAAGGTAATCTTAAATATTAATTCAATAATTATTATTGCCTATCGCATACGGCAAGAGTATGCAACGTAAAAAGAAGTCTCCGCCAACAGCAGATTTCAATAAAGAGCCAAGCCTGCAGCGAGGAAATGAAAGTCCAGTGCAAATAAAAAATCGAATCAAACAGCAACCAGGAGAGTTTTCCAGAATATGCAAAGCCTGAGGCAGTCTCAAACTCCTGAACAAGCCAAAGACCCAATAAGGAGCTCTCCACAGGAGCTAACTTAAATGCCGCCCGATAATCCGGCTTTTAAGCTAATATATATATATATATATATATATATATATATATATATATATATATATATATATATATATATTATGGGACCTTACCCATAATAATAATAATGGACTATCCCATACTTAATAAATACTGCGCCTCAGGAGGAGGCAAGAAGTGAGTCAGTAGTTCAAGTCGAGTCAAGAGTCGAGTCAGAGGCAGTCTGAAACAGAGTCGCGTTCAGACAATTACTGCAAGACATTGGAATAGGGATACTGGTCGAGACTACATTGTTCTGTCTACTAAACCTGATTGTTCGTACTAACACTTCTACTTCTCTGTGTATATTCCTGTTTGTAATATATCTGTGTTATTCCATACCTGTATTCGAGTTCTTCTTTATTGGTTCTACCTTGGACTATCACCGTGGTACAAAGAACCGGACCATAACAATATATATATATATACACTACCCTTTTCCTCGTCCTTTCTTCTATCACTCCTATCTGATCTTGCTCTAAATTTTTTGTAACCCCTTGCGTCCTAGTGGCTTCCCGCCTTGCTTGGGGTGAAACGCTTAAAATATATATATATATATTATTTTCATAAGTTAGTTTTCGTTAGTTGGGTAATATTTGCAGGTCAGTCTCTCAAACATGCGGATTTATTAAGCATATAATGCGTCAAACAATATATAAAGCCTAAAGTTTATGCGGATATCTCAAAACAATGAAAATGAAATAAATATCATTAATCATCTGGGAGACCCCTCTCCGCCTTCCACCAGTATGGCTGATGCTAACCTCCAAGAAACTGACTCGTTGCGCCTTTTCAGTCTAACATTCTCATCTGACATTAAGTGGAAAGACTATATTGAATCTATTGCTAGATCAGCTGCTAAGAAAGTCGGTTCCCTGTGACGTGCCAGACGATATTTCTCTCCAGAATCTATCTTACATATCTATTAGTCTACCATCTATCCATACTTAAAATATCGCTGCCACATATGGTCCGATGATCATGCTCTCCATGATAAAAACCAAAGAAAAGTCAGCAATATTATTGATCCTGATTTGGCGGCTCAACTTCAGTCACTTTTCGATCACCGTAAGTTTGCCTCTCTGTGTCTTTTCTACATATACTTTCATGGTAATTGTTCAGGTGAGCTATTCGCTATAGTACCTAGACTTTTTGGAATTAAGCGCAGAACGTGACTGGCGTCTAGATCTGATCAATTTACTGTTGAGCTTGCTAGATGAAGCCGTAAATTCTATGCTAACAGTTTCTTTTCTCGCACTTCACGCTTGTGGAAATCCCTTCTGGCACCATGCTTTCCAGCCAATTTTAATATGCAAAAATTTAAATGCACTTTCAATCACTATCTACAGTCCTCCTGAGTACTCTTTCCGCTTATTATTTAGCACCTTTACTGTCTTGCATGGGTGATACCTATTATATATATATATATATATATATATATATATATATATATATATATATATATAGAGAGAGAGAGAGAGAGAGAGAAATTTGCAAATTAAAAAATAAATAAATTTTTATGAATGTATTTATTTATTTATATATATATTTGATATTTCAGATTGACCTCAATCTTTCTTCAGAGTGGCCCGATTGAAAATTTTTAAAAAGATTACAAGAACCTCCAGTTAGACAAAAAGATCAAAGACATTTTCGATAAACCACTCATAAATGCAAAGAAACAATCACCTAACCTATCAGCTATCCTCACCTCTACCAAATATCTAAACAATAGAAACCAATCAGGAAATTACAAATGTAACAAACCTCATTGCTTAGTTTGCAAACACTTAATAATAGATAATGTATTTTCTGTACCCAACACCAATATCGAGATACATCCACCTCACCTCGCCTGTGATAGCCATAACATAATCTACTATTTATTCTGCACCTTATGCCCTAATAGTGGATATATTCGTGAATCTGGAAATGATTTTAGATTTCACTTCAACAATCATAAACAAACCATACGTCAAAACAATCCTTATTCCCCCATAGCTGAACACATTAATCAGTCAGCATACTCATTAGAAAACTGTAAATGTTTATTCATAGATTCTGATTTCAGTTCCACATACACACGCAGAAAAAAAGAAAAATACTGGATTTTAAAATTAAATACATATAAACTTGGGTTAATTAAAGAGTTGTGTATTTTAAATCTTTATAAATATTTCGATACATAAACGTTTTTTTAGATATACTTAATTTAAAAAAAAAATTTTTAAACAACATCTAAAATATTATTAGAGTTAGATTTACGTTAGGAATATTCGAACAAAGTGGCGTTCCATATCACGTGACGTCCGCGTCTCACGACGGACGCTGCTTGTAAACAAACAGTTATTTCTGAAGGAAGATCTGAAATATCAAATATATATATTTCAGATTGACCTCAATCTTTCTTCAGAGTGGCCCTATTGAAAATTTTTAAAAACATTACAAGAACCTCCAGTTAGACAAAAAGATCAAAGACATTTTCGATAAACCACTCATAAATGCAAAGAAACAATCACCTAACCTATCAGCTATCCTCACCTCTACCAAATATCTAAACAATAGAAACCAATCAGGAAATTACAAATTCAGCAAAGAAGCGTCCGGTAGGTAAGGTCGAATTTACTGCTTATAAACTTCAATCTTCCATGAATCTCGAATATTCATAACTGCTCATGGCGTATCAAATGTAAACAAATGACGTCATATATTACGAAATGGACAAAGTCCGACAATTTATTTATTAAAGGCATTTTTATGTTTAACGTTCTTTTTATAAGCAGTAAAGGTTCCGTATCGGATGCAGGTTCGAGTCCTGTCAAAGAACGAATATTTTCTATGAAAATTTCTCGGACATTCAGGCCAGTAAATGTTATTTAATACTGTTTATTATAAACAGAGCATTTACTTAAATACTTGTATCTATAAAAAGAACGTTAAACATAAAAATGTCTTTAATAAATAAATTGTCGGACTTTGTTCATTTCGTAATATATATATATATATACAATTACCTGGGAATGAAGCATTATTACGCCAATCTGTCATATCGAAAAATGTGCCTTCCTGATTATAGGTAGCAACCTGCATTTTAGATCTTAATGGTATTTGTCTAACATAAATACGTAATTTATATACTCAGATTTTTAAAAAAAATAATTTATAAAAGCAACTGTTTTGTGCTATTAATTCCGAATTTGAACTTCATAAATTTACGCCTTCTTGGTTGATGTTTTGTGTCATCAAATTGTATAATTATTAAAATAAAGCCATTTAACCTAAAACTAGTAACAACATTAACATTCCGACCTCTGCTATGTAACAATTGCATGTTTTATTGCTCGATAGCCACTCAAGGTAGAGAATTTAGAATTATATGATTAAATTAAAAGCATTAGTTCTGTTTCATCTTCAAGCGAATTTTGGAATAACTTATTTTAAAATTTACTGAGTTTTAAACGCACATACAATTCATATTTTTTTGTTTCCAAGGACACAGATAAATCCAATAAGTTAAACAGGGGCGGTAGCGTCTTCATTTTTATAAACTTTTATTGTATCAATTTTGAGTTACGTTCGAAAAAAAAGGTTAAGTCTAGGGATGGTAGGGGTACATTTTTCAACGAATTTTGACATCCGTTCAACGCATGTCGTCTGTTTATTTATTTATTTTTTTATCAACGATAAAAAGTTTTTCGGCATTTTTTTTTTACCGTTGTGTGCATATATATATATATATATATATATATATATATATATATATATATATTATGCAGACAAAGAGAGAGGGAAAGTGAGAGAATAAGATACAGTAGGGCATATTCATCATCCAAGGGAAACGGAAAAATTCTTGAAAAACAAAATCGATATTTATCTCTAATCTAGCAATAGTCGACGGTGTAAGGTGGGCCAAGTCGCATATCTTTGTTGCAATTAAGGCCGTTTGATAGGTTTAAACATTTTCGTCGTTGTTTCTTTCATATACAACGTCTTATAATTTATCATATTGTCAGATTTTCAAAATATACTATTAAAATGTCAACATTACTTACTCTGCTTCATTAAAGATGTCAACATTACTTACTTCGCTTGATTGAGTGCGGAATCGTTTACATGGTCATCGGGGAGAATATTTATTCGCCCACACTGCTGACACTTTCAAACAGACTGAACGTTGTAAGCCGATCGCTTCTGTATCGCTGTTTTCTTTAGCAAAATTGCCAGATGTACTTCATTATACGACGAATTCCGACCATAGGCGTTCGATCACACATTTCGACGGAATCGAAACAACCTTGTTTCTTCCATGTTTCAAAGAAAATGAAAAAATTCCACACAAACAAGTTTGTTTTTTTTTTGTTTTTTTTTTGTTTTCCTCAACAGACTTCGTATTTTTTTTTTTGTTTAACGGCATATCAACTACTTATGTGTCATTTAATAACGAAATTCAGTTTCCTAGGGAGTTTAGAAGTCATAATATTATATCATTCTGCTTTCACAACTGAATACATGATAGATAATACGCAGCTTTTGTACGTATACATATTCGTGCGGACATAATTAATAGAGGGGGTGAGCGGGTGTTTTATGTTGCAGTTGAAGTTATATTTTAGAATACAGTCCAATTCAAGAAAAGGTCGGATATTATATGGATTAATGTCATCAATGTCAGAATTGTTGAAACAAAATGGCTATTTTTGTAGTGATGTTATAAGATGTTTATGCAATAATTTTTTAATAAATAATATTTTCTCTACTCAGTATTGAGCACTCTATTAAGAATAGTTTATTTGGTTAATGGAATTTATTACGTCTACAACAATCCTATACTTGTATATATATATATATATATATATATATATATATATATATATATATATATACTTCTCAAATGTGCTGCGCAGAACGATAGACATTGGCAGTATTTGGTTATTGTAATTTATTCCGTATACAACAATCCTATAATTGTAAATATATATATATATATATATATATATATATATATATATATATATATACTTCTCAAATGCGCTGCACAGAACGATAGACGTAGCATGCTCTATGTAATAAATAAAAGGGGGGCATCTATTTCAACTACAAAGTATGAAGTATCCGCTATCATGACGTTTGAAGGGATATATATATATATATATATATATATATATATATATATATATATATATATATATATATATGTATGTAAATTCAATTTGTATAATCTGTCAAGTAAATGATTGATCGTATTTTTCAAAATTTTGATCCCAATGCACAACACCGGGATTCATGTCTGAAGTTAAATTTTAATTCGGTTTTTGTTCAGCTATATTCGAGCATCTCGGTCATTGTCAAGAACTGTTTTTTTTGTTTTTTTTTACTGACATTTTTTGAAACACAGGGACTTAAATTAATCCAAATTTAAGTCATGTGTAAAAACGATTGCTTTACTGTCCCGGAAAAGAACGTATCAAATATTTATATACATTATTAAATATTGATGGGCATTATCAAATATTTCTGGACATTATTAAATATTTATAGCCAGTTTAAGACACTGTCTACTATAACGTAGATGCTATTATCGTACAAAAGAAACAACATGCATTAAATAAATTCTCTTTCACCTTTTTCTATTCTTGATTATACATTGGGGCTGTAATGTAGCCTTGGCTGTAAGGCAGTGTAATGGATTATATCTTGGAATGATAATGCGGAGTTCGTTGCATTAACTTGCGTGCAAATACCCCTGGGAAAGATCCCTTTTCCCAACAGTAACAGGTTAAAAAGCACGACTTGTATCTGTTAAAATCATTGTTATTGTCAGGAAATTGTTAAAGCAAAAAAAAAAAAAAAAAAGAGAATCATTCTTACAACAAATAAATGTTTCACTTTTAAATAACAATTAAGTGTTGATAAGCTGCAAAAATACAAACCCAAAATTGCCAATCCTTAGACATAATTGCTGAGAGATAACAGTAGGCTGGAGGAGGCGTGGTGCCCTTCTAACAAATTTTCAACAATTTGCGCGGCGGCTTATATTTTGTGATTCTAGCTAAACTTTTACATGACACATTTTTATTCGCTTAAATGCATAAATTACATTGGTCAACAAAAGAAAAGTTAAGTTTTGAAAATGGTGCTGAGACAACAAACATCTTTTTAGGTAATTTGATGGTGCAGAATCTAAAAATGAGTTTACTTTTTCTTAGGTACCGTTTTTACTCTACAGAAATGCCTCATTTTTGGAAAAAAAATACATTTTTTTCATTTGTTTTCTATGTATATGATATTGACTCATGGCAATACCTCTCAAAATAAAATCGTATGAACCTCTCAGTTAGTATTTAAACCAACAAATATTGGTTTCTTTATTGTGAAATACTATTTTTGCAATAACAATCAGATCTTAAATCTTTAAAAATACCCCGACTGAATATACGAAGACCAACAAGTATTTTCATCAAATCATTTAATAAACTAACAGCAGAAATAAAACCTTTGTGAACATAAGAACTATGGTAAATATCATTTCTTCCTTGATTGTCTGTCATGTTCAATGTTATTTAATTCTCTTTTGATACTCCAGCAGTATCAGGTACAATGGAATAGGGACATTCAATTGGGATGTCTTTAGTTGGAATTTCTTTCCAGCTGTGAAAACAAATGCTCTCAATGTGCTTGGTTTCCTTTCGTAGTGAAGGGATAAAAGTGATGGGATAAATTTATGAATATCAAACAGAAGATTTTAGGGTTTCATTTTTTTGATGCCATCTTAATTATCAGTTTTACTAAAATTTATTACTGATAAAGTTTATCAGTTAATTTGAATTTTGGCTATAAATTGGAAAACTTCAGTATATCGATTTTAAAATTTTTGTCTCAAAAACACTTTTTTCTTATAAAAAATAGTTTATTTCAGCTGGCTGACATAAATTTCTCGATCTACATGAAAATTGATGGGTTTCTACGACCTTTATTAACTAAATTTTGCTATCAACCAAGATTGTAAATTGATCTTTTCTTCAAAAAATGAGCAATTTCACTACAGCAAAAACGGTAGCTAACCATGACAAACTAAGGTCATTTTCGGAATTAGTACCATCAGCTAAAAAATGTGTTTTGATTCTTGGCACCAAAGATCGTGTTGACCAGTTATAGATGATTCAAGGGCAGGTAATTATGTTTTACAACGTTACATGCTTTGCGACTCTCCAAGACTATCAGGATAACTACATTTATATGACAGGGCAGCTTATCTTTTTGCGTTTTTAAAGAAGGATAGTAGTATTATCTCCTGAATAAATATCGTTGAGAAAATAATTTTATTTATCAATTTCTCGTCATTTGGCTTTATTCGCCTTGTTGTGATAGTTATGTTGGCCTATACTCATTCTGTTACTAGGTGAAACTATGAAGAGATCAGAGTTGTTGACAACTAATATCATCCATTAGCTTATTCCTCTTCTCTTTTTTAACAGAAATCTATCAGAATCACGGCAGCTGATGCCTTGGATACTGCTATAGACCATGCGCTTAACTTGAACAGTTCACTTGACTAGGATCATCTTTTAAGTTTCACAACACTTGCATTCCTTTCAATAATGACTCTACATCATCTGTCTCATCTATTATAAAAAATAACATTTATTTATTCAGTTCGTATAAAGTAAATGCCACCGAATTTTCTAATCTGCCTAATCCTAAAAGATTTCATCCTTCAACTACAGTCGATGACTCAAAGAGACTTCTGTGCTCTCGTCAAGGCTAAGTTGATCACAGTTGATCCCTCAGCTGTAGTTAGACTATTGGCCTCAAAAGGCTAATATATAATGAATATCGATAATCTTATTGCCAATAATGCTATCATTTTGCTTTCTTTTTATTCTTCAAATTTCATTATAAGAAGCACACGTATACATATATATAAACATCGGGCGTTTTTCCGTCGGGCAATTACCCTTATCGAGCAGTTGTCCGTCGGGCTCTTGTCAATCGGGCAGTTGACCTGGAACCACACACACACAGAGACACACACACACACACACACACACACACACACACACACACACACACACATATATATATATATATATATATATATATATATAGATAGATAGATAGATAGATAGATAGATAGATAGATAGATAGATACCCTCCGTATTCCATCGGTGAAAAGTAAGTTCTACTCGAACACTGCTCTGTAGAAAGGACTCCTAAGATAATGTTACCCCGATCACTACATATCTATCTATCTATATCTCTATCTATCTATCTATCTATCTATCTATCTATATATATATATATATATATATATATATATATATATAGAGAGAGAGAGAGAGAGAGAAAGAGAGATAGAAATTAAGCGGGATTTGAATAATCATAATTAATTCATCGAGTCTAGAGAAGAATCCTCAACAGAATGAAGAAAGACGTTTCGTCCTATTTTGGGGATTCATCAGCAGTGCGTATCCACTACTGGGAATCGAACCAACTGGATCAACGTGTCTCGGTGACAGAATGGTAATGTCATGATATCACCGAGACACGAGATCACGTTATCGCTCTTTCACCGAGACACGTTGCTCGAGACACGTTGGTCGAGCTGGTATGACGCGTCATATCGTAACGGTCCAGGTTCGATTCTCGGTTGTGGATGCGCACTGCTGATGAGTCACCAAGATAGGACGAAACGGCCGTCCAGTGATTTCTGCATTCCGTTGAGGGTTCTTCTAGACTCAATGACTTAATTATGATCAGTCATCAACTTTCTTCCCAGTGACCCATTAAAATATATTTCTCCTATAGCCAACATATGCTAAAAGTTAAAATCCTATTTCATAGTCCTAATACGTTTACCTGAATCGAAGAGGTTTAATATTTTTCGTTCTTCTTAAACTTCTACAACCTATTTCCTTCTCTTTCCTTTTTAATGAAAATCTTGTTCTCATCTTCCGTTTCTGAGTCACTCCTGCTATCAGCCATACCTTCAATCAACCGTAATTGAATCAATTCGTTCTCTATAGACCATTTTTAAAAAAATGACGAGTTTTTAAAAATCACAGAATATGCTAGTTTCTCTTAATCTGTGAAGATATTCTATAATTGATTTCTCTTGTTTCCGTTAATGGACAGAAATTTGGTTCTTTCCACCGTGACAAGTTTAATTTTAAACTGTAAATTTCTTTTAATCATTTCGGAAATTTTGACGAAAGTCAAATATTTCAATTGTTTTTCGTAACAGAAGTTTTCATTATAGCTTCACAACCTGCCGAAGCTAGGGAGAAGACGGTTATTTCATTTTCTCCTATAACCAACGTATGCAAATAGGTAAAATCCTACATTACAAGGTCTTTTGCCAAACTGCAAGCTCCGGGACATCGTTGGACACCACTGTCTGTGATAGTTGTTAATTTGTTTGTTTGGCCATTACGAGTGAGTTGTGGCTTCGATCCTAACCCGGTACGCCTTACTTATATCCTTTTGTGAAACTAACGTAAGCTTCGCAAATTTCAACACTAACCTACCTAGTTTGGTTGATCATTACTATTGAGTAATGGCTTCGATCATCATTGGGTGACATTTATGGCCTTGTGGCAAACTCTGCTGATCTTACTAACAATATTCAGCATCTGTAGAGTTACGTCAATATTACTGGCTCAAAGTAGGTTAAAACTGTTTTCTATTCTTTGTTTGAATGTCAAATAACGTTGAAAGCATCAGTTCTCGTCTGATTCCCGAGGTTCCCGTGTTTAATGGTACATATCAACTCCGGGCTTTTAATATCGCCTCCATTTTAACCTGTAATATTAAGAATGACATGTTGGTGTATTTACGGGTAAGCATTTAATGTTCTTGATATAGGTGGTTACAATATATTCTTATGACCCATGCATTATCAAGCTCTTTAGTTGGTATTCAGTCGTCGATGTGCAACGCTTTCATCCGATGGCCATCTTGCATTGAGAGCTAAACGAAGATATTCATCTAAGCACATACAGCTTGGGTAAATAATAAAATAGTATTATTGTGGATTATGAAATTAGACTCCCGATAAGTGCTGGCAATTTACAGTGTCCCGGTAAACATTAATGATACAGGTTTTAGCTTTCATAGGAAACTTAAGATTTTGTCCAGTACTCGAGTTGGCTTTATTTTTGCGCTTTTACTTCTTCTTTATTAGCCGTGTCTCCCCCAGGACGTAGATAATCACGGCTCTCCACAATTTCCTGACCATTGTAGCCCTTAAACTTTGTCTTTCTGTTATTTCTGCTAAGCCCTGTTCCGCCATCCATTTACCTAACTCATTAAGTATGTCATGTGTTGTTTTTGTGAGTATCATTTTTTCTAAGCCTTTCTTCCTTATTAGTATTAGTTTCCTTCTTGTTTCCATCTTCTTTATAACTTCTTCATTAGACACATCTTCGATCCAAGATATCCTCAGCATCCTAATGTATAACCACATTTCTGTTGCTTCAAGTGCCATCTTCATATTTGAGGAGATCGTTCAGCACTCACTGCTATAAAGGACAAATATGACATAACGGTTTCGTACTTTTTGCCTTGTTTTTAGCGAAATTTTCCCATTTCTTAGTACTTTGTTTAGCTTTTGGAATGCTTCTTTGGCTAAATGTTGTTTAAAATGTTTTATGCTTCTTTTTAATAATAGAAAAGAAAGAAACTAGTAGAAGTGTCAGAATTTTTAGACACAATAGGAAATAAGGTATTAGGTTGTTCGGAAAATAATGTCCAATTTTAGAATAAACCTTTTAATTATGTTCTAGTTTGCAATTTTAAACGCCAAGAAATCTCTGATTGTAGTTTTTGCGTCTTCTTTGCAGCAAAATACCTTTTGGCATAAGAAAATATCAAGATTCTTGAAAATGTGGTCGCCAGTGGGCGAGAGATCGGAAGAATATGGTGGATATGGCAATGTCTCGTATCCCAAATCGGCGAGCTACTGCAGTATAAATTTGGCATGTTAGTAAGCATTGTCAAGAAGCAGAATTGTACCACTTCAATTAACCAGCATCGGTCGCATTTTGTTTAAATGAATGTGCATTTCATCCAGTCGCTGACAAGAAACTCGGTCATTCTCTTGTTATATGCCAGAAATCTGTAATGGATAACAGCAATGGCAGACCACTAGACAGTCACCTTAACTTTTTGTTGGTGTAATTTCTGTTTAGGAAAAAGTTTGGGTGCTTCGTCACGACAAAGCCATTGGGCCGATCGTTTCTCATCGCAAGTTACTATTCAATCGAGAAATAGAATTTCGCAGATGCAGCATCAAGCACAATTCAAAACGTCGGATACTCTGACTTTCACTGAATTCATGTGGAACCAATTTATCGAATTTCATATTCTTGCCAATATTTACGAGATAGAAGGATATTTTTGAAATACTGACATACATCATCTGAAACATTTCTCTGATTCTTGACGTTGTTTCTTTTCGACTAGTGATTTTTTCAGGTGTTGAGTCCCAGTTGTAGAAGGATGTCCTCTATCATATTGATTGCCAACATTTGTATCCCTACTGCGGAACTTCAATAATTAGTGCCATACTCTATGATCACAAGTGGATTCTTCATCCTATGCTCTATTAATGCTAGCAGCAGTTTGGGTAGCATGATGACCAATCTTGAACCCACACAAAAAAAAGTAAACGCATCTTGCTTTCATGTTCAAGATGAGGCGTATATAATCTATAATATTTAAAGCGATTGATATAAAATTAACAAAGATGACTCATTAATCATTAGAAATGAGTATTATATTTTTGTGAAATTAGTGAAAAGATTGGAAAAGGTATGAATCCATCTCTTCCCCTAGCTATGGATTAAATAGTAGAGAGTGTATCTGAAAAAAATCATTGTTACTGTCAGGAAAGTGTTACTTCAATATTCACTCGCACAAATAAAGAATTATTCTTACAATTCAAAAGATGTTTTCTGACTTTAAATAACCCAGAAAAGGGTTGATAAGCCATGAAAATCAAATCAATCAATCGCCAGTTACCTGCGTCAGGCGTTCTTAAGAATGATAATAGAGAAGGCTAAATAAATATTTCCAACATGGCGACAAAGATGAGGACAATAGTCCTAATAATGTAAATAGTGTACATAATACCTCATCACAGATATATAGACAGATATTCATTATGTTTCTCTGTGACGGCTCCAAGATTAGTGGAGTTGTTTAAGATTTATTGAAATTTAACTAAATTTTCTTATAAACTAGTAATTGCCGACAAATCCGTACTTCGACTTTGGGGGATATTTTATGATCTATTTTTGTGGGTGTGGGAGGATCGGATTGAAAATATATATTATTCACAATTAACTAGGATAGGAATTGAATCTGATCAGGACTTAAATGGCTGAACGTTTTTTTGAACATTGTGTATCGTAATTGTCTTGAGGCCTTCTGCCAGACATAACACTGTTTAATAAGTAAACTACTTTCATTCACTCCCACCCACACAGTCTGTCTCTTTACGACGTTCTCATTACTTATCATGGCGATCATGAACGTAATATTCTTCAAAATAATAATAAAAAATTGTACGTTATTCATCTGGGTAAGCCTGGGCTTTTTAATTTGACCACCCGCGGTAAACATCACTCATACTGAGCGTCTTGTAAAAATGTCGGGCTATATACCACGTTCCGCCAGGCAAAAAGCCAAAAATCACCAGGTGTTTCGTAAGCAACATTTTTACACTCACCAACTCTGTAGGGACGGACTTTTCTGTATTTATTTCTTCCTTCTAATTTTGCTTTTTTTCATCAAAATATTTATCCAACGTGAGTGCACTGTAAATAACTTGGACTTATTCCTTATTGAACTAATAAAACGCCACAAAATGATCTTCTCTTTTTCGAATAGGCAATTGTATATATCACACTAAGAGAGATATCAGTCCAGGTAAAGGCCACGATTTCGGAAACTTACTAAATATTGAGATGTATACCTGATGTCAGCAACGAGTGGCAGCAGTCTGTTTCCTACTTGAGCAATTACATCGGCACACGGTGTTAACTTTAGCGTCTGCCCTTCTTATATATATATATATATATATATATATATATATATATATATATATATATATATATATATATATTGTCATTATCTTTGTTAACTGTGTTATTACTGCTTAATTTCATTGGGAACAATTTAATTTGTCTGTCTAGCAGGTAATTCGTTAAATCGTTATTAACTAGCATTTTTTTTTTACACATTATTAAGTTCTTGAAGAAATAATGTACGAGAAGACGAAATCTCGTGCGTTCTCGTTAGGAATTTTTTATTGCCGCTAATTTGTATGTAAATGGATATTTACTGTTACAAGATGGTATGAGTTTTACTTGTTGGTTTTTTATATAGTGAAATAGTAAATGTATTTGTTCGACAAAGACGTCTAAGAATGAAATTCTTTATCTCTCTCATTCTCTCTCTCTCTCTCTCTCTCTCTCGATATATATATATATATATATATATATAGAGAGAGAGAGAGAGAGAGAGAGAGTGAGAGAGAGAATCTTTTAACAATAACTTGATACTACAACATTTTACAGAAGTCTTATATAGTACCGATGAATAAACTTAAGAGTTAAAAGGGCAAATAGTCAGGGATCAATCGTTGGCGAAAACGATTTCTTTCTTATTAACCTTCCTAAGAACAAAGAAAACATTTAGGAGACTAATCGGGTAGTTTAGGAGACTAAACTGTGGCAAGATTAAAAGATAAAAATCGGAGAAAAATTCAATAGATTTAAATAATATCACTAAAATTCAAAATTTACTCATTTTTGTGCAAAAAGTCGGCTCCAGAATTGAATTTCCACATTCGCATTTATTAACCAATCAGCGACGTCATTGAAGGCTTTAACATTTCAGTTTGTTGTTTGCCAAGAAATTTGAAGCATCGCTCCAAAAAGTCAACAAAAATATTCCTCCCTCCCATACTACAGATAGATAATTAAAAATTGGGTAAAATATTTATAAACGAATAAATTTAGTAATTCTAACTTTTAGATCCCTGGAGCCGATTTTTCTGTTATAAATACGATCGCGGAAATTCACAAAATTAGTATTCAGTTTTAAGTTTTATTTTCGGTAAACCTTTGACTAGAGTTGTACACAGCTGCTTACTGAAACTTTTCGTATAATTAATTATTCAACATCGCATATTTATTGAGTAACTCATTACAAATGTATTGCGATTTAAAAGTAAATCAAGCAACAGAAAAAGACATATAAACGGAGTTAAGTGAACAATACGTTAGTCATAGCTATACAGTGCTTCGCCTGTTGACTACTAGAAAATTACACGAATTCATAAAACAACGTAAATACGTGACACTCTCCTCATGTAGACACATTCTGTTTCTTCTATCATACTAACGAAATTTAGTCTGTGGGGTTGCAAATAACAAAAAGTATTTTTGGGATTTTGTGATGCTTTTTTCGTAAGGATCTTTCTAATTCGTTTCTTTCAAATTGAAAGAAAACAAATATTCAATAATAAATTTTATTTAAACTTGTAGAGCTGTGTTTGAAGATTATTTCTTTCTTCGCTTTTTGCACCCCTAGCCATCCTCACACACACACACACGAACATACATACACACACACACACTTTGAACAATGAGAATTATTTATCTAAGTCGAAATGATGATCCCGCTTGCAGTTGTGATTGCCTGATCCAGTTTTCCTTTTTTCTGTTCCCACTCTTTTTAAAGATATTCACCATTCTGTTGATGGTTCTTGAATAGACTTTGAAGATGGAAGCCAGATTATGTATATTCGGACCATTACTGAAGCGCTGGATGATCTTTATTCCTTCACCATTTCTCAGGAAATTATAGTGGAACTGACACAAATCGATTTTGACCTGTTCTCTTTCTAGCTGAATAACTCAAAGTGTTTTGCAATGATTCTTACGAAAAATTTTGTCAAGATGGCTAAACGTTTTATCTGAAAACCAGGAAAAAACTCAATTAGTTTAGTAGTTTTTTTTTTTGGGGGGGGGGTGAATTTAAACATTTTGTGGGATGGACAATTATTCCATGCAGTTACACGATTTGGACAATATACGCGGTATATATCATTTTTGAAAATGAAAATGAAAATAATTCTGAAATATTCTCCTCTCAGCACACATCAAAATCAATATTTCGGCGACTAGATATTAATTTTGATCTTACACCCGGTATCTATCTATCTATCTATCTATAAATACATATTATATATATATATATATATATATATATATATATATATATATATATATATGTGTGTGTGTGTGTGTGTGTGTGTGTGTGTGTGTGTGTGTGTGTGTATGTGTGTGTGTTAATTCAGGGCAAACATTCATAGCGGTTTTAAAATCAATATTTAAATATTTGTACAAAGATTGATTCTATCAATTATATGCTATTTTAATCGTCTATCTTTGGCCATCTTTGAGGTAGATTCATCATTTTTTACAGCATTATTTGGCATATGTCAAGGTGATCATCTGCTCTAAGAGATTCTGACAGGCTTTTGGAAAGTCGAAGTTCTTCGCTTTTAGAGACTGTTGTAATGATCGAAATAAGTGCTCGCCCGAATTAATGTGTATTTTTTCTATATTTCATTTTATTTATCCTGTTTCTGGTGAAAGCTTCAATAAAAAAATGCCCAATGTCTGATTAATTTCGTCTTTTATAACCCATTATAGAAGGACTCTTTGCTGTTTACGCTATGTCAGTTTCATCGATCTTTTTTTAAAATATCAGGTCTTTGCACGTCATGTTGTTTGTTCAAGTATCGGATCCTCACGAGACAGTTTTCAATGTGACATTTATATAAATGTTTATTATGATAATATATAATGTCGGGTTAAAAAAAACAACATTATTTTTTTTATAAATATAGAATTTATATAAATTAGAAATAATTTCAGATTAAAAAAGATATTTAGAGAAGCATTTCTTAAGTAAGGTAATTTAAACCTTAGTTTAATAATAAAGCAAGTTTGTCTTGAAAGTGATTTCCCAGACTTAAAAGTGAATACTGTCGAGAGGTATATTTTGTAAGACCTTCGATCAGTAAGACGGGAGACATTAATTTCAGTGTTGAATAAAAGTGCTCTCTTTGTGGAAAGGACTCCCAAGAGGATGTTTCCCCGATCATTATAATCATAACCTGTTCAAGGATAAGTTTATCTGCTATATTCCGCTCTTATCTGCACAAATCACCTCCTAAGGTAACACTCTACCTCGAGTCGGCTTCGAGCCTTTTAAAGAGTGAACCTTACTGTAAAAAAAAAAAAATCAAACTCACGTATCTACTAAATATGATGTATATAAATCTTGAGAAAAAAATAGTCTCTGCATTTCATAGGACTTGGGAGGGTCACGTATACTATGCACTCTTTGTAGACAAGAAAACAACTGATCCGAAAATATGCTACTCCCATTTACACCATGTAAAGTATGTAATCGAAGACAAATGGCAATGATAAGTTAAGAGAAATGGCGTACTATTCCTTCAGGATAAGGCTCGGTGGTGTATATTTTTGATGGCCAAATTATTGCATGTTGCTATGAAGTTTCCTCGGGATCGTCACACTGAATGTTGAATAAGTAAACCCCTGTCTATTTTCATGTATTTACTGAATTCATGTTCTATGCAGGATTTTTCCTCCGAGTATAAGATCGAGGATATTGTAATATCCTTCCCAAATATATCACGAAAGAGGCAGAATACAATGATGAGTTTTCTCACCGGACTTATTCAACATTTAAAGTGAGAGAACTATAAGTTTTGATGGTAAGTTTGATTTTTTTTTACTAAAAAGAGGGGGATGTAAGTGTTGATCATGAGAATATGTGGGATAGATAACAGTTGGTTCTGACCTTGAAGAGTTTAAAATTATAGTGATTGGAGAAGCATCCACTCGGGTGTTTGTTTCACAAAGCAGCAATTCTGGAAAAGCTTAATGGAATACGAAAGGAATGAGAATTATTCGAACCTGCGTAGGTGGTCTTGTAGACCCTAACTGTAAATGTCTGAACTGGTGGGACTAAGTAATGATTTTCGTCTGAAAATTTGGCATGGAAACGGGGTGCAGAATTAATTTCAATTCGGAACTAAGGGTTACGGTTAGAGTTTTTAAATCGAGTTGAAATTAATTCCGTGTTTAATTTAATTCCGAATTGAAATTAGTTCATAGTTAAAATTAGTTCCGAGTTGAAATTAATTCCGAGTTGAAATTAATTCCGAGTTGAAATTAATTCCGAGTTGAAATTAATTCCGAGTTGAAATTAGTTCTGTCTCTCACGGAAACAGGGATATAATAATGTGTTAAGATGTTTCGTCCGTGGGGAAAGGGGATGTAATGTTGAAGATCATTCATCACCCACATGATTTCGTAAAAGCTTTTCAACCCTGTCAAGGCTGGAAAGTGGGTAATGGGCCCAGATATAGCAGAAATATTCCATTTTTGTTCTGATTTGACACTTGTAAATATCAAAGCAGAAGGAGCTGGGCCCAAACATTATCCAAGTAACCTATAGCTGCAGGGAGTAAAGGTTGATTTATACTTTTTCCAAATGCTATTTGCGCGTAAGTGAATATAACGAACTCGGTTGGAATTGGAACACGGCTCCCCAATTAACAATTCCGAGCCATTATCCATTATCCACTCGCGCATCAACGCTTACAGCACCTTGTATTCTCAAGCGGTCATCCATCTAGGTAATGACCAGGATCGACGTTGCTTAACTTCGGTGATGGTAAGGGAAAAGGTGTTTCAACGTGATATAACCGTAAGCCTGTATTCTTCCGATTGCCCTTTATTTTGCTCTTTACAAAATTCTTTTAATGAAAGCTGTCGCTTCCCTGAAAGACAGCAAAACATATCCAGAGTAGTTTTATGGCGAGAAATGTCAAATTTGTATGAGAACGATGTAACGAAGTTGGCTCAAATACGATAGAAACTAGTGGAACTAAACAGTAAAAAAAAAAAAAAACTCTTCTATAAAATTAATGTAGAAATAAAATAATCTGATTTTAGTTTTACTTAATAAATGGGACGTATAGTTTCTAATACGTTTTTTACCTTTTAAGTTCCTTTGAATATATTAAAATCGAAATGTTTATCACGGACATCTTTATACGAAGGAAAATGGCAGGCTTTTTTTTCCACGGCATTAAACAAAATCTTCACTTCTTGCCACCATCTTTTATATTCCTTTCCTATACTTCGTTTATCATTACCATTTGAAAAGAAACCTCTACCTTATGTGCCTCTCAAGCGTTTCATCTGTAATTTTCATGAAGATTTATTTAATAATTTCTGTGCATAATACTTGCGGCGCCGGAATGTAAATGATTATTTTAATAGAAATCTTTTTTTTTTTTTTTTTTGTTTTTTGTAAACTTGGCGATATATCGGCTTCATAAGGATTACATTCATAATTTAATAAATTCCTGGCCTTTCTTGGAACGAAACAGACGCCATATTAGGCATGCGTATATATATCAGACGAAATTAAGAAAAACATACACTCAATATGATGAGAGAAAAGAAGCAAAGAAAAAAAATGATTCCTTCTTCACTTCAGTGGGGAATATTCAGATAATATTGATTACCTACAGCAGCAGTCTCCAAACTTTTCACTATGAAGTTTACATCGTATATTTTACACATTTTCACAGGCAAAAGCCAAAAAAGAAGAAACAGATTTATAAACGAATGAATAAAATTTAAATGAATGAATAAGTTTTGTTAAAACGTATTTCTTTTTTGTTGTTGTTTTTTGACATTCAGCAAGATATGATTTCGAAACAACACAGAATTGCGACAGTTAGAAACGAAATCTTGTAGCGGAATAAATACGTTACCAGGAATACTGTGTTTTCTTTTGAGTCCCATGGCCGACATCACGATCGCAATCATTGAAATTCATGAGAGATATTAGAGAACCACATGTACTCCGATAGTCCAGGGTATGACGGTAAACTACATCCGCTAGCAAGTCCTCTGAACGGAAGATAGAATGTTTTCAGGAGCGTTGAACTATTTCTTAAATCTGTAAAATACCCTGTCAACTCGATTTCAGATAACCAGTACAACAGCAATCTTACCTAAAGCTTGATAGATTCTTTCAGCAATAATCGTTAATATTTCAGCTGTTGATCGAAAGAAGCGAAAGCTAAATCGATTATCTGAAAGACGACCCTGCGAGACCCTTAACCAATTCAGAGATGATTAGGGCCTCTACTACTTTATCAAAAAGAGGCGGAAGGCTAACAGAAAGATTAATAGAAAAACTCACCTCAAAGACTAGAACGACATAGGATTTTCAACAAACAGGATAGCGAGAAACAACGAGACATTTATTGTAGAGTTTAGAGAGAACAGGAGACAATTCAGGAACACATTTCTTAAGGATTATTTGCGTCTATATGTGTGGGGATATAAGTTTTACTAGCTGTAATTTACTTATCACATTAATTGTGTTATTTTCATCCTGTTACTATTTATTTTTCTCTTAATTCGTTTTCATTTCGCAAACTGTTGGTACTTGGATAGAATAAATTGAAATTGTAAATAGAGTTAATGACATCAGATGGAGTTACTGACAAATTTTTGTCGCCAAGACTAAACTCTAAAATGTCTTCTTCGCAGGCCATAATAATAGCCGCAGATAAAATTAATTCTTGGCGTGGGTAATTCTTCAACGTTTACACTTTTGTAACATTTACCCGCGAAATAATAATATAAATACTGTAACGATTCATATGTAGTCCCCGCTATCTCTCACTCACACATACACACAAACACACACACGCACACGCACACACACACACACATACACATATATATATGCTAGTACACACACACACACATACACACACACACACACACGCATATACATATATATATATATATATATATATATATATATATATATATATATATATACTAGCAGCCATACCAAGCTGTTCGATCAGAAAAAGCGTTCAATTAGAATGAAGCAAAAACAGCATCATGTTTCGATGTAACAGAGTCTATCTTCTTCAATTACTTTAAAGTACTTTCGTTAAAAATCATTTTGAATTAATGCAGTTACTTGTATAACAGAAGTAGTCTGTATTTATTAAATCGAACTTAGCCGAGGACATGAACCGGTAAAACAGGCAACATGAAGATTTATTTAAAGCTACACTTATTTTGGAGTTTTTGAAATGCAATTTGTCAGTGTGCTACCAGGGATGTAATAGAGGATACATCTATAAGGCAATTGTTAAGTTTAATGAAAACCGGTTGAATAATCAACGAAAAAGAAAAAAGAAAACGGTTAAAAAAAACGCCATTTTTCGCTATTTACACGGCTTTTCACTATATGGGTGCTCTCGATTATCAAGTCAAATGACTGTTAAACAAACAACTTATTGTTAGCTACAATTGAGTGAAGTTTGTATTAAGTTGCTTGAAAATTGAGGGAGTTTTTAGTTTCAAATGTGTGTTGAAATCGACTTTTCGTTTTTCGTTGTTTTTCGCTAAATGCAGTGGAGTAGCAATTAAAAAAGAAGTATCATTGAGATCGTCATGATGTAAATAACCTACATACCGAGTTTTAACGAAATCAGAGGAAAAAGTTTAATTTATCGATTTTTGAACGGCTTTAACGATTATTAATTTTTTTTGAATATCAATTTTTTACGCTAAGAACCTATCTCTTACATTGAATAATGTATATGTCATGTTTGGTCAAACTCGATTGGATGGATCTCAAGTGAAAAGGTATCACACAGACAGACAGACATTCTCTCTTTTATATATATATATATATATATATATATATATATATATATAGAGAGAGAGAGAGAGAGACACAGAGAGAGAGAGAGATAGAGATAGAGAGACACAGTAGATCAGTAACTCCATAGTTAAAAAAATGAGAATGTATTTATTTTACGCACACACACACACACACACACACACACACACACACACACATATATATATATATATATATATATATATATATATATATATATATATATATATATATATATGGGGGGTACGCATAATCTCTTCAGGCACTTCAAACAATGGTTAACAATCTTGTCTCACTCTTTAATTACGACTGATTGGGGAATCCTCACTGAGTGCTCCATACTTTAGGCCATGTGCCACAACTAAGCTCCGCTTAGTAAATCACTATAAATACGCATGATTTCTTGGGATACTTCGACATGTAATTGTTTGTTAGCTTCATTCGCTTGTTCACTTACGATTGATGTAGTGAGTTCGACCCTCACTGCGAACTCCACATACTTTCGGCCTTGTGCCACATCTAAGCTACGCTTAATAAATTGCTCTCTCCCTCTCTCTCTCTGTCTGTCTGTCTCTTTCTCTGTAATACTTGTTGTTTGTTTTTGATTTTGTCAACTGCACAGTATATAGTAGGGACAGTTGGGCGAAAATAATTTCTGTGAGAAAAAGAGCACCGTAACGCAATTCATTCCACCACAAATGGAAACATCATGCGATACTGCTTGGCATTCACGCCGGAAGTTCCAATACGAACATTTCAAAATGTTTGGGTATGAATCTGAGGAGAGTACAGAGGGTTCGGAAAGAATTGGATGAGTCTAATTGTAGTTACGAAAGTGTTTGGAAGAATCACTAATGATGATGATGTTATGCCTCCATTTAGCTTCCCACAGTGCTTCAGATTCAACACGGAGCCCTATATCGTACTTTGAGAAGGTAGTACAGCCCTGGGTCAAGAGGGTGGCCTATGTCTGGCAACAGGACTCTGCATCATGCCAGACAAGCAGGAGAACCCAGTCGTGGCTGTCAGAGAATTTCTGCGACCATATCAACCCTTATATCTGCCCACCTAACTGCGCAGACTGAAACCTTCATGATTATTATGCGTGGGGCTTAGTTGAGTGAGAGACCAACAAAACTCCTTGTAACATCAAAGATGAACTGAAGGCAAAGAGAATGGCAGTAATCACCAACTTAAAACAAGGAGACCGTTCAGAAGAGTTGCGGGAGATTTCGAAGTCGTCTGGAGGCCGTGGTTGAAGCCAATGAGGATTTTATTAAATAAATTTGCTCAAAATATTTTTGTTTAATGTTGGTAAATATATCTGTTAAAATGAGATTATTATTTTTATTTTTGCGTAATTTAGACGACAATTTATCTATCGCACCATATATATATATATATATATATATATATATATATATATATATATATATAATATTTACTAACAATATATAAACACATGTTATAAACAGTTTTTGTTATAATTGTTAATAAATATTATTAAGCTCTACCCTGTATTGAACACTTTTATAAAATATAATGGTTGCACATGGGAATTAACCTAGATTACACTTGCATATATATATATATATATATATATATATATATATATATATATATATATATATATATACTAGCAGTATAACCTGTCTTTGACCGGGTCTTTCATTACTGGGAATTTTTACCATTCACTTAGAGCAGTTTAAGTTTAAAGTCACCCCCCTCGAAAATCAATATTAGTAACAATAATTGGTTGCAAGTGGGGTACATCCCCAAATGGAGGGGGTTAAGAATTTGAATAGGGATTGACCCTGAAAAGAACCGTTTTTCATTCTCAATCTTGTTTCAGCCTCACGCACAGCGGCAGTTGAAGAGGCGTTACTCCTCAGCTGTTGAGTCTTCTGATCATCATTTTCAGCCTTGCGCGCAGAAGCGTTTAGGTTTGCTCTTCTAGAAAACCGTTGGCTACGTTGATCTTCAGTAGCCCTGATTGAAGCATTCCGAGAGACATTTTGAGACAGGCAAACTGAACTTTCTAAAGACGATTCGTTATCTCTTATTCCCATGGTGGACCTGGCGGAAGCGGTTTTACGACAGAGGCAAGTACTTTTCTTTGGTGGCATATCTTAGGCAAGTATGAATTGTCAAATGGAATTCGTGGGCAAACACCAGAAGAGAACGCTGTAGAGCTACAGGAATCACTAAGCTCGAATAACTTTAGGAAAGGTTGGAAAAATAAATGTTGAGTAATAAAAACCAAGCTTACTTATTGGGAATGGCTATAAACGAGAATGAAATCAACGCCTTAAAACTGTAGTAGTAGGCTTTATGCAACGAGAAAGGTAACCTCACTTGTGAGAGATTAACAACTTGGCCAAGAGAAAGGGAATGTGTAATTTGGACACAAAACCGGCACTGAATAATTATCTATCAAACAAAAAATTTCATCGAAATCAGTTGAACTCTATGGAAACGCATAAACATTATCCGATCACACACATACAGTGCTGTTCGATAAAAGTGACTCAACTGATTTTTTTTCTAAATGTTCTCTTCTCCGATTAAACGAAAGTTGAGCTAAATTCAAAGGATAAGCGATCAAAAATCCGAAGAAGAAGCTTTGAAAGCTATTTGAATTTAGCAGTAAGTACTGTCAAGCATCCATTCAGTATAATGTTCTGGGGATGCTTTTCTTTTCATGGAACTGGTTTCTTAAAACCTATTGAAAAGACACACACCATCAAAACAAGTTTTACGAATATCACCTGAAGATACACCAAAAAAAAAAAAAACAGTTATCGAAAAACAACTTAAGATATTAAGACTCGCCTAACAAACGCAAAGTGTCACGTATCCATATTAGCGGTTTGGGAGAAAGACGCAGTCCTGTATTCAGCAACCAGATATAAAATATTGTTATCTTTTTTTAACACATTTGAACTTTTCGAGTTGTTACTTTATTTTCTTTTACATATACTTGTGCGGTATTATCCTTGTTCGGACTCGGCTTGCATTACGGCCCGGCGACTGATTGATTTCGTCTACCTAAGATCAAATCACAACGTGGGTAGATTAGACTAGAAATCAAAACAGTTACTTCGGTAACCAGACGTTGGAGGCGAGCTGGGAACGACAAGGCTGATACCGAATCTAATCAGATTCCCATCCGAATCAGCAAAAGGTTAGAACGTCACATTTGGTGCCGCAACCAATACCAAGTCACATTGGTCGTCACAGGACAGGATAGGACGGCGACGGCGCAGAGACAGACGGCGTGACGTCACACCGCCCCTTTCTGCTGAAAATGTGTAAATTGACCCCACCAAGCTCATTTTTATGCAGGATAATGCTCCCTGTCACAAATCAAAATTGATGAAAGAATACTTTGATGAAAAGCAGGTGAATGTTATGACATGGCCGCCCCAATCTCCTGACCTCAACCCCATGAAAAACTTATGGAGCCTTATAAAGTACAGGCTCTCGAGAAAGCAGTTGAGCAACAAAGAGAATTTGATTATGAATTTCATATCCGAATGGAATTCAATGCTTGAAGGTGAGATTTGCCAGAACCTAATCAAGTCACTGACACAAAAGGGTTGAAAAGTTTATTCAAAATAAATGAGAACCCATAGATTATTAAATAGTTCGAACTATATTACCTATTATGAATAAATCATACCTCTATTCTATATTTAAAACTGTTTGGCTATGTTTTTATTGATTACTAGTTGCAGGAAATAATCGAGTCACTTTTTTGCATAGAGTTTTTCCCTAAATTTCATTTATATCCAAAATTATAATTATCAATAGAATACCATAGGGTGAGTAAACATTTTTACTAGTTGGTCGGGAAGGGGTCTTTATATTAGTAAGATTAAAAATTAGTTTGACCCCAAAAACAATAGGCGGAAAAAAATTTAAGTAAAAAAAATCAGGTGAGTCACTTCTATTGAACAGCACAGTTACATACACAAACATTTTGTGAAATATAGATATAGATAATATTATTGTAAGAATTTAAACTATTTACTCTTATTAAAGTTTTTATGAAAGATATATATCCAAGAACAAATAGTAAATAGTAAAATGTTGCTGAGAGTTATAATGAACGAGAAGTAGTGGAGAGCCATTGTCTCCAACAATTTGGACCCATAACCGGAACTAAATAATTATTTCTCAAACAAAAAAATTCATCGAAATTGGGTGAAAACTGTGAAAACGCATAAGCAACATCCGATCACACACACGCACACACACATACGCAGCCATTTTGAGAATTATATATATATATATATATATATATATATATATATATATATATATATATATATATATATATATATATATATATATATGTCTGTGTGTGTGTGGCTGTGTGTGTGTGTTTCTGTATGTGTATATATATACATAATAGAGAGTGTTCATATGTATCTATCGTTAAAAAAGTCATATTCATGTAACGTTTTTCTATATATTTCACATGTTAGTTTTATATATATATATATATATATATATATATATATATATATATATATATATATATATATATATATATATATATATATATATATTTGTTTTAATTTTGCTTTATATATATATATATTTTAAATAATTTTGATTTTAAATAAAATATTGGGTCTTTCTAATGACATTTTAAGTTTACTATTCTTAATTTGTAATATCCTTCTCTTGTAATATTCTATATTTTAAATTTTGTTATCTTCTGAAGGGAGTTTTATTTCTAAATTGATAATTTAAATTTAAATATACCATTCTTTGACTATTAATAATAGTAATAATATTAGCTAAATTCCTTTAAAATGAGACACTTCCGAAATCACCTAAAATTAAATTTTAACTATGGAATTTAACTAAAATCTATATATATAATTCAAATATTAAAAATATAGATAAAGATTGTAAAATGTGTATATATGGTTTATGTACGAGGATAAAAGAATTTTTGTGTAAATTATCTCATGTGTTTCTATGTGTTTTTTGGACTTGTTAATGATCGTATGTATGTAGGGATTCACATGAATACATTTGTGAGACATATATGAATAAATGAAAATTAATATTACCCTCAAATACTATTAAATAATGAAACCTAATCTTTAATTTAGTTTACCAATATAATAAGTAAAAATTACATTCATAAATTAATTTTAAATATTAAAATAGATGTTATTGTTACTGTTTTTTCTTTATATATTGTGGAAATACAATTAGTCGGGTGAATAAACTATTAAAATTTTAAATATTTCTTTATGTCCTAGATAAATATGTTTATTACAATAATAGTTATATTTAGTCCCGAAACTATTTAGTTAAAAAATTAAAGATTTAAGTTAATAACAAAATTTTTTTCAGACATCGAATTTTCTATCAAACATTGTAAGCTATCTTTTACATAATTATGTTAAAACAAAATTATAACAACTCCATCTCTCTTCCCCCCTCCCCCTATCTCTCTTTTTACCATAAGACTCACTTGTATACATTTTCGACAATTCATTTCCGTTTTTTTAACCATCTAAATAGGTCAAAGTTCTGTCACTCCTCCTACTCCAATATAAAACATACTTAAGAGAGATATAAAATTAACCCCTCCCTATACTTTATATTGTCTGTTTAACTACCACTCTCAACCCCCCTCTATTAAATTACAAAAATTACACTACCCACCAATTTCTAATCCCATTTTTCCTCTCAATTCGTTGTTGGAAGTTTTTACCTGATGATCCTGAATCCTTAAAAAAGGATTTAGGTGAAATAAATTATCGTAATGGTACCTTAAAGTGGTTTGTTTTTCATTACATATATATATATATATATATATATATATATATATATATATATATATATATTATAATTTTGACATGCGGACAAAAATCTAAAAATTATAATAAATAATTATCGCTCTACTCTTGGTATTGAGCCCTCGTTTGAATTAATGCTGTGAACGTTAGGATTTATATTATTTTCGTCCTCATTACATTCGTCTATATATATATATATATATCTATATATATATATAAAATGGAGAAATATAAAACTGCAACATCCTATAGTAACAGATACTTGAGTGAGGGGAAAAGTTTAGTGCAAGCAGGTGCCATTCCATGGAGATGAACATGGTGCGCCTTCTGCTAAATTACAGCCGTCTGAGCGAAGTTTAAGCGAAGTTTGATTATGAGTTTTCCAAAGGCCGGATCGATATTTCACGAATATCTACGCATGTTGAACCTGACACGTCGATGTTGTTTCGGTGTTGGCAACAGTTGATCAGTGGTCATTCCGACATCCGTCGAACAGGTTCTTACGACCACGGCCGCGCAAAGATCGACACATTTTGATTGGCAGTCTAAGTCCACAGCCAGATCGGAACAAATATGGCCGCGGTTGTGTCAACATGGAACCTTGGTTATATTGTTTCATTGCAGCAGTATAACAAGCAAACGCTTTTCAATCCAGAAACCCATATCACATGTCACCTTCATACGCATCTCCATTAGTCTTCCTAGATGTTCAATGTCGGGATTCTAGCGGTTTTCTGTAACGTTTAATCATTAGAGAAACTTTTGCCTTCATGCATATAATAGTTACGTTCATGTGCGACGTAGACCTGGGATGCGACACATTCCAGAGAGGTAGTCATCAACGGCATATTTACATAACTCTTCCCATCCTGTTGTAGGGTTTCATAGCTTAAAACACTTACTTGCCATTAATATTAAAAGCTTAATTAAGACAAAATTTAATAATATATTAATGAATATTTTCTCTTTGCTTTTGTTTTTTCAAAAATGACGATATTTTGTTTTGTTTTTTCAAAAATGACGATATAAAATAATTTATGTTTTTCTTTAACAGAAGAAACAGATATTTTTTTTGTTTCTAAAAGTATGCGGAATTTTTCTGTCATTCGTAAATAAATAGAAAACATTAGAAACAGTTATTTTTTTATTTTCAATTTTCCCTCTTTTTACATATATTTAATTATCCTGTTAATTGATTTTACATTCTTGTTAAAGTCAACATTATGTTTACTGGTAATACCTATAATTGTATCATAGGAAAATAAGCATTTTTCATCTGAGAAACAAATTGTACATGCAAAAAAATCACAATAATTATCAAAATTATTCTTTCTCTGAAATTCAAATTTTTTATAAAGTATTTTCAGACTTTGTGGATACACGATTTTGTAAAATGCTGCATTTGCTTTCTGATTGTATTATACAATTATATTTTCTATAATCAAACCAATTAACCAATTAAGTCATTATTTTTACAATATTATTTAAAAATGTCTAATCTATGATGAATAAAGTTATTTTTATGCATTTAGTTATTTTATGGTCGAGTAGGTTATTTTTGTTCTTTCTTTGTACATTTGCATTTATGAAAATAAGTCAATAATTGTAAAATGCTTCCTAATATTATATATAGCTGTTAATTAACTAATTACTGGACTGGCAAGTACCTTGCAAAAAAGTTGTCAGTAATTGTTATTTACCGTCCTGGGTATGACGATAAACTACGTCCAGGTCCTGGGTAAGACGATAGACTACGTCCAACAGCAAGGACTCTGATTAGGAGGTTTTGAGGAGTGTGGAACCACCTCTTAATTGCTGATGTTCCCAGGTTCACCCTAATCCGGCGTGGTAGTACTTGTTAGGGTTCCGGCTATGGGCAAAGAGTTAACCCCCCAAACTGGGGTCAAAACCCTATGAAAGATTTTGATACCAGAAATATTTTTTTTTTTTTTTTTTTTTTTTTTACAATTATTGCCAGCAATACATTTTGAAAAAAAATATATTACCAAAAATAGATTTATGAAGGAAAAAAATATTACCAGCAACTCTTTAGGCATTAAATAACCCATTCAGGTTGATATGCCGTAAAACAAAATAAAACAAACCAAACTAATTGTTATTTAGTAGCAATATAGGCTTCCACATGTCTGCCCCCAGTCGTGGAATCCAGTAACATAGTTGGTAGGCCTGGTATAAAGATCGCCTTGTTACACATTCATAAATAACAAATGATTTGAATATTATATATGTATTACATTACGTTTTATTTCAATCATTTTAGGGGTGGTGTGACCCCTTATCAAAGCTCGTATTATGGACCTTACATTCTTCTCGGCGATATTCACGATATTTCCCATCTCCTCTCTGTGTGTACTACAATTCTTTTTCAATACAACTGTGTAGTTAGGTGATTCTGCACTCGAGAACCTTGGGACTATCTCAAGTCAACCGTCCATCTTGTTCTCTTGATGTGAAACTGAAATAAAAATTCTATTCTTGCATAACATAATAATTTAACAAGAAAAAAAGAAAAACCCACACACGACAAAAATCAGATTTGGATATGAAATTGTTTAAGCTTATCTCACTCTGGTCTTTCATTACAATAAAGGGTTACTTATTGAAATTTAAACTATCTACGGTCTGAGACACCTTTACTAACGATAGTGCTAGGTTACTCTTTTACCTACTAAACCCCTTATTCTTTTATCTACTAAATTACAACTTTCAGCATGATTACCAGTTATTTCTAGAATTCATTACGACATTTGATGATTTTCACATCATTTCATAGTATTTTTCTCTCTCTTATTCCGTGTGATGTTAGTAAATCTGTAATATACTCGCATACACAGAAGTTTAAATATCAGTGTAATCTAATTAACGACATTTACGGTAAATACTTTTGTAAAGGTCAGTAAGGAGCCTGATTATGAAAATTTATTTAAGAACAAGGCTACTAAAATGTAAACACTTCAAATACGTCGGCTCATGGATATGTTGTAACAAATTAATTATTTGAGAAAAGGTAATCGGACATAGAATAGGCTACGCTAGAGTTAGTTTTGCTCTACACTAAAATTGCTACAAAACCAAAAGATCAACCGGAAAACTCGAGTCATGTCCTTAAATAGCCTCATCAGCTCGAGAATTTTATATGGATGTCAAGCATGGCGCCAAACCTGTTCATAAATATCTAAACTGTCAGCTGTATGCAAACGCTTCCTAAGGTTAATGGTGAAAAAAAGGTTTTGAGACATCTTTAGAACATTGTTGACTGGCATTACAGATTTACAAAGAACTGTATAAAAACACAAGATCTACATCATTTGAGGACTACCAATAGCAGCAATAAATAAAATGGATTACATATATAATTCGAAGAGAAAATTATATAATTAATATGTTAACATTCACCACTCTAAATAAAACCTAAGGAAAGAAGCTCCCATCAATATTGGATTAATGGCGATTGCAACCACTGAAATTGTTTTAAGAGAAAGATTTTATAAATTTCAGCCGAAAGCGCTATTGGTTACTCGGTCAGTTAATGTCAAATGTTTCCTTGTAGAGAAACGGTTAGTATTATCATTAACATTACTGTTATGGGAACTTAACCATAATAATAATAATGGACTATTCCTGACATTATAAATACTGCGCTTCTCAAAAGGTATGCGCAGAGATTGTAAGACGAGGAGAGATAATTAAGAGCATATTGTAAGGACATTGGAATAGGGATGCTTGTCGAGACAACATAGTTCACTTTAACCAAATCTGATAGTCATTACTAATACTTCTACTTCTTTGTATTATATTTCTGTTGTAATATATCTTTGTATTCCATACGTGTTTGTGTTATTCTTTCATTGGTTCTAACCTTGGACCATCACAGTGGTACAAAGAACTTGGATCATAACAATTACCATATGTAGAATGGAATTACATACTGATTGTATTGAAAATCAGTGTCAAATGAATTCTAGATAGCCAGAAATTAATACAAGAGATATGGCTCCTAACATGGCAAAGTATGTGCATGTAGCCGCTTTTGTGACATAAATACAGTAGAAAAATTCAATGGTATTTAATTTTTTTTTTTCATTTTTGAAATGTTAATGTGCTTTCCTTCTTGGTACAGCGACTGCTTAAAATTAAACGCACTACTAGATTGGCAATTAGGTCTCATATTTTTACTGTTTAAATAGCTAGAAGCAACCGTAAGTTCTATTATAATTATTTCTTTTCTCGTACTTCTAGTCTGTGGAACCAACATCCGGATACTTGCTTCCTTGTCATCTACGATCTTAAAAATTTTAAATTCAGCACCAATCATGATTTCCTGTCTTCCTGAATACGGTTGATTACTGTCTTTCTCTTTTCACTAACGTTTTCTCCTCTTCTGTCACTCTTAGCAACTCCTTGCGTCTTAGTGGTATTATTGCCTTGTCTGGGGAGAACTGATTTAAAAAGAAAAGAAGAGAAATGAACTTACTTTCCGGCGTTGATAGAATTTCAAAATCGTTTAGGTTGTCATTTGAGGAAAGCTGTATTCTCAGATTTATAGCATCTGCCCCACAGTTGCACTATCGATATTTTCATGGCGAATGTTCAGATATGCTCCATTAATTAGTAACACTAATTCGAACTCTTATAACAATGATACGTCGTAGTAACTGCAAAGAATTGAATCAATCTTGTTTCCTATGGGATCCAAATATCCAGGAAGTTTCACTCTGGAAGTTTCACTCTGGAAGTTTCACTCTGGAAGTTTCACTCAGGAAGTTTCACTCTGGAAGTTTCACTCCGGAAGTTTCACTCAGGAAGTTTCACTCCGGAAGTTTCACTCAGAAGTTTCAATTTAAGAAGTTACAATCAGTTTTTTCCTGTGAACTTTGGAAAACACGCGAAGATCATTTGATGAAACCTTCCATCTCCCCTTTTTCACCTTGTGCCACATTTTTGCATTTTCAAAATAAATATTGCGTTCCTCTTTGGCACCCAGACATCATAGATTTAAGCGTAGTACTAGATTGCTAAATAGATTTGATCTTTTTACTTCTGAAATTGCTAATTATAACCCTAAAATCCATTCTAATAGTTTCTTAGTTCGCAGTCAACGCCCGTGGAACTCACTACCGGCTTCTTTTTTTCCTGTCAACTACAATCTAAAAAAATTTAAATATAACTTAAATCCTTATCATTTATCTCCTTGAATGCGACACATTTTTTGTTCAATAACGTGTTCTCAGTTTACTTCATTTTCAGTAATTCTTTGAGTCTTCGTCGCTTTATCGACTTCCTTGAGGTGAAATGACCAAAAACAATCAACTGTTTGTTCTTCTTGTACATTAACATATAATTTCGGTTGCATACAATTGCATATATGCAAGATCAAACGACTGTACATCCTAAAATGCATTATTTCACATGCACCTGTCAGTATTCGTCGTGCCATGTCCCATACCTCTACAATGGTGGGCAAGAATAGTGAGTGAAACGGCCTGGTAGTTGCTGATGATTTTCGATAGCATTTAATTAGCACATCTAACATGAAGGCGGGTATTATCCTACTGGAAGAGTAAATTCTCTTTCCGTCGTATTAATTGTTGCGTAACAGGTTGAACAGTGATCGTGATGAAAGTCCCTTAACATTAACTGATCGAGTAACCAATAGCGCTTTCGGCTGAAATTTATAAAATCTTTCTCTTAAAACAATTTCAGTAGTTGCAATCGCCATTAATCCAATATTGATGGGAGCTTCTTTCCTTAGGTTTTATTTAGAGTGGTTAATGTTAACATATTAATTATATCATTTTCTCTTGGAATTATATATGTAATCCATTTTATTTATTGCTGCTATTGGTAGTCCTCAAATGATGTAGTTCTTGTGTTTTTAAACAGTTCTTTGTAAATCTGTAATGCCAGTCAACAATGTTCTAAAGATGTCTCAAAACCTTTTTTTCACCATTAACCTTAGGAAGCGTTTGTATACAGCTGACAGTTTAGATATTTTTGAACAGGTTTGGTGCCATGCTTGACATCCATATAAAATTCTCGAGCTGACGAGGCTCTTTAAGAACATGACTCGAGTTTTCCGGTTGATCTTTTGGTTTTGTAGCAATTTTAGTGTAGAGCAAAACTAACTCTAGCGTAGCCTATTCTATGTCCGATTACCTTTTCTCAAATAATTTGTTACAACATATCCATAAGCCGACGTATTTGAAGTGTTTACATTTTAGTAGCCTTGTTCTTAAATAAATTTTCCTAATCAGGCTCCTTACTGACCTTTACAAAAGTATTTACCGTAAATGTCGTTAATTAAATTACACTGATATTTAAACTTCTGTGTATGCGAGTATATTACAGATTTACTAACATCACACGGAATAAGAGAGAGAAAAATACTATGAAATGATGTGAAAATCATCAAATGTCGTAATGAATTTTAGAAATAACTGGTAATCATGCTGAAAGTTGTAATTTAGTAGATAAAAGAATAAGGGGTTTAGTAGGTAAAAGAGTAACCTAGCACTATCGTTAGTAAAGGTGTCTCAGACCGTAGATAGTTTAAATTTCAATAAGTAACCCTTTATTGTAATGAAAGACCAGAGTGAGATAAGCTTAAACAATTTCATATCCAAATCTGATTTTTGTCGTCTGTGGGTTTTTTTTTTTTTTTTTTGTTTTTTTTTTTTTGTTTTTCTTTTTTTGCAGGAAAAGAAATACTAAAAGTTGCAAAACAAGTCATGGTAGGAAAGAATAAACAAATGAAAAGGGATAAAATAGAAAAACTTATCAAAGTGTTAAATAAAAGCGAATATGAAGAAAACGAAGTAAAGAATGGACAATAAAAAAACAGAAAAGAAAGAAATAATAAATAAAGAAAGAAAGAAAATATAAAGAAAGAAAGACATAATAAAGAAAGAAACAAAGAAGGAAACAAACAAAAATTTAAAAAAATATGAAGAAATATCCCAAGGAATAAATAAATAAAAAATAAATAAGTAAAGTAAAAAAAATCGGTAGAATAATTAAAGAAATAAAGTATAGAAATATAAAAGAAAGAAAAAAAGAAAGAGAGAAAAATATAGAAAGTCAGATGAGATAAATAAAAGAAAATGAATATAAAATAAAGGAAAGAAAGAAAAAAGCAAATAAAGAAAAAAGAACGGGAGAAAGAGTTGCAGTTAAAATAAGCAAAGGAAAGACAAAAAAAAGAAAACAAAAAAAAAAAAAACAAAGAAAGAAAGAAAGAAAGAAAGAAAGAAAGGTAGATAAAATAAACAAATAAAAGAAATAGACATACAGCCGCGAAAAAAGATAACGGTAGATGAAATAAACACCAACGAAAAGGAAAGAAAAATGGCGTAAAAGTATGGAGAAAGAAAGAAATTAAATGATGGCAACACAAAAGAAAAAAGAAATCAAAGAAGGATGAAATAAATGCGAAACTGAAAATAATGAAGAAGAAACGAAAGATAAAAATAAGAACTATTAGGTTGGTGTAAAAATAATGCCGTTTTTTAACATAAAACCATATGTGAGAAAACGACATTATTTTTGCACCGACCTAATAGGAATAATGAAAGAAGCTAAAATAAAATAAATGAAACAAAAGAGGAAAAGTGAATGAAAGAAAAAAAAAGGAATGAAGACAGAAATAAAGAAAATGAAAATAACACAAGAGAATGAAACAAAAAAAAAAAAAAAGAAAAAAAAGAAAAGAAAGTACGAAAGGAATAAGAAAAGAGGAAGTAAGAAAGAACGGATAAAATAAACATAAAAAGATGAAGATAAAAGAGAAGAAAGAACAGAAAAAAAGAAAATGTTATAGAAATACAGACACAAGTAGAAAGTAACGGATCAAATGAAATGGTGACATTACTTACGAGCAGAACAGATAAGCAACTAAGGAATTCTAAGTAACATGGAAACAGAAAAGACACATATACTTAAAATCAGAAACAGAAAGCATAGATTTCTGGGACACATAATGGGGAAAGAGGGTTTGGAGAATTTGACACTCACAGGACATATTGAAGGCCAGAAAGACAGAGAGAAACATTATCCTACCAAAAAGATTTTGTGTAAATGAATAATAGAACTGACAGTAGGAGGAATAGGGAAAAGCCAAACCTTATTAAGAGTTACAAAGAATAGGAATTTATGCAGATACATTATTACTCACGTCCTGAAGAGATTCGGCGTATAGGAGGAGAAACTACTCGATTTTTATTTTAAAATATTTTTCATATTTTATATCTACCTCGTTTGTATTAAGTTTTAAGAAACAGAAATGTTTCATCAGCATCAAAGAAATGTCTTATGAAGTATAATACTATATAATTATCCGCTATGGCAGCGAATGCGCATTGGGATAGCGAAAGATACAAAAAACTAATCTAACTACTGTGTTGTGCATAATTATCAGGCGTTTTTGTAGGTTATTTGTTAATAAAAAGTGCCGTTTTATTTACTTTTTTTTTTAATGAAAATATTTTATTTTCAAGTTATAAAAATGCGTGTCGATAATCATAAGTTCCGGAATAATCATATAAAACTGTTACTGTTGAATTGTTGTTTTTTTTTTCATAATAAATATTGTTTAAAAACGCCTGATAATTATGCACCAACCCAATATTAAGAAACAAAATTTTCGTTAGAAACAAAGACAACGGTACTAAACTTATACAATATCAGTCCTCCTATATAGTAGCAAATCCTGGAGAATTTCCACGCCGATTAAGAAGTGACTGGAAGCAACCGAAATATGGTTCTACAGAAGGATGCTGAGATTAACAAAGAGTATTTCAGCAATAAGGATGTTTTATGGAAAATTGAAAACAAACGGACGATTAAATATCAGAGAGAGAGACAGATAAGATTTTTTGAACTCATAACAAGGAAAGAGGGCTTGGAGAATTTGTTCCTCACAGAGCGTATTGAAAGTAAGAGAATCTGAAGTAACCAGCGAGTAACAAGCTAAATAAGTATAAATGGATGGCCGAACAATGAGTAGAAAGCATAGTAAAAACTGCTAAGAGCTACAATGGATAAGAATTTATGGAGAGTCATGATTACCCCCACCCTAAAAGGAAATGGCAGATAAAAGAAGCTTTTTTATGAGCTAAACTTGGCCAGCCACAAATATGGAAAAGTGAACAAAGCAATGTTAGCAATTTTCGTAAAATTCTTCAAAAATTTTATAAATATGGAATAAATGAGTAAAATTATGTCATTTCATTGACACCATTTCCCTAACATCCATTTACACCATATACAAATATCGTAAAATATTTCGAAATTAAAAGCAAGTTGGGTGGGCAATTTCGGGTATCATTGCTTGTTTAAATATAAACATCTGCTGTTTCTCTTCCCCAAAACACTAATTATGAGTCTCCACATCATCCTCCTCTTTGTACTCCTTAGTAAACTTTTTGCTATATCTCCTAATCCATGTTTTGACAACACTTTACGCAAGCATCTTTAGACAGCTTATACGCTGCTTTCCTCTAACCCTCTTGTCCTTAACATTTCCAGTGAGTGCCAAATGTCCTAAGCCCTCTTTCCTCAAAATGTACTCTAGAAATTTCAACTGCTGCTTTCTGAGTCTACGTATAAGCGTCTTTTTATTTTCATTTTCCCTAAACCATGACGTTGTGATGGCAACAAAGATAAGGACAATAGTTTGAAGAATGTAAAGAGTGTACATAATAACGCATCTCAGAAATATAGACAGATGCGGGAGGAACATTTCATTAGAATCAAAAAAGACTACTATATGGCAGTGAATGTTGGACCATCTCCTCGCAGAAGAAAAGGCTTGAAGCAACAAAAATGTACTTCTACAGAACGATACTAAGAATAGCATTGACTGGACATGCCATATAGTAATCTTTTTTGATGCTAATGAAATGTTCCTCCCGCCTCTGTCTATATTTCTGAGATGCGTTATTATGTACACTCTTTACATTCTTCAAACTATTGTCCTTATCTTTGTTGCCATCACAATGTTTCTGCCGTTGTACGCTTCGGCCTTCTTCAGGTGGTTGGAATGTCATACTGAACACTTTATTTCGCTCGCTGGGGTAGTCTGTTCTAGTTCCACGTGCCATGTCTAATCGATGCCAGTTATCAGTTATCTCCTGTTAATTCCCCTCTCCAAGTTCTCCACCGTCTTAACTAGGTATTGAAATCACATTCTTTGGGTTCTGAATTTAACTAACGCCTTTATCCACTGTGGCATGTGCCCTTGAAATGTTCTTGTTTATTAATACCTTGCTTAGCTTTTGGAAGGCATCTTTCGTTATCCCAATGTGCCTTCGGATTTGGTCTTCACATTTTCCGTCCTCTGTTAAAAAATTCTGAGATGCTATTTTTTTTGCATTTTTGTCCCATTTGTAATTTGCATGGTAGGCGGTTTCTTTTGCTAACAACCATGCATTCTGTTTTCTTACAGTTGATGCTTACTCCTTTCTTCACGTTTTCCATTGTGAAAGTGTTTCATGACTTTTAAAGTAATGACTCCATTTGCTTTCGTAAGACATGACTGAAGCGACTATGCCACACATCGGAGGGACGGGAGGAAACTTAATCTGTGCAACTCTGTGTATGATCGGAATTATACTATATATAAGATATTTGAAGAAAATTTACTCGATTTTGTTTTCGAGAAAATTAAGGTTCCTTTGAATTGACCCTTGCATGGAGTTGTGCTGCCATATATGGTCTGGAGACCTACTGTTTGCCTCGGGGTTCTTGATAAGATCCAGAGACGAATATGCAATATAACTGGCCCTGATCTGGCATCTCGTCTGCAGACGTGCCGTCCCCTCTCTCTGTGTTTTTTACAAATACTTTCATGGTAATTGCTCCGGGGAGCTGCATTCGATGGTTTCCAGACTTCATGAATTCAAGTGCCCTACGAGTCTGGCATCCTGCTCTCACCCTTTCACTCTTGAAAGTGTTAAATGTAGCCGTCTCTTCTACTCCAATAGCTTCATGTCTCGCACCTCTCGCCTGTGGAACTCCCTTCCCTATTCCTGTTTCCCTGATAGCTATAATCTCCAACTATTCAAATGTAATGTCAATCGACATCTCCAATTGCCTTGACCTATCCACTATCCTTCTCCTCATACTTTCCTCTATCATTCCTATCTGCTCTCGTTCCAAATCCTCTGCAACCCCTTGCGTGCTATTGGCTTCCTGCCTTGCTAGGTGTGAAATTATTTAAAAAAAAGAAAGAAAGAAAAAAATAATCTCTAGTCGATGATTGCGCATTTTTTTAGCTAATTTGCACGAGATCTCCGTAAATTTATTTTGAATGTATTTTTGCATAAATTTGTATAAACGCGATGAAATTAAATTAAATAGAAAATCTAATTAGTATTTGAGTGATTTCAATTAGCTTCTATATTTGTCATTGCTGAAAAATCTTACTCTTGTAGTGATTTCGGGCTTTCTGCATGGTGACAGCGATTTTGGCTGAACCATAATACACGTTTATTGATTGGTAGTCTCGATGTAGAGTAGTCATTAGTAAAGTTCGCTACCCAGCCAAGATATCGTATATTGGAGGCGCACGAGAGCCCTCAGTGTTCTGTCAAGAAAACAAACGAAACAAACTGTGGTATCTACTTGAAAAATGGAAGACAGGAAGGGAGTAGGGACGGTTGAGGTGGGAATGGGTTTGGGGAAGAAGAGAAAGTAGGGAAGGAAATAAGGAATAAGTTTTTTTTAAAAAAAGATGAAGGAAAGAAATTAAATAAGTCGAGGAACGAAAGTTGAGGAAGGAAAGAAATGAAAGAAGAATCGGAAGAAATAAAAATGGAATGATGAAAAAAGTTGAAGGAAAGAAAAAAAATGTACGAAAGAAAAAAGATAAAAAAATAAATAAATGAAAAAGTAAAAGAAGTAAAAGAAGACAATGAAGGATGAGAAGAATGAAATATGAAGAAAATAAATGAATGATTGACGAAATGAAAAATGGGAAGAAACTAGTGAAGAAAGGAAAGAATAAAGGAAAAAAATTAGCGAAAGAAGGAAGAAAAAGTAGAAGCGAGGGAATGGCTGAAAGAAATAAAAGAAATATGAAGGAATAAAGAAAGAAAGAAAGAAAGAAAGAAAAGCAAATGAAGGAATGACAGAATGAAAGAAATCAATAAATGAAAGACCAAATTAAGGAAGAAAAGAAATAAATGAAAGAATAAATAAAAAAAAATGAAGGAAAGGAAAATGGGAGAAGTACTGAAATGAAGAAAATAAAAAGGAAAGAGGAAATAAAAATATAGAACAAGAGAAATAAGTGAAAGAACAATAAAGGGTAGACGCTAAAAAGGAAATAAAAGGAAGGAAAGACGCGAAAGAATTGAAAAAGAAGAAAAAAGTGAAGTGAAGAAAAGCAAAAGAAGAAAGGGATGGAAGAAAAGACTGTAAGAGAAGGAATGAAATGACGGCAGTAAGAAAAGAAAGAAAAGTGAAAAAGAAATGAAGCAAAAAAAGAGAAGGAAAATATGAAGTAAAGAAAAATGCGAATGAAGGTAATGAATAAATGACTGACCAAAGGCAAGAATGAAAGGAACAAAAATGAAAAAAAAAAGGAAAGAAGGTAAAAAGGAAAATAAGTGAATGGAGAATGAAATTAAGACTGAAAGAAATAAAACATCGAAAGGAAGGAAGGAAGGAAAAAAGGAAGGAAGAAACGAGGGAGTGACAGAAGTAAATTCAACACGGATCTAATTTCAACTCGGAACTAATGTCACGTCAGAATTAATTTCAACTTTGAACTAATTTCAACTCGGAACTAATTTCAGCTCTGAATTAATTTCACCTCGGCATTAATTTAAACTCGGAACTAATTTCAACTCGGAACTAATTTCACCTCGGAATTAATTTCAACTTGGAACTAATTTCAACTCGGAACTAATTTCAGCTCTGAATTAATTTCACCTCGGCATTAATTTCAAATCGGAACTAATTTCAACTCGGAACTAATTTCAACTCGGAAATAATTTCACATCGGAATTAATTTCAACTCAGAACAAATTTCAACTCGGAACTAATTTCAACTCGATTTAAAAATCCTAACCCTCAACCCTAACTCTTACTTCCGAATTGAAATTAGTTCCGAGTTGAAATCAATTCCGAGTTGAAATTAATTCTGCACCCTGAAGAAAGGAAGAAAAAAAAAAAGCAAAACAAATGACGTGAAGAAGGAAAACGCATAAGTGAAAGACGGAACTGAAGGAATGAAAGAGAGCAAAATGAAGAAAATAAATAAACAAAAGAAAGAAAGAAAAAGAACAGAGGGAGGAAGTAAAAAAAAATTAAAGGAAGGAGAATAAAGATAAGAGAAAGTCATTTTGAGATTCGAATATTCAATTTGAATGGAATTTACGATAAAAGCAACTTTCTTTCCAATCAATCTTCAACTCAGAACTCCTAGGAAATCAATATATATATATATATATATATATATATATATATATATATATATATATATATATATATATATGTATGTTTGCTTATTTTGATTTCTACAGACAATGACGTCACAAAAGTGTAAAGTGATGAATTAATCATGGTGTATAACCTTTTTGGCGCGAATACCAAAAGATGATCTCAGAAGGAGTAAATAACTATCATTATTTCACTGCGATGTTGAGCGCACAGAACCCCTTGCCGCCTCACCAGAGTTCTCATAATTTCTGCGTTAATTCACTTAGCAAGTAATTATGGTATATTTGAAAGATTAACTCTTAGAAAGACAAAGATATTGTGTCGAGTAAAAGAAAGAACCACCTTGAGGTTTAAAAAAACGGTATTTTTTTTTTTACTAAGTTATGAATGTTCAACAATGTATTATCAACAGTAATATCTGTGATTATATGAAGGACTGTAGGAAAAGACGGTTTGAAAAATCTAATGCCCACTGGACATATTGAAAGCAAGGTAGACAGAGGGAAACAATGCATAATTTTACTTCACTCAGTTGAGTGCCACAGGTGATACACGCTTGGGCGATCATGTCTCTTTCGATATATGACTGACGAGGCAGATTTTTTTACCACATAGGTTGCTATTTCTTTCTGGAGTAAACTGGTTGCTAAACAAGTATAAACAACAGACTGTTCTGCCATTTAACCCATAACTGGGGAAGAAGAGATGGATTTATACGTTTCCCAAGGGTATTTGAGCGTAAGTGAATATAATGAACTCTAGTGAGTTTCGAACTCGACTCTCCGAGTTCTTTTTTCAATCCGATATCCATTACAACACAACGCACATCCCAGTATAATCTAGCTTGAATAAATGTATGGCGGAACACGGTTTAGGAGAAATAACAAAAACCCAAAATCTATTAAAAACTACGAAGGACAGAAAATCGTGGAGGGCCATGATCGACTACGTCCTGAAGGGACACGGTACATAATGAAGTGCAAGTTGAAGCTTTCAAACAAATAACAATCGTTACTTCCATGGCAGATGTTCGTGCGAACTACTTTCCTTGATTCCACCAGTTCAGACCTTCACAGGTAGGACCCACTCTGCCACGCAGACAGAGTCAACTCATCCTCACTAACTTTATATTCCATTAGTAAGGAGGAAGTTCCACTCAGCTTCTTCCCTAGAACCATTGCGCAGTGGAACGAAGCCCTGAGTGGACGCTTCCCCGATCCCTAACCTGTTCAAGTCGGTAATCAACCGTTACCTCTCGACATGGTATGCACCCCTTGGGCCCTCCCTGCACACCCTTATAACATCTTTCATTTATGCTCTAATTTGAGTGGCCATTGAGCCTTCCATTGGTGAAAGAAGACACTGATCGTGGTGACGTTGAAAACGGATAAGGCTAACGTTATATGCTTAACATGAGTAACCTTCATTAGTAAATGGAAGAACGGTGGTCTGTGCGGGTTATTCAGGGGACAAATAATGCTTAGAGATTCGAAGGATAGGGTGTTAGGAAATGCCATGGTCATCCACATCCGTAATTTTCTTCATGTAATAATGTTTACCTACATGTAACAAAATCTCGCGTTTCACAGTCTTCGGTTTTACGCACGATCTAAGAGATTTGTATAAGCTAACATCTCTTTCTTTAACTCTGATCTCAATGTCTATTATGATATCAGCCATTTTGGCTCTTCATGAATTCCTTTTGCTCGGTCCTCCAAATAATACTTGAGTCTCTTTGTTTTTTAGTAAACATCTTCACGGCTTACGTCAAAGAGTTAGAAAAGCAACAAAAATGGAAGGTGAAACATTTTAAATAATAGTACTGCTTCAGCATTTCTGAATGTCCGAGAAAGTTTCATAGGATGAATATTTTCTATGAAAATTTCCCGGACATTCAGGCCGGTAAATGTTATTTAATACTGTTTATTATAAACAGAGCATTTACTTAAAATACTTGTATCTATAAAAAGAACGTTAAACATAAAAATGTCTTTAATAAATAAATTGTCGGACTTTGTCCATTTCGTAATATATGACGTCATTTGTTTATATTCGATACACAATGAGCCGTTATGAATGTACGAGATTCATGGAAGATTGAAGTTTATACACGGTAAATTCGACCTTGCCTTGGTGGCCGAGCGGTCAAGGCACGTCAGCGTGAAATGACGGTTCCGTATAGGATGTACGTTCGAATCCTGTCCAAGGACGAATATTTTATATGAAAATTTCTCGGACATTCAGGCCGGTAAATGTTATTTAATACTGTTTATTATAAACAGAGCATTTACTTAAATACTTGTATCTATAAAAAGAACGTTAAACATAAAAATGTCTTTAATATATATATATATATATATATATTGATGTCAATGAACACTCGTTGACACTTTTGTAATGTCAAGGAATATTCGTTGTCATTTTCGCAATATTCAATCATCCTTATCAATGCAAAACCACATTTAGAAAAATCCACATATTCAGTTAAAAACAACATTGATAAAGGCTCATAGAATCACCAGAAGTACTCAGATATATAAAATATTTCGACAGTTTTAACAAACTTCATATCCAGAAATGAAAACACAAGAAAAAATGGATAAAAAGTTTAATCGCAGTAACTTGTCAGTCGTATTTAAGGAAATTATAATAATAATAATAATAATAATAATAATAATAATAATAATAGTAGATGCAACAGAAATCCAAGGAAATAATAATAATAATAATAATAATAATAATAATAATAATAGCACATGAGGACATCAATAATTCCAGTTGGAAGCATGAGATTGAGATTGATAGGAAAAGTTTGCGATAGACTCATCTAAGTGATTTCTAGTTGGCCATGCGTCAAAGTAATACAAAAAAATGTACTCGCAAGTACAGTTCCCACATTATGAAGAGCTTTATCTAAGTAAAATGTGTTTTAGGACTACTTTTTTTTGTTTTTTACAAAAATGATCAGGGGGATTGTCGGGAAGACATTTCTAACCTTAGGTCTCTAGCTGGGACCCGGAAGAAAATGTCTATACAACTGCAATCCAAGGAAATAATAATAATAATAATAATAATAATAATAATAATAATAATAATAATAATAATCTTAAAGTGGAAATCTCAAAAACGTGAAAAATGAGGACATCAATGATTCCAGCTGTAGTTGAAGCCATTGGATTGACTGGAAAAGGTTATGATAGGCTCATTGAAGGGATTCTATGTAACCCATGCCTTAACGAATTACAAAATATTGCACTCACAAGTACAGCTCACACATTATGAAGCGCATTATCTATATAAAATGTGTTTGATCTTAGGGTTTTCTTTTTTTTTTACAAAAATGATCAGTGGAAAATGTTATAAAGCCATTTCTGGCTTTAGGTTTCTGGTTGGGAGCCGGAAGAAAATGTGTATGCAACAGAAATCCAAGGAAATAATAATAATAATAATAATAATAATAATAATAATAATAATAATAATAATAATGATAATAATAATAATAATAATAATAATAGCACATGAGGACATCGATAATTACAGCTGGAGGCATGAGATAGTTAGGAAAAGTTTCCGATAGACTCATCTAAGGGATTTCTAGTTGGTCATGCATTAAAGTAATCCTAAAAAATGTACTCGCAAGTACAGTTCCCACATTATGAAGAGCTTTATCTAAGTAAAATGTGTTTTAGGACTACATTTTGTTTTTTATAAAAATGATCAGTGGAAAATGTCATAAAGCCATTTCTTACCTTAGGTCTCTGGTTGAGGCCCTGAAGGAAATGTATATACATCAGAAATCCAAGGAAATAAGAAAATGAAATAATAATAATAATAATAATAATAATAATAATAATAATAATAATAATAATAATAAATTGCCGTCCTGGGGCGTGTTGAGTAATGAGAAAATGACAAGAATGGATGAAGTATTTATTAGTACATAAAAAGTAGATTTTTCAATACTGAGCAGATTGTGCATTTTAGAAATTCAATCTCTTGTTTATCAATTCAGCGATGTTTTTTTTTTTTTTTTTTTATGGCGTTCAAGGTGATGGGCAGATCGGTTGGAAGAAAGAAAGACAAGCGGAAAAACGAAAATAACTATTGAAGTACTGCATTCACTTATTTTATATTATTTTTAATAGGATGTTCGTGACAAAGAGGATGTTACCCTAGAGCAGGTTAGACCTGAAATTCTGATATAATTATTGAAATTTACCCATTACTAATGACTTGGCATCCTTTTGTTCTTTTTCGGGTCTTAAGCAATGCGTTTCGGCCGGCTATCTGTAGGCGTGGATTGCACTGGTTTTAACATTCCTTAAATGAGCGCTTACCGTAGAGCAATATATAGCAAACACGTATGCCAGTGTATGCTTAACACTGAAAAGCTATTTATTTTTCAAAACAATTAATCTCTTTCCTTGTCAATGCACGTAATTCATCAGGGAATATTAATCACAAAGATGGAAATATAAACGGTAAGAAATTCAGGCTTTGGATTTATTGATACATTACCGCCGTGAATTTTCATCCACAGTGAGTGCCCTACAATTGGGAATTTGCGTCAGACTAAGAAATGATTATTAAATACGTTCCCTAACCGCTGGCGCATCGAAATACCTTTTGTCGAATGAGTCCGAATTTCACGGAATGATTTCACCATTAATGAATTTTACTTCTTGTTCTTATTTTCATTGTTACTTTAATCCATAAAGGTACCATAAAAGATAAAGAAAGGTAATATAAAGATACTATAAAGGTACCATAAAAGATATAAAAGTTACTATAAAGATACCATAAAGATACCATAAAAGATAAAATGGTACCATAACGATGCCATAATGGTACCATAAAAGATAAAAGATACCATAATGGTACCATAAAAGATACCATAATGGTACCATAAAGATACCATAAAGGGGTTTTTACTGGTCGCTACCCGAAGCCTAACGTTTAGGACACAGATCGAAAGTCAGATAGTGGTTTTGTTTAGTTTGATTGTTTTTGTTTAGCGGCATCTCAATACCTCTATGGGTTATTTAATGCCGATATCTAAATATTTCGAACGCAGTTTTATGGCTTCAACTACAAAGATTTTTTACATAACTTTATATGTACGTTTTATTGAGATATAGTTTATAGATTATCCACTGTAGGCGTTATATATGTTCTGGTAATAATCTGATTCTTTGCTTTGGTTGTTTTTGTTTAGCGTCATATCAACCCATATTGGTTAGTCCATACCGAATTCTAAATAAAAAAACTCTGTAATGATTCCAAGATAATGACATTAATTCACGAGTAAATTTTAATTACTTAACTGCATTTTTTTAAAACAAAATAATATTAGAAAATTGTCATATAGGGTGAAATGAATAACTACCGACACCGGGGTTCGAACGTGACACCCTGGGTTTATGAATATATGTTTCCGCCAGATGTATAAATAGTGATGTCAAGCTAATGACGACAGCGATTATTCATTGATTATTAAGTGATTATTGAGAGATTATTGAGTGATTATTAAGTGAAACTATCCAGTCGAATTCGTGTGAATTATTGTACGCCGATGATTTGGGTTCTGATTTAGGATTTACCGAACGTTAAGCCGAGCCGCGCTACAAAATGTATTCAAGTGAAATGGTTAATTATCTTTGGTTGACTTTTACTTCTTTGTTCTTGTTAAGTATTTATTTGAAGTTGAAATTAAATACTATTTTATTCTAACATTTTAGTCCTGATTTATACTTTATTATTAATGGCGACCGTACGAAACATAATACTACTAATACTACTACCACTACTAATAATTCAGTGCAATACAGTTTCAACATTCTTAATGGGACCATAGCTGACATTAAGCGAATGTATGTCAAAACGAGGAAACATCTCACTTGCCAGTGCATGTATCATGCTAAGGCTGATTTTGGTCGTCTATATGTACCCAGATCCGAAGGAGTCAGAGGATTAATTCAACCAGAACTGTCATGCAAAACCACAAAAATCAATCTTGGGTTTTGATTTAGGATTTACCGGACGCTAAATCTAGCTGCGCTAACAAGGTATTCACTGAAATGGTTAATTATCTTTGGTTTGACTTTTACTTCGTTGTTCTTGTTAAGTATTTATTTTCAGTTGTAATTATATACTGTTTGAACTTAACATTGAAGTCTTGAGTTATACTTAATCATTAATATGATTAACATAATACCGTATGTCATAAAAATTCAAACAAGGAGTGAACATGTGTTTTTCCTCACAAGAAATGCGATTAATCGTAACCAATTGTTTGTTTGTTTCTTTCTTTCTTTCTTTCTTTCTTTCTTTCTTATAATGTACGCCATGTCATCAGTTTTACTCTAAAATGTATTGTTCATTTTTTTTGTATGTATTTCACTACAAAAATCTATTGCTGGTGTTTTACTGTAATAAGGTACATTTATTAGTACAGCTAAATAAAGATGAGGGAGAGCGAAAACTGACATAATCGAAGAACTTTGGGGAATTCGAATACCTTTCGTAACACAAGCCGTTATTTTTATGCCAATTAGGCCGGTCAGGTGAAGGAATTCCTTGCACCCGTTTTCGGCTATTGGAAGCAGCGAGCAGCTTCCCCCGCTTCATTAAAATTAATTGGCTAAAACAAGGGTGACACATAAAGTTACCCCCTTTTTTGTTGGTGGGGGCACTTCGACTTGGTGTAATGGTTAGCAAGGTTGTCATGCTAAGATCATTTACAACTGAGTAGTGAGTTCAATCGTAGTTCAGTGCTCAACACTTTCGGCCTTAAGCCATATCTAAGCTACACTTGTAAAACCATTTCAGAGCTTCAAAGTCGTGTAATAGTTAACACGCTTTTCTTAGTAGATCAATTACGGCAGACTAATGATTTCGATGCTCGCAGGAGACATATTTTCGGCTGAGATGAAGAAACAGCCTGAAGACCTGTTAATACGAAGACAGGATTGGTTTGAGTAAGGAGACGCGATATTTGGCAATATTTTCGCAGATTCTACTCGAAGTCAATTTTACTAACAATGTAGTCCTGGATCTGACGATAAACTTCATTCGGTACTAAAGCTTCTGATCGGTAGACTGGAGTTTTTCAGGATCGTGGAACCACATCTTAAATGCTCTCGTTCCCAGGTCCACCCTGACCCGTGGCGGTAGAACCTGTTAGAGACCCAGCTATGAGTAAGTAGTAAATTCACCCGAAACTATATTCAGAACACTAGGAAACTGAAAAATCAGTAAAAATACCAGAAATAGATATTTGCAGTGAAATATATTAAAACATGTAGGGAAAAGGAATAAATAAGCGACTTGTTTCATATCTTCTGAATTTGCTATGAAGAAAAGAAAGTGAATAAAAAGCAGCACACAGGATGGAGGTCACAGAGCTATGGTCATAAACTGATTTAGGACACATTTAAACACGCAGAGAAAGCTATCAAAATGTAGAAAATACAAGTATAATAACCTCATCCTCATGTAA
>OZ010583.1:34407431-34424931 GCA_963932145.1 Acanthosepion lycidas | reverse complement strand
ATCGCCCACAAGGACGCATATACGCTTTTAGAGTGGAAACTGAAGGGAGACAGCTCCTACTCATATATGGAAACATTACTCTATTTTCGACCTGATCTTACTCTTGAAAAGTTAGAGTATAGTAGGAAGAGTCAGGTGCTCACTGGAGCGGTACAGGGAACCCGTCACATTTCCACTATGACCCGAAAGAACTGTTGAGTGAAACGCAAGGAACACTTTGGGTTTATAATTCAGGAGTCGTTAGGCATACAGAATCTTTTAGTAAAGATGGTGCTAAAATTCGCTCTATACATTTTGACAGCAACTTGAATAATATCCTCTTTATCCTCATAATCTTCCCTTCCTACAATCTCATCTTTCATTCATATCACACACTTCATGCATAATAACCATTTTATAAGCTTCTACTTTGAGTTTCTCTCAGGTCTTATATTAGCGCAGTGGTTCTCAACTTTTTTTTTTTTTACCTATGCACTTCTTTTCCCTTTTTTTCTTTCTTGATGGGCCCCTTTATAGCTATTTGACATAAGACAACAATATTCTATTTTTCACTAATAAGAATTTTATTTTAATTAGCAAATAAATATTATATAATTAAGCATTATTGTTTAAATGAAAACTAATTTAATGCAAATAAATTATTCTACAATAATAATAATAATAATAATAATAATAATAATAATAATAATAATAATAATAATAATAATGGTAATAATAATTTTTATTGGCTAATATCTTGCATTACAATATTACAAAGTTTCTTCCATGGTCAAGGCCATGGGGAGCAGAGCGTCTTCAGGCAATTCAATTCACTGCAGTATTTATTCATGCACACTGGTTAAAATTTTAATAAACCAATTTAAGTGGATGATTAGAAAAAAAAATGCATATTTATTCAATGAGATCCCTGTCGTTGATGCTACTCAGCGAGTTTCTTTATATCTGGTTCCATCGATGTTAATGGTAGTCGAAGATCAACTCTTTTCACAATGCCAAGTCTGTTGCGAACTTTTGATAACAGTTGAGAAACACGACTAAATCCCGATTCAACAAGGTAAGATGTTGGAAAAGCAATAGCGTAGAGCTGTGCTTTATCTCAGAGCAAAGGCTACTTTATAGCAGTAGCATTTGTTTTCCATATATTGTACTTCCATCTTGGAATTTTGCACGCATTATTTCATCACTTTGTAATTTGATGAGGGACTCTTGGAAAAATATGTCTATATCGGCAACATTAACTTCGAAAGGAATTGAAACTCAAGTCAGTGTATCTATCCTGAGTAGGTCACTAAACCGAGTTTGCATATCTTCATGTATATTTTACAAATATTCACCATATAATGCAAGATCTTCACCTTGCAAATCGCTGCTAATATAGGCCTAACATAGGCCAAACATAGAAACTGTTCAAATGCACGACGGCTGATATTATTCTTATACAACTGTTGTTTCCTCAGAAAAGCAGCAATAGCACCTTTACTAGATATCAGTAGAGAATCTTTTCAATATATTGTAAATCTTTTCAATATATTGTAAATCTTTTCAATATATTGTAAATATACTGTAAATTACAGTAGAAATTTAATTTTTGATAATAAAAAAACATCCTCAGTTGGCTTTCTTCATGGACCACCAAAATATCATTGTGGAGTCTCAATTTGTTATATTTTGTTTGTGGACCCCCAGAAATATTATATGGACCGCTAGGGCCCATGTGGACCCCGGTTGAGAACTTCTGTATTAGCTGGATATTATTATTACTAATAATTAGCATGTATTATTAAAATACGTTAACATCAGTATTTTATCACCATAACCATTAATACTTATTTATTAAAACTATTGTCATGGCGATTGCAAACATCAGATCAATGTGAATGATATTAAGATAATTTTACGCAATAAATTACGCAAAAACTTATTTCGATTAACCGCGTTACTTAGAAAGATTACTTCGCTACTTATTTCGAAAAAACAGTATTAGTTGGATTAGGTCTGGTTAGGTTTGTTTTGTTTTACGGCATGAATGGGTTATTTAATGCCAACAAAATTTTTGTAGCTGGTAATACTTTTTTCCTTCATAAATCTATTTTTGGTAATATTTTTTTCTTCAAAAATGTATTGCTGGCAATAATTTAAAAAAAAGTATTTCTGGAATTAAAATCTATTTTTACACTTTCATAGTGTTTTGACCCCAGTTTGGGGGTTAACTATTTGCCCATAGCTGGGACACTAACAGGTACTACCACCCTGGTTCAGGGTGGACCTAGGAACACCACCAATTCTAATCAGAGGCCTTGCTGTTGAACGTAGTTTATCGCCATACCCAGGACGGCAGTCTTAGTTGGAAATAATATAAGTGAGAGATAGCTATATAAAAGGCACTGTTGATTATTTACGTTTAATTTGTCTAAATAATGCACTGACTATGGTTTGTGTCACGTGGCAATTATTGTAGGTGAAATGATGTACTAAAAATAAGTAGCTAAGTAATCGTTTTAAGTTCTCTGAATATCGTTGTTTTTGGGGGTATTTTTTTTAATGTTTTTTCATGACTTCAACGGGCATTAGATCATCACTATCACAGCCCACGTGTTTAACTTTATTTATATTGTCATTCGTGCGAACCTGAGTCTGCATGTGTATGCTGTAAAAGCAGTCGAGAGCTGCCACTTACATTAAGCATCTTCCGACCGTTCCGAATCATCAGCGCATGAAATAGCCTTGTAGTCCCATTAGTGCCACACGAGGCACTTTGCAGAAAATGAAGGGTATCAATTAACAAAAGGGCGGTAACGGCATTATACATCTCGTTTGCCTAATTCGATATAACCAGTTAAGAGAAAGGGGCTTATAAACTAAACTAAAATAAAACAACATACATTTGCAGGTTTGTTCAGCAATGGCACTTGTAGTTAGTGCAATCGGATATCTGGAACAGTGGATTAGTGAGGGCAAGATCTGAGGTTAAGAAGCTATTATTTATCTACGTTCATCAAAATAATATTCCCGTGCAACAAGAAGGCTAATCTAAAAGAAGAAAAAGAAGGACGGGAAATGTATTTCTACACCTTCTGTGTGACGTGACTCTTCAGGCTGTTAGCTATCATACCTCTTCATATTTTTCTGTCTTCTGTAAATCTTAATAGATATTCTCTTTTAGTTACTTCTTCTAAGCCCTGTTCTACCAAGCATTTACACAAGCTCATTAGGTAGATTATGCATTATTTTTCTCTGTTCCGTTTGCATTTTATATGTCCTGTGAGTATGAAAATTTCCAAGCCCTCTTTCCTCATTATTTACCCTAGAAATTTCAACTTTGTCGTTACTGATATGGTATTCTCATTATCCTTCTGTAGAACGACATTTCTGTTGCTTTACGTCTTTTTATCTGTGAGGAGATTGTTCACTGCCGCTATAGAAGAACTGATATTACATAAGATTTCAGTACTTTTTTCTTTGTTTCTAAGTAATTTCTTCTGTTCCTTAATACTTTGCTTAGCTTTTGGAAGGCATCTTTCGCTATCCCAATGCACGTTCAGATTTCAGTGTCGCACTTTCTGCCCGCTCTTAAAAGACTTCCCAGATATTTAAATTTTTGTACTTGTTTGATTTTGGTATCTCCATTTTGTAATTTGCATGATGGGCTGTCCCTTTTGCTAACAAGCATGCATTTCATCTTCTTGCAAATGATGATTAATCATATCTTCTCGATTTTCTTAACTATCTTCTTCAGGAGTTCTTGTAGCTTCTTTTCTGCGCCTGTTATAAACACTATCATCTGTATATATAGTTAGGATTGTGGTTGCCAATAATGAATTCTGGTCGGAGTTTTAATTCTATCAGAATCGACTCGCAGCCAAGATCCAACAAATTTGGTGAGTAGACACAATATTGTCTGATGCCCCTTTATATTTTTGCATATTTACTAAACTCTTTTCCTATCCGTATGCAGGCGGTTTGCTGTCACTATAAGTTCTGGGGGCACGTGAGTAATGGATAGCGGCTCGGATTGAGGAATCGGAGAACCGAGTTCGAATTCCAGCCGGATTACTTAAATTCGCTTACCTGCTAATAGCATTGAGAAAGGTATGAATATTCTTCTCCCCCCCCAGCTATGGGTAAATAGCAGGACTGACTGAGTTATATAGCCTTGGATGGAAACTGGTTTACCGCAGAAAGAAATGGCAACCTACGGCTGGAAAAAACTCTGCCTCGTCAGTCATGTATCAAATGATACATGATCGCCTAAGCTTGTATCACGCATGGCACAAAACTGACTGATAGGTTCTGAATTACTCCAATATCCTTCGCAAATATGTCAAGGTAACATACCAAATTCAACAGTACTTTGTGACGTAATTAAACGATTTTTGCATAATCTATAAAACACAAGTAGACATCTTTCTTCATTTGTCGTGTGATGTTTTTGATATCATTCTGAACATAAATATTGCATATCTTGGTACAGTGTTTTTAACGAACCCATTATGCTATTGTTCTATTTCAGGTTGGATTTTGTGGTACAGAACAGAATTCGAATACATCTCTATCTATAAAAGGCAGGATGTGTGTGTGTGTTTGTGTGTGTGTGTGTGTGTGTGTGTGTGTGTGTGTGTAACGAATGCACGGCCGCAATTTCCGACGGATTTGCACCAAAATTTACATACACATGCTCCAAGTTAGCGGGAAAAGCCAAGATCGTCTTTGCATTTCCCAACTCCCATCGATAGTGGAAATAATCGAATTTTTCATGCTTCTACGGCAGTTTTCATGTAGTTTGCGGCCATTTTCTACTGGCCAGAGTGCAAGCCTATAGCTGGCTGTCACGAATAGGCAGGAAGATTCTATTGGCCAGCGACAGAGCCAACAGCTGACTGACTCGAATGTTAAAAAAAATCGATAGCTGCATTCGTCACAAGTGGGGAAAATTTAAATCTGCATGGCACTTTACTCCAATTGGCTGATTCGCTTGCTTAAACTCAACGTTGATTCTGATTCCGCAGAACTGGGTTGGATGTGAAAAAGTATTTGTTGTTAACATTCTTTTTTCATTCGGTTTTTCCAGTTACAATTCCTTTTTTAAAGCTGATCGTTTTGTGTTCATTTTGTTTAGTTCTTTTTTCGTCACAGATTTAATGTTTAGTATAGAGCTTAGAAAAAATTCACAGTGTGATATAGGCAAGAAGTAAGGTATGTAGCAACATCAGCACGGCAAAGGGCACGCCTTTAAAGGCAAGGAAGGGCAAAAATATTTTAAGTCAAGTGATAGCGATTGCTGTATGAGTTGTACGATTTTTAAATCAAGCCCGGGCAACGCCGGACTATGCTGCTAGTTTTGTTATATGACTCATTAGACCGATCGTCCGATATAGACCACATTCGTTTACACCTGAATTCTTAGGCAGTGTTATATATTTGTCTGAAATTTTGTCAATGCCGAAATCGTCTAAGGCTGTGAGCATCTCTACTGGAATACTGGAGTTTGGTTATGTTCTTTTGCCTCTGTTTAATTTGGTCAGTGCTGATTCCACTTCAGATTTTAATATTTCTGGAGTTTCGAGATTTCTACATATTACAGGTTCTCCTCTTTCGTCTTTTCCAATATATTCGATCCATCTCTAAAGTATATTTATTTCTCTAATATCAGTGCTGTTGATGTCTTTTGTCCCGATTCGTAAATCTAAAGAATAAACAAAGCAAAAAATACCTATTTGCCACACTTCCGTCTATATATTGTCTCTTTTTTTTTCTTTCTGCCTCTTATTCTGTCGCTCTTTACATTTCTGCTCCTCATTCTTTCTATCTCTATTTCTCGCTCTTTCGCTTTCTTACTTTCTACCTCTTTCACCTTTTTATCTCTCACCTTCATTCTATCTTTCTAGCTCTCTCCATTTGTCGCGCTCTCCATATCTCATTGCATCTTTGCTTCTCTCTTTCCTTCTCGCACACCATAGTTTAGTATTTATATTTCTTAATTATTCTTCTCTGGTTTTCTTTCTCTTCTCCTCTTTCTATATGATCTCTCACTACCTCTCCCTTTATCTTCTCTCTCTCTCTCTCTCTCTCTCTCTCTCTCTATATATATATATATATATATATATATATATATATATATATATATATATATATATATATATATTTATATATGTATGTATGTATTGGGCACCATATATTTCATAATACCTTACACCATCGTTTAGTATTTATATATTTTAATTACTCTTCTCTCGTTTTTCTTTCTATATTATCTCCTCTCTCTCTTTCTCTCTGCATATATATATATATATATATATATATATATATATATATATATATATATATATATATATATATATATATATATATGTGTGTGTGTGTGTGTTGGGCACCATATATTTTATATTATAATGAGTTAATCATACAAAGAATCAATTAGTAATATTAATGTAATTAATGGTGAAATCTCTTCGCTAACAGACTTAATAAAGCATTAACTTACTAACAATCTGTTGAATGACGCGGTCTTTATGTATCAAATTGTTGTCAGATTAATATTACTAATTGATTATTTGTGTGATTACCTCTCTATAATATAAAATATATTCTGCCGAATATAATACAGTTATGATTCCAGAAAAAAAACTACTAAGACATATCAGTTTATGAATTGGACTATATAAATAGTTCATGTTACATTAACTGGAAAACACATACAACAAACAAATTCGTAGATTTTCCACATTAATAAATTCACACACAAAATTTTCATTTGAAATATTTGAACTCTAGCGTTGCAACTTGTACGTTCCGAAATTATATAACCTTTCATAAATAACACATTCTTTAAAAAAATCTTTCGTTCTGCAATATATTTATTTTGTCTTGGAGTTTAATTTGTAAACGGAAAAAATTACAGCCTGATGAGGAAAACATTATCTTTTCGAACGTACTTGTTGCTCTAAAAATACACCGGATCCATCTGACAACAATTTTATACTTAAGGATCGCGTCATTCTATAGATTTTTAGTAAGTAAATGCTTTATAAAAGTCTGTTAGAGAAGACAATTGGTCATTAATTACATTAACATTATTTAATTACTTAAATTTAATTACATTAATATTATTTAAATAATTATATTAATATTAGTAATTGATTCTTTGTATGATTACCGCTTTATAATACATACATATATATATATATATATATATATATATATATATATATATACACACATATATATATATATATATATATATATATAAGTGAACATTGAAGTCAACACTTAGAGGCAACAGGCTGTTTCATGCTAGACGCAATCGTGGCCTGACGATTGCGTCTAGCATGAAACAGCCTGTTGATTCAATGTTCACTTTTATATTTACACGTGCTCTATCTCTGATATTGAGCACTTTATCCCATAAATATAGCACACCTTAAGAGTATATTTCTTCATATATATATATATATATATATATATATATATAGCTTATTCTGTATTTCTTCTTTTCTCACTCTACTTTTCTCACTTTCTATCTGGCATTTCTCTGTCAGTATTTTCAGCCTCCATCTCTCCCGTTATCTTTATAACTTTCTTTTTTGTTCTCTCTATAACTGTATACCCAGCTCTTTCTATCCTCTTTCCCTCTCTCTATATATCTCTATATATTTCTCTATATTCATGTGTCACTATATTTTCCCTCTTACTCACATATACCACCAGCTATATTTATAACATCTGTCTCCCAACAACACCTTCACATATCAATATTTCTTGAGTTTACCTTTCTATAGTACAAGACCAAAACAGAAATTGAAAAACTCTGTTACACTGAGTTTCCAGGCCTGCTGACATTTGTAATTTTCATTCAAACACCAACTTTTAACATTTTTAATTTTTAATCGTTTCATCCCAAAACAAAGCGATAATACCACTAAGGACTTAATGATAAAATGTAAAAACTCAAGTGAGAATTTAATTTCATTTACTTTTTCCCCCAAGGATATTTACCCGTTAGTGAATATAACGAACCCTATTTCAATTCCGAGCCGTTATCCTTTACACAACCGCACATCCAGGCTTACATCTCGTAGTTACTCATTTAGGCACTGACAAGACTCGACGTTGCTTAATTTTGGTGATGGTGCAAGAATCGCTGTTCCAACGAGATATAAACGTAAGAGAGGAGGACGGATAATAAAAGAAGAGGAAGCAGGATAGTTTGTGGCCGGGAAGCAAAAAAAAAAAAAACGGAAGAGAGTTCCACAGGCGAGAAGTACAAGAGAAGACACTATTAGAATAGAACTTGCGGTTAAATATCTTGCGTGAGGTATGTCAGAAATCCGAAGATATTTGAGCATCCCCCACAAAGAATGAATCATGCCGCCATCTCATCGCCAAATATGGCAGTTTCTGTTTTTTTTAATACCGCCGACGAGTACATCAACCGGCCTTTGTAATTATTTTAACGACAGACACTATAATTTAAAAAAGACATCATGAAGGTGAATAGTGTTTCTTTATTATCACCTAGAGGAAAAAATAAGAAGATATTTTTTTTCGATGATTAGCAGTGACGGGCGTCTCGTAAAAGCTAGCAATGACAACCTGAAATAGTTCTCCAGTACATGAGAAAGCAATGCTTGTATTTTTTTCTTGTACTTTTATTTTATTTTATTTATTTATTTATTTATTTTTTTCTCCGGGAGAATGTCGCTTACGCAGGGCGTCAGTTCGACGGTTGATGTTTATTAGTGGATGAGATAATGACTTATAGATTATATCCCATTTGGAACTCAAAATTACAAAGGTACAAATTAGATAACATTCAATCAGCACACGTTACCATTAAATGCAATCATTTTAAAACAGTTATAATAGCAGAACCTGTCAGAGGGTGTGTAATTCAATTAGCGTAATGAATTATAAATGTGGCTGCATCCGCATACATGTTAATATACGAGGTCTGTCCGGAAAGGATCCAGCTACTGAATATTCACGAAAATATTGCCTACCAAAAGAAATGATTTCTTTTCTCCTTTGAATTTCAGTCATAGTGCCACTTAAAAAAAAAAATTATTTTTTTTTTCGAACTCGTCATAAAAAGCCGTGATTTTTCAACGGCGGTTTGAAGTTTAGAAAAAGGGCTAAAAACAGAGAGTTCAAACTGTACTTTCTGGGTATAGCGGAGACCTTGAGTGATGCGATGTTTTGCCAAACCTATTCAGAAAAAGTGAAGAATCTAATTGCTCGTTCATTTCGAATACAACGGTTAGACGCGAACAAAAAATTAATATTCCCCTAATAGTGTCTCACATATCTGAGTAACCCTAGGGGAGAGTAACTGTGAATAAAGGCTCAGTAAGATCACCTCTGATTGGCTGCCAAGGTAGTAAAACCATAAATTCAAAATGGTTGCATTTTTTTCTGTTTATATATGTATACATACTGACCAACGCTAAACTCACAGACGCTCGCACACATATCTATCTATCTATCTATCTAGCTAGCTAGCTAGCTAGCTAACTATGTGTGTGTGTTTTTGCATGCGTATCTGTTTGTTTAAAATGTGCTATATACATGGGAAAATGATTGGTGATAGAGATAGCTGCAAACAGCGTGAACGTAGAAATCAACAATTTAGGCATAATTGCTTGCAATCTTAAAGTGGCTGTCACCATATAGGGTTGATTCACACGTCTGCACTATATATATATATATATATATATATATATATATATATATATATATATATATATATATATGTATATTAATAAAAAGAAAGAACAGTAAGATATATAATCCGGTGTTCTTATAGATATTTTTATTTTTACAGAATAGTGCTCAATGTAAATTTACAGAGCATTAATATTATACGTTAATAGACTTAAAATATGGTTTTTCGCTACACAGTTCCAACCATGTTTCAAAAATGGAAGCTAAAAGCCCCGAATTTAATTTTGTAATTAAATTAAAGACATTAGTTCCATTTCATCCTCAAGCGAATTTTCGAAAATTACAGTACAAAATTAAATTCGGGGCTTTTAGCTTCCATTTTTGAAACATGGTTGGAACTGTGTAGCGAAAAACCATATTTTAAGTCTATTAACTTATAATATATATATATATATATATATGTATATATATATATATATATATATATATATATATATATATATATATTTGTGTGTGTGTGTGTGTGTGTGTATGTTTGTGTATATATGTGTGTGCGTTAAGGGATGAAGTCTTCTTTCAAATATGTTTCTTTGAATAATATAAAAATATTGTGTGTACTTATTTTTATACTAATCCTTGCATATCAACCTAAACATAACGGATATGAAATGTGATTGGTCCTGATCTGGCATCTCCTCTGCAATCACTTTCTCACAGACGTGATGTCGCTTCCCTCTGTCTTTTCTACAAATACTTTCATGTTAACGGCTTCGACGCGCTACTTTCGCTGGTTCCAAAACTGCATGAATTTAAACGTGCTACTAGGTTGGCGTTTCGGTTACATCTTTTCACTGTCGAAACTGTTAAATGTAGCCGTCTCTTCTACTCTAATAGCTTCTTGTCTCGCACTTTCCATCTGTGAAACTCCCTTCCTCTTACTTACTTCCTTGATAGCTATAATATTCAATTATTCAAATGCAAAGTCAATCGACATCTTCAGATGCCTTGATCTAATACCCCGTCCTTCTCTTCATCCTTTCTTCTATCACGCCTCTTTATTCTTGCACCGACTCTCTGTAACGCCTTGCATGCTAGTGGCACTCCCGCCTTGCTTAGGGTCAAATGCTTAAAAAATAAAAAAAAATAAACTACTATACCGTAATCAAATGTATTTTAACTATGAAAAGGTTCTAAAAATCTCATAAGTACTAATATATTCCCCACTGATCCCAATAAAAATAAAGCTAATTAAATATTATACTAAATTTAGCACAACCAACTTACATACGTTGGCTTGGCTAACAAAACATTATCAAGACGTCTTACACTTCATCTATTGGATACAGGTTCTATTATCCAATATCTGAAAACACATTTGTGTCCCCCTTCACAATACAGAGAAGTTCATCTTGACAACATCAATATACTACACCATGAAAATAATAAACGAAAACTTAACATTGTCGAGGCCATTTTTGGCCATTTTTTACATTTCTACAAATTCCCGGTCACTTTCCTTATACAGAAACGTTCGTTTGTAAAAATTCCATAACTACAACGAAAACGTGTTTTTTAAAAATCATTATCACAACTGAATGGAGATTTTATTGAGGTTAAGATTTGTTGTCTTTGTAATTTACCCCTTAAGATGTTATATATATATATATATATATATATATATATATATATATATATATATATATATATATATATATACAATTAATAGAATTTGGGGCATTTTAGGTACATCATTTCAGTAATTCATCGAGTCAAGAAGAAACCTCAACAGAATTCCGTCTTATTTTGGGAAGCAGCAGCAGTGCGAATCTACTATCGAGATTCGAAACCGAACCGTTTTAGATACAACGCAAGTGTCATACCATCTGTACCCTCGGTGACGAAGAAGAAACTGAATAGACTCGATATATATCCCCACAAATTCCGTGGTGATACTCATCCAATTATTCATAACCCAAGGGATAGTGCCCCAAGAGCCACGGCTTTTCTTTCCTTCGAACCGCATCATCTCGGTAGTGGATGCGCAACTGTTGATGTGTCCCAAATATAGAGCCGTCCATTGCTTTCTGCATTCTGCATTCTGTTGAGGATTCTATGAATTACTATAATGATATATATATATATATATATATATATATATATATATATATATATATATATATATATGGTGAGTTGCTCCCTATTATATGTATGATGAACTCTCCCGTCTTGTAAAAATTATAGTTAGACGTCTAACTATAATTTTTCCAAGACGGGAGATACATACATAAAATAGGCAGATACTTTTCAATCACTCATCTTTCTCTTTTACTCTCTTTCACTCTGTCTGTCTCTGTCTCTCTGTCTGTCTGTCTCTCTCTCTTTATATATATATATATATATATATATATATATATATATATATATATATATATATATATATATTGCAAATAAAAAATAAAAACATCATTAACTAATGCCTTTGTTACCAAAAATCGCGATCCGTTATATATAATTAACCATTATTAATGTTATTAAATTCATTATATTAAAGTTATTTTATATAATTATTTATTTAAAATTATTATTTATATAAAATAAAATAAAATGAAAGTTTTAGTTAATACAAGCTTACAAACTGATTGTTATATTGACTGAAAATATTTTACTTATATTTTACAAATCAAAAGAGCCACCCTTTGCTTTCACCATAGACCTTCATCTCGCCTCAAGTGAAGTGCATGACATCTTCACCACGTCTATTCTCAATTTCTATCACGACGTCATGAGAGCATCTTTCGGGTCTGAAATACTTCATTATGAGATACGTGAAACATTACTCTCTAATATGGGCCACTCTCATGTCTATATTAAACATAATACCCCGAACCCACTTGACTATACACGTGCATATCTAACATTACCAACGGAAACCAACAGAAATATTTCTTCTCAAATATAATATTCTCACAGTCTTTCATACAAGCGACATACACACCTTCATTCAAACCGTTTCTGCTCTTTCCATTCATTTTGCTCAGGAAATGAAATATGTTGTTAATTATACGTAATATTTTGTATTAGGCTGAGCCAAAAGTAATTACCGTTTTAGGAGGCAAAAAACTACTAATCTTAAGCAGTAATCATAAGTGACAGTTACGAATAAATTTGGAGTACATTACATACAACAATGTACAGCTGAAAACGACTTAGATTGACAAGTATAAATCTCCTCAAGAGACCACAAAAAAGAAATAAATAAATATAACTTTGTGAATGTGGTGGGATCGTCAGGCTATTATTCATTTACAGTTCTTAAAGCACAATAAGACATTAAATGCTCACTTATACTACCGGCAGTTGCAATATGTCCATAAACGTTGCGTCGAAAAGCTCTCTGCGTTTTTTCAGTAGAAAAGAAATGTATCTCTCTTCCGTGACAAGAGAAAGCCGCATATAGCAAGAATAAAACCGGAAAACAAGTTGGGAACTCAATAGATCTGTTCGACACCAACTACATTATTAATTTGCCTTCGCGCATTTCGACATGGTGTAATCATTAGCAAGCTTGTCTCGCTAAATCATTTATGACTGAACAGTGATTTCGATCCTGTCAGGGTGCCCGATACTTTCGAAATTTGACCACATTTAAGCTTCGCTTAGATGATCGCCACATTTACTTGGCCTTGCACCAATCAATAATTACCTATTACAATCGCTATAAAATTCTTTGATACGGAACACAGTATCTGAAAACAATCAAGAGATCGTCAAAATCTTTTTTATGAAAATCTGCGGAATCGAGGAGACTGCTGAGAAATAACAGGAAGTCATTGCAAATGATAATGAATACTTATTTCATTTTTACCATGCGTGATACACGCTTAGGCGATCATGTATCTTTCGATATATGACTGACGAGGCAGATTTTTTTTTCCGTAGTAGGTTGCTATTTTTTTCTGAGGTAGACAAGTTGCTATTTACCCATAGTTGTGGGAGAAGAAGAGGATTCATACCTTTCCCAAGGGTATTAGCACGTAAGTGAATGTAATGAATTCGACTAGAATTCGAACTCGGCTCTCTGATTCCTCATTCTGAGCCACTATCCATTACTCCACCGGACCTCCTGAAGAAAACATAATTGAAGAAAATTTTTATTCTTTTTTTTTTAAATAAAAATTAAAGATTAAACACAGTAAATCGTTTATGACTGAACCTAATGTATTTATTGTTACAGTCTTGTTTGAAGAAGATCCAATGCGTCAACCATCCTATCAACTAAATATGCCTCAATTTATGGATGAACAACAGAATAAAGGATCTATCAAAAGTTATTTATTCATAGATTCTATGAAGTGTTTCAATAAAGATCCAAAATAATAATAATAAAAACCTCAAACCAAGAAAGATGCTATATTTAAGTAAACCTCACAAAAAAACTGTTTCAGGTGGGTACAAATCTGACGAAAATCAGATCAATTGACCGAATTTGGTTCCGGAATACCTTAACGTCTCAAAGCACTTCTGTGTACAAATTATACTAGGATCCTCTTTGGACAGGCTACCCATCCTGGTTAAATTTGATGAGTATCTGTCATTCGGAGTCAATACTAGTGGTTGTCCAGTTAAAAAGCGGCATGTTAATTATCAATGTTTTATCTTTCAGGAAATAATTGACCTTGAATAACCTTGAATAAATTTCTTGAATATTCATGACCTTGAATAATAATTTGACTCTCGGGAATTACTTAACTCTAATTAGTCTTTTTATGGTTGCTTAATCGCTACTCGATCTTGTGACTCGTGATTTTAAGTTTATTTGCAGACAACTTTCATATTTCGTTCTGCCTTTCTTGTATTGCTAGAAATCGCACTGATTTAAGCGTTAAGTCATGGTGCTTTTCAATGGACGTCCGATGTGGGGATTGACGAAATGTGCAGAAATTCTTCCACAAAAGTCGTCACCAGTTTTCAACGGTTATTTCATGTCTTTCTGAATTTACCAGAATTTTTACTGGGCACCATTTAATATTCTCCATTCTACGCTCAGTGACCGAGAGTAAATCGTTAATATTGAAATGATGGCCATCATTTCGAATAGTGTTAATGTCAGCCAAAGGTTGTCTGTATACTGAGATGTAGAACATTTTAGTTCTTAATTGCCTAGCTGAAGTAACATCCTCTGCAATCAGGAAGAGGATAAATGTAGTGAAATATGACCTCACACAGTTTATGGTCTGACTCAACTATAATGCTGCGGACACAGATATATGCAAAGAGCATAGAAAACAGTTCCTTCTCATACATTCTTTTACGGTAATTGAGGGATTAGAAACAGATGTGGTTGGATTGACTTCCGTAGAAGTGCAGCACCCAAATTGTCCATGAAAGTATCAAGTTAAGAATTATGAACTTAAAGAGACTGAAGTATTTAAAGACCAGAATGAAGCCTGAAGTTAGGAAGTCCTTGAATTTTTTAAAAATGCTTTGGATTGAGTTTTTGAAGTTTATTATGCCCAATATTAATTACAGTTTGGATTTGCTACCAAGATGACGGAATATCAGATTTTAGTACAGGCATCATTTCTAGCTAATAAGTTAAAACTTTTCTGATATATACATCTTGGGCTTTAATTCTGCGTAACACAATATATATATATATATATATATATATATATATATATATATATGTGTGTGTGTGTGTGTGTGTGTGTGTGTGTGTCTGTGTGAATGAATGATAAAATGTAGTTTTAAGGGATGTTATATTTATGGATTAACTTGCTCAGTATCAGGGATAGAGCGTATATATATATATATATATATATATATATATACATGTGTGTGCGTATATATATATATATATATATATATATATATAAGTTATGAAAACTTGGTAATCTGTATGGCTAGTCCCAAGGAGGATGAAATCCTGAGAGCTCAATGTAAATCCAGAGCTAAAATTAAAAGCAAAACAGACCACTTTACGGTTCCATTAGGGCTCTGGTGAAATAAATTATTATAATGGAGCCTGAAAGTGGTCTGTTTCCATCAATATATATATATATATATATATATATATATATATATATATATATTTTAAATCGAGTTAATAGATTTTATTTTTTATCCAATATATTTTTATTACTTGAAACATTATTTTTAGTAGTTTCTCGCATTTGAGTAGACGTTCTGTTTATTTTAAGCAGCACTTTTTTCGACCAATGACCTGTGTACGCTTGAAAAATTAATAAAGAAAATTAACCCTTCTGAAGGATTCGAACCTGCGTTCCCCTTTAAAGCAGTGACCGCCGTCTGATACTGCGTACTTTCACCACTTGGCCGTGTGGCCACGTGCACACTATCTTTTATGAAGTGTCCTCGTGTGCTCTAGTCGAAATAAATATTGTTTAAATAAATGAAGCGTCTATTCACATGCGGGTATCCAATAAAAACAACTTTTTTTTAATCAAAACACACATACACACAAACATACATACACACATCCATATCCACACCCTCACCCCACCCCACCCCGTGCGCGCGCGCACACACACACACACATATTTAGAAAATGCTATTGTATTCATATTGTCAGCTGTTACTTGTGGAAATATTGTTTTATTGTTGCGTTGACGGATTGTTGATTTCCTGATAGATTTGTGTACGTTGGCTTGGAAGAGTTGTAATTTTGTTAGGAAAGGTGATATTGGGGAAAAATACCGGGGAGAAGATTAATATTTGGATAATATTCAATGGCGGCACTATCGAGGGTTTTGAAAAATATGTCCCGAAAATAATATCCGATACTGCATGTCGCCTTGAGAGGCTTCATGAGTTGGATAACGCAAAATGTGTTTTGTATGTATGCATTTGTCGGTGTTTAAAATAATTAAAAAACAGTTTAACAATAATTAAAAAACAGTTTAACAATTTTTTTATATTCTCCGCTTTTAAGTGTCCGACTTTTTGAGATGGAAATTCTTGAGATAAAAAAAATTTAAATTGCTGCCATATATGGTCTGGTGCCCCTTCTGTTTGTTTCGGGGTTCTTGATAGGCTCCAGAGGCGGATATGCAATGTTGTTGGCCCTGCTCTGGCGTCTCGTCTACAGTCACTTTCTCACAGACGCGCCCTCGCCTCTCTCTGTCTGTTCTACAAATACTTTCATGGAAATTGCTCCGAGGATCTGCATTCGCTGATTCCCAGACGTCATGAGTTCAAGCGCCCTACGAAGCTGGCATCCCGCTCTCACCCCTTCACTGTCGAAACTCCTAAATGTAGCCGTCTCTTCTACTCTAATAGCTTCATGTCTCGCGCCTCTCGCCTGTGGAAATCCCTTCCCTATTCCAGTTTCCCTGACAGGTATAATCTCCAGCTATTCAAGTGTAATGTCAATCGACAACTCCAGTTGCCTTGATCTTTTCGCTACCCTCCTTCTCATCCTTTCTTCTATTACTCCTATTTTGCTCTAAATTTCCTGTAACCCCTTGCGTCCTAGTGGCTCCCTGCCTTGCTTGGGGTGAAATGCTTAAAAAAAAATGACTTTTTAAAAGTCACTCATTTTCTTTCTCTTTTAATCTCGAGCAAGCTTGGGGAAAATAATACCAGATATAATTATTTTAAACACCAACAAATGCATACACACATAACAGATTTATCGTTATCCCTCTGATGAAGCCGTAGACGGCAAAATACATTATCGGATATTATTTTCGGGACATATTTTTCATGAACGCTTGTCCAAAGTTCAATAACTTATAACACTGTCGGGATTACATACCCAAATTTATTACATATGTATATATACTTTTCTATTAAGCGTAGATCTGACAATTAATTGGTTAAT
>OZ010583.1:34349931-34402431 GCA_963932145.1 Acanthosepion lycidas | reverse complement strand
ATAATCTACAATTCTTAAATCCATAAAACTACCACATTCAGTAAAACTCTACCTTGAGTGGCTCTTTACTCTTGTATTTAGTGAATGTCTCCAATAAAAGGGTGTAGTATCGTGCGAATATAACAGATCGTTGTACAGGGTGTATATGAATATGCCCCAATGTGTTTTTAGCAGTGCAATATATCGACCACTGTTACAGGATGCGTAGGCGGACGAGATGATCCAAACACACACAACTCTACTATGAAACGATCACGATCTTGCATGGTATCTGATTGATATCAAGAATCTATGGCTTCTTGGGGGTCCTGACCGCAACCGAAAATTGTCATTAAACCAAAAATCAAGGAACAGTTAGGTCAATGGCACATAACAATCTTGCAGTGTTCAGTTAGCAACATCAAGAGCTCACGCTGACTTGTTCTTAACAGGGTCACGATGAAAAACTAAAGAATGTGGAATTGACCTGCCTAAATTGCGTCTGGTGCTTCCTCCGTTGAAAGTGGATGTGATTTGAGCCAGTGTCTGCTACCCGAGATATTTCGAACACAACGCCTCGTGTGAAGATCAGTATGATATTCATAATACATACGTGACACCAAAGAGTTAGATATATCAAATTTTCTCAATTTTTTTTCAAAGGGAATGCTCCACCCGGCTGGCACCTGATATTATACATCGTTCGGATCCATTTAATTCACGTCACCTTCACATGAACAGCCGAGCTGTGAATCACACAGTTTTACCAGAAGTCAGATCCTATTTAATATAGGACTGGTCATTTCTATGACGTCACGGTACGGTGGCGCCACGTACTGTTAACTTTACATACTGCTATCCAAAGATTTCTATCAGGTCATCATGATCATTATTATCGGGTGACTGAAGACGGTCTTGAAGATCACTTCAATCATTTTGTCGGATTTAATCCATATTTTCAGTTCGTACACACACAGACACACACAGTGATATATATATATATATATATATATATATATATATATATATATATATATATATATATATATGTATACACACATAATATATATATATATATATATATATATATATATATATATATATATATATATATATATATATATAAAGACAGGGTTATTCAAAAAGAATGAACCAATTTCATTACGCTATATTTTAATAAGGAAAAGCAATAAAAAAACTTCAGTCAAGTCACAAGTATTCTACTTACAATCAACTTTGATTTCCTTTCTTAATTTTCTTTCTTACAAGTGTTCAATGGGGCCACCTTCAACACCGGCATCATGAATAATTCCTCCAAGACGCGTATCAGTATATCACGATCCATTGACTTGATCGCCGTTATTATTCGATGTTTAAAATCATCGAGTTTAGTGAGTAGCGGTGGAACATAAACAAGATCTTTTACGTATCCCCAGAAGAAAATTTAAACACGGTCTTGTTAAGTGTTTGAACTAGGTGTAGTCTGTAAGGTTTCAAATGTAGACGTCTTCTTAGCACACCACAGATAGTGGATTGTGAGATCGCAAGGTCAGCGCTAGCTCGATTTGCCGACTCCCCGCAAACACAGCATGGATTCTCGCCACTTGCTCATCTGAAACTTTTGATTGTCCTGGATTTTTTTCTTTACATAGATGCTCACTCTTTTAAAACTGTTTGAACCAGCGTCAAATGTTCTTAGGTGAGGGCGGATTAATGTTGAACTGTTTTCGAAAAGCATGCTGTACCGTGACAACGGTATTTGTTTTCGTGAACTCAAGAACGCAGGATGTCTTTTGCTGAGGACTCGCTTTTCCGGGGATAAAAAAAAGCAGCGTTCCCGGAGACACGACTCAACTACAGGGCCCGTGTGGCAGCCATTCAACACTTAGAAAACTTTTCTGACTCATTATATAACGATGCTTGAGAACTGAAGCAATACGTCATGAAATCGGTTCATTCTTTTTTAATAGCCCTATACACACACACACACACGCGCATATATATACACATATATAAATACACGCACACACATATATATATATATAGTGATTTTCTAAGCGTAACCTGGATGTGGCAGAAATTATTCATACTCACTCGAAATTTTTCTAGCGAGGCAAGTTAGCTAACCAATAGATCACCCCGACGTTCCCTACACAAACATATATATATATATATATATATATATATATATATATATATATTAATTGATTCATCGAGTCTGATAGAAACCTCAGGAAGCACTGGACGGCCGTTTCGTCCTATATTTGGGACTCATCAGCAGGGAATCGAAACTCCGACAGTTAGGTTGGCAAGCGGATACCATACCAACTGCTCCGCCGGGCCTCGGTGACGAAGAGATTGCAAATCAGACTCAATGAAGCGCCGCTCACTCCCACATTCCGTGGTGGAACTCAACTGAGATTCTCTCTGACCATAGGACTGAGCCTCCTGGAGCCACGACTACTCTCACCAAGACGCTCCAATTAGAAGCTGGTTCAAGCGATGATAAACACAAATAGTAATGAGGTCCACTACCGAGGGAATCGAAACCCTCATTACTATTTGTATATATATATATATATATATATATATATATATATATATATATATATATATATATATATATATATATATATATATATAATTTCATTGTATACTGCTACCACATGAATGTTTATATATCAGTGTATGTATATTATGATTAAAAATTCCGTGTCATTATACATTACACAACCCACACATCGAAGCTTACAAGCGGTCACCCATCTAAGTATTCACTAGGCCCGACATTGCTTAACTTCGGTGATTGTACGTGGACCGGTGTTTAAACTTTATGTGGCTGTAAGCATGTATATTGTGAATTCAGTATTAAAGAATGCGGAATTGTATTAAAGAATTTGCGATAAATATTTTTGCAAGTAAAACGATAATAACTTTTGACCTGCGAGATGTCGATGTTTAAATGCTGATAGCGTCCGTTTCTGCAACAGCGTTAAATATTTTAAAAGCCATCTCACTAGGATGCGCGGGTACTGTAACGGATATCACTTCTGAAAGTGGAATTAATCGACGAGAAAGAAAACTCCGAACAGATGGATTGTCAACGGGAATTGTTTCACAAACTTTCTCCTCATCTTATATATAAATTACAGTGTATGTTTGTGTGTTTGTTTGCGTGCGTCCAAGCAACTCCTCCGCTCCCGCAGGTCCGATTTCAATGATTCATAGCTCATTCAAAAGCCCTAGAAAAGTTAGGCGCAGGGAACGATTTTCGTTGAGCTCAGATTCAGGGTTGCAGGATGTTAAAATATATATTAATATATTATATTAGCTATTATTGTTGATTTCATGATTCAAAGGGAGTAACTCTTATTTTCCTTTTTGTATCCCAAATTGTTGTACATGTTTTATCATTAACTCACTTAAAATCTGCACTATCGGTCGAGATTTATACTAGCTCCTGTAGAGAACTGCTGTCCATTATCACAATAACTGAGGAGGAGTAGATGTGATAGGCATCAATAAACTACAGTAGAACTCAAAATTGATCGCTGCATTTAAGTATTGCATTAATATTTAAGCTTACCTTTTAAAGGTTCAACGATAGTTCTTCTGCTGTCACTTAATTTAAAGATGATTTGATGTTCGTAGATACTTATTTTTCGTAAAAACAATTATTTCTATATTTCATGGGTGACACAACCGGGAATAATTTATAAAATGAAATTAATGTAGTGCAAAGAAGAGAAAATACAATTAGTTAAAAATTCGACATTTGAAGAGTTAGAGAAACATGGCATTCTAATTAGCACTTACACTATGAAATTATCCAACGAATTCTGAGGTTAAAAATCCCCTAAATCTACTTTAGAATTATTTATGCGCGGTATTTACTCTGTCCCACCACTAGGATGAGATGTGACACAAGGTCTATTTTTAGGTAGAGACCCGAGCGCGTACGTCCGGGACAGGAACAAAAATTCTCCTCAGCCCCAGCAACCGTCAGTTGAGCTGAACTCAGTTCGAGTACCGATCCCTTCCTCTGGTGCAATAGGAAGGCGGGGACTCGGGCAGTTGTTTCCCAGGGCTGGGAACCTCGCAGTATAATTTTCTTCAGTTGCGACGCTGTCCTTTGACGGAGTTGCTCCTAAGTGCTCTCAGCCCAAAGACAGAGACGCAACTGAGAGATGATAAGTAGACGTGTAACTACTCAAAAATCGAATAATTTATATTTACTCAACCTCCCACAAGGTCAGTTTGTGACACAAGGTCAGATTAATGTGGGGATCCCGAGCGCGTGCACCCGGGCAAGAAACGAAAATTCCCCTTAGCCCCCGTAACCGTCGGTTGCGCTGGTCTCAGTGGATGCACCGATCCTTCTCTCTAGTGCAATGAGAACGCGCGGCCTCGGGCAGCTGTTCGCCAGAGGCGGCAACTCTCAATATAATTTTCCTCAGTTGTGACTCTGTCCTTTGACGTAGTCACTCCTGAATGCACTCTGACCAAGGACAGAGACGCAACTGAGAGATGATAAGGAGATTTATTTTGTAAAATACAAAATTGTGGCACATGGCCGATGAAGGGGAGGGGTAAAGGTTGGTCCAAACTAACTATCCTATACCTAGCTAATCAGATTCACGACCCATTCGTACATTACAATTTACACATTCACCAAAAGAACTCGCCCATCACCAATCAATCCTCCTCCCACCATAATACCGCATACTCACAAGGGGGACCTACACAAAACGCGCCCCACACCATAAAAATATAATGATATATATGTAATTTAAAAATTCTAATAATGATAGAATGAAGAGGAAAGGAGATGAACCCAATAATAAATAAAATTAACACAAAATGCAAACTAAATATAATTGATGTTAGTAGGTCCCGTCCAACCATCAAAATATAGAGGCCGCTGTATTCTGCCCAGGGGACAGAATCAAGAAGCTCTCTCGCTAAGGGAGTGGGAAAGGGATAAAACATTATACGGGAAAGGGAAAATGTAAAGCTGAACCAGTGGAGATAAAAAGGAGGCCAACAAACTGGGGAGGTTGGGAATCTCGACTCGGATCATAACCAAAGAACGGCCGGGTAACAGGCCAGGAACAACACTTACTCACATTAACTAGGTACACTGAAGCTTGTCTAACCTAACCAAGGGGAGGGTTCCACAGGAAGCCACCCCGATGTGCCATAGGTTGACCTAGAAGAGAAAATCATGGCTAGCCCCGTTCACACGAAGCAAGCTCGCCTCTTTTACCCACCTTTCGCTAAAGACTGTCGAATGCAATCGTTTTCTATCAGATCTAATCTTCATCCTGAGCTGATGCTCAAAGAATTGGATTAGATGATGATGAGAAAGACGGTTGCCTCGCAAGACTTCCTCCTTTCGCGTCGTCCAAATCACCATTCGAGCCGTGGCCAGCAGCGCCAGAAACACCATTCGTTTCACCCCGGAATATGGGCGCGACACATTGTCACACGCGTATGCGCGATCCATGGACACAAGCTGTTCGGGCGCGAGACGAGCCGTCAGTTCGCCGACACGGTCCCATAAGAGGCGGACCCGGGGGCAATGGAAGAAGGCGTGCGCAGCCGTTTCTTCTAAACCAAGACCACACCTTTCACAGTCTGGCAAATCCGCAAAAACCCCATATGAAAGCCTTGTCGTTGAGAGGCAGCCGATTCCGAGCCAATCGCCAGGTAAGCGAAAACTCAGGGTTACTGATGTAATCCGCCGCTGGCGCCCAAGACCAGTAGGAGCGATACTCCTCCTCCGACAAGCCGATCGTATCTCGTAGGGAATCCCTCGCGGGCCCCTCTACTAAACCACGATAGAAGAACTTCCTAGGCCGTGAAAGGTCACTGGACCGGTGAATGGCCCTCAAGGCCGACCGACACTCGCGAAGGAAAACCGACTCGTCCCGGGGTTTACGACGGCGCTAATCCCTCGAGATGGGGGGACTGATGGTAAGGCTAGAGAAAGCGTCCCTAACAATCCCCTCCAGAATCGGATCTCTTCCAGTCAATGCGCGGCGTAGGAAAGCCAACCTAGAGGCACAGATGTGACTCAACAGGTGCGGCATTCCCAGCCCCCCATGACACGGACGTTTAGTGCAGACTCGTCTGTCGACCCTGTTCACGCGTCCCCTCCATAAAATGGAGGATAGCGATTGCTCGAGCGCCTTCTAATGGGTCCCACAGAGAGGAAGTACGGACAATCGATAAAGAATCAGGGGGAAAATGTATGTAGCAGACACCTCCGCCCTGCCCTTCACGGACAACCGCCGTCGATTCCAAGTCTGGCCGGCAGAAACGGCCTTTGCTCGTACTTCAGACCAATTCTTCTCCAGATGGAGGTCGGGCCCAAACCACACTCCAAGAATGTGGACAGGACCGTCCGTGCAACTGAAGCGGCCCGGAAGAGCGACCCCCTTCCAGGCACCTAACCGCAAGCCGGACGACTTGTCGCGGTTTATCTTGGCCCCTGTCACCTTCTCGTACCGATCAAGCGCCTTCTGCACCGCCTCAATGTCGCTGCGGGACGACACGAACGCGGATACGTCATCGGCGTACGCGGAAACCCTGGCTCAAGACCCTCCAGGAACGGCGATTCCACGTAGGGCCGGACTGCCGGTCTCGTCCTTCAGCCGGCGAAGGAGAGGCTCCAACGCCAAAGCATAAAGGAGAGGCGACAGCGGACAACCCTGACGAACCGACCTAGACAGCACGAACGCGTCCGACAACCTTCCGTTCACCTGTACCACCGCACTGGGGGAGCGATACAGGAGGCTAATCCAGCGGCAGAAGTTGGGTGCGAATCCAGCGGACTGCAGGACAGTAGCAAGGTAGCGATGGTCTACCCTATCAAATGCCTTGGACTGATCCAAATTGATCAGCGCGGCTTCTTCGTCGTCTTTTACACCCTCTATGATCGTGCGGATCAGATGCAGGTTGCTCTGAATTGTTCGGCCCCTCACAGAACAAGTCTGCTCAGGTCCCAACAGAGACTCGGCAACTGAAACAAAAGCTCCAGCAGGATCTTGGCCATAATCTTTAACTCTGTGTTTAGCAGAGTTATGGGCCTGTAATCATCTAGCTTCCCCCCGCCACCTTTGCCCTTTTTCAACAGAGTGATCACGCCCCTGGTAACCCGGTTGGGGATGGACCCCGACCGAAACCAGTTGTTGAACACTGCAGTCAAAATCGGAACAAAGATGTGCGACAGCCTCAAGTACAATTCATAGGGAAAACCATCCAGACCGGGTGACTTGCCTCTACCGACCTTCTTTAATACCGCGTAGACTTCGCCCTCCGTGATCTCTCCCTCGCAGCTAGCCGCTTCAGTCGGCGAAAGCAGACGAAAGTCAGCCAAATAGCTGCGAAACTCCTCCTCCCGGAGACCAGGCTCCTTGGTAAACCGGCTCTCGAAATGGCGCCGAAACGCCTCGCACATGTCATCAGTCGCCCGAAGAGTACGCCCCTCCGAGGATATGACCTCACGAATGTAACGATCGCCACCTCGTCGGACCTCTTCCCTGCGCAGATCTCCGCCCAAATTCACAGCTTCGGAAGACATCTTGCTTAACTTATGTCTAATTACCTGGCCCATGTACCGCTCGCTGTTCGAACGATCCAGGGCATCCTTAGCTCAGGCTATCTCTAGGGGTTCCCCCCAGCCACCGCCCGGGAATGACTAGACTTAAGCGTCTTAACCGTATCAGCTCTATCTAGAGCGAGCCGTTTGCTGAAATCAGTGGTGAAGGACTTAATCCTACGTTTAAGGGGTTCCCACCACCTATTCCCGATAACCGCCCCCCACTAGCTCCCGCTGCACTAGTCTAATTAGCTGTTCCCGGAAGTCCCCCCTGTCCAGTAAGGACAGATTGAACTTCCAGTACCCAGCCATTCTAGGCCTATTGTCTAACGCCACCCGGGCACAAACGAGTTTGTGATCCGAATAGCCTACCCAGTGGAACGTAGGGCAATCTCAACTGAGAGATGATAAGTAGACGCGAAATCATTCAAAAATCGCAGTGGATGGTTTATATTTGTATTATATATTATCTACTTCGAGATGATATCACTCTTCAGGTTTAACTAATTTGCATATAGATTTTTAAAAGTTTATTTCATTAATTAACTATCCATCATTAGTGTTCTTTTATTAATGGATTGTTTTGATTCTCTTATCAAAAATAATTCTGTTTAGGAATATTGTCTTATATAGTGCAGAAAAGTGTTTGAAATTTGCAGTTTACTTGGCCCTCAACAAGTTGGCATCTATTTGTAAAACTTTCCTTAACAAGCAAAAAAAAAAAAAAAAAAGCTCCAACGTTGACGTTATTACTTTCTATGATTTCTTTTAAATGTAAACAACACGACATCGGTAGCGGCTTCAGCAAATAATTTCATTGGACGCCATATTTACTTCAAAAGGATTGGCGAATCAACTAGCGGTGACGTTGCGATAAAAGCTAGGAAAATGAGAATCCAATTCAAAGACAATCAGAGAGAGAGAGAGAGAGAGATGTGGGTAGAGAGAGTTATGGAGGGAGGGGGTGTATTTAGCTTAGCTCAGATATATAATTGGAAATGTCTGTCTCTCTTTCTTCTTGCTCCCTCACCGCAGTAATTCTACTCGCTAACGTTTATCTTACATCAGGCAAAAAGAAATCCGTTTCTCATTGTTATTTGCCGTTGTTATTTGTAGTCGAGCTTTTTAGAATGACTTTTGAGCTAAAACAATTTACCTTATGTTTCTGCATTCGTCGTTCTTGTTTTTGCTACGTTAAAGTGATTTTACGTCTGCTCGTCTCAATGAGGTAGTGGCTCATCTGGTAAAACTTCAGTGTACTGATGTAATGTTTCAAACGTTTCTTTTACAACGCTTTTCACTGATAGAATGATTTTGCCACTAATATTACAAACTAAATGTGCTTTTTATTTCATTTTAGAAGCCGCCTATCTTAGATTGTGAAATTCCTCAGAAAAATGGAGATTAGTTTTGATTCGAAAACACGAAGAACTTTCATCTTTTTTAATTGCCAGAGCAAGAAATGTCGCAGCGAGTGAGACAAGTGAACTCTTGAAAGTTACAGGTAGGACAAAAACGGCTGCATTGTAGAAGAACGTCCCATACAATCTTCGCTATTGTTTAGCGTAATGTGTCTTGACCTTTTAAACCAACGGCACACCTAGGATCAAATTTAAAATTTTTAAAGGGTTTACATTTATATTTTATGAAATAAAAACATAGATTTTCAAAAAATACACACACAAATATGAACTTGAATTTTTCTATCCAGCTATTTGTGCAGGTTATGTAGCGTGAAATCTCTGCCTTGTGTTTTTTCGGGATTTCTTTGTTTGGTCGAATCTGCGATAACAGACCTTCAATTCTTCTTCAGTTGACGGTAGTTGTTCTCGCTTTTTATTTTTGAGGTTGAGAAGAGTCTTATTCACATAAATAAGAAGTAGCAAATTGCAATAAAACTGATAAAGCCTTTTTAACTAATGTGGATATTCCTTTTGTACCGAAATCCAAAATTTATCAAGAATAGTGTTGTGGATTCCGAGATGAAATTCGGTCTACAATGAATGACAAACGCAAGAAATAAAGATAAGAAATTTACACAATAATACAATGGGTATATTGTTAGTAAATCCAGGAACGCGGTTAGTCGCAACAATATATATATATATATATATATATATATATATATATATATATATATATATATATATATATATATATATATATATATATATATACAGTCTCGAAGTAGGACTTCCTTAGAGTCTACGTGCTTGTAACTGTGATTTCTACAAGCGGTTACCTCACACTATTACTCTGCCTCCAACTCAATCACAATCTTTTTTTTTTTTTTTTTTTTTTTTTTCTCTCTCTCTCTCTCTCTCTCTCTCTCTCTCTCTCTCTCTCTCTCTCTCTCTCTCTCTATATATATATATATATATATATATATATATATATATATATATATATATATATATATATATATATATATATATATATATATATATATATATATATATATTTATTCTGACTGACTCTGGGTATTTAACGGCAGCAGTCCAAGTAACACTCTGGTCGAGTCCACTTATATGAAAAAGGGGAGGACCCATAACAAATAGTGAAAAGAATTATTTGAAAAAAATTTTTTTTTTTCATTTGAACAAATTCTAACGCTGTACCATTACTACTTACTCACACACACACACACACATTTATATATATATGTATATGTATATATATGTGTATGCCATGATACTATTTCGCGGCTAAATTAAGAGTATCGCGCGGCTCACTAGTGAGCGGCGATACGGCGGATGAGAACCACTGGTTTAGTGCATTGCATTTCTTTTTCCCCACGTCATACAAACGAATTAATGACGCAATCTTGCTTTGTTGTAGACAATTCACCTACCTTCCCGTAATTTGCAACAAAGAATCTTTATTCAATCGAAGCGAATCTCATCTTATTCAGTTTATCATCTTAATCTAATATCGATTTCCAAGCTCTTCTTTTTTTAAGCGTCACGTCCCTTCTGGTCATGAGCAATCGTTTCTCTCCATAACATTCATTCCTCTGTAGCTCTAAGCCAGTGGTTTTCAAATGGTGCGCCTGGGCGCACTAGTACGCCCTGGAAGATGTCTAGTTGCGCCATGGCATTCCAGAGAAATAGGTGACCAGATATAAGAAATAAATATATTTACTTTATTATATTGCGGCTCGTGTCTCTTTCTTATTTATGTGAATTAGGTTTTTTTCCTGGTCTGACCACAATTAAGTGCTGTTGTGTCGGAAACCTACCACCCCTCTTGAAGATGAACTTGTCTGCGTCTGTGAACAAAGACTTTAAAGAGTGGCATGTCAGTTGACATGAGAGAGACAGAAAGACAGAGAAGTTCTTAGCTGAGCTAGTTATTGACTACTCAGGCGATTTCTGTACCTTTTTACCAACCTATTAAAACCCCTTTTATTGTTACGTGTTATTTGGCGTTTGTCTCTACTAACCCCAAATCAACATCATAACAAGTGCAAAAAGAAAAGAACTCTTCAATGTATTGACGAGAAAATGACAGTTTGCCTATCAAATATACGCCCAAATATTGAAAAAAAAAATCGCTAAGACTTATCAGGCTCATGTTTCTCATAAATACAAGGATGAATAAACTTAAGGTATGTTTCATTTTATTTATTTTATTGTAATTCCCGTTTGTAGCAGAGACTTTTTAAATCACAGATACACTAATAATAACGCCTTCAACACTACTCGGTCAGTCCCCGCTAATTTCCATATAAATATTGTTTCTTTTACCGGTCACGTGATTTATTTACTTCAAGATGAGGTCGACTGTGCTTGCTCTCTGGCGATCCGTGTTCAAACCTAAGTGTTGGCAGTGACACTTTATTCCTCATTATTTCTTTTCTGCAATATTTGACTTCATTATAACATATTTTTTTCCGACATTTGTGTATAGTGCGCCCACAATTATTGGTAGGATTTCAAGTGCGCCCTGATTTCCAAAAGTTTGAGAACCACTGCTCTACATTTCCCCCAGTTTCATTTGTATCATCCGTTTAGACAATGCTCTTATGATGCTTACACGACCTTTTCCTTTTCTCATCTTACCTTTAATATATCCTTAGAGTTTCATAATCTTCAAACCCTTATTCTTCATTATGTGACCAATAAATGTCAACTCTTTCTTATTCTAAGCTAAATTTTCCAACGTGGGACGCATGCCCCACCGGTGGGGCATAGTAATATTTTGATGAATAGGGCGTTCACCCTTCAGCTTACTATACCAGTGTGAGCTTAAATTTTATTTTGCATTATTTCATGATTAAAATGATCAAAGTATATTACAGAATAAGCTTTCATTCAAATATTTTATATTTCTACCTTTCAGTTCTCTGTTATATGTTTTGAAACTATATTTTTAACTGTCTTCGTTTTTTGAATTTTTCTCTTTCATGGACGCCAAAATCTTTGGGGGCTTGTTTAGACACAAAGTTAATGGCCTTTTATGTTTCCTTCACGGGAATGCAGTAAAACTTTGAATATCTAAGAATTACTTATTACAGGAGTCACCAGAATTTTAGAAATACTAAAGTTGGGCATCCCCCCCAAATCGGTCGGGAACCACTGTTCTAAGCTCAAATTTCCTTTTTGCTCCCATTCTCTTTAAACCTCCACATTGATCAAATGTTATCTTTGTTTTATTCACACTATCATTCTGTACAGCCATAATATTTGCCCACAATTCATTGCTAGATTGATATTATATAGCAGTTCAACAATATTTTCTTTCTAATGAAATTTCCTGTTCCTTAATATTTATTTTAGCTTTTTGAAGGCATCATTCCCTATTCCAATTCACCTTCGGAATTCTGTGTTACAACTTCTGTCATCTTTTATAACAGTTCTAAGCCATTTAAAAGTCTCTAGATACTTTATTTTGACCGTTCCAATTCGCAGCTGGCATTCATGTTTCCTGTCTTCTTACAATTGATGATGAGTCCTTTCCTTCAAGTTTACATTAATAACTTGTTTACATGTTCCTGCAGTTTTTTTTTGTCTTGTCTTAGTACGATGTCAGCTGAGTGTTTTATATTGTTAAAATTGTGTCCACCAAAATAAATCCCGGTAGGACTTCTAGTGCTTTCATGATTGCATCGTTGCATACGTTAAATAAATCCGGCGAGGAAAACTTATTTTTGTCTTACGGCTCGATTATTTTTTTTAATAATTATTCAATTCATTTTTTTTTCTATTCATATATAGGCAGTTGATACCCAGCTTCGGATTATTGTAATATACCAGTAGTAACAGCAGAATTGTCCAAATCATGTAACAGCAAAATTGTCTAATTGCTTGATTATGCTTTGAACCGTTATATCTTAGAAATGATTAATGTCTTATAGGAAATCTTCGCTGTTTTTATAACACTACTGGACTCAACTTTGAACAATAAGAATGTATTCAGCTCTAAGTCTAAATGATGATCCCTCTTCTTGCTGTGACCTCTTGATCCCAGTTTCGCCTCTACTGTTCCCTCTTTTTTAAACTTATTCACCGTTCTCTGGATGGGTCTTGAATTGATTTTGAAGATAGAAGCCAGAATATTAATATTAGTACCATTACTAAAGGCCTGAATGATATTTTTAGTCTCACCATTGCTCAAATGGGAAGACATATGGGGGCTGGAACAAAACGATTTAAAACTGTTCTCTTTCTAGCTGAATAAATCATAAGTTTTTTTTTCAATCATTCTTATGATAAATGGTGTCGATATTCCTAAACGTCTTATCTGGAAATCTTCAAAAAAGAAACTCAGTTTAGTGATTTTTAGATATATTTTGTGAAATGGACAATTATCACGTGCTTTTACACGATTTGGACAATTTATCCGGCAAATAAATCAAGTTTCGCGAGATAATTCTGTTTTTCATCCGGTGTCGAATAAGAATAGAAAGACGTGTCATTTAATTTCAGAGTTTGGGAAAGAAGTGGAATTGTTACACACTCAAAAAATAGTTTAGTTCTTACTGTGAAGTGTGTCGCCGTTGTTTGGGATGGTCTTTTTGTAGTTTGTCAGCGCGGTAGCTTTTTGCATGTCGGCGTGAATGGTGTCCTGACCTCTGTGCGTCTCATGTCAAAATTTTGCACACTGGCCCTCAATTGTTACAAAAACACACAAATTATATATATATATATATATATATATATATACTACAATAAACCTAAGGAGCAAGGCAAACATACCTAGGTTTCACCAATCCGTTTAGGTGAAACCTAGGTAGCTTTGCCTTGCTCGTTAGGATTATACTAGATTATCGCTCTACTTAGCGTATTGAGCACTCTACGTTTTTAGTCTTTCTACTCGTTTTTTTTTTTTTTTTTTTTTTTTTTTTCTTTGAATTTTGAGCTTAAGCACTTTACGATTAGTTTCGTATTGTGTTAATTTTCTTGGTTCATTCTTTTTTTATTTCCAATTTTTTCCTCGGGTACAGATTTGTTCTATTACAAGTTGAGTTATCCGAGGTTTTCCAAAAGAGTATTACCATTTATATATATATATATATATATATATATATATATATATATATATGCGCAAGTATGCAGAAAAATAGGAAGGAACACGTCAGGTAAATAATCCGGAGTTCCTTAGTATTTTTGTTTTTATTTTTAAGAAGACATGGCTACATACAGAAGTAGAGCTTATATTATAATATTTTTAAAAAAATATGATTCCTTCGCTACATAAGAGTTCTCATGTTTCAAAAACGAGAGCTGAAACCATCAATATAATTATTAAAATTAAGTTGAATCAAGGTGTTGGGTCCTGTTTCATATCCAAGCGAAAATTTAGGAATAAGCTATCTTGTGATTTGCGCGTGTTTATAAGTATGGTCCATTGGAACATTAATTACTATGGAAACGGCGAACTTGGTTAGGTGGTCAGACAGTTCATTCTTATCTACAGATTCGTCACCATTAGCTTTTAAATAGATACCCAACTCTAACTTGGCATAACCTTTCCGAAGGTGACTAATCTGTAGATAAGAATAATCTGTCTGACCACCTAACCAACATCTCAATGATGTCGAATAACTTACAAAAAAATATTTACTTTTTTAAGCTAAATATTATTATATATTTTAAGTTAGAGAGGGAAAGAGATTCAGAATTTTAAAAGTGTTCTGCCTTTTTTTTTTTTGACGAATCAATGAAAGATACAAGTCTAATTTAATATGGCAAAGTGTAAATATTCGTTATGGGTTAGGTGTGGGTTTGTAATTTCTGCCTGTTGATACTGGCTTCCTTGTATCGACGGGTAGAAATTAAATTTCGGATTTCTGTGTCGCGATGAATACATGTTTTTAAATAATAATATTATAATATTATACTCTACTGTGTATCGAGCACTGGTTTTAAAAATAAATGCTAAAGGACTGTAGATTTTATATATATATATATATATATATATTACCAATTTATGACTGGTAGGGATAATTCGAAGGGGGAGGTTAATCCAGGGAGAGCTCAATGTAAACTACAGAGGTTTATAAAAATAATAATCACGAAGAAAAACTTAAAGATTCATTTCGGTTATAATTTATTTCGTGAATATATCTATATATTCATCTTTTCAGATCGAAATCTCTTTTACGTATTTACTAAGAGATGAATATAAAGATATTCACGAAATAAATTATAACCAAAATGAATCTTTAAGGTTTTCCTCCTGATTATTATTATTATTATTATTATTATTATTATTATTATTATTATTATTATATACACGCATTACATCTAGCAGATGTAATATCAGTTCAGTATATTTCAAGACATTCAGTGAAAATCATATGACAAGCTGACACAACATTTTAGCGCTCTCATCAGAATTATAGATTTTAGCGATAATGCCACTTGACTGGTTTCACTTCTTTTTTCAGTCCTCCCAAACGCTGGAGAATTTTTTGCTTATTGCTTACCGATAATGATGGGTAGAATTGTTATCTCTATGGCAATGTCTAAATATTTCTTCAGCATTTCATTTTATTTTGTGATGTGATGGAAAAACCAATAATCCATTCGTCTCTGTTTATGAAAATCTACATCCGGTCCTCTGTCTGGGATTTACCAGTTTGATCCAGTGGAGCAGTTGACTGCCAGCTTGCATAGAGAAATTCTACAAATCTCCCTGAACCTTCTTCTTTACGCAGTAATGGCTTTGGTTTTGCATTCATTCATTAAATTTAGTGCATTTTACTACTACTTCAACTAGTACTGCTATTATTATTATTATTATTATTATTATTATTATTATTATTATTTTCCTTTGATTTCCGTCGTATACATATTTCCTTCCGGGTCCAAACCAAAGACCTAGATTCAGAAATATCTTGAAATATTCCACTGATAATATTTTGTAAAAAAAAAGAAAAAATGAGAACGCCTACATTTTACATAGATAAATCCCTTCGTAATGTGTTAGCTGTAATTGTGAGTAAATGTTTTTTTCTATTTTTTTAAGGCATAATCTATCAGAAATCCTTGCAGTGAATCTATTGGAACCTCTTCCAAACAATCCAAGAGCTCCAGCTACTATTTGAATTATTGATGTCCTCGTGTGGCCTACTTTTGAGATTTCCACTTCAAGATCTTTGTATTTTGATATATTTTTTGAGGATCTTCAAAGACACATTGAAATCTGCAGGGACAGCCATGTCAATAAGAAAGCACATTCTGTTTTTGTCGACTTTGATAGCAATGTCTGGGCGATTAGCTTTGATTGTTATGTATTCATATGTTATAACGTCCCATAAAATTATTAAAGGTCCTATGTCGGTAATCGGGTCTGGGTGATGTTCATACCAACTTCTAACAGTTTCCTTCCCGTAAAAGTTGCAGATTTTCTAGTGCAGATATTGGCACACCCTATCACGCGGGGTTTTATATTCAATGAGGGTTAACACCGTGCACCCTGATACAAGATGGCCAATTGTTTTTCAATATTTATCACAGAATCTGCATTTCGGGTTAACACTGTTTTTCAGTGTCGGTGCTTGATAATTTCTAGTTAGCAAGTCTTGGTCCTGTGTAGGAAGAATAAAACCTTCAGTTTCAGCTTTTAAACCTGCACTACGCAAACACTGAGGGGTATGGGGCGTGTCTACATCGGTTTGTTTGGTATCAGCAGAGTATTGACGTTGAAGAGGCTTATCTTGCCATCGTTTCTGCATTTGGTGTATTTCAAGTGCCTTCGCTTTTTTTTTCTAGGTGTTTTGCCGCTGCAGAAGGTGTATCATTGTTTATTTGCACTTCTTTACTCACTTGATATTCTCTTTTGAATTTTTCGCTTCCTTTATTACTGAATAAAGTTTCTTATATCCTTCATGATCTTTGAGACAGATCATCATCCAGTCCTCTGGTAGCTTTGAAGACCTATTGTTGTGGTTTTGTATGACAATTCTAGTTGAACTAATCCTCTGCCTCCTTCGGACCTGGGCACACAGAGACGATCAGCATTGGCCTTATGATGAGACGTGTAGTGGCAAGTGAGATGTTTACTCGTTTTGACATCCATTCGCTTAATGTCAGCTATGATCCCATTAAGAATGTTGAAACTGTATTGCACTTAATTATTATTATTATTATTATTTGATGTACGGTGGTCATTAATGATTAATTATAACTCAAGACTTCAATGTTAAAATAAGACAACTGCAATTTAATACTTAACATGAACAAAGAAGTAAAAGTCAACCAAAGCTTATTAACAATTTCAGTAAATACCTTGTTAGTAGCGTGGCCCAGCTTAGTGGCCATAAATCCTAAATCAAACCCATATCATCGACGCACAATAATTCACACTAATTCGACTGGATAGTTCCACTCAATAGTCACAAAATAATCACTACAGTCAGTAGCCTGATATTGCTATTCGTACACCTGGCGGAAAAGATATATTCATAAGTCCTGAGTGTCATGCTCGAACCTCGGTGTCGGTAGTTACTCATTTTCTTCCTATATGACATATTATTATTTTTGATAGTGCGCGCAAATCTATATGAAGCAATTCCCGTTTTGATTTTCTATGGAATTTCATATCAACCGACAAGGTCTTCCAGTTTTCCCTCTTTCTATATTTACCCTTTGTTTTTGCAAGTCTTTACTATCAATCCTTTTCCTGTCGCTTCTTCTCGTGCCGAGTAATTTGCAATGTAAGTATAGACAAGGTTTCGATGCATATTTGAGTAGCCTCTTCGAGGGCCGTCTATGCGTCGAGATTTTCCCCGAGGATCAAATAAAATAAAAAAATAACAAAAGATATATATATATATATATATATATATATATATATATATATATATATATATACATACATACAGAGATGAGGAGCAAGAGAGTGAGAGAGAGCCAAACAAGGAGGACGAGTGGAATGATTTCGAAATGTTACAAAGACCAGCTTAGCAGGAGAGCAAAAGTAACTTGTGCTTAGACGTTTTTGTGATTCTACTGGTGTAAATATTAATGGCGATACAGGTTTAGTCAGTTTTTTTCTGTTCATTCTTTTGTTTTTCCCGGGGGTGGAGGTAAGCTTAGCAGTAGGTGATCGGAAAAGAAGAGAAGAAGAAAGGGACAGTACCGAGGCCTGAAAATATTAGAAAGAAAGAAAGAAATGACATTGAGAATAATGAAGAAAAATGAATTTAGGGAAAAGAAAGAAAGAAAGAAAGAAAGAAAGAAATGACATTGAGAATAATGAAGAAAAATGAATTTAGGGAAAAGAAAGAAAGAAAGAAAGAAAGAAATGACATTGAGAATAATGAAGAAAAATGAATTTAGGGAAAAGAAAGAAAGAAAGAAAGAAAGAAATGACATTGAGAATAATGAAGAAAAATGAATTTAGGGAAAAGAAAGAAAGAAAGAAAGAAAGAAAGAAATGACATTGAGAATAATGAAGAAAAAATGAACTTATGAAATAGAAAGAAAGAAAGAAAGAAAGAAATGGCATTGAGAATAATAAAGAAAGAAAGAAAGAAAGAAAGACCATGACGGATATAAAAGAAATAAAGAAGATATAAATGACATGGCAAATAAGAAAGAAACAAAAATGGACTTGGGAATAAAAAAGAAAGAAAGAAAGAAAGAAATCGTTGAAGGAAGGAAAAGGAGAAACAAGAGTTTAAAAGAAAATATCAATCGTTGGACAAAACGAAGACACAGAGAACTATTGAGAAAGAAAGAAAGAAAGAATGAAAAAAAAAAGAATCTTTGAAAAGAAGTAAAATTCAACTAGATAGAAAATGAAGACAAATGAAAAGAGAGAAAAACAAAAATAGACACAATCCACTGTTTTTGATTATTCTTTAGTTTTTCCTCTCTTTTCCCGACATCCGCTTCCCACATCGTTTTATATTACAGTTTTACTACGGTGTATTTTTCTTAAAGACAAACATAACTACAGATGTTCCAGCCTATCCTTTCCAAGATTCATAAGTAACGCAACTTACAAACTTAGAAAATATTCATTGTCTGGTAATGGCACTAAAGAAACGAACTTGAATGTTTCGCGAAGAAATGCTTAATTCTACTTGCATTTTAGTGCAATTTTAATTAATTATTAATTGTAAGAAACGTTTTCAATCGTTTTCCCCCTAAACAAGGCAGTTGAGCCGCAAAGACACCTGGGATTGCTGGGTGTGAAATATTTTGGAAGAGAAACATTAATAATGAGCGGTAAAAGAAAAGAGTTTTCATGAAGACAGTAGATAACGACTGACATTTCATTTACATTTTTGCAGATTAAAGTTGTCTGGAAAGCATAGAGCCAGAAGCAAGAAGTGCGAGAGAAGAAACTGATAGCATTTATGGCTAAATCTAGCCAGCTCAATTGTAAGTTGATGAGACCGTTTCCAGTCTAGTACTACGCTTAAATTAAAAAGGTCTAGATACCCTAGCGAAGCGATCATCAGAATAATTGCCATGAAAGTATTTAGAGAAATACACAGAGAGGCAACCTTACGGCGGTTTGAATGTGACTTAAGCCGAGCCGCCAGATCAGGACCGATAATATTGCTGAGTCTTCTTTGAATCTTATCAAGGAGCTCAAGGTAAATAGCAGGGGCCCCGGACCATATGTGACTGCAATATTCTAAACATGGACGAATGGTAGACTTTATAGGTATGTGAGATAGATTCTGGAGTGTAAAATTGTCTCGCATGGCACAGTGAATTATCTTTCTTAGCAGCTAAACTAGGAATGGATTTAATATATTTTCTTCACTTCATGTCAGCCGAAAACATTGTCCCGAGATGGCACAACAATCATTTATAGATATGTAAGATAGATTCTGAATAGAAAAATTGTCTCGCGCGTCACAGTGAACCAACTTTCTTAGCAGCTGGCTAAGAATGGATTCAATATAGTTTTTCTACTTCATGTCAGCTGAGAACAGGAAGAAGCAACGAGGTTACCATTAGTCATGCTCATGGAAGACAGAGCGGGGTCTCTCAGATGATTAATGGAGAGAAGTTTAGTTTTGGATGCGTTAAAATTTACAAATAAAAAGGCATTAAAACTATAATTCAGATTGTGTCATAACGTATCATCGAATAATTTTGGTAATATTCTCCTGGTGTCAGTTTAAACTGAGTCCTTTTTTCTTTTATTTATATGAACTATAATTTTGGAAAGTAGAATTTTCACTGAAATACATTATAAATTTATCTATTCTATCATCTCAAAAGAAAAAAAAAATACGATACTAGCAATAACTGAGCAATACTAGACTATGTATCTCTATAGACGGAACGAGAACTGTCTAACATCATAGATTAATTAAGTATTCAGATGGAAATTCCCAGAAGGTTAACCGAAGTGACAAGCGCATAATGAAACTCGGGATGTACCATGGTTTAAACATTTTGTTAACAACAAATAGATGAAGACAATAGCTTGGATGTGGCACAAGGCCGAAAGTAAGAGGTACCCATTGAGGATCGAACTCACTACTTAATCGTAATTGTTCTAGCGAGACACGCTTGCTAACCATTACACCACCTCGAGGCGCCCTACATGTAAATAATATATATAACGATAACTCATCCCAGTATTCCAACAGACATTTTAAGTTTCCTTCTTGGTCTCAATTTCCTTAAAACTTCCTCGTTGCCCAGATGTTCAGTCCATGGTATTCTCAGCATCTTTCCGTGGAACCGCATCTCTGTTGCCTCAAACACGTTTACCTTTACATTATTTACATTATTCGGACTATTGTCCTCATATTTGTCGCCATATTTATTACAATGTTTCGGCCGTTGTACGCTCCGGCCTTCTTAAGGTGATTGGAATGTCGAACTGAACCCTTTATTTCGCTCACTGGGGTAGACTGTTCTAGTTCCACGTGACATGTTTAATGGATGTCAGTTATCTCCTGTTAATTTTCCCTCTGAAATTTCTACACTGCCTTAACTGAGTATTGAACTCACACTCTTTGGGTCCTGTCACTGGATCTAACCAACGCCTTTATCCACTGTGCCATATGTCCTTGAGGACATTCCAACTACCTGAAGAAGTCCGGAGCGTACAACGGCCGAAACGTTGTAATAAATATAGCAACAAAGATGAGGACAATAGTCCGAATAATGTAAATAATGTACATAATACCTCATCTCAGAAATATAGACAGATACGTTTATCTTTAATTTTAAATCTCTAGATCTTTTGATGTTTGGTGTATTTTGACGCATAGTAGATTTCATTTGGCTTTTTTCATATTTTTTAATTTTCTCTCCATTTTCTTTTCCATATCTCACATTTTAATAGCCATAGTTTTGTTAGAAAAGGAAATATGTGATGCGATCCTATGTTAGAGAATGCCGAAGCTAGGCAAGGATGGTTAACGATTTGATCAGAATAGATAGTCGGCGTGACATTCTAACAGTAATGGATTGCCTTTGTCTAAGTTATGGATATAAGGCCAAAACGAGGTGAAGTCGACAAAAGAAGGCAAGAATTTTGAAAGGTCGATACGCTTTCCACACCACGATTCCTTAAAGAGTCTAGGCCGCAGGTGGCAGAATAGTAAGCCAACGGGTGGGGATGCGTTCCTCTGAAATTCTTCCTCCCGCTAAATCCTAGAATTGATCCTACACTTTTTGTCCATCTCGTATGATAGAACGAGAAAAGAAACCGTCTGTCGATAATACAGTCTATGGAGTGGCGTTAGGGTCTTGACGTACATTTGCAACGGAAGATTCTGAAACTAGTCCACTTTCGACATATTTTTGTCTTAACCCTAGAACACTATGGGTATATAGTACCAAGCGCAATTTTTTTCTATTTTTAATTACAATTTTCAGTACCTGATTTTCTTATCTAAATAATATTAGGTTAGTGCAAAAATAATGACGTAATAATGTCGTTTTTTGACGTTCAAAAATAGGTCAAAAAACGACATTATTACGTCATTATTTTTGCACCAAACTAATATGTTTTTCAGTTCCTATTAATGTTAACTCAAAGTATAAAGTTTGAAGCGCCTGCATGTAAAATATTTCAAATAAAGATTTATATTTAATTTTTTTTTTGATATTTTCAAAATCGGGTATAATATACCCATGTTTAGTAGAGGTGTAATTTCAATTGATGGTTAGTGTTCTAGGGTTAATAAATAAAAGAAAATGTTCCAAACCGAAATTCATCTACTAAACGACAGTCTCTGGATATAATGCCCCCCACCACCACCACGTATATTATTTCTTTGTATAACGCGATCCCCACTTTATAAAATCATGGAAGGTGTAGCAAAATTACTTTTCTATTCTTATTTTTGACCGCTTATGAAAGACCAACAATGGAATAAAAATGACAAGGACAATGGAATATATAATAATATTACTAAAGAAAGAGAGAAAGAAGTAAAAAAAGAAAGAGCGTTTATTTAGAGAGAGAAAGAACATCTGAGATGCGATATCAATAGATGTGATATGAATATATAACATAAATCATCTGAAGAAATAAAGAATGAATGATAGAAATGAAGAAAAAGACAAGGTTAGTTACATATGATATGAATAATCTTACAGAAGAAAGAGGGAAATATCATCTAATTCAAATAAAGAAACAAACGTCCAACTGAATATATGATATATAATTAATCTTAATGAAGAAATAAAGAAATAACTTCTTATTTAGTGATAGAAAGAATGAACACATGTGATATTAATATATGTAATATAAATATTTGCGATTTTAATAATTTAAAGAAAGAAAGAAAGAAAAAAGACGCTGAAAATGGAATATATGATATATAAATAATCTTACTGAAGAAAGAAAGAAAGAAAGAAAGAAATTCACAACACGAAGAATATATGAGATTCCTCTGTCTTTTCTACACATATTTTCATGGCAACTGCTCTGACGGGCTTTTTACCCTGGTGCCCAGACTATGTGAATTTAAAAGTGCTACTAGATTGGCATCTAGGTCCCACCCTTTTACTGTTGAAACTGTTAAATGTAACCGCCACTTCTGCTCCAGTAGTTTCTTGTCTCGCTCTTCCTGTTTGTGGAACTCCCTTGCTTTTATTTTCTTCCCTGATAACTATAATCTTCAAAAATTTAAATTGCCATTTCTATCGCCATTTTCTATCTTTTTGAATCCCGTTCATCTTTTGTTCTTTCCTCAATCCACCCAGTCTTTTCTCTTACTTTCACTCTCTCTAACCCCCTGTGTACTAGTGGCATTCCCACTTTCCTTGGGTTGAAATGATTTAAAAAAAAAAAAGATTAAATGAAACCTATAGAGAAAACAAAGACAAGATGCTGGAATTAATTAATTTCTGCCACAGATGATTTTTTCCACGTCGTAAATATGGGGTGCGTATTTATTAAAAACCCGTGAAAGAATCGAACACAGTTGTAGATGATTTATGAGGAACCGGTTTTTGTGGAACTGCTGGAAATATCAGCTGGTTTGATAATGCAAAAAAAAAATTGTTAAAATATTACACTCATTTATAATGCAAATTTTCATTTTCACTTCTGTATCTGATACACAATTGGTAGCATTCTTCACGAACAAATATGAAAGCTTTACAGATTCATAAAAATGGAAAGTAATCTACAGATAGTGTATAGAGACATTCAGGATGTGTATTATACGGCGATTTTCAAATATTAAGAAAGAAAGAAAGAAAGAAAGAAACGAAAAGTAAGATCAGAAAACGAAAGAAAGAAAGATAGAAAACATTTTATTTAAAGAACAAAAGAAAGAAAGAAAGAAACGAAAAGTAAGAAAAGAAAACGAAAGAAAGAACGAATGAAGGAAATGACCAATGGAATATATAATATATAAATAATCTAAATAAGGAAAGAAAGTAAGAAAAGAAAACGAAAGAAAGAACGAATGAAGGAAACGACCAATGGAATATATAATATATAAATAATCTAAATAAGGAAAGAAAGAAAAAAAAAGAAAGAACGAAAGAAAGAAACGGCCAAATACATATATAATATAATTAACCTTTGATGAAGAAAGAAAGAAAGAAAGAACATATTGTTTAGGGAAAAAATGACTGAACATATGAGATATAAATAACGTAAAGAAAGAAAGAAAAATGTACAAGATCAATTGAACATATAATAAACTTACTAAAGAAAAAGAGAAAGAAGGAAAAAAAGAGCATCTTTTATAGAGAGAGAAAGAACATTTGTGATGAGATATCAATATATGTGATATGAATATATGACATAAATTGTCTAAAGAAAGAATGAATGAAAGGAAGGAAGGAAGGAAGAAAAAGACAAGGTCAGTTACATATATGATAGGAATAACCTTACTGAAGAAAGAAATATCATATAATTCGAAGAAAGAAAGAAACGGTCAATTGATTATATATGATATATAATTTTTCTTAATGAAAAAAGAAACAAATGAAGAACTTCTTATTTAATGATAGAAAGAATGAACATGTGTGATATAAATATATGTAATATAAATATATGAGATTTTAATAATCTAAAGAAAGAAAGAAAGAAAGGGAAAAGCCAAGGTAAATGGAATGTATGGTCTATAAATAATCTTACTAAAGAAAGAAAGAAAGAAAGAAACAAACAAACAACCAAAGAAATTTTAGATAAAGAAATTAAAGGCCGAGTGAATTGTACATAAATGCACTCATCGAAGAGAGAAAGAAAGAAAGAAAGAAACAAACAAACAAACAAACAAACAAAGACGCAACAAGAAGAATATATGAGATTCCTCTGTCTTTTCTACACATATTTTCCTGGCGACTGCTCTGACGTGCTTTTTTTTCCCTGGTGCCCCAACAACGTAAATTTAAGCGTGCTGCTATATTGGCATCTAGGTCCCAAACTTTTACTGTTGAAACTGTTAAATGTAACCGCCACTTCTACTCCAACAGTTTCTTTTCTCGCACTTCTTACCTGTGGAACTTCCTTCCGTTTATTTGCTTCCCTAATAACTACAATCTTTATAAATTTAAATGCAAAGTCCATCGTCATTTTCAAATTTTTCGAATCCTGTTCATCTTTTGTCCTTTCCTCAGTCCACCCAGTTTTTTTTTCTCTTACTTTCACTCTTTAACCCCCCCCCCTTGCGTACTAGTGGCATTCCCACTTTGCTTGGGTTGAAATTATTAAAAAGAAAAAAGAGGATTAAACCTACAGAGAAAACAAGGAAAGGAGCGTGAATTGATTAATTAAGAAAGAAAGAAAGTAAGAAAGAAGCGCCTGTTGAACATATGAGAACGAAAGAAATCAGCCTAATCTTTCAAACGAAACTCAAGTACCGAGTTATAGTAGTCAGAATTTTTTGATATAAACGTTCGTGTATTTATAAGCTACAGCGATCAGGAAGCAGAATTTAAGTTAATTTATCCTGAATCCTTTTTCGTGAGTACTGAGGTTAAGAGAAAAAAATTGCGGGAAAAAATGCGAGAAAAAGAAAGAGCGGGAGGCGAAAAATTCGAAAGTCGATAAGAAGGAAGACGAGTAAAAGAAAGGCAAGAAATGACAGGTCGAAGGATGAAAAGAAAAGAAAAAGTGCGTAAAAAAAATGGGCGACGAGAAAAGAGTGTAGAAGAGAATCGCGAAGAATAAAAACGAGAAGAAAAAGCGGGAAAAGTGAGAAGAGGAGGAGTTGAAAGAAGAGAGACGGTGAGAGGAAAAAGGAGTATATAAAAGAGCGCGTAGGAAAAGGTCAAGAAGAAAACCGAGGAAAAGAAAGTCGAAAAGAGAAAGGAAGAGAAAAGAAGAGAAAGAACGGGAAGGAAGCAAAAGGCGAGTGGGAAAATGGCGAGATGAAGAAATGTGTGTAAAAGAGAACCTCGAAGTGTAAATACGAGTAGAAGAAAAACTGAGAAAAGGAAAAGAGAGTAGAGAAATGTTGAGAAGAGAAAAGGGTCGGTTGAAATTTGAGAATAAGAAAGGCAAGGAAAAGAAAAGAAAGGTAGAGAAGAGAAAGGACGGGAAGGAAGAGAAAGGCGAGTGGGAAAATGGCGAGATGAAGAGACGCGTGTAAAAGTAAAGCTCGAAGAGTAAAGACGAGCAGAAGAGAAAAAAAGAGGAAAGGAAAGGCAAGTAGAGAAATGTTGAGAAGAGGAAAGAATCAGTTGAAAAGGGAGAATAAAAGGCGAGAAGAGAAAGGAAGAGAAAAGAAAGGACGAGAAGGAAGTGAAAGGCGAGTGGGAAAAAGGTGAGTGGCAAAAAGGCGAGTGAGAAAAAGGCGAGTGGGAAAAAGGCGAGATGAATAGACGCGTGCAAAGAAGACGTTCGAAGAATAAAGACGAGCAGACGAGAGAAAAAAACGGGAAAAGGAAAGACGCGTAGAGAAATGCTGTGAAAAGGAAAGGGCAGGTTGAAAAGGGAGATTAAGAATAACAAGAAGTTAAAGGATGAGAAGAAAAACAAGAAGGCATGTACGAGTTGTGAAAGAGAGACCAGAAAAGAAAGACGAAGAAAGGGCTATTAAACGGTAGGCAAGAATGAGTAGAGAAGATGGCGCTAGAGAAGAGAAAAGGGTGTGAAGAAAACGGCGAGTGAATGAAGTCAGGAGACATGTCAAGAAGCAGAGAAAAAAAACAATAGGTAAGAATCACGACAGTAGACTGGGATAGACAAAAATACCTCCCGAAATGAAATGACCGAACTGATTTTCCTAACCTACTCATCAAATTGAATTCCGATAGGACACACCATTTTTTTTTTTTTTTTATCTGACCACATGATAAAGAGGGCTAAATATATAGCCAAGACTGTAAAGCAATTTTCGGCTGGTAAAGAGAACAGAATTTCTGTCTTTAAATAGTTTTCCAACTTGGGAATCCAACGATCTGAATACACAATATATTCTTTACGCAAACTTTTGCAGAGTGAGAAATATTGTTTTATAAAACGAAATTGCAGGACTTCTAGAACGGTCAAAATTTTTCAAATTATCAATGAATTAACTGTTATATCCGGATTAATTAACCCAATTAATTAATCCATACATAACCAAGAGAATAGATTTAGTCAACAGTCACATATATTTTTGAATAATCAATATTATACAATAATATTATATTGATAATTATAATAATTGATAATTATAATAATTGATAATTATAATAATATTTCACGCAAATATATATATATATATATATATATATATATATATTTAAGGATAGAAATGCCTTCGTACATTTCTTTCATTAATTCAGTAAGATTAATTTAAGTATTACGTTTTGTTATTCGTTTTTCAATATCTATTTCTCTTCTTTTACTCGACACGCTTGTTCGAATAAGAATAAAAATCCAGAAAAGTTGATCGAGAAGAACCAAATCAAGATATTATGGGATTTCAGCGTTCAAACCGAGTGCTTTCTTCAGGCTTCCAAACAAGACATCACCGTCGTTGGAAAAAAAAAAACAAAAAAAAACATTGTTCCTAATGACTATAAAATCATGGCAAAAGAAATTTACGAGCTTAAGTACTACACTGACCTCCGGGTTAAAATTGCCAGAATGTGCGGGATTCAGGTCACTATTGCCGCAGTTATCACTGGAGTGTTGGAATTAATGCAACCGAACTTAGAAGTATAGTATTCTATCGTTTCAAAAGACGGCGTTGCCTGGCGCTAGAAATATTCTTTGAAAGGTGCTCTTTATCTGAAATACGACTTGATGGTAAATACCCATAATGCAAAATCTCCGACTAAAAACGGAAAACCGTGCGAAATAATAATAATAATGATAATAATAATAATAATAATAATAATAATAAAACTAAATCAGAAGCACTTCCAATTTCAACCGCCTGAATATCAGACGAGGAATATTTTAAGGAGACACTTTGTTACCCCTTGTTTTGTCAGTCCTTAATACCCATTTTGCATGAACTAAACAATAATATCTATCGATACAAAGTAAACAAGAAAGTATTAAATCACCTACTCTACATGGATGATCTCAAAATCTTTGTCAAAGACGACAATAAGTTGAAGGATCTCCTCAGTACTCTAAAATGTTTCAGTGGCTACACAGGTATGAATTTTAGATTAGATAAATATGCAAAAGTAACATTCAAGAAAAGAAGAATTGCAGAAAAACACTCAATAGATCTAAGATTTTTGCCACAAAGATTAGGGAACTCAATCAAGAAGAAGCCTATAGATACCTTGGAATTAGCGAATGAGATGGAATACATCATCGCCAAATTAAAAAGAAAATAAGGATAGAAAACCACAGGCGTGTACGTCAAGCAGCGGGTTGAATTTAAAAAAAACAAAAAACAATATCAGCCATAAACACATTGGCTGGCCCCGTGGTGCAATACAGTTTCAACATCGTTAACTGGACCATAGCTGAATGGACGCCAAAACGAGAAAGCTTCTCACTTGCATATTATGACCCATCCCAAGATCGGTAAGGTGATCGTCTGTATGTGCCCAGATCCGAAGGGAGAAGAGGATTAGTTCAACAAGAACTGCTTTATAAAACTACAAACAACTGACCTTCAAAGATTCATGGAAACTACAGAAGACTGTATGATGATCTGTGTCAAAGAACATGAAAGAAGAAACTTTATTCAGTAATAAAGGAAGCCAATAAGTTCAAAATAGAGTTTCAATTAGGTGAATGAATGCAAGTAAAACATAATACACCTACTGCAGCTGCAAAAATTTTTTAAAAAGAAAGAAAAAGCGAATCCATTCAACGAGGTACAGAAACGATGGCAAGATAAATGTCTTCATGGTCAATATTCTACCAGTACCAAACAAGATGATGTAGACAAACCCCGTACCCATCTGTAGCTACGTAGTGCTGTCTTAAAACTGAAACTGAAGATTTTATTCTTGCTGCACAGGACCAACACTTGCTAAATGGAAATTACGAAGGAAACATACTGAAAAATTATGTTAGTCCAAAATGCAGATTTTGTAATAAATATCCAGAGACAATTGACCATCTTGTATCAGGCTGCACGGTATTGGCATCCACTGAATATAAAACCCAGCATGGCAGAGTGGACCAATATCGGCATTAGAAAATCTGTAACTTTTACGGAAAGAAAACTGAAGAAATTGGTATGAATACCACTCAGTACCAGTTACGGAAATGGGAGCTTTAAGAATGCCATTGAACTTTACAATACACACAAAGCAATCAAAGCTAATCTGCCAGACATCAGAGACTGCAAAACAAAAATGTGTCTTCCTATAGACATGGCAGTTTCTGCAGAGTGTAATGTAACTTTGAAGACCCTCAAAAAAACTATCAAATTACAAGGATCTTGAAATCGTAATCTCAGAAATGTGGCACATGAGGACATCAATAATTCCAGTTGTAGTTGGAGCACTCGGATTGATTGAAAAAGATTCCAATAGACTCATTGAAGGGATTCCTGCTAGCTCATCCCTTCAATCAATAAGAAGAAAAAAAACATTGTACTCACAAGTACAGCCCACTCATTACGAAGGGCTTTATCTATGTAAAATGTATGAGATCTTAATTTGTTTTTGTTTTTTAAAAATGCTCAGTGGAAAATGTCATAATGAATTTCTGACTTTGTGTATCTAGTTGGGACCCGGAAAGAAATGACTATACACCAGAAATCAAAAGAAATAATAATAATAATAATAATAATAATAATAATAATAATAATAATAACAACAACAACAATGGCTCAAGTCCCGCCTGTCGTTTATGCCATAAATTCGATGAAACTGTAGACCACGTAGTATCAGGTGACATTGTCAAAAAAGATTTTAAAAAAGAACCTGTCATATAATTGATGTGACCTTCCCACAAGATTATAGTTTTTCTATAAACGAATTTTAAAAACGGTGAAAATATAAGGATCTGCAAATGGAAGTAACGAAAATGTGGAAACTTAAAATGGTTTTGATAAGGACATTGGATCTGTTAAAGTAGGATAGCGAAAGAAAGAAGAAGAAGAAAGAAAGAAAGAAAGAAAGAAAGAGAAGTAAGAAAAAGAAGAAAACCTTTGTAAAATTCCTGGACACACCAGCATCTCAGATCTACAAAAGATTATTTCGTGCGTAATTGCACATATCATCTTCAGAAACATCTCTATCTAAACGAAACGCCCAATATGTGCATAGATAATTCACCTACAGTGCCCTTTTTACTCATAGACCTCGCACAAGAGCTCACTTAAAATTACTCCCTTATAATAGGATTTCACATGCAATAATAATAAGAAGAAGAAGAAAAGAAAGAAAGAAAGAAGAAAGAAAAAGAAGAAAGAAAAAGAAGGGGAAAACTTCGTAACAATACAGGTAATAAGAAACACAGTTAAGATGAATTACAGGTAATAAGAAACACAGTTAAGATGAATTAATATACCTTTTTACTGAGTTAACTGACATCATTTAATGGAAATATGTTTTCGATGGGCAGTAACAATCTCCTTTTGTTAGAATTTTTTTTTTCGTCTTAAGTAACCAGGACTAATTTAGCGCCTCTCTTCTAACTAATATGAATTTATCACCCCTTTTTGACGACCCATGTATTTGCCGCTCCCTGCATTGTTCCATCAGTCTCTGTGGGTTCATGTTGACCACTTAGCTGTCTTCTGCGCTAAGTGAAACATTCTATGGCGGTACAGAAAATATACAGGAAATGCATCCATTCTTAAATAACATGTTAACTAAAATATCTTACAATGATCGAATGACAATGAAAATGGTAATATCCGATTCCGTATGTGAATTGATTCGCTATTTATTGGCTGAGCAGATAATGCTATTTTCGCTTGAAGTTTACGAAATCATTCTATTAAAAAATATCAGGAAAATATGTTTCTTAAGTCCACTGACTGTTATCGCTCTTTCCAGTACTGATATATAATTCCTTAATAACCTATTGTTTGAAGTAGTGCGTCATTATCTTGATTACGTCATTATTTTTTCTTCGTGCTATATCAATTTGATTTTATTATCCTCGGTATGACGATAAACTAAATCCGGCAGTAAGGCCACTAATCGGAAAATTAGAGGTTTTGAGGAGCGTAGAAACACCTCTTAAGTTCTGTTGTTTCCAGGTTCACCCTGACCCGGGGTGGTACTATCTGTTAGAGTATGGGTGAATAGTGAATCCTCTAAACAAAAATGAAACCCTATAAAGTATAAAATACATTTTATTGTAAAAATACCAGCAAAACTTTTTTATAGAAAAAAAATTACAAAAATACCTATTTATAGTAAAATTAACAACAATACATCAATCAAAATGAAATAACTTTTTCATGACATTAATCGACATAATTTACTCCAATTGCTTAAAGAAATCAAATTGTATTTAATATATAACTTCAATAAAACTATAACATAAAATACACATATCGCTTCTACTAATTATGTTCACACAAAAAAGCTGAGTATAATCTGTGAAAGCAGAATAGCATATATCGATTTTTATTACTGTAAAGTACCCATGAATATTATATTTCGATATTAAATGACCCATAAGGAGTCGATATGCCGTTAAATAAATAAATAAATAAATAAATAACTTCTGCTGTTGAAAGTTCTCAAGGGATTTGGTTTCTGTTATGAGGATACAAATTTTGCTTGTGATTCTGCAGCTTCAGTCAACGAGGCTCAATGTAGGATGGTCCTGCCTAAGACCTACAGTATTCATTTGGTGGATGCCATTTTTAATCATTGATCTGAGAAAGTGGTTGCATACACGAGGTGGATTAAAAATTTCTGAACGGTTTGAGCCACAGGCATAATGTCCATGTGAAAGTTTCGATCTGACGAAGCTGTTTAAAGACATCACACGAGGTTTAGGTTAATTCCAACGTTATCTTTTATTTTATTCTGCGATTGATATTCTAAAAATAACTTCTGCCAGTTCATTACGACCTTATTTAGTAACATAAAACACACAACTACATACGAGTGTAGATTACCTCTTTATGTACAACATAATACTAAAAAAAAAAATCTCGATGCCTTTGAGCCACTTGCGATACCTACTTAGAAGAAACTCTTTCAGAGACTCTGTGGTCCAGCAGTGACATTCCACTACGCGATTTGTCTTCCGTACTGGTTGCACATTCTTTAAATAGTATCACCCATCTTCGCATATTTCTCTCAACATTTGTTACCTTACTCTGCGTAGTAGTAGTTGTAGTAGAGTTCTCTGTGTTCTGAATAGCAACCAGGTTTTCTAGGAATAGCCACTCTATGTTCGTCAGTTGTTCTCTATTTATACTTGTCTTTCTAAAATGCATACGATACTACAGTCAACAAAAGTACTCCTTTCTTTTTTGTCTTTACTTTAAATCTTCAATTTTGCAAGAGCTGAGAAAAAGAAACAGTTGGTCACATAGTAAGCATTACTCCATTTAATATTTTCAGAGAATAGGACAATAGGTCTTCACTTGCATGATGTTTTAAATTACTTCTGGTTTATGCGCCGTGACCCTTCAGGAAGGAAGCGATCACGGCTCTCCACAATTTCCTGTCCTTCGTTTCCCTTAATAAATTTTCAAAGTCTCGTTCCGCCATCTAATTACACAAGCTCACTAAGTAGCTTATGCGTTGTTTTCCTCTATCCATTTTACCTTCAATCTGTCATGTGAGTATCAGATTTCTAAGCCTTCTTTCCTCATTAGGCGCCCAATAAATCTCCCCTGTCTCTTTATGATGTTAATTATAAGTTTCCTTTTTGTTTCTGTTTCCTCTAAAACTTCGTCTTTGCTCACATGCTCAGTGTATTGTATCCTCAATATCCTTTCAAGTCTCTTTTTCATCTTTGCAGAGATTGTCTACTATTCACTGACATATAGGAGGACTGACGTCAATTCAGTAGTTTTTTCTTGGTTTATAACGAAATTTTCCTGTCTCTTAATACTCTGCTTAGCTTATGGGAGGCAACTTTCGCTCTCCAAATGCGCCTTCAGATTTCAGTGTCGCACTTTCCGTCCTCTATTAAAATATTTGCCAGATATTTAAATGTTTGCGCTTGCTTGATTTTGGTACCTCCAATTTATAATTTATATTTTGGACTCATCCTTTTGGCAACATCTATGCATTGGCTTCTGGCAGTTGATGTTTAATCCTCTCTTCTCGTTTTCCTTGACTATCTTCTTTAGGAACCTTTGTAATTTTCTTTCCCTATCTGCTATCAACACTGTGTTATCTTCGTATCTTATGTTGTGAAGACAGTGGCTGCCAATAATAAATCCTGGTAGGCTTTTTAATTCTCTCAGAATCGCCTCACAGTATAGGTTGAATAAGTCCGGTAAGAAGACTCATCGTTGTCTTACACTCCTTTCAATTTTAGTATATATGCTGAACTCTTTTTATATCTGTATGAAAGCGGTTGGCTGCTAGTGCCGGTTCTTGATTATTCTAATATCCTTCCCAAAAATGTTAAGGTAACTAATCAGTTCCAATATGCCATTGTGAAGTGCTTTATCGAACACTTTTGCATATAGCACAGGTTTTAATTTGACGTAAAACAGAGTTTAATAGATTTTTCCGCTCCAGTCCATCTTTTCTGATATCTGTATTGGCTTACGCCCATTACGTAATAATTGCTTACACGAATAATGCATTTTGATATAAAATTAAGAATCAATACGATTAATTGGTAATATTAATGGTAATATTAATGGTAATATTAATGGTAATATTAATGGTAATATTAATGGTAATTTTAACCGTTTCCTTATATGGAAATATTCTACATTCATTAACTGAACAACCAGTGTTAATGTCGGTTGAAATGCATAAAATATTTTTATTTTAGAAAAATCAGGAAAATAGCTTCACAAGTAAACTAAAGGTTATCACTCTTCAGGAGTTTCCTTCCTAATCTTTTGTTTGAAGTTGTGTGGAATGGCAACATGTTGATTATATTATCATTTTCTCTTCAAGTGAAATGTGCTATCAATTTTAGTTGCTGCAACTGTTTAAAGTCCTCAAGTGATGCGCTTTCTCTTATTTAGTACAGTTATTGTTTTGCGATTCACGGGATTTGATGAACAGTGGTGTCTTTAAGACCTCTTGGTTTCTCGAGGCGATTTTTTTATTATTGATCTGAAAAAGCGGTTGTAGACAGAAGACTGTTTAGTTATTCATATACATGCCATACAGATTTTGGGGACTTGTGAGGTTGTCGGCAAAAGTAGGCCCTTCTTTGTTCAAGAACTCTATGACTGATTTGTTTCTGCTTCATGTCTTCAATTATGCAAAATCCTAAAAATAACTGAAGGTAAATATAAACGTATTAAACATTTCTCCATTTAACAGTTCGGTAATAAGAGGGTTTTAACTACTTGATATTTTTTTAATTATTTAGTTTACAATGATCTTCACGATATAGAAGGGACAAAGAGCAACTCGAGGTATAGGTTCACAGAGTAAGAAGCTCCGTTTATGGGGATAAGTCGGGAAGATAACGGTTAATACTAGACACTTACGTGTTAAGATTGTAGTGATTTTGGAAGCATCCGAAATGGTTCCACAAATCGACGTAACACAATGTTTAATAACTCCTTCTCTAGCTGATATATTATAATTACTTATATTTAATATAAAGTTTCACGATAACGTATTTTAATATAAAATTAGCAATAAATGCAAATAAATACATAATATATAACATACCATCAAGAATAAAAATATAAACACTGGTAACGGTTGGAAAATAATATGAATGAATTCAAGCAAAGATTTCCAAACGAAAGCTTTCTACTACCAGACCATCGCTATGCGATCAGGTGAGCGGACCACAGGTTTGGACCATTTTGATAGCAGCAATTTCGTGATCCCACCAGTAGCCTTGAACTGGCGTTTTACTTGTGAATAAATACGGCTTGTTAAAGTCAGGCTTCTGGGAGAGGACTGACTCATGTTAATGCATAGGCGGTGACAGGTAAAAGACAATGAATAAGGAAAAGATCATTCGGACGATTTTATTTCATATTTTAATCCTACTCATTGTTGGTAATTACTGTCCAGATATGTTTTTGGTTATTCCTCAAAAGCTCTTCAAATTCCTTTGAAACCGTTGCCCTTTTTTTCTTTGTAAAACAGCCTTGAAATGTTAAGTCGATATTTCAAGCTTCGCCATAAATTTTCGATTTGATTCAGATATTCAGCGGATTGAATATGTAAATGGTTCAGAGTTAATGTAACTGAGTTAATATCACATCTTTATACTAAACTCAATTAGTACAACGAAGACATTGAAACATCAGAACACAACCGAGTTTATTGAGATACGCCAGGTGAGATTTCTAAACAGAAAACATACTGTATTTTTTTAATGTCATGTCTCTTCACAACTTCCTTTTTACTTATTAATTGTGGATTGCCATACCATTTTGGTAATGATAGTTTGGTGATTTGGTATTGCCTTCTCCAAGATTTGGTATTTAAATGTTTTGCTTCTCTTAGACTGGTTACTAAGCAAGGCTAAAGAGTCCAGTTTACCCTACTATTTATGCCATAGTTGAGAGACGAGATGGATGCCTCTTCCAACGGCATTTCTGAAAAAGAAAACGGAACAGGCGATGCTGAAAATTTGAAGCCGTCCATCCGATTCAACTTTCTACGCCGATAATAATTACGCTACCCACATATCTTCCCATATTAATTGGTATCCACATTTAATTTAAAAGGACAATGAAATGCGGGCTGGATTTTAGATTATTATTTTAGCAGAAAATGTCTATTTCCAAGTGCTTTATAGTATCAGACTCCTTTGAAAATTACAGGTAACCAATTCGTGTCCACATTTGCATAAGGGCACAGAGGTGAGTCAACATTCTTCCGATGTAGAAGTAAGTTAACCCTTCCTTCAACAAAAACAGATGGGGAGATCATGCTGATAGTTTTTGCCCGACTATAAATCCAGATCATTTCTACGCTTGACTTCACATGCGTTATCCCACGTTTGACATCATTAAGGCCTAGATGTTAAAACATCAACAATCAATTATTGATTAATCACAAAGAAAGAAAATAGCATACGAAGGTTAAAGGAACTTGAATTTCAATTCATATACCAGTAGATATAAAACATGGAGGGAGGGAAGGAGATAGATAGATAGATAGATAGATAGATAGATAGATAGGTAAAAATTGGCATACGAAGGCAAAGGGACTTCAATATGGTGGGTCTGATCGATTCATAGACTAACAGTTATAAAACATTGATAGAGGTAGGGAGATAGATAGATAGATAGAAAGAAAGAAAGTGGCATACGAATGCATAGAGACTTGAATATGGTGAGACTGATCGATTAATAAACCAACAGTTATAAAACATTCAGATAGATAGATATTTTATAAGCATTCATCCCAAGTAAGCCGGAAGTGCCACTAATATGCAAGGGGTTATAGCGAGTGAAACTAAGAGAAAATACTGGGTACGGGAGAAATTGAGAAAAAGATAAAAAGAAGAATGTGAATCAAGGGATCAGAAGATGTCGATTTAATTTTTTTTGAAGATTATAGTTATCAGGAAAGCAATTAAGAGGAATGGAGTTTCATCATCGGTAAGTGCGAGAGAAGAAGCTGTTGGAGTAGAAGAGGCGGTTACATTTAACGATTTCGACAGCAAAAGGGTAGGCCCGAGATGCCAACTTAGTAGCACGCACGAATTCATGCGGTCGGGATACCAGGGAAAATAGTTCGACAGATCAGTTGCCATAAGTTTTGTAGAAAGGACAGAGAGATGCCACATGACGTCTGTGAGAAAATGATTGGTGTCGAGATGCCAAGTTAGGACCGCTCACATTGGATTTTATTTGGATTTTATCGAGAACCTCGAGATGAACAGTGGGGGCACCAGACCATATATGGCAACAGATAGATACGAACAAAATAGCTTGATAGATAAATAGATATATATATATATATATATATATATATATATATATATATATATATATATATATATATATATATATATATAGATAGATAGATAGATAGATAGATAGATAGATAGATAGATAGATAGATAGGTAGAAAGAAAGAAATATATTTGTATTCGAAGAAAAAAAAACATTTGAATATGGTGGGTCTATTGATTCAAGTCCAACAGATATAAATCATTGCAAATTGCAACAGATGTAAATCATTGTAAAAATAAGCTTAGATAGATAGATAGATTGTGATAGACAGACAGGCAGATAGATAGATAGATTGTGACAGGCAGATAGATAGATAGATAGATAGATAGATAGATAGATAGATAGATACTGTAGAGGATGAAATAGATAGATTGAGAGAGAGAGAGAGAGAAATGAGAGAGAAATTGGAATTTGAAGGTACAAACAATTGAATAGTTTGGGACTGATTGATTCATACACTAACGGATATAAAACATGAAGAGAAATAAGCAGTGATAGATAGATAGATAGATAGATTAAAACTTTAACATGTTAAAATAAACTTAATTATCGCAAAATGTGGGAATGTAGGTGCTCCCAGCAAAATTCCAGTAAGTAAACAGTATATGTCATCCGAGTGCGTTGAGGACCTTGACTTGAATTTTATTCTTTTTTGAAAATCCTCAAGGAATTGAACATTAATCAAATAAAAAAAAACACTTTTCTGTCAATGCTACCAAGCACTGTTGACGATATATTGAGAGGAAGAGGAGTTGATAGCTTTGCCTATAGCCCCGTTCACATTTCTTTTGAACAGTTGTGGGAATTTATCTCTTGTTTCCTGTTTATGACTGGGTTTCCGATTCGTTCTCCTTCTAGCGACTTCTCTTTCACTCTGATTAAAACTATTAAGTCTTAGTGGCATTATTGCCTTGAATCCGGTGAAAATGGAAAGAAAGACAGAAATAAATTGGCTTACAAAAGGAGACAGAATGGATGCAATTTTTTGAAAAATTTTATTCTATATTTTAATAAAAAAAACTGACGTTTGATTGAACAAGAGATAAAAAAAATTAAGATAAGCTGAGATAGATAGATAGATACATACATACATACATACATACACAGACAGAAAACTAGATAGATAGATAGATAGATAGATAGATAAGCATAGACTGAGATAGGCAGATACATACATACACAGGTATGGACTGTGATAAATAGATAGATAGATACAAACATACGTACATACAGGCAGAGATAGAGAGATAGGTATAGACTGAGATAGATAGATACATAAATACATAGATACATAAGCATAGACTGTGATAAACAGATAAATAGATACATACATACATACATACATAGATAAATAGAGAGATAGGCATTATCATAGATAGATAGATAGGCATTATCATAGATAGATAATCTACTTATGAAATGAAAAATATTTGGTCCTGACTGGAAATGAAGGAGATAGATATAAAATAATTGAGATAGATACGGAGAATATTTCGGGGAATCTTCAATTCTAAAATTCGGAAATGTGTTTTATTTTATTTTTCTTTGATTTTTGTTCTCTTTTTAATAAACAAAACTGTTGTAAAGTAACAACTGCATTTGTTTGGTTCATTTTCCGTGTTTCCTTCTCTTTTACCATTAAAATCTTTGACAGATTTTTTTTCTTTTTTCCCTTGTGAACAGTTTATTCTTGAGCTGAGTGTTTGATTCTTTAACTTTTCTTCATTTTACGATTAAGATATCGCGTCTGTGAGATTCTAAGACATTGATAGAGATTCAGTATTTTTTCGTTGGGGCAGATGACGATTATAGTAACGATATTCCAAAACAGTGATATTAACTGTCTTCGTCTGGTCCGTCTCGATACTCGTTTCCATTTGGTTTGATGTACACAAATCTGCGTTTTGCATCAAATAAAATGAATGCTTTTGATCGGCCACTCAGATAGATAGATAATGAACACATTGAGATAGATAGGGAAGAACACATTGAGATAGATAGATAGATAGATAGATATTAGGTTGGTGCAAAAATAACGTCGTTTTCTCACATAGTAACATATGTGAGAAAACGACATTATTTTTGCACCAGCCTAATAGATAGATAATGAACACACTTAGATACATAGATAGATAATGAACATATTGAGATAGTGAACGAACACATTGAGATAGATAGATAGATAGATAGATAATGAACACAGTGAGATAGATACTGAACGAACACATTGAGATAGTGTTATGGGAACTTACCCATAATACTCATGGAATATTTCTGACATAATAAATACTGCGCCTCTCAAGAGGTATGAGGATATTGATATTGTAAGACGAGGAGAGATAATTAAGAGCATATTGTAAGGACATTGGAATAGTGATACTTGTCGAGACAACATAGTTCACTCTAACCAAATCTGATAGTCATTACTAATACTTCTACTTCTTTGTATTATATTTCTGTTGTAATATATCTTTGTAATCCATACATGTGTTTGTGTTATTCTTTCATTGGTTCTAACCTTGGACCATCACCATGGTACAAAGAACTTGGACCATAACAGATAGACAGATAGACAGATAGACAGATAAACACACTGAGATAGATAGTGAACGAACACATTGAGATAGATAGATAGATAGATAGGGACAAAATGAGAAATGATAGATATGAACAGACGAGACTAGTAGATAGATAGATAGATAGATAGATAGACTGTTCATTGAAGTAAATTCAGATTGATTATAAGCAGAAAACTTTAAAATAATCTTGGATATCGCAAATTTTAGGAATGAAGGATTATATAGATGTTAAACTTTCGAATGTTGTGCGCATGTGTTGCTTCAGTTGTTTTCCGAAATTATGTGTTTAACATAAAAAATAACGCCAAGTCAATTTCCTTTTACTTTTTTTTATTTTCGATACGACCAAATTGTTGACAGAAATATCAGACAATGAGAAATAGTCAAAAAAAATATACTCGTAGAAATTGATACACTGAATTAGATAAATGTTCCCATCGTACTAGAGAGACATTAAGATAATGTCTTCATTATATATATATATATATATATATATATATATATATATATATATATCGGGTATAGCAACAGAATTGTCCAAATCTTGTAACAGCAAAATTGTCTAATTTTTAGATTAAGCTTGAAAACGTTGTATCTTAGAAATGATTAAAGATATCTTACTGGAATTCTCCGAGGATTTTATAACAATATTGCCCTCTACAATACGAATGTATTTAGCTTCAAGCTGAAATGACGATCCCTCTTGCTGTTGTGACCTTCCTGATCTAGTTTTCCTTTCTCCTGCGCCATCTTTTTTAATGTTATTCACCGTTCTCTTGATGGTTCTTGAATGGATTTTGAAGATGGAAGTATGAATGTTCGAACCATTACTGAAGGCATGAATGATCCTTTCCCTTTCAACATTGCCCATTTAGGAAGATATAGTGGGGCTTACACAAAACGATTTGAACCTGTACTCTTGTGTAACTGAATAACTCAAAGGATTTTGGTGTCAAGATGGCTCAGCTTCTCATGTGAAAAAACTAAAACTCGATTAGTTTAGTTTTTTTTTTCTTTTTTTTTTTTTTCAGATATTAAACATTTTGTGGAATGGACAAGTATCTCATGTTGTTACACGATTTGGACAATTTTGCTGTTACACCAGTTATATATACAGTAGCGAGCATAAAGATCAGAACGATGTTAAGAAAAAGTCTAAATGTGAAATAACTTTTTATTTTAAAGCTTTAAAGAACATTTTATCAAGGAAAAATAAGGATATAAAGGTATTAGGTTGGTGCAAAAATAATGACGTAATAATGTCGTTTTTTTGACGTTAAAAAATACGTCAAAAACGACATTATCACGTCATTATTTTTGCACCAACCTAATAAATTATTTAATTCCAAAATATAAAGTTATAAAAATAAATATTTTCTTAACATCGTTCTGGTCTTTATGCTCTCTATTGTATATATTATAATAGCAGAGAAACGACACTTTCTTCATCTATCTCCGAACATCTTTCTTGTCGGTGATTTTAACGACACGTGGCTTAAACGTTGTAATGTTAATGATGTTACTTTCAGTTTTTCCATTACTCAAACCTGGATTTCCCTACTCCTTTTCCTAGCAAATCTGAGCAAAAGTCTCTTCTTATTTGAGTTGTTTCTTACCTATTCCCCTAGCTCTTGCCAAGATACGCAACACTGTCCTCTTGGAAACTAGCATCACTCTGTAGTATTTATTGATATTTAGTTTCAATCATCTATTAGACAGGAAACTTCTATTTATAAGAACTCTTTCTGTTACCAGTATGCTGATTGGGATTCACTTTTTGACTTTCTTCGAGACGCCTCTTCGAGTGACATTTTAGCCACCATAAGGATAATTACGCCATAGAGGTTTCACTTGAGTGAAAGCCAGCATAGATTTTTTTAGACATTTCAACTCAAGGCAGGCGGGAGTGTCAGTGGTACGTAGGTGTTTACATAGTGTGAAGATGCGAGAAAAATGTGTATAGAGGGGATGATGAAATGATAAAATATAAAGAGGGTTTAAAACATCAGAAGATGGTGATTGACATTGAATTTAATTTTTTGGAGATTGTAGTTATTAGGGCAGCAATTAAACGAAAGGGATTTCCGCGGCCGGGAAATGTGAGAAAAGAAGCTGTTGGAGTAGAAGTGGCGGTTAAATTTAACTATTTCAACGGTAAAATGGTGGCTCTTTGATGCTAGTCTAGTAGCACGCTTAAATTTATGTAGTCGCGGCACCAGAGAGAAAAAGTGCGACACAACAGTTGCCATGAAAATATTTGTAGAAAAGACAAAGGGAAGCCACATCAGGTCTGTGAGAAAGTGACTGAAGTTGAGATGCCAAGTTAGGATCGCCTACATTGCATATTCGCTTTTGAATTTTGTCGTGAACCTTGAGATGGACAGCTTGGAAACCAGAGCAGATATGGTAACAATATTCAATGCACGGACGAATGGTAGATTTGTAGTGAAAGATGTGTAAGATGGAATGAGACAAGAAAACTCTTCTGGCACAACACAGTGAGCCAACTTTCCTTGCAGTAGATGCAGCTGTTGATTCAATGTAGTTTTTCCACTTCAAGTCATTCGAAAGCGTGAGGCCAAGAAGGTACAATAAACACTCTCCTGGAGTTGAGCATCTGCCAAAATGGCTAAATGAGATCAGTTCCATTTTGGAGGCATTAAAATTTACAAGCTATTTCCTACCCCAGTGAATCACTGACTAAAGACCCTATTTGAGAGCAACGGTCAGGTTGACTTTGTCAGAGCGGTCAGGCTGACTTTTTCAGAGCTCCCAGGTTTACTATTGAGACAAGAATAAATGGTAGTGCCATCTTGGGGCCTGGTGACATCAGGAAAAACATTGATGAAGATCTGAAACAGTGTAGGACCCAGGATAGAGCTATGAGGGACCCCGGCATTCATAAAAAAAAGATCTGTAAGCGAGCCCGTTCAGAATTGCCTTTATTTCATGATTTGATAGGAATGATTGGATTAAATCAAACAGTTGTCCTGTAATACCGTAGCCCTGAAGTTTATGCAGAAGCCCACTATGACAAATCCTGTCAAACGCCTTCGAGATATCTAGAGCCACAGCTCGAGTTTCGCCGTTCTTATCAAGAGCATTATATATATATATATATATTCAGTTATGGCCGTAAGTACATCAGGGGCAGTCATTGTTTGTCAAAGTGTAAGTCTTGAGAGGTAAGATGCTTAACCACTTCAGCATTGATTAAAGACTAGAAGACTGCCGAAAAGCGGTAGGAGACTGAAAGGCCGGTAGTTAAAGGGAGTCATAAGTTTCTCCAGAGGTTCTTAAAAACAGGGATTACTGACGAGGACTTCCAACAAGATGGAAAGCAGAAAGCATCGAGACAGTAGTTTTGTAGTTTGGAGAGAACAGGAGTCTGTTCAGGAGTACATTTCTTTAGGACAACGGCTGGTATTCCATCATCTTCACTTCCCTTATCAGAGTCTAATTTAGAAATGATATCCGAGACCAGCGACGGGTTTATGCACATATCACTCAATAGAGCATCAGTTCTAAGGGGGAAATCAAGTATGGGTTCTCTAGACGAGTCGAGTGTTGAGTTGGATGAGAATCTCCGAGCAAAGCATCCAGCCTTATCTGATGTGGCTGTCAGGACTTCGGATGGGTTGAATAGTACAGGGATTGTGTTGTGGATTCCGTGAATGGAATCCTGCACAAATAAATAAACAACACCAGTAATTAATTGAGAAAGAAAAATAAGTGTATTAAACGTAAGAATACACTTGAAGTGAAGATTAGTAGTCCAGCAATGCGGGTTAGTAGGAAGTATATGTACAAGTCTCTGTAAGTAAAGCCGTAATCTCTCTCTCTCTCCCACTCTCTCTCTCTCTCTCTCTCTGGACTCTTGTATAACTCTCTGAGAACACCCGTATCTCTCAACCTGTCTCCACGTATGTCAACGTATCTCCATGCATCCCAACGTATCTCAACGGAAGGTATTCTCTCTGTCAGAATAAGTAGAATTTGGATGAGTCCATCTTATGTCAAAAGGAAAGAGCCCTACAACAGATTGATGATTTTCTGTTGCTCAGTTCTCTCTTGCAGAGCCGCCAATAATCTCTTGAATCGAACTTACTAGTTCTATACGTTGATTCATTCTGTCAGCAAAGAGTTATTTGGCTTCATTAAAGACAAGCTTGCAGAAACAAAGAGATGTCTATTGCAATCGGACTTTTCGCATTTGTTCAGTCGGAAGAAGTTATTCCTGCGGGCTATAGCAGCCGAACAAGCAGGAGAGAACCAAGGAGATGAACGCGCTTAAACTTTGTAAGTTATTTAAAACCAGAAGATGTATATTAATGGTCGAGTTATACATGTCTTACTTATTAAGCGTTAACTTGATGGAAAAGAGGTGAATTCAACCCTTTCCAAACGGGATTTACACGGACTTGAATATAAAGAACATAACTGGAACTGGATCTCGGCTCTTTGATTAATGATTCCGAGCCATTGTCCATTACACCACGCTGACATCCAAGAGGTCATCCATGTAGGTAATGACCAGACTCTACGTTGCTTAACTTCGGTGATCGTACACAAACCGATGTTTCAAGGTGATGTATCGTAAGCAGAAAGAAAGAAAGACAGAAAGAAAGAAATTTTGCTCACTGAAATAAATAGATAGATAGATGTACATAGGTAGATGTAGATAGACAAATATGAACATAGATAGATAGATAGATAGATAGATAGATAGATGAAGGCTGGTAACAGGCGGTCTGGAGTTATTAAATCTCTAACAATTAGATACTAATTTGTTACAGTCTTAAACCGAATAAATTCAATGAAATAACTCATTTTTCAATAATTTAAGAATAAAGCGTCCACGATTCTTTCATCTACGTTCAAAGTTTTATTCGCCAGTGTTTCTTTAATGTTTCCTTAATGGATAAAATGTAGACGCAATTATCACATTGTTAGCATTTCAAACATTAAAAATCTTGAAAGGTTCTGCAGTGTAGATGAAAAAGATATACATTGTGGTCCTGTCATAAAGGTAACCTAGTCTATATGGCAACACAGGCGCCATCTACCATAATCGAACTTTAAGCTTAATAACTCAAAAACGAAGGATTTGAGGACATATCTTTATATGGATTTTGTTCTTGTTTTGAGATGAGGAACCCGCCCCCAAAGTTTGTAAAAGTATTTTTTGTGCACACACACACACACACACATATATATATATATATATATATATATATATATATATATATATATATAATAACAATATCATTTTAAAGTATACTATATTTATATCGGAGATAGAGAGTATTAGGTATAAAAAATCATAAATGTAGACTTCAGTGTTTTAGTCGACTATATATATATTCTTGTTGATGGGGCATTAACCGGTAGCGAGATAATTGTATTATGGATAGCGGCTCGGATTGAGAAATCGGAGAGCCGAGTTCGAATTGCACTCGATTCCATTACAGTGACTTCGTGTTAATACCGTTGGAAAAGGTATGAATCCTCCAATTCTCCCACTCCCAGCTATGGGTAAATAGCAGGACAGATCGTGTTCTATAGCCTGGGATAGCAACTGGTCTACCGCGGAAAGAAATGGCAACCTACTGCGGGAAAAAAAATCTGCCTCGTCAGTCATGTATCGAAAAATACATGATTGCTTAATCGTGTATCCTTCATAGCATATAACTGACTGACTAAAGAAAAAAAAATACACACGAAAATACACAAATTTACTATGTTACTTAAAAATCGAAAACTAAAAATCGATTACCTTATAAAATAACCGGATGATAAGTGCAAATATATACACTATATACAACGGCAATAATGTAATATATTTTTGATGTGGTGCCAAAGTCGGAACCACAGAAGTAAAACACGGAACACGGATTAGAGGTAAGAAAGATATATTAAACAAAAAGGTTACAAAGATAGTGTAAGTGTAAGCGGAGCTTACTATGTGCTAGTGTCCAATATTGGTCGTCGTACGCGGCTGATACTACGGTATTAGAATACTCTCTCTCCTCCTCTTCTTCTCTCTCTAGAGTGTTATGTAGCATACTTTATATAGTCCTGGAAGAGTCCATGTTGTAGGTATGTTACGGTCTCACAACACCCCACTTCCAAGAGTTTTCTTTTTTTTTTCTTTTTTGAAAAGGAGAAAAAAATCAAAACTGTAAATACTTTTTTCTCTGTTTGGGAATATTGTTTCTCAGTTGGAAGTAGAGATCTTGATGCGTGAGCCACAGCTTTTCGCGAACCATCTGGCAGTTTATGCAGAATGCAAGCACCAATGCCGTACGAGCTTGCATCACTTGCGACTATGATGTCGAGACTAGGGTCGTAATGGATGAGGAAGAGTTCCGAAGTAAGAGTTTTCTTGATCTTCTCGAATGCGTCTTGGCATTCTGGGGTCCATGACCATGGTTTGTCTTTTTTTAAGAGTTGGTTGAGAGGCCCTCTCAAATTTTGCATGTTCTTAATGAACCCTTAGTGAAAATTAGCTAGGCCGAGGAAGCTTTGTAACGCTTGAACTTTATCTGGGGCCGGCATGTTTCTGATCGCGTTGGCTCTTTCTGGATCCGGCCGACGACCGTCTTTATTTATAATGTGACCTAAGTATTTAATCTCTGGTAAGAAAAAGTCACACTTTGCCTCCTTCACCTTAAATCCGTATTCTTGTATCTTTTCGAATACGTTTATTATATGGTTCCGGTGCTCTACCGTAGTTTTACTAGTAACCAGTATATCATCCAATTAGGCTGTTGCCTAGTCAAGGTCGCCCAGCATGGCGTCCATGACCTGCTGGAAAATTGCAGGCGCAACCTTTACTCCAAAAGCCAGTCTGCTGTATTTGTACAACGCTGTATAGTTGTTTATGCAGAGCAATTTGGAACTTTCTTCTTCCACCTCTATCTGAAGGTGTGCGTCCGAGAGGTCGATTTTAGAAAAAAAATTTTCCACCATTGAGTTTATTGAAATTTTTTTCAGGGCTTGGGAGAGGATAGTGATGATTTTGCAAGGCATCGTTTAACCCTGTAGAAAAAGTAATTCTTTAAGTTGTTTCTGTTGTAGTTCAGCATTCTGAAGCGTAATTTGTTTATGTAATTCCAAAAATAGTTGTTGTTGTCTTTCTTCTGATTTTTGTTGCTGATGCAAATTTACTTTTAGCATCTGGACAATTACTTTTTGAAAATCTTCCATATTTAGACAAACAAAAATGACAGCGATTTTTTGTTGCTTTGAAACTCGTGTACCAAATTTTTTTTTTTTTTGCAAAACAAAAAAATATGGACAGACAATTAGTTAAACTAAACTAATTATGTGTTTAGCTTTTGTGAGATTCCGTGGTTCCGTTAATTTTAACGTAATTGTATCAATTTTCACCACGCTTATTATTATTTTTTTTTTATAAAGGTACAAAAAGAGAAAACTCACCTCAGTGAATTTGAGGGGAGAATAATTTTATGCACGAGTTCAACACAGGTACATAAAAAAATTTTAGATAGTTTTTTTCGAAAACTTGAGTCGTAAATAGTACTTCGGCTCTTGTGTTGTCAGTTTGTTTTATGAACAAACTGTTTTTTTTTGTGTGGGTGTGTAAGAAAACGTTCTCGTAATGTTATTTGGACAGACTTTAATATTCTGAAGAAGATCAAGTACCGCGCATATAATTTATAAATAATATATATAATATATTGCAGGCACACACACACATACACACACACATATATATATATATATATATATTTATATGCATACGCTTTTCATATATATATATATATATATATATATATATATATATAAAGAGAGAAATGCATTTGTTTTATTGTAAATATTGTATTCTATTCTTCATATTTCTGCTACACGGGTTCCCGGTCTCTTGATCTTCTTCAGCCAAGTAAAAAGAATAAATTTACTTCTGTTAATGTGTCAATTCGTAGTTTGTTAATTTGTTTCATATTTACTTGTTTATTTATTTAGATTTCTATCTCTATCTGTGGAATATCTGACATATTATGATTTATTTATTCGGATTATTATCCTCATCTTCATTGACATATTCACAAAATTTCCGCCATTGTACGCTCTAGCCTTCTTCGGGTGATTGCAATTTCGAACTGAACCAGTGATTTCGTCCAACGGAGTAGATTGTTCAAGTTCTACGTGCCATGACTCTTCCCTTTGACTCAACTTCACCAAGTTTTTGGGTTCACCCCTACTGTAGCCTGGTATTGAACTCACAAGTCGTTGGGTCAAGTAACTGGAGCTAACCAACGTCTTTATCCACTAGGTCATGTGTTATTTAGATTTGTTGTTTATTTTATTTGTCGGGGTGTTGGTTAACTTATTTATTTAGCTTAAAGTATTGACTTTGTCGAAAATTATTGTGAGACCGTAACATACCTACAACATGGACTCTTCCAGGACTATATAAAGTATGGGACATAACACTCTAGAGAGAGAAGAAGAGGAGGATAACATATACCCCAGGTGGACTGTGTGATTATTTGTTGAGTAACTAGGAATACTAAGGAATAGCATCGCTATCTTGCTACTGTCCTGCAGGCCACTGGATTCGAACCCAACTTCTGCCGTTGGATTAGCCTCCTGTATCGCTCCCCAGTGCTGTGATACAGGTGAACGGAAGGTTGTCGGGCGCTTTTGTACTGTCCGCTGTCGCCTCTCCTTTATGCTTTGGCGTTGGAGCCTCTCCTTCACCGGCTAAAGGACGAGACCTGCAGTCCGGCCCTACGTGGAATCGCCGTTCCTGGAGGGTCTCGAGCCAGGGTTTCCGCGTACGCCGATGACGTATCTGCTTTCGTGTCGTCCCGCAGCGACATTGAGGCGGTACAGAAGGCGCTTGATCGGTACGAGAAGGTGAAAGGGGCCAAGATAAACCACGACAAGTCGTCTGGCTTGCGGTTAGGTGCCTGGGAGGGGGTTCGCTCTTCCGGGCCGCTTCGGTTGGACGGACGGTCCTGTCCGCATTCTTGGAGTGTGGTTTGGACCCGACCTCCAGCTGGAGAAGAATTGGTTTTAAGTACGAGCAGAGGTCGATTCTGCCGGTCAGACTTGGAATCGACGGAGGTTGTCCGTGAAGGGCAGGGCGGAGGTGTGTGCTACATACATTCCCCCCCCCTGATTCTTTATCGATTGTCCGTACTTCCTCTCTGTAAGGCACACAGGAAGGCGCTCGAGCGATCGCTATCCTCCATTTTATGGAGGGGACGCGCGAATCGGGTCGACAGACGAGTCTGCACTAAACGTCCGTGTCATGGGGGGCTGGAAATGCCACACCTGATGAGTCACATCAGTGCCTCTAGGTTGGCTTTCCTAACCTGCGCATTGACTGGAGGAGATCCGATTCTAGAGGGGATTATTAGGGACGCGTTCCCTGGCCTTACCATCAATCACCCCATCTCGCGGGTTGAGCGCCGTCATAAACCCCGTGATCAATCGGTTTTCCTTCGCGAGTGTCGGTCGGCCTTGAGGGCCGTTCCCCGTATCGCTCATACTGGTCTTGGTCGCCAGCGGCGGATTACATCAGTAACCCTGAGTTTTCGCTTAGCTGGCGATTGGCTCGGAATCGGCTGCCTCTCAACGACAAGGCTTTCATATGGGGCTTGGCGGATTTGCCAGACTGTGAACGGTGTGGCCTTGGTTTAGAATAAACGGCTTCGCACGCTTTCTACCATTGCCCCCGGCTCCGCCTCTTATGGGACCATGTCGGCGAGCTGACGGCTCGTCTCGCTCCCGAACAGCTTGTGTCCATTGATCGCGCATACGCGTGTGACAATGTGTCGCCCCCGTATCCCGGGATGAAACGGATGGTGTTTCTGACGCTGATGGCCACGGCTCGAATGGTGATTTGGACGACGCGGAAGGAGGAAATCTTGCGAGGCAATCGTCTTTCTCATCAGGATCTTATCCGATGGGTGTTTCATTAAGACGGATTATATATAAGGGTGTTTCATTAAGACGGATCAAAGACTGCAGTAAATAAATCAGTGTTATTGGTGAACATTTATGTATTTCTCTATGGGATCATGTTTAATTTATGACATTTATGTGTGAAAAATAATATCGCCCAAATGTCCACCAAATCTGAAAGTAAAAGTAAATAATCATTAGACACTTAAACTTAATTCACATTTAAAATCGGTCCAAGTTATTGGAACAACTTTTATATAAGACTTACATATATATATATATATATATATACATATATATATAAAGTATTTATAGATATACAAAAGATTAGTCTAGAGCAGATAAATGGATATATATATATATGTACATATATATATATATATATATTATTAGTGCTTTATCTGCGCTATATCGACTTCGAGGCTCTTCAACATATCGTGATATCCGTGGATAATATCTAACCAACTACATATCCGTGGATAATAACTAACCATCTAGACATATCAAATTGTTTTTCCGGGAAATTTACATCCGTTTCTAAAATCGTAATTAGAATTGTACATTTTGATTTTTTCCTTTTTTTTTTTTTTTTTACAAACAAAAAAAAGGTCTAAAAAACCAAAAAAAAAAAAAAACTGTCATTAATCATAACTGAGAAGGAAACTGCTATTGAGTCAGTGTTTACTTTAATGGACGATAAACCAATCATTAAGCTTTGCTTAATGACTTGCTAATTAATATTTAAAAAATATAATTGCCTAAGAATCTTGAAACGTTTCATTTTTATATGTACGAAACTGTTGGGTATACACCAACCTCGTTCAATGAAATGACCAGTAAGAGTCATGGGAGATGGCTTTTTTTTAAAGCCCACCGTAGATACGGCCTAAGGCAGTGAGTTGAGGACATTCAATGGGAATCAAACTCACTATTCAGTCATAACTGATCCAGTGAGACAAGTTTGCTAACCATTGCAACACGTCGAAGTTCCCAAGTCATGGAAGGTGCGTTGGAGGACAATATATGAAGAAACATATGACATACTGAATGTTTTTAAATCAGCGGTTCTCAAACTTTATTGTTTAATGCACCCTTTTCATCATGTCAGAATGCCATTCTCGCCCACTACTTTTCAAGATTGTCCAACTCAAAAGGCGCATTCCAAATAATATGCATATAATATTGAAAATTTTCGTTTGGTTTGGTTTACAGCATTATCAACCTCAATGGGTTGTTTAACGCCTATAAAATTTTTATTGCTGACAATATTATATATATATATATATATATATATATATATATATATATATATTTTCAGAAATGTATTACTGGTAATATTTTTTTTTCAAAAATGTATTGCAGGTAATATTTTTTAACTCCAAAAATTTATTTCTGGAAATATTTTTTCTTCAAAAATGTAGTGTAGGTAATATTTTTTTACTCCAAAAATTTATTTCTGGAAATATTTTTTCTTTAAAAATGTATTGCAGGTATTTTTTTCCTTCAAAATCTATTTCTGGAAATATTTTTTCTACAAAAATGTCTTCAGGTATTATTTTTTTCCTTCAAAAATGTATTGGTAATATTTTTTTTTTTTAATGTATTGTTGGTAATATTTTAAAAAAAAATGTATTGTCGGTAATATTTTTTTCAAAAATGTATTGTTGGTAATAATGTATTGCTGGTAATAATTTTTCACAAAGTATTTCTGGTATAAAAACCTATTTTTACACTTTCAAAGTGTTCGGACCTCCGTTTGGTGGTTAACTATTTGCCAATAGCTGGAAACCTAACATGTGCTACCACCCCGGGTCAGGGTGGACGTGGGAACACTCAGCAATTAAGAGTTGGTTCCACGCCCCTCAAAACCTCCTGTTGCTTTTGGACATAGTTTATCGTCTTACCCAGGACGAGGATGCAGTTTATCGTCAAACCCAGGATGGGAAAATTTTCGTTGTTTTCCATATTAGTTCAGATGTATTTACATTGATTACTTTTATAGAGTAGATTTACAAATTTTATAACAATATAAAATGTTGATGGATTTTTAAACTTGAATCCATGTGCAGTAATTTGTTTCAAATTATAATTTATTATTGAGTAAATAAATTTGAAGCATGCTTCAATAAACAAAATGCCAGGCATTTTAAATCTATAAACAATATTCTATAAATACAAAAAGAAAACAAGGAAAAGTAAAAGCTTCCGCCATTAAAACCCTGAAATTCTCCTCCTGAGTTTGTGTGGGGATAATCACCTAGCCTGGGTACCCATGCTTTAGATCATTCTTGCATACTTCCCAGATAGATCTCGTGAGAGATAATTATCAGCTCGGTCAGTTACCAAGGGTAACGAACGACTAGGGACCTAAGGTCAGAAATGCCATTATGATATTTTCCGCTGAAGACTTTTGAATAAAATATCACATATTTTCTGTTAGTTATGTGCCACGCTTAGGCGTGATGTATCTTTCGATGCATGACTGACGAGTCAGATTTTTTTCCCGCAGTCGGTTGCCATTTCTTTCTGCGGTAGACCAGTTGCCATCCAAAGCTATAGAACACGGTCTGTCCTACTATTTACCCATAGCTGGAGGGAGAAGAAGAGGATTTATACCTTTTCCGAGGGTATTAGCACGTAAGTGAATGTAATGGATTCGACTGGAATTCGAACTCGGCTCTCCGATTTCTCAGTCTCAGCCGCTATCCATTCAGAGAAATAATGAGATGTACCACAAAGTGATATATTGGCAACGACGAGACAAATGTCGTTAAGATTCAAATATACATTGCAAGCGAAGCTTTTGAAATAAAACTGTGAGCTGTCGTTTTTTATTTGACTTTTTTAAATCTTCCGTTATATTCTTGCAGGAGTTCTAAACCTTCGTTTATCTTACGGGTATATTAATTTCCACCCGAGCAACTTATTTATTTTCCTATAGTTTCTGAATTCTAAAAACCACTAAAATTCTCTAATGTCTATATTTCTGATTCTGCTTATTCATAAGTCTAAATAACCGTTACTTACCTTTGGGTAGTGTAACGGATATCGGTCCA
>OZ010583.1:34267431-34344931 GCA_963932145.1 Acanthosepion lycidas | reverse complement strand
TAAAAGAAATCAAAAACAAAATAAAGCTTTCACTGTTCTGTTGTGTCGCAGATTTAATCATTTTCTTTTGTTTTTATTAATCGAATTAAGTTCTGTTCAAACACTGCACCATTTTCTACATTTTAATTTCTTCTTATCTGATTACAAATGTCTCCGGCTTTTTCGGATTCAGTTTGTTGAATTTTCCTCCTGTGTCGTTTGTATTTTATTGACTTTCTCACGTTGTCTTGTGATTTTCACCGTATATTTTTCATGTGTTTCGATTCGGAGTAGTTTTTCCAAACCATGTTCTCTCCTGATTTCTCTGACGCAATTCGATGTATACAAGTGTGTATTTGTTTATAAATTGTAAAGTGTTTCTCCATTCGATATGATAGCTTAATTTCCCTTTTTTTTGTCGTATAATCGTTCAGCAATATAAGATTTCATTGCAATGCCATCACTGCGGTAAAACGTACCTGAAGGCGATCGGTTCCATTTGATCATATAAGGTGTAAAATACAATAAAATCACACGAACTTTTACGAGTTGCATTTTCTCCATTCTTACATTACGATGGTCGGTCAACAAGTAATGTCTTTTCTAATTTAATTTTAAAAGCATTAGTCAAAATTTCTTGTGCGGATTTTAGCTATAACCCCCCCCCCAAAAAAAAATGTGTATAGAAACGCAAGAAGAAAATCTATGTACTTAGCTTCTCTTTTCCTACCCATAATCTTCTTTAAAAATGATTGCCTACTGGACACATGTATAAAAATACTTCTCATAAAAGATCTGTTTTTGGAATGAGAAAGTGCCGCAATCATCCACAGATGAGTGAATGCTTATGAAACGTCAATGCTCACAGAAACGAGATGACTTTGTAGAAACAATGGCAATAAATAGAAAGGCGAAAGGAAGCTTAGTGACAGACCCTACAGTGGCAGGTCAACTGCTACTTTGAATATAGTTGAGGTGAAACATGCACACCTCAGTAAAAACTGATAGAAGAAATACTACTGAAAAACTTTCAGGTGAGCCATGGTAGTCCTTGCAGTTTCGTACTGTTTCTTGGCTACTCAATGATTTACAATGCTGACAAGCTTCTTGAGAGAGCGAAAGAGTGATTTTCTGTGCAACATGGATGGGCCCCCGGTTGACAGCATTTCTTCAATGATTAAGAAGATAGATCAACTGATGGTTAAGTAAACAGCCAAGTTTTAATGAGACGAGTATACATTCGTCGTAGGACTTAATTCAAAAGTGGCATATCACGATCAAGACTATGTTGAGGACTATATTTAGAATCCGGAAGAGAGTTCCGCAAGCGAGAAGTGAGATAGAAAGAAACTGTTAGCATAGAAGTTACGGTAACATCGAGCCACTTCAACTGTAACATGATAAGACCTAACCGCCAATCTAGCACTGCGCTTAAATTCGTAAAGTCGACGTGTAAAAGCGGAAAACTCATCAGAATCATTATGAAAATATTAAAAGAAAAAGGTACAGGGACGTTTAGTCACCAATACAGCCTTAAATAAATAGAACTACTGTTTAGATTGAAATGAAGCAAAAACAGATTGTTCCTGAAAACCAAGAATGTGATAAATATTCGCACCAGGAAATATCAGAAGTCTGAAGTAAATTTAATAACCATATCAAGAAACTTTGATCTAAGACGCTCTGACAAAAGAGAACAGGTCATCAGAATAATTACTGAGGAAATATTTATTTATCAATTAATGATATCTGTGATACGAATGAAAGAGTAGGTGGTATGAAGATTATGAGGACAAGGAAATTTGATAGAGATTAATCTTTGGTTTTGAAGAGGTTTAGATTATAGTGCCCAGGGAGGAATTTCCAGCGTGCGTTTGTTCCATATAGTAGCATTTCTTGCGAGAAACTGAGTTAAACATTCTTCTTAAATTGGGAATACGATGGAAATGAGGGTGATTCGACTCCGTGGAAGTAGCATGACGTAACCGAGCTGTAAATGTGTGAATTCAGGGAACTAAAAATGGGGCTTATATGAATACTTGGTACGGAAATGAAGATAGTGTAACTACAAGCGACGATGCGTCTGTGGGAAAGAAACGGCAACATGGAGAATAAGTCTTTCCCTTACAAAACCGAAGAGACGATTGTGAACTTGATCAAAATTGGAAAGTGAGGATTGAATAGATCCAGCCCAGATATGGCAACAATACTACCTTTTTAATCGAGTTCACCCCCAAGCAAGAGATTAATGCCACTGAGACATAGGAAATTATTGGATGGGGAAGCGTTAGAAACAGGAATATTGCTAAGAAGTGAGTACTAAAGAAAAGAAATCAGGAGGACAATAAATAGCGATTGATATTTCATTTAAATATTTGCATATTAAAGTTGTCAGGAAAGCATGGGGACAGAAGGGAGTTCCACAAGCCAGATTTGAGAGACAAGAAACTGTCAGCATAGAATTTACGGTTACATCAACTGTAAATTGTTGAGACCTCGTTGAAAGTCTAGTAGAGCGCTTAAATTCAAAGAGTCTAGGGACCACAGTGAAGATATCATCAGAGCAATTACCATGAAAGTATTTATAGAAAAGGTAATGGTGGGCGGCATTACAGCGGTGGGAAAGTGACTGAAGCCGAGATGCCAGATCAGGTCCAATAATATTGCTGATTTGTTTTTCGTTTTTTTTTTCTGTTTTGTCTTTTGTCTAGTCTAACTCTTGTAGAAAGGATCAGAAACTTCCTAAAGCGATTGAATGAGCCGAGTATTTTTTCAACACCTTTAGTAATAGATCCAATATATGCGTACCACTTGAGGTCTAGGTTGAACTTGAAACCAACAGACGTTCAAAGTATGGAGCCTCGTTTCGATGGCAGCTGTTCAGCGACCGGAGAAACCGGAATGCTGAAATGATATTAGCTTTTGAGGCATTGAAAGTTACAAGCCAGTTTTTTTTTTCCATTTGAGCTTTTAGATGTAGTACAGAGGAGAGATCGGTAGCAAGTCTTCGATCACCTTGATTTTTGTAAGTGCGTCTATAAACTGTAGTATCGTCTACACAAATATGCACTAATGATCAGAGAATTTTCCGATCATTAATAAAATGAATAAAGATTGTAGGAATGAGGTGAGAGCCTTGTGAGACTCTTGCATTGATCACACGAGTTTCAGAAGACTGGCCATTCTAGTGGATTTATCTGAAAGAAAGCAGTTGATGATTGTACAAACTCTCCATGAGATGCCATAACAGGAGAGTTTCTGTAGCAACCATTCTATACCACACTTTATCAAAAGCCTTTGCGGTATCTACGGAAAACACTCTGATAATGAATCTGCCAGAAAACTCTACACTGATTTAGAACAGTATAGAGAAGCGTTCAATGTATAAAGTAGTTATTCATATAAATAAAATAAAGTTCCATAACATTGAAGAAAGCTGCAAAAAGATAAGGGAATATAATTTCCATTCTTCCCTCAAACAGTTTAATACAGTATAAACGTACAAATGATAATTTACCAAATTTTAATACAATAGGACAATGGGATCAGTGAACACTAAATGTAAATGCATCTTTAATGCTGATATTATTTTTAATGGTAAGGATGAGATTAGTGGACAAAGGAGATGATTACGAATATCTGGTTTCCGGTTTGTGAATCGCAAATGACGACGTTTATATTCCAAGTTTGCTTTAATAAATAATGCATATAGCTAAAGCCAGATTCCACAAGATATGTACTTGAAAATGCCAGCAAATGAATATCAGCTTCGTATGAAACCCGCACCAACAAAGACGGGGAACTTGGCGCGACGCAATAATCACCTAGAATATTTCTGCCGCATATGGCCCGGTGCTCCTACCATATATTTAGAGATCTTTGATAACATCCAAAGAATAATTTGCAATGTTATGCGTACGGGCATTCTTTCACATCGCCATAACGTAGCTTCTCTGTGCCTTTTCTATTGATATACTAGCAGCATGGTCCGGCGTTGCCCGGGCTTGATTCAAAAATCGTACGACTCGTACAGCAATCGCTATCACTTGACTGAAAATATTTTTGCCCTTCCTTGACTTTAAAGGTGTGCCCTTTTCCGTGCTGATGTTGCTACATGCCTTACTTCTTGCCTATATCACACTACGAATTTTTTCGAAGCTCTACACTAAACATTAAATCTTTTATAAAAAAAGAACTAAACAAAATGAACTCAAAACGATCAGCTTTAAAAAAAGGACTCGTAACTGGAAAAATCGAATGAAAAAAGAATGTTAACAACAAATACTTTTTCACACCCAACCCAGTTCTGCCGAATCAGAATCAACGTTGAGTTTAAGCAAGCGAATGAGCCAATTGGAGTAAAGTGCCATGCAGATCTAAATTTTTCCCACTTGTGACGAATACAGCAATCGATTTTTTTTTGCATGCTAGCATGCTAGTTAACATTCGTGTCAGTCAGCTGTTGGTTCTCACTCTGGCCAATAGAATCTTCCTGCCTATTCGTGGAAGCCAGCTATAGGCTCTCACTCTGGCCAGTACAAAATGGCCGCAAACTACATGAAAAGTGCCGTAGAAGCATGAAAAAATCGATTATTTCCACTATCGATGGGAGTTGGTAAATGCAAAGTCGGTCTTGGCCTTCCCGATAACTTGGAGCATGTGCATGTAAATTTTGGTGCAAATCCGTCAAAAATTGCAGCCGTGCATTCGTTACACACACACACACACACACACACACACACACACATCCTGACTTTTATAGATAGACATTCATGGTAATTGTTCTGTTGAACTATGGTACCTAGACGCTCTAAAGTAAACTTCACAATATTAGATTGGCGGCAAGATTTCGTTATTTTACAGCTTAAATAGATATTATGTTGGTGCAAAATAATGACGTAATAATGTCGTTTTTTAACGTTAAAAAATACGTCAAAAAACGACATTATTACGTCATTATTTTTGCACCAACCTAATATAAGCGTAAGTTCTATGGCAACAATTTATTTTCTCAAACTTGTTTTTTATGGAACTCTCTTTCAGATTTTTGCTTTCCAATCAAGTTTGATCTTCCAAAATTTAAATGCAATGTCAATCGTTATCTTCTCTCGTCATAATCCTTGTTATTTCATTGTTCTCTCTCCTTAATAATGTTTTCTTATATATTTTCACACTCAATAACCCCCGAATTTTCTTGGCTTTGTTGCCTTATTTTGAATGAAAAGTTCCAGGTGTCATCATGAATGTGCGATGTTTTGCTCCTAGTTTACATGATCTGATCGTTTTTGTTCTATCCTTAATAATTTCAAACTAGTAACTCCTTTAAACTTCTAATGTTTTAATCACCCCTGCTAAAATTTTATTCGTCCCCAGTGGTATATATGGAATAGCTTCAGAAATCTTGTGTCAAATTGTAAAATTGTGTTATATGTAAAAAAAAAATAGAAAGAATTATACATGTTAAATCTAACTCTATATAAAATTCTTAGTAGTAGAAGTAATAATCTTATTAGTATAAGAAATTATACTCGTTCGGAAAACGTTCGGTGTCTTGATTTGCAAATAACCAAACCAATACTGAAGGGAAAAAAGCTATAAAAAAGAAAGAACCAAGAACATGTATGTTAGCCGAAAATAATCGTCTTGCATGCAAGAAGTCCAAATGCATATAAGTCGAAAGAAAAAAACTCCGATACGAGTAGGCAAAATAACTAAATAAAGTGCTCAATACAATAACTATTGCAGACCTAGTTAAACCTAGAGAGCCAGACAAACCTACCAAGGTTTCACCTTAACGGATCGTCAGGGAAGCCAGTTGTCTAGCTCTCTAAGTTTAACTATGTATAAAATTCCGTCAGTCTGCCCGTCCGTCACATATTCTAAAATCGCCATACGTTGACCGATCAAAACCAAATTTGGGGGAGAAGTATAAACAAGTAAGTGGGTACAACGTATAGTTACTTTTACTAGGATGCGTAAGGTAGTACAATATTTTTATTATTATTTTTTATATATATTTAATTGTCGTATAATATAATGCACAGTAGTAGCGCAGTCAATATAAGCACAGTCGGGAGAGTAGCGGTAACTTTAACAATATTGTGAGGATTTCAACAAGCGTCAACGTGTTGCAAACCAAATCTAGTGTTATACAATAAATGTCAATAATTTAAACGCATTTTTTTTTAATTTAAAAACGTGCTTCATACTTGTTACTCTTGATCACGCCTGAAATGTTATTTGATAATAATGGCATTTCAATTACGGGGAAAAAAACAACAACAAATTATGCATTGCAATTTTAATAATTTTTTGACAACATGACAGTGGAAAATTAGCATAGAGGCTCTGTTAACTAACAACTTGATCATTTCCCCCTGGGATGTTCTCATCTGATGCGTTTAGTTCAGATGTCTTATCTCATGCGCGATTTTGGCTTACAGCCACAGCATGTTGAAACACCGGATCCCGTACGATCACCGCAGTTAAGCAACGTCGATGCTAGTCATTGTCTAGATGGTGTAATGGGTAACGGCTCGAAACCGGAAAGGAGAGTTCCAATTCCCGTTGATTTCGTTATGTTCACTTGCAATATTTACGTGCATATACCCTTGAGAAAAGTTTGAATCCGCCTCTTCTCTCCCCAGCTATGGGTTAATTAGTAAGACCTGTATCACTAAATCATTATTATATGCCTCCGCCCTCCAAATCCTTACAATCTAAGAATATTTTCTGGCTTGAAATAACCTAAAAAGGGTTGATAAGACAGAAACAAATCAATCAATTCTGACTGATTTTGTTTAATTATCCGGTCGGATATATTTTTAATGTTTTATACATTTGGAAAGCATATTGTGGAAAGGAGGATTGTTATTTTCGGCTGTCACTAGCGAAAATTTCTATTGAATACCTACACTTAAATTGCTGTGGTATATATTTTTTTAATATCTGTTTATATTTCTGACATGATGTATTATAATTATTTACATTATTTACATTGTTTGGAATGTTGTCCTCATATTTATTGCCATGACGTTTCGGGTGTTGCACGCTCCGGCCTTCTTCAGGTGATTGAAATTTCGGACTGAACCCTTTATTTCACCCACCGGGGTAGATTGTTCTAGTTCCACGTGTCATGCATCTTCCGGATGTCTCAGTTATCTGACTCCAAGTCATTTTTGTTTTTGCTCACCACTGCAGTAGCTAGGTATTGAACTCACAACTATTTGAGTTAGGCCAATGAATCCAACCAACGATTTTTAACCACTCGGCCATGTGTCCGTTAGGGAGATAACTAAGACATCCGGAAGAGGCATGGCTCTACATGGAACTAGAACAATTTACCCTGGTGAACGAAATAAAGGGTTCAGGTCTCTTCAAAAAAGTATGGATGGTTCTGCACAAACCTTTCACCACTAAAATCAAATCTCATATGATGGTGTCGGTTCCTAAGAGCTGATCTACTTGACCCTCATACTTCGAATTCGACGGGAGAGTCAATTATATATATATATATATATATATATATATATATATATATATATATATATATTATAAATTAATTGATTTGAAATATGTTTTTTCCGCTACACATTTCTAACCATGTTTCAAAAATGAAAGGTCCGACATTAGTTCCATTTCATCCTCAAGCGAATTTTGGAGTATTTTTTTTTACTCCAAAATTCGCTTGAGGATGAAATGGAACTAATGTCTTTAATTTAATTACAAAATTAAATTCGCACCTTCCATTTTTGAAACATGGTTAGAACTGTGTAGCGGAAAAACATATTTCAAATCAATTTATTCATAATATTAATGCTCTGTAAATTTACATTGAGCACTATTTTAAAAAAATAAAAATATCTATAAGAACACCGGATTATATATCTTACTGTTCTTTCTTTCTTTATATATATATATATATATATATATATATATATATATATGCCTATCTATATATACTTGTGCATGTAAGTGTGTGTGGATATGTGCTTATCCATATATGTGCGTGTACGAACAAGTGATTTATCAATTAAATGAAACTAAAAGATCCACTGTCGTTTATAGGAAGACAATCGGAAATGAAGATTTCGGAAACCATTTGACCAAGCATGGATTGTGTCCAGACTTTAACAAGAAAACACTTTGAACAAACTCCATGGCTGCTCTCATCAATTCACTGCATGCGATCGATGAAGGGCACGTGACCAACAATGTGATAATCAGTTCAAGTACTTGGGGCGATTACGGACGTGTTCAATTTGATATTGGTTATCGATTCTTCCTCAACCTCACCAACCCTCCCCACGTCGTTCGCGATCCCTTAAGAAAGACTAGCTCTCTCTGCGGGAGTAACAGTGGCGGTGTGGGGTGGGGTTTAGGAGGATACTGCGATCAGTTTCTGCCAGAGAAGCAACGAGAAAGGTGAGTTTTGAATTCCTTGCCAGTTGCCGATGGCTAAAAAGGAGAGAGAATCATCCGAATGTAGAAACTGGGGTGGGGGGAACTGGGAATGGATGCAAATGGTGCTAGGAGCTGCATGCATAAAAGTTGAAGTATTTTTTATAGCGAGCTAAATACAGGCGGAGGGGGAAGGTTCACTTTGAAATATGCAACTGTTCTGGTTAACATTCACCACCAAATCAAATGCATTCATAAGAGAGGGAATTATTTAGAAAATAAAGTTTGTTTTCTAAAGTAACTTTTACGCGTTCATTATTAGGCTACGTAGATATATTTAATATTTAGATAGATAGATAGATAGATAGACTGATTTTAAAAAGTAGGCCAGATAAATCAGGTAATTGAGATAGATAGTGTTATGGTCCAGGTTAGGACCAAGGAAGAACAACACGAGCACAAGCGTAGAAATAACGAAGGTATATTACACGAAATAATAATACAATTTGTGGAAGATGTCAGTATGACTGTCAGTCTGGTTTGAAGTGAACTACTACCGGCTCGACTAGATTCGTCCCTCTCTCTTGACAGTCGTAGTATACATAGTGTTAGGGAGAGTTCATTCTGTAGTTATAGGTAAAGACCTATGATAGATAGATAGATAGATAGATAGGCTGATTTTTAAAAGTAGGCCAGATAAATCAGGTAATTGAGATAGATAGATAGATAGATAGGCAGGCTGATTTTTAAAAGTAGGCCAGATAAATAAGGTAATTGAGATAGATAGATAGATAGATAGATAGATATGGACAGAATTAGATAGATAGAATTAGACAGTGCCACTACATTTGTATCCTACAACCTAAGGGAAAAAGCAAAAACGGATGGAGTGATGCCATTTATTGCTGTATTATACAATTTTAAATCTTTTAAAGTTTGCGTAAATTGTTGAAATGTCTAAAATATACATTGTTTACATTATTCGGACTATTGTCCTCATTTTTGTCGCCATATTTATTACAAAGTTTCGGCCGTTGTACGCTCCTGTCTTCTTCAGATAGTTGGAATATCGAACTGAACCTTTTATTTCGCTCACTGGAGTAGACTATTCTAGTTCCACGTGCCATGTTTTAATGGATGTCAGTTATCAGTTATCGCCTGTTAATTCCCCTCTGAAAGTTCTCCACTGCCTTAACCGGGTATTGAAATCACACTCTTTGGGTCCTGTCACTAGATCTAACTAACCCCTTTATCCACGGTTAAAGCAGATCCCCCATTGAAAATCTTTGGCTTGTACTGAAGATCAGGATGTATACCTGCCGACCATCAAATCTACATCGAGGCGGTCTTGAAATATCTGCCATAAAATAATGGTTTGGATCTCCTCAGGTTACCTGCTTAGAATATTTTGTAAACTAAATTATACGATATGTGAGCGCAGCTTTTAGAAAGTGTTAATGTACGTTAAACAGACCACTTTAAGGTTCCATTAGAATAATTTATTTCGCCAGAGCCCTTTTAAAGGGCGCTGGATCATCAGATAACACTTCCAAAAAATGAAACGAAAGATGAAATGAAAATTCACTCTTTTGACGGGTAGTATTAAGTTTATGTAATTAAACAGAGAGGGTAGCGAGGAGTGGTGTGAGAGACATGGTGTGATATATATATATATATTGTCGCACTAATATCATTCCGCTTCTAACATCAGTCTTCGTTACTTAGTGACTTAGTGACGTGTCTGTTGGTAACAAATTGGCTAACTTTTCACCTACACTTTACTAAAAATTTCAGCTCACTGTTTTCGTTTTCTTATTTTTCTTTCTCCATGATAAAAAGTTGATAAAAATATTTTAAGCAAAAACAAAAAATAAAAAAAACATTGTACACACAGTATAAAAAAAATCATTTTTAGCTATAAAGAAGATCACAAAATACTAACCATATTGTATCAGTATTTTTTTTTTTTCATACCGTAAGTATAACTATTCTAGAGAACAAAAAATAAAAAAATAAATTAAAAATAAAACCTTCCTAGCTTGGCTAGCGAAACCGCCAATTCAAGAAAAGAAATTTGCGACTAGATGTGAAGTAAATATTCAACCAACGAGATGATTCGCCTTGGGGAAACTAGAGAAACAAAGAGAGAAATTCTCGAGCCTATGTTTTGAAATAAATATTCAGCCACTGAGAAGCATCGCTTTTGGAAAATTAGAAATGAACATACCCCCAAACTGGTTCGACAAAATAAACTGGTATATAAATAGATACAAAAGGGCATCTCGAGGTAGTACAATGGTTAGCAAGCTTGTCTCGCTAAAACAATTAGAACGGAATAGTGAGCTCGATTCTCACTGGGTGCCCCATACTTTCAGCCTTGCGTTACACCTAAGCTACGCTTGGAAAATAACATAGGCACACCTCGAAGCGGTGTAATGGTTAGCAAGCTTGTTTTGCTAGATCAGTTACGATTGAGTAGTGAGTTCTATCCTCACTGAGTGCCTCCTTCTTTCGGCCTTGTGCCACATCTAAGCTACGCTTGGAAAATCACTATAAATAGATACAAAATGCTGACAACAGACAGAAGAAATTTAAAAAAGGAGAAACTTCGACATAGACGAATGTAAATGTAACTCACCTTAGCAGTTGGCCTTTCAGAATATTGATGACAAATTTATTTCTACGACTCGACTTACAAAGATAAATTTCTACTAAACGAGAAGAACTCTAACTGCTGTAATCTAAAAAATCAAATTCCGTTTCCTTCGACCAGTGAAAATCGCTCCTTGGTAAAATTATACGCCATATTGCCACCAGCCCGCATACTAATTCCCAATCTGTGTAAGTAAACATTTTCAACACTGACTATTTTCATCTATCACCTTTCAAATACTAATCTCACACCATTTCAATTAACAACGAACTTTATATTTTTTAACATTATTTGTTCTTTGGAATTTTCACTGAAACATTGAACTTACAGTTAACAAAGGACAACTGTGTTGTACTAAAATGTATTGCTAACTTTATATTGTTATCAATAATCAGTTATTCATTATATTATAATCAATGATAAGAGATTAACAAAGCCAGAATTATAGTGATTTTCCAAGTGTAGCTTAGATGTGGCACAAGGCCGAAAGTCGTAATTGTTCTAGCGAGACAAGCTTGCTAACAATTACACAAAACAAGGTGTCCAAACAAAGGCAGAAGTATATTAGAAATTAGATTAATAGCCGTCTATTATAATATATGAATCTCAATGAGCACGGTCTAATTTCAGTAAGGTTTATCAATCATTACTGTGAGTCTAACTAGAGCTGGGAGACAGAGCTAGAGCCGGAAATTTAAAAATGTTAGAGTTGGCGCCAGGAAATTTGAAAATATTGGAGGCGAAATTAAAGCTGAAGATTTAGATGTCAGCTTTTGAGAAGCGTTGCTAGTTTCCCACAATTATATTTCCCGAGGCAAGCCATCAAAATTTCCTTTTCAGCATAAAATTATCCTTTCTTATTTGAGGCTATAATACTACATTTACAAATTTAATAAAGACGATGCCCGCATATTTTACCTGCTCATAGTATCTTTGCTGATTTTCATTATGCATACTAGATATACTAATGTAGATAATTAGCATAACTTTCAATGCATATATACATTGTGCTTTTTGCTAATATGCCTTTATCTCTTTGTTAATATTTATTTATCTTTTCAGAATCAAATCATTTCTCTATTAATTTTAACCCATTATGTTCAAAAAATTAAAACGAACTTTGAAAGAAGAAATTAGCATTTTTTTTGTTTAACAGTGGTAAAAGGTCTTGCTTGTTTTGTGATACTGCAGTTTCAACAGTTCACAAATACAATGCGCATCAACATTATGCTGTTCATAAAGAGACAATATACTAAATTGGTGGGCTAAGCTTAAAGGAATGCATTGCAGAAACTAAAGGATAGAAAGCAAAAGCCGCGACAATTATTCCATTCTGTATTAAATTCAGGAAATGCTGTAACAGAAGGAGGTTATAAAGTTGCATATTTGATTGGAGAAAAGGTAAGCCATTCAGCGATGCAGATCTCATAAAAGAATGCATTGTAGAAGTCGTAAAAAGTTAAGATACAGATAAAGTTAGCAAATATAAAAATATGCCTCTTTCAAGAATGACTAATACAGATTGACAGCTAGAAATGGCCAGAAACGTAACAGAGCTGCTCCAAAATATAATTAAAGACAATGTATATTTCTCCTTAGCTTTGGATGAATCGACAGATTCCAGTGATTCAGCAAAAAGTATTTATTTCATTCATGTCATAACTAATGATTTTCATATATTTGAAGAATTACTTATATTAGGCACCCTTAAAGGAAAGACAAAGAGGAAATATATTTTTAATAACTTCAAAGAGAAATGTCATAATATTGAATCTTATTAAATTACTATGTGTGTGTACTGATAGTGCCCCATTGCTTTTTTTTATGTGCCATGTCCTTTCAGGACATAGGCGATCATGGCTCTCCACATTCCTCTATTCTTTGCAGCTCTCAGAAGTCCCTTACATCTGCTTCCTCCTCCAGACCACGTTCTGTCATCCATTTGCTTAAACCCGCTAAGTATGTCAGGTGTTGTTTTCCCTTGTCTCTCTTTCCTTCTATTCGACCTGTGAGTATCGGATTCTTCAGACTTTCCGTCCTCATCATGTGTTCCAGAAGCTTCAGCTGCCTCTTCCTGATATTAAGTATAAGCCTCCTCCTTGTTTGCAACCTCTCTAATACCTTACCGTTGCTCACACGCTCGCTCCAACTATGATAGCTAAAAATGGAGCATTCCTTGCACATCTAAAAAGAGAAAGCAGAGCTCCAAATGCACTGATTTCTTTTCGGTGCATTTTTCACCAGAAATATCTATGTGCAAAATCTATTATTTTAAATAGCACCTTGCAAAAGATTATAAGTGTTGTGAACTATATTCGAGAAAATGCTATGAGGCATCGTCATGTTCGAAACATGTTGATGACAGATGAGAAGATTATTAGTGTAGATATGCCCTATCACTCAAAAATACGCTGGTCATCGCAAGGACAATTACTGGTCAACATTTTGTCCTTACGAGAGCAAATAATTGACTTTAACAAACAAAATTAGTTTTGTGAATTATCAGATACAAAATTTCAAAGGGATGCTGCATGTGTTTAAGATGTAATGACAAAGAAAATTGAATTAAATAAAGCAAAAATAAATCAATATGGCAAAAAAAATTATTTTATTTAAAAAGAAGTTGTTTTTCAAGTCCTTTCTTGCTCAGTCAAACCTTTCAGAACATAATTTACATCATTCGGACTTTTGCCCACATCTTTTTCGCCATATTCATTTCAACGTTTCGGCCGTTGTACGCTTTGGCCTTCTTCAGGTGGTTGGAATGTCGAACTGAACCCTTTATTTCGCTCACTGGTGTATACTGTTCTAGTTCCACGTGCCATGTTTTTAATGGATATCAGTTGTCAGTTATCTCCTGTAATTCTCCTCTGCATGTTCTCCACTGACTTAACCGGGTACTGCTCACAACTCTTTGGGTCCTCTTTATCCACTGTACTATGTGTTCTTGAGAACACATGGTACAGTGGATAAAGGCGTTGGTTAGATTCAGTGGCAGGACCCAAAAAGTGTGAGTTCAATACCCGGTTACGGCAGTGGAGAACTTGTGGATGGGGAATTAACAAGAGATAATTGATAAATGACATCCATTAAAAACATGGCTCTACCCCAGTGAGCAAAATAAAGGGTTCAGTTCGATATTCCAACTATCTGAAGAAGGCCGGAGAATACAATGGCCGAAACGTTGTAATAAATATGGCGACAAAGATGAGGACAATTGTACGAATAATGTAAATAGTGTACATAATACCTCATCTCAGAAATATAGACAGATACTTTCAGAACACGTTCCCTACTTGATGAATGTAATGAATGAAATTAAAGAGAATATCTATGAATATTTTTCAGGAATACCAGTCAGTTTTGGGTACATTAATAGAAGAATATAGCAGAAGATGCAGTGATTTTGAAAAGCATAACATCACCCTGTAACTTTCAGTGATTTTGAAAAGCATAACATCACCCTGTAACTTGTTTTTCAGCCACACTTAGTTTATGCATCAGAGGCTCCTGATGAGATACAAATGAAGCCTACTAAGTTGTCTGAAGCTAATATCCTGAAAACTCATTTGACAGCGAGAAAGATCGCACTGAAATTTGGAAAATAGCGGTTGAATATCCTCGCCTTCGTAAATATACACGCCGACTTATTTCATGTTTTCATTCAGCATTGATTTGTGAATCCACATTCTCGTACATGACACAAATCAAGAATTCGTTGAGAACACTTAAAACTAAAAGCCATCATATTAGAGCCTGATATCAAAATGTTATTTCAAAAGAAGCAATGTCAAAGAAGTCATTAATTTGTATAAAAGGTGAATAAATTATTTGTTTGAACTTGGCTTGTTTTTCAGTTTTATAGCGTCTGTTTGTATTAGATTATATATTTATTAAAATCTGTTTTATGCATTATTTACCTAAGATATAAAATCTGTAATTGTAAGAAAATCGTTGGTGAATGCCGTTTTCTATGAGAGACAATGAATGTCAATGCGTCCTCCATGCAAAAAAAGTTCCCCCAGGATAAACCATTAATATCCATGATATGTGATTAATTTTTGCCTTAATTTCTAACCAATGACAATTCTTTCTATTCTGAATTTCCATTCATTTCCATAATAAAAAAAACAAAACATTCACATTCCATTTCTATAGTAAAACTAATCTGTTTATACAGAAAACACATTTACAATGCAGATTCTATAGCAATATAATTATATACTCTGACGTGCTAAAAGTTAAGTGATAGGTGTCTCGTATCGTGTAGAATGACATCTAGTTTGGCTTACAGCCACACCACATTAAAACACAGGTTTCTGCACGATCACCAACGTTAAGCTACGTAGAGCCTTGTCAGTATGTAGATGGGTGACCGTTTGAGAATATTAGTTGTTGTAAGCTTGGGTATACGAGTTGTGTAGCAAATAATGGCTCAGAATTATCTTCTCCCTACTATGGGTTAATTAGTAAGAATTGTATCATTAAACCATTATTGTCTCTGAAAAATACTTACATTCTAAAAAGTATTTTCTGGCTTTAAATAACCTAAACAGGGTTCATAAGCCGTAGAAAACGAATAAATAAAATTAAGCCTCGGTGAAGTCCAGTGATTTGATAGAGGATCAATTTTATCTTTGAAGTTATGTTGAGCCAAGCTGTCCTGAACTCGCTGGTAGCTGTATGTGGAAAGAAGTAATATTCCTCATGTCCCACATTCGGCAGAGGTCTCAATAATGACGCTCAAACCAATTCTGGGGATGTGGGTTTCCTGTTGAAATCAGAAATTGTTGCTGATTTAAATGGAGCCCATAAATGGACTTAAACGCTCTGGGAGAAATGCAACGCATCGGTCAGTGATGTGCTTGGGTTGACAAAACGAAGCAATGTGAACACACTCCACACCAATGTCGTATCAACACGCCTTTTGACAACTGGTTTGCATGGCTTCATAGGCACAGGGTTCATGTTAATCCGAAAACCTACTGGCAAACCGAAGCATCTGAATCCGTGACTGATTGGGCCAGGTTACACGTTGCCAGTCGTGCAACTTCTAATTATCCACATTACGAACTCATGTGAATCACTATTTCCGGTGTCGTAGTGGTAACAGCGCAACAAGATTAACCTTCTTGTCCATTATCCTATGGAAGCTAAAGAGCGCTGGACTAAGCTGCTGTGTATCCGCCACGTACGCCCTGCATTGAATATGGATGGAATTTGAGCCTGTGTCAATTCTAGTCTTTTGATCACGAATATTAATAACCCATTGCCTGGTTGCCGCGCTGCCTTCGTTGGCTTCTAATGCCTATTATTAAGTATTTCCGGTACTGAAGTATCAATGTAGATCCGTGGATATCGAATATCCACACAGTTTCAGAAGTGCAATGACCCACCTGTTTGTCCCTCACAGTTTGGACCTCGATAATTCATCTCGCTTTAATATTGATATTGGTTTCAGCATTTCCATGACGTCAACATACGGTGGTGGTACGCATATTTGTCTTATTTTTGTCACGTCAGTGTATTTTAAATATAATAGCTCTATTCTCTTAGAAACCCAATGAATGCTTTTTTCTGGCCTTTTATAATCTCATCCATCCTGCCTTTCAAGTGTTTAAAAAAACCGACTGACATTCAATTTCTTTTATTGATGTGATTTCCCCATGTCTTTTAGATAAATATTTTCCTCCGTGCAGCTTCGTCTGCATGAATTTAGGGTGCAGGATGACTCATCACAGCAAACTTAACACTGCCGACTCAACACCGCCGACTCAAATGTTCTCGTCGACTTTTTAAAACCGAATAAATGTAATTTATTAAGGATCATTTTTTAATACATGACTTTATTTTTTAATTTAAATCTCTATATCTCGATCTAAGAGAATTGCACACAATTACACCCAACACTGGTTGGCCAGTGGTGTGTCGGCTGTACTGAGTCGGTGGTTGTGAAATGTCCCTTCCCGTGAATTTAAGAGTGCTATTAGATTGACAACTAAGTCGCATCATTTTACTGATGAATCAGTTAGGTGTAACCGTGTGTTGTATTTTAATAGTTTATTTTCTCACACTTTTCGACTATGGAACTTCCTTCCAATTTTTTGCTTCCCTGCCACCTACAATCTTCAAAAATTTAAATTCGCTATCTTCTGTCTTCCTGAATCTTGTTCTTTTATTATACATCCTCTTCAATAAAGTATTCTCATTCCCTTTTACTCCCAGTAAACATTTGAGTCCTATTAACACTATCGCCTTTCTTGGATGAAATGATTAAAAAAAATATTTACAATCATTTTATAAAGTAAATACTACATTTGGAGGGAAATTGTAGATAATATGTTCAACGTACTTGAGTGCGATGGGTAAATCGCCACCATTTTATACTTTTACTTTTGCGCATGCGCATTGTTTGTTTTTGATTTTATCGACTACGCGGTATAATAGGATCAGTTGAGCAGTGTAAGAAAAAGAGCACTATGATGCAATTAGATCCGCCAGAAATTTGGAAACGGCATGTTGCACTGCTTGGCATTCGTGCCGGATGATCCAATACGAATATTTTGGAGTGTTTGGGTGTCAATCTGAGAAGATCTGCGTAAGTTAAATGGCGATTCCAAATGTAAACCTGCGTGGAAAATTGTTCTGATCGTTTTGATAAGAAAAAACTCCCAGATTTGATGCTGAGCGTCTCAGACTCAACACGGAGATCTACACCAATGCATTGAGGAGGGTGTGTTGCACTGGGTCAAGTCAATGGTTATTGGAAAGCCCTATGTCTGATATCAGGACACTGCACCATGCCACACAAACAGGGGAATACTGTCATGACGGTCAGACAATTTCTGCGACGACATTATCCCTTACATTTGGCCATCTAACTCCCCAGACTACACCCCCTTGATTGTCATGTGTGGGCGCAGTTGAGCGAGGGACCAACAAAATTCCTTGTAACACCAAAGATGGATTGAAGGCAAGGATTATGTCCGCATTCACCAACTTAAACAAGGAGACCGTCCAGATGAGTTGCAGGAGATTCTAAAGACGTCTGGAGGCTGTGGTTGAAGCCATTGGCGATTTTATTGAACAGATTTTTACATATATTTCAAGGTATTTAGTGCAATTAATAATACTTAATATATATGAGGTTGAATCTTTAAGTCGATATGATGCGCAGTAGCTGAATTCTGATTTTAAATATTCACTGTACATAACTCAATGCATGTGATTAATACAAAAACATTTAAGTGCATTGATAAGGAAGGCGACAAGTGGCAAAATTAATATTTGTCTAAAAAGTAAATTCTTTCATGAAGCTCTTAACTATGAAGTTCTTGATATATATATATATATATATATATATATATATATATATATATATATCTGTGCTAACTTGTAACACCAAAGTTGAACTGAATGGAAGGAGTATGATAGCATTTACCAATTTAAACAAGGAGACCATCCAGAAGAGATGCGGGAGATTCCGAAATTGTCTGGAAGCTGTGGTTGAAGCCAATGATGATTTTATTGAATAAATCTACTGTTTAGTATTTCAAGATATTTTTGTGTAATTTTAGTGTCTTTTAAAAGGAGATGTCAGTGTTATTTTCATTTCTGGGTAATTTAGATGGCAGTTTATCCATCGGACACTGTATATATGATTTGTTTTGTTTTTTTAAATTTGTTTGTGTACTTTTAATGCCTCGGTAATTATCAGGAACTGAAAGTAGTCTGTATCGTAGGAAAAGGTTTCTTAGCTACATCCTGGCACTTTTTTTTCGAACGTTACTTTTCAAATAATAACATATTTTATGCCTAATTAAATTATTCTATATACATATTAAATATGTTAAACGCACTTCGCATTGACGCCGTTTTAAAATATGGTATAAATTCATATTTAAAGATGTCCTAATGACTTTTTAAAGTGTGCAGAATAGATGCATATAAAGTAATTAAATAAGCATAAAATATTTATAAATTCGTTTTGTAGAGCATTCTACATGTCTCATCACTTATACTATACAACTATATTTGAACAAATTAAACATATTTTGCTTGCCTGGTCAAAAAGGGCTGCTGTCTCACGAAAAATAATCCCTTGTGAAGCTATGCATTCACGAGATCATATATATATATATATATATACATATATATATATATATATATATATATATATATATATATATATGAGTTATGAAGAACTTGGTAATCCGTATGGGTAACCATACCTTGACCTATTTAGACGCTCACTCTTCCTCCCCCAATACAAAGTATGCTTGAGAGAGATATGAAATTAATCCCTCCCTATACTCTACCATGTCTCTTTAACTATTTCTTTTACACTCTCTGTTAACTTACAAAAACTTACACTAACCATCAATTTTAATTTCATTTTTCGTTTCATTTCATTTTTTAAAATGCTATCTGATGATCCGGCGTCCTTTAAAAGGGCTCTGGTGAAATAAATTATTATAATGATACCTTAAAGTGGTCTGTTTTTCTTAATATATATATATATATATATATATATATATATATATATATAATAAAATTATTGGTCAGCTTTTAGAATTTTAAAAAGTTAAGAGATAAACCTATCACGCTACCTTGGATTCAACCTTTCGGTATCTTCAGGCGATCCGGGCTAAATAATTTCATATCGCTTTATTATTTAAAAATAAATAAATAAACGCGCAGGAGGAGAAATGTAAGGGTATTGAAATTGTATCGGAGGTGGGGTTATATAGGAAAAGTACTTACTTTCATCCTGGTTCATACGAACTCAAAAGGAAATTTATGGTAAAAACTGATTTGTTCTCGTAACGTCGCTTCGGTTCTTGAAATTTTCATGACGGTTTTCGCTGATAATTTATTCTGTTGACTTTATTGTTCACAAATAAATTTCTATCATTTTATTAGATTGACTTTTTTTTTTTTTGTTTGTTTTGTTTGCTTTTGTTAGGCAATTGTTTCCATTGCTATCAAGATCATTGTTAATTCTGTTAATGAGAACGCAAGATTTGAAAAAAATAATTAAATATAACAATTAAGATTGAGACTTTGATCATCATTTTTTTTAATCAATGGCAATTCTTTTTTTCAAAATCAAAATCAATTTAATTAAAAAAGAAATCAATGGAGAAGAGTTGGTACGAAACTGAATGACCAGACGTTCGCCGGAATAGCGTTTAATAAAATGAGCGTCTCAAAAAAAAAATCTTTATTCATAAATATATCAGTACAAAAAGCAAGTTACAGACATGCCGGCATAAAAATTAAAACAATGAGATGAATATATGCACATATACATTTATATAACATTTATATTATTGCGCATATAGATATATATATATATATATATATATATATATATATATATATATATATATATATAAGGTTGGTGCAAAAATAATGTCGTTTTCTCACATAGTAACATATGTGAGGAAACGACATTATTTTTGCACCAACCTAATATATATATGCACAAATATATATGTGTGTGTGTATGTGCGAGTGGGTGTGGGTGTGCGTGTGTGTATATATATATATATATATATATATATATATATATATATATATATATATTAATCATTTTAGCCAAAAAAGCGGGAATGCCACTAGTATACAGGGGGTTACATGGAGTGAATGTGAGATAAAAAAAACTGAGTATAGGGTGGATCGAACAAAGAGCAATAGATGAGCGGAATTCAAGAAGACAGGCGATAACTATTGATGTTATATTTAAATTTTCGAATGTTGTAGTTATCAGGGAAGCAAGTAAACGGAAGGGAGTTCCACAGGCGAGAAAAGAAACTCTGGAAGTAAAAGTGACGGTTGCATTTATCTATTTCAACAGTAAACGGTTGGGACCTAGATGGCAATCTAGTAGTACACTTAAATTCATGTAGTCAGGGCACCAGCGGAATAAACACTCTGTAGTGTAAATAATGATAACTTCTCATTGCAGAAATTCAGACAGAAAAAAACATATTGTATAAAAAACAGGATACGTCGTCAAACACATATACACACTAGATATAACATATATATTAACGATAAATAATATTGGACAATGTATAAAAATTCATTAATTCTTTAAAAATTGTATGTATATGTCTGTCCTCCGTATGCGGAGATGACCGGTCATCTCCGCATACGGAGACTTCGAATCACTGGGGAGCGCGGTGGGTGCGGAGATGACTAATGAGCCCGATCTTTACCCTGAAAAGTCTGTTTCAGTTGTGACACGGGGTGCTGGGGGCTTAACCAGGATCGTTTCGGAGTACCTCTCGATCATTCCTGTTATAGCTTCTCTGTTCTTTGTCCATGATTCTTTTCTTTTCATAAACAGTATTTGTATATTTTTCTGTCATGTCTTTATATTTTTGTTGTGCTCGAGACATCTACCTTACATTAGCGACGCTAGATGACAGTGTTTTGGCTATGACAATAGCAGACTTCCAAGTTGCTTACGAAGCCGAAAATGAAAAAAAAATCGGTAGATAGTAGACAAATTTGTAGATATGCTGTGAAACGAAATCAAAAGGATTACGTTCTCTCTTTTCAAAAAGTAAGAAAGAAAAATCGAGATATAGATGTAAGTTTGTTCTGAAAGTAATATCCGATTGCATTATAAAACCTTCCTTTAATCATTTTACAAAATACTTGACAACCGTTATAACTTCCATAAGAATATATCTCTATTCTAAGATTATTTTTCAATAGATTTATAGAGTTTTCCTTTTATTTCACACCAAGATTATGCCTCCCGGAATTAAGGCAAGTATTACATTGTTATCAAGAAATTTCAACTAGGTTACAGCTCCCTCAGATTTTCAGCAACTTTAATCAATTCTGGGGTGAAGGCAATATTTTGAATGAACAGAATGCTCCTCACAAATTAAAAAAGGGGAGAGGTCATCGTGACAGATTTGTGAAAGATCAATTTAAAAAATAGGTGATGGAGAATCATCAATAAAGCTTTCAGGAAATGGTCTGAGAATTAAAGTTTTCAATTTCCAGAATAATGAAATATTTAAAGGGAAGTTGAAATGGCTAAATCGCCATTTTAAAATTTCAATTAGGCTAGTATTTCCCGGTTAACGTAGATACACTGACACATAACTATATATATATATATATATATATATATATATATATATATATATATATATACACACACACACACTGTCGTCCACAGACAGTCTGTTTCACTATTTCACAGCTCTTCAGTGTGGGTAGACATCCGATTGCCTCAAGTCGAGATCGAAATACGACATATATGGTCTCACTCTGAGATTTTACCCCTAAGTCATTGTCGCAAGGCAGGGATGAAGGAGAAATTTAGACGTATTTATTTTTAGACAAAAACGCCAGTGACCGGAGAAATCAATTCGTCTTAACGAAAATTCTTGCATATATATATATATATATATATACATATATGTACAGTCGGACAATTTTTATATAATTTATGTTCTGAAAAAAATTATACGGACATATGAGAAATTATATAAAAAACTCAACCGCTGGCAAATATGTCCTCTGTATCTAAATGGTATGGCACGGCAGGCTCTATGACTATTCCGTATAAGATACGGGTTCGATTCCTGTCGGAAGACACATTTTTTTATGAATTTTCTCGGACATTCAGGCCGGTAAATGTTGTTAGTACTGTTTATTATAAGCAGACCATTTACTTAAATATTTGTATCTATAAAAATAAACAATAATATATTAAAATAATTGTCGACTTTGACTGGCCATTATATGAACACTGTCACCACACCTATCCGTCCACTTGTGTTCCGGAAAAGGAGACCCCCTCCCATTCAGCTTTAGGTTGGTCAGTTTTTAAAATGACTATACTTTTATAATTATCTGAAATCACTAGCAAAATTTTATGTTTGTCGATTCAAAGACGGGATGGGAAAAGGGCTCGTGAAACCTGTGGTCATTAAATTGGATGGACTGGAGACGAGATTCCTAATAACTCTGCTCATTAAATTGACTTAAGAGGAAGAGCAATTTATTTATCTTCTAAGGATGTGTGAGAAATCGTATTGCTACATGAAGAACGGAACATAGAAATGAAGCATATAACGAAACAACAATATACATTAACAAAAATTTTAACCACCCCACTAACGTAGTCAAAGAAATACATATATATATATATATATATATAGGTGCGGGTATAATATATATATATATATATATATATATATATATATATATATATATATATATATATATAAAAGAATTTTAACAAATTCTAGTAGCGTAAAATATTCAATGAAAAAATGAATAAGCCCTAAGAAACAGCGGATATTTAAACAAACTAAAATAAAGAAACGAAAGCAATCCAACAAAAAACAACACAGAAAGAAATATCATTTGGTTCAATCTCTCTCCTGCAACAATACAATTAAAACAAAAATAGGTAAAATATTCTTCAAAACAATTAACAAGCACGTCCCTATGAACATGAAATTGTCAAGAAAATACAATCAAAATTAGTTACAACTGCACGGATATCATGAAAAAAATAATAACTAAGCACAATAAAAACATAGTCTACAAAACCAACAACAGTTGCAACAATAACAATAATATGCAGTAAAATAACACCATTAATGTAACTGCAGAAACAAAGAAATTACCCACTTAACAGTAGATGTTTAACTAATAACATAACATACAAAGCTATAATAAATGCTAACATTAACAGGGACGAAAAATGTACATAGGCGCCTGGGAAAAAAACTTTTAAAGAAAGATATAACCACAAAATGTCATTCGAAAGAAAAACTACACAAACAATATAACCCTATTAAAATACATATGGAGTCAAAAAGAAAACAATATTCCCACAAAATCAAATGAGAAATTATAAAAAAAAACACCCCCCTTACAGCAAAAAAATAACTACTAACCATTAAATAAAAATAAAAATGAAATATTAAATATATTATGATATATGATATAAAAATACACTGATTTTCATTGCATTATGCACTATTAAACAATTACATATATGTGCGTGTGTGCAACGTGGCCTGTAGTGGGTGCGTACGTGGGTGTGGGGGTATATATTCTCTCTCTCTCTCTGTATGTATATATATATATATATATATATATATATATATACATATACATTTGGATTCGAGAATAAAACAACATTTACCCCTCCCCCAGGATTTTCAATCCGTCTTCCAGGAATAACCAATAGTTCTGGCTCTGCTATTGCTGAGCTTATAATAAATAGTAGGAAATGTGTGGTTAGTTTTAGCGTTGACCTTCTTTTTTTTTCTCTCTAGGTCCCACTCCACATTTCACCTCAAGGTTCTAGAGACCTTGTATATCAGATCACGAGAGCCTTCCCTTTGTAAAAAGAGGGCAGGCTTACTGGGTTTTAATGTTATTGGACTCTAGTTTCTTGAAATTCATTTTTTTTCTCTTCCATTCCATTCGAATCGTTAATTTAAATTAGTTTACACGCTTTTTAAATGTTCTATTTCCAGAAAAATAAACTTGATAAGTCCTGGGACGAAGCCGTTTTTTTTTTTTTTTTAGCTTTTTTCTTTTAAGAAAGCCTTATAAATTTTGTCTTTTCGTATTTATTCTTAAATTCTGTACCACAAAAAAATTATATATATATATATATATTAATAAATATGCATATGCCTACATTCGAACGGCAACTTAAAAATTCGTTTTTCTACCAATTCATCAGGTACGAATTATTACATTTGATTTAAAAAAATCCATAGTGCGTCTCAAGGAAGGGAAGCTAAATTAAACACAGATTCAAAGCTAAAATTTAATATAAACTAAATATATTATTTAGGTGTAAATACAGAATGAAGCGTGTAGGTGGTGGACTATTTTGAAAGAAGGAAAAAGGCAAGCTTAAAGATTAAAAGTTTTTTTTTTACACTCTGAAGAGTGGAGGAACAGGTCCGCCTACGAAACTCTGATGTCGGGAGTTGAAGGTAATATCACTCAGCGAAATGACAAACTTTTACTCATATTAATCATATATATATATATATATATATATATATATATATATATATATATATATAAATTCATCCACAGACAGACTGTTTCGCAGCTCTTCAGTGTGGCTAGACATCCGGTTGCCTCTAGCTAGGATCGAAACCCGAATTGGTATCAGTCGGAGATTCTACCACTAAGCCGTCGGCGCACGGCAGGGATGAAGGTGAATTTTAGCGTATTTATTTTTAGATATATATATATATGGTGTGATGGGTAAATTGTTAGCATTTCATATTTTTAATTTCACGCATGCGCGTAGTTTGTTAGGGATTTTATCGACTGCACGGTAAAGTATTGTCAGCTGGGCATCGTCTGTGAAAAAAAGAACACCATGACGTAATTCACTCCGCCAGAAATTTTGAAACGCCATGCTGTGCTGCTTGACATTCGTGCCGAAAGACACAATACGAACATTTCAGAGTGTCTGGGTGTCAATCTGAGGACTGTGCAGTGGATTCGTAAAGAGTTGGATGTGTCTGATGGTGATTACGAAGGTACGGCATCTCAGAAAACTGATTGTCATTGTTCTAAGAAGTCCCGGATTTGTTGGTGAGGGTCTCAGACTCAACACATCAACTACATTGAAGAGGTAGTGCTGCTCTGGGTCGAGAAAGTGGCTTCTCTGGGTCATGAGGGTGACTGCTGCAAGACTATGTCTGGCAAAAGGACACTTCACCATGTTACACTATGATGTCTATTTCAAACAGGTGTATGCACTAAAAATAATGTTTGAAATAATAAAAATGGTGCATTCATAAGAAATCCATTAAATCTTTAGAAATTGCTTTGTTTACATTTCGGATACGAAAGTCAGAAGATATGTGCTTTCCGAGGATAATCTGAACTTGGATGTTTGCATTCCTTAAAAGGGAAAATAAATCCTTGCTAAACTGTGATGGTCTCTGGGTTCCTAGCAGTCTGAAGCATAGCGGATCAAACGGTGGTTTCTCATACATAGGGAAACACTTCTGAAGATCACATCTTCTTTATAAAGCTTTCTCAAGTGCGCAGTCCGACAGCCGTAATACACACGGTTTAAAATTAAAACGGAGCGTCCATACGGCTATCACCGTGTCGTATTAAAAATAAATTCATTAATTCTTTAGAAAATACACACACCCACAGATATATATATATATATATATATATATGTGTGGGGGGGCGTATGTGACGGACGCAGATAGCCTAAACACGCATACACGCATATTAATTTCCGCCTAGCAACAGAATGGGGGTCACGTGGAAGTCTTGTGACATTTTTGGAAAGCAAGTCAAGAGGTTGACTGACCCAATTACCCGTAGCAACAAATGTCTAGACAGAAGCTAGAAAGGGGACTGATGTAAGCTGGAATTCGCGCCAAAACTTAAGACACGTGAGAGTCAGAAATTTACTTGGGAGTCAGTTGCTATCTTGTCTTTGAAGGAGCAAGACTTGAAATCGAAGCGCTGATAATTTATGAACGGAAAGATAAGACTCATTTGATAATGATGGAACTTGTCCGATTCATCCCAGTCAACTGCAGACAAGAAATATAAGAACAAGTATTTCTGTTCGATAACCCCAAATTGAAGACGCAGAGAAATTTGTACGCTGAGAATACAGCCTGCATTTGAAGAAAAGAGAAAACCAGAGAGGAAGAAAGTATATATCTCTGTTACAAGTTGAATTGTGTAAAGAAAAAGAAACAGGAAAACCAGAGAGTAAGAAAGTATATACCTCTGTTACAAGTTGAATTGTGTAAAGAAAAAGAAAGAAAGGAAGAAAGAAAAAGGAAAACCAGAGAGGAAGAAAGTATATACCTCTGTTACAAGTTGAATTGTGGAAAGAAAGAAAGAAAGAAAGAAAGAAAGAAAGAAAGAAAGAAAGAAAGAAGAAAACCAAAGAGCAGAAAGTGTATATCCCTGTTGCAGTGAGTCGGGTTCGAAAACTGAACTGTATACAGAAGAAAGAAGGAAAGAAAAAGGAAAAACAGAGAGAGGAAGAAAGTGTATATCTCTGTTACAGTATTTGTGTCAAGAAAAGAAAAGAAGGGACAATGATAAAAAAGAGAACTGAATATAAAGATAAGTAATCATATATTTTGGACCCGTATTAGAAAGATACATATACATCCATAAATATTATGTTCTTACAAATACCTTTCCACATGTCAAAATAATAATTGTAACTCCTATCCCATCTCTTTTGTGTATGCGTTGATTTCTGCATTCATAGTAATTCGTACTTATATTTTTGTCCGTTCGGGTTCAGTCGAATCCATTTGGAGTTAGGCAAATTTTGATATCCCAACATAAGTCTTGAGATCTGGTCGTCGAATGTTTTCACTCATGCTTATATTTTCTTTTATTTTAATATTTTGTATATCGGTACATATCAAAGTTCTTATATCAAAATTCGCTAAGCCTTATCGTTCATCCTTGAATTGTGGATCAGTATTCGTTTTGAAACTGAAGCGAATCTGGATAAAGATTACTGTTCGATTATCCTAATCGAACAGTGTTCTTAAAATATTTTTTTGTTTACCAATTGGCCATTTTCCCGATCTGGGAGAAATAGCATGTATCTCTCCACAGGTGTGAGAATGTATATATCTTCTGGTCAGCGTATGTTCGCCTTATAAACCCATTCGTCGACTAGGGCATATGACAGGTAAATACAGATATAACTAAGAATATATGTGTAAAAGAATAGTCTGACTAAAGATAGTTTTGACAGTTTAATTTATATATACCTGCTTCATAAGCATCTCTTTGCAGTAACATTTGCATATGAAGATTTTATATATATACTGGTCATATGTTTGCTTTTGACATCTAATATGTTTTTTTTTTTAATTTATTTAAAAGATCACCAAAGTTTTATACTAGCTTAGAAACCGCCATTCGGGCAGGACTTTAAACTAACTCCTGCGGAAGACTTTTCGGCCTTCGGCCTTTTACCTTCAGCGTCCTGTGTACGTAAAAGTTATAAGAATTTAGAAATAATCAAATTATTTATCATTATTCGACACCTTAGTTCTGCATAATATTTCTTCGTATACGCAACCTATTCCCATGTTTACATTTGTTTTCCGCGTAAGTTTTGTTTTCACTCTACTTTATGAAGCCTTCGCATAAAGTCACTCTTAAAAGACATTAGATGACTCGAACTATGTACTGTTTCGAATACGTCACAGTACGCGTGCTAGAAATAGAAATGAGCAATATACCGTGCTCCACTTAAGTTTTAATTTTGGTTTAATTAGACGATGTCAACGGCAATTGAGACGAAAAGCAAAATTAAAGTTAAACCTTTCATAAAGAATTTTTTTCAAAACTTTCACTCTTTTCTAAATTTAAATTTGAATTTAACTGTGTTATTTAATTTTTAATGGCGTGTGACTACAGTAGTAACTACCTGTTACTTTCGGTTGTTTATTATTCACTGAGACGAACGGACACATTTACACTTCGCTTTATTATTATAAATGGCATTTCTTTTTGTTGCTTTTGATCTGATGAAGCCTAAATTGCGAAATGCATAATCAAATATTATTTCGAAATATACTTTCATGAACATTTTCCAATTGTCAATAAATAGAAAATTTGTAGGGATTATATATCCTATGTTTAACATACTGTCGACACCGAGAACGCATGGATAAAAACCAGTTTTTTAAAATTTTTCTACCCAATCTTAAGAATTACAATATATCTCTCAACTCGGAAACTTAAAGTAAAGAATATAAAATGTTAAAGACATTTTTTAAGTCACATTTTCTTTCTTTTTTAGGTACGAGCAACGCCCTCTTGGGAACAAAAATAATAAGACTTCATTTTAAAAAATACACAAATAAAGGCGCATGAAATTCATTTTTTCGTTTTTGATTTGATAAAGCCTAAACAGCGAAATGGATAATTAGATATATTTCTAAACATACTTTCATGAACGCTTTCCAATAGTCAATAACTTAATATATATATATATATATATATATATATATATATATATATATATATATATGCGTAGAATCAGAAACAGTTTAAATTTTTGAGATACATAATGAAGAAATAGCATTTGCTCCTTCTAATGGTCTCTTAAACTAAAATATTCACAACTACTTCACACAAAAAAATTAGTTGTTTCCATAAAGCTTATTACTGGTTAATTTTAACTCCATTCTTCTCATAATAAGACGTTTGTTGGTCTCCTCACAGAGGAAGAAGAGACTCGTGTCGACGGAGATATGATTTTACAGGAGGAAGCTGAGGATATCATAGACGGAGGTTGGGAGCAACGATGAGGTGTTGGAGTGGTTGCAAACAAGGAGGAGTCTTATACTTAACACCAGGAAGAGGCAGCTGAAATTTCTGGGACACATAATGAGGAAGGAGGGCCTGGAGAATCTGATACTCACGGGTCGAATAGATGGAAAATGTGACAAGGGAAAGCAACGCATGATATACTTAGCGGGCTTAAGCAAGTGGATGACGGAACGTAGTCTGGGGTATGTAGCAGTGGGACGAAACTTATTAAAAGCTACAAGGTATAAGGGGAAGTAAAGAGCCATGATCCCTAACTTAACCCTAACCCTAAACCTAACGATGAGCACATGAAAAGAAAAAGAAAAAACTATCATGGACGGTGGAATCATTAAACCATTTTCAAATTCCGGGCTAATCTGTTCACTTTCCGATAAATGCCCATAAGAAAAGTGAAGAATACATCTCTTCTTTCCTGTCCTAGTTTTGGGTGAAATTGCAAAGTAGATTCGGCTCTTTGGTAAGCAATCTAGAAAGAAACAACGGGAAGCCGCTTTAATATATTTCAGAAAATGTTATCGTATTTTCACATGCAATAAAAAAGAAAGCTGTGGCGATTAATGATCACCTTAGCACTGAAGGGACATGGCATTTAATATATATATATATATATATATATATATATATATATATATATATATATATATATATATATATATATATATTATATATATATATATATAGTTGTATATTTAGGCAGCAAGCCTTTGTTTATGCATCTTTCATTAAAAATGATAGACAAGGCACTACGGTTAAGTTTATTATTTAATTTTTCTTGTGTTCGAACAAGAGCTTTCTTTTCTGGACAAAGCGCGTGTAAAAACTGTCCGAATGTTTTATAGTTCTGAGCGCTTTCGGCTATACCTTTAGACATATATTTGGACAGGGTTGTAATCCGAAAAATGCTATGAGAAATGTGTGTTATTGTTTTGGAACGTGCAGTCGCAACGGTGAGTTTGAATTTAAATTTTAAGGTTCTGCGTTTATGTACAAATGTAGTGATAAGAGAATTCTTTTTTACTGGTAGATTTTCCGTCAAAGTGGCATGAACTATATTGTTCAATAATTACAGTAATGTCGCACTTATTATCCGAAAGTTGCACATTACTGTAATTATTGAACAATATAGTTCATGCCACTTTGACGGAAAATCTACCAGTAAAAAAAGAAATTATTCTCTATTTCATACCTGAGGATGTCTGTAGGAACAGACGAAAGCTTGTAAAAATAAAAAGACCTATTGCAACTGAAATTTATAAAACAGGATCTTTTCATTCATAAACAGGTTCGGGGTTTTTGTATATTATTTGAATTGTTCGCGAAGATGGATTTCTCGCCATTTAAATGATTAACCTTTGTATTTGTTTTATGTATGAATAATTCATGAATATATATATATATATATATATATATATATATATATATATATATATATATATATATATATATATGCAGCACGTGATTCAACAAGTTTTTTTTTCTGTGAACCGGTCAGTTATTTCAGATCGGCAACAATTGTTCCCTTGTATCAGACGCTATGTAGATATCTATATCTATGTGTTTATTCCGTTTGCTGTCTTTATACAACGGCTTCAAGAATCGGTGCAACCATTTTGTTCCATGTCTATCGAATAACTGAAACCTTGACCGAATAAATAGGCCCGAAGTAAAGAAGAAAGAAGGCGTTTAAAGTTTTCTGAGCTTTGTGCCAGACGACCGGAAGTCGACAACCGCGACGACGGACAAAAGAAGAAAGAGAAACGCAGAGGAGTTATATGGAAGTGCGCACGCGTGCTGTAGGACAAGGCTGGGTGCAGTGAGGCTTTTTTTTTATGGTCCAAGACGGCTTGCTTAATTAAGAACTTATTCTTCCATCAAGGAACTGGTGTCGCAATGCCGGCTAATCGCCCAACACGTGATTGACGTTTGCATTTCTCAGTCCTCTCGGCCGTCAGTATATTAAAAGCTGGCAGCTCTGAAAAAGAACAAATGGCTTCACTAATGACAAACATTGTGCGATAACCTATTGATAGCAACTGGCCTGCTTGATGTGCACATATGTTATATGTGTTAACGGTAAAGCGTGGGAGAGCAGAATAAAGTGTGAATTTTATAATCAACACACACACACATTTATACTCACACATTCAAACCGCACACATATATGTATGCATGCATACATATATATATGGCATGCTGGAGTAGTGTGTGTGTGTAAAATATGTATATTTAGGCAGCATATCTTCATTCAAACATGTTTGGTTGAATAATCTTGACATATTATGTATATTTATTTTTGAGTATAGCAATAAAGTTTTAAAATGTCTATAAAAGCAATGTTTTGGAATTCTCAAATTGTATTTTTTTTTAAATTGCAAGTTCACTATTTTTAAAAGATTAATAAAAAATAAATAAATAAACAAGACCATGTTCGAATTCCAGTCGAATCCATGACATTCACTTCCGTACTATTACCCTTGGGAAAGGTATGAATCCTTCAGCTATGGGTAAATAGCAGGACAGACTGGGTTCTTGGATGGCAACTAGTCTAGGAAAAGGATAAGTCTCAATTGAAAACCCGCGGAGGGTCGTTTGGGGACCTTCTGGCACGTACTGCACCAGGTCTGTATTCAGCCCTTCAAAAAGTGTTGATGGTTCTGCACAAAGCCTTCATCACTATAATAAAGCCATATGCGTTGGTGTTTGCCTGTTGGTTTCTTGGAACTGAGCTTCTTGATACATCGAATACGACGGGAGAGTCCGCTATATATATTACAATAATGCTATTTTTACAGTGTTTCTCCTGTCTAGGAAACTGTTTAATTTTTTCTTAAATTCTCAATACACAGTTCAAAAAATCGAAAGTGCGGTGCTAGTTAATTATTTAAATTATTACAAACACCAATATTTTCCGCTACCGCTGTTTCCGACAATGACGGTTTCCTCAGGCAGTGATATATATATATATATATATATATATATATATATATATATATATATATATATATATATATTGCGTATATTTCGGCAGCATTGTTTCATTAAGACATGTTTCAATGAATAATTTAGGCAAATTTTGTCTAGTTATTTTTAATTGGATCTTCTCATATTCACGGAGAAGCTTCTTTGTATTATTTCTTTTATTAAAGGAAGAGAGAAAATTACCGTGTTGATACATTTACTGCGAGTACTTTCTACATTAACAGAATGTCATCATCAGAGTGTTGTTTTTTCTAAGACAATTTTCTAAGACATGTCTTAATGTATATATATATATATATATATATATATATATATATATATATGTGTGTGTGTGTGTGTGTGTGTGTGAGTGAGTGTAGATAGATAGATAGATAGATAGAATAAAAGTGACTAAATAAATTAGAAGATGGAAAACTCTAGTGACGCGTTTCTTTCTGAAAATAAATTATTCAAACTATATCTTCTTTTATGTGTCGTTTTTTACAGCAGCCGCGTGATCATGGCTCTCCACAACATCCTATATATTCTACCATCCACTTCCTCAGGCTCATTATGTGGGTTAATCCTTCTACCCCACTAACCTTCAACATTTCTTGATAATGTTAAATTATCTAAGACCTGTTTCCTCATTTTGTGTCCGTTATTTTCTCATTCTACTTATTTGTCTAGAAACTTCCTCATTGCACACATCCTCTGTCCATGATATTCCCAAAATTCGTCTCTAGAATCATATCCCTCTTTCTTCAAACCTTCTCATCGTCTGTAATAAAAATGCCCAGCATTGCTTGCCATATAGAATGGCTCATATTACGTCATAGTTCTGTACTCCTTTCTTTGTTTCTAACATTTTCATGTTTCTTAATACGCCGATTATATATATATATATATATATATATATATATATATATATGTGTGTGTGTGTGTGTGTGTGTGTATGTGTGTGTGTGTGTGTGTATTAAGGTAGCAATCCTTCTTTCTTGCACATTTCATTGAATACGACTGACAAGGTGCTTTGATTTATTTTTTTTTTATACAATTTCTCATTCTACTTATACTTTTCCTTTTCAGATAAAAAATTATATAAAACTACCCGGATGTACTTTTTCCGAGCGTTTCGGCTATACATTTAGCCATTTTCAAGAATTAAATATTTTAACTGTTAATAACAAATAGTTTGTTGCCTGTATTTATTCATATAATGTCTTCATTTTTCAAAACACGGTCAATATTTTGTGTCCATGTTCATAGTTGATATTATTGGGTATTTGTTTTTGTTTGTTTTTATTAATAAGGCTTCCATATTAAAAAAAAAATAAATTCCATTATATTTGAGTAGACACTGTTAATTTGTTAAACAGTACATTTATTTATTTTCCCCTACCGGCTTGAATATTCGAGAACTTTTATTAAAGAAAAATATGTGCTTTCCGACAGTATTCGAATCTGAGTTCCCCTAAAAATAACGTCGAAATAATAAAAATCTGTCAGATTAATAAATAAAATTTAATCCTTTTTCTTTATATACATGTATATATAAAATATTTTCAGATATAGTTTATCTGTATAGGAACGAAATAAATAAATAGATAAGAGGAAAAATTCTTCTCAGCCAACGCGTTTCGTTCTCTGAGGCTATTTATCAAAGCTAATGTATTTATTTTGTTGTATGTGTTTATACAAAATAACAGGGATGTCAATGGTTTATCAAAGCTTTTAAATTTAAGGACGTTCATGAATATCCATCAGGTTGTTGAAAGGTCAATCAAAACATGTCAAGGACACAAAGTAAAATAATTCAAAGTCTGGTAAGGAAAAAGTAGGCAAGTAAAAATAATGTCGTTTTTTGACGTTAAAAATATGTTAAAAACCGACAATATTTTTGCTCCAACCTAATATATATATATATATAATAAATTAGTATAGTTTAAATTGTGATCAGATTGAAATTTCTTTTGGATGGATTCATGTACTCTACATATTTAAAAACATGAGGTAGTGAATTTAGTTGTTTTCTTTTGAGTTTTCAACATTTTGGTGGCCGTGTATGTTGCCTTGGAAAGTATATATATATATATATATATATATATATATATATATATATATATATATATATTATGCGTTTCACTCCAAGCAAGGCGGAAAGCCACTAGCAGGCAAGGGGTTACAGAGAGTTGGAGCTAGAGCAAGTAGGAGTGATAGAGGAAAGGAGGAAGTGAAGGATAGGGGAGATAGATCAGGGAATCTGGAGACGTCGATTGATGTTTCATTTGAATAGTTGGAGATTATAGCTATCAGGGAAACAGGGAGGGAGTTCCACAGGTGAGAGGTGCGAGACATGAAGCTATTGGAGTAGAAGAGACGGCTACATTTAACAGTTTCGACAGTGAAAGGGTGTGAGCGAGATGCCAGCCTAGTAGAACGCTTAAATTCATGAAGTTTGGGAACCAGCGAAAGCAGCTCCTCGGAGCAGTTACCAGGAAAGTATTTGTAAAAAAGATTGAGGGAAGTGACGGAAAGTCTGTGAGAGAGTGTTGGCAGACGAGATGCCAGATCAGTGCCAATTACGTTGCATATCTGTCTCTGGATCTTATCAAGAACCTTGAGACAAACATATTGGGCACCAGATCATATATTGCAGCAATACTCCATTAAAAGGCGAATGGCTGATCTGTAGATTTGAAGGATATATATATATATATATATATATATATATATATATATATATATATATATATGTAGTGGAGGGAAAAGGGATAAAACACCACAAACACTGGTTATAATTTCTGATATATACCCTAATGAGTATGTCTCAATCCTCATAAATACGTTGGACACTATTGTAAGTGGGGGTAATATGCTGTTTAAGTAGTCCACCACTAGAAGTGGTTTACCTACTTCACGCCGCTGGCGAGTATTGTATTTTGTTGATGTTATAAAGATTACCATTTCATTTCCAAGCTCTGTTTTGGTTATTCCTCATTCAGTAACCCTTTCTAGGTTATAATAGTTTCCATCGAAACGTTAATGATTCAGTGACGCTTAACGTTTAAATTTAAATGTTAATATCTGATGTATCTAAATTTTCATATTAACATGTCCCAGTAAGATTTTTAACACTTTTATTTTAATAAAAATGACCTTTGGCTAACTAACTTATGTTCTCTTTGTATTTTGTTAAATTTTATTTTCATGTCGGTAATTATTTTAACAAAATTTGTTTTCATTTATTCAAATATTATGAATGTATTCTACACATTTAAACAACGTAAACTGAAGACAACTTTCTTTTGTGCTTTTTTTTTTGTTTCATTTTTAAAAAGAGCCGTATGAAGAAAATGATTTTCGTATAAGTAATTATTTGAAATGTTTGCTAAATAAAGCAACAAGAAAGCACTTTGATTTATTTTTAAAATTTAATTTTCTCTTTTTTTTTCTGGCATTTTCTCCAAGCAACATCAGTTCTTCATTTCATATTCGTAAATATACATACTGTGTATTTATTAGGAGCGCTGTAAACTTCCCAACACAACTCACCAAGAATGGATGAAAATTATAAATACTAATGTTTGGTTTTTAGTCAGATTTTTGGAAGTGGATCAAGACGATAATTTTTCAACACTCTTGTATATATACTGATGACTATTGCAATTTACAAAAGTATATATATATATATATATATATATATATATATATATATATATATATATATATATATATATATATATTAGAGATTTTTATGTTTATACATTCTTTTTATAGATAAAATATTTAAGTAAAAGTACTAATAACATTTACCGGCCTGAATGTCCGAGAAATTTTCATAGAAAATATTCGCCTATGAAAATTTATCGGACATTCAAGCCGGTAAATGTTACTTAAATATTTGTATCTATAGAAAGAATGTATAAACATAAAAATGTCTTTAAAATAATTATCGGATTTTGTCTATTTCATAATATATATATATATATATATATATATATATATATATATATATATGTGTGTGTGTGTGTGTGTGTGTATGTGTGTGTGTGTGTGCGTGCTTGGGCTGAAGTCCTTTCATAATAATTAATAATTGACTTGAAAAAAAATAATTATTTTTTTTTGTTGACGAATAAGAAAAGGTACGTCTAGGTTCAGTGTATCGTTATAGTCCAAATATTTGGGATTTCCGATTTTTAGATTGGTCTAATTTGTCATCCTACAGGTTTGCTAACAACCAGCCTCCCTCGTAAGGAATCTCTGTAAGGGTGCCGGTATCATTATCCAATATTATCACACACACATACACACTCACATATATATACGTATGCACGTGTCTATCGGCCTGCGTATTCGAAAAATCAGAATAATAATACTGTTTTGCACTTTAACTAAGTTAATTGTTGCAAACACACAAACATATGCATATACACCTATGTGTGTGTGACGTAATGCACAATGTTTAAAATAAAAATGGGGCGTCTATTTCAAATAAGTGTATCCACTAATAATAACGCGCGAAGTAATAATATTTAAAGACACACACACACATATATATATATATATATATATATATATATATATATATATATATATGTATGTATGTATGTATGTATTAGGCTGGTGCAAAAATAATGACGTAATAATGTCGTTTTTTGACGTATTTTTAACGTCAAAAAACGACATTATTCCGTCATTATTTTTTCACCAACCTAATATGTATAAACAACTTTGATTAAATTGACACAAGATAAGTCAGTTCAAGTTTTTTTATCGTATTTTTCCATTTTCTTAATTCTCACCAATAGGTAATCTGATAAACGTAATTCACACTTATAAAAGAAAACAGGGTGTATCCTCTAAAATAATCTTGAGTAATTATATATATATATATATATATATATATATATATATATATATATATATATATAAAAGTGAACATAGAAGTCAACACTTAGAGGCGACAGTCTGTTTCATGCTATATGCACTGATGATTGCATATAGCATGAAACAGACTGTCGCCTCTAAGTGTTGACTTCTATGTTCACTTTTATTATATTTACACACGCTCTATCTCTGATATTGAGCACACCTTAAGACTATATTTCTTTATATATATATATATATATATATATATATATATATATATATATATATATATATATATATAGTGCTGGTGTTAATAAAAGTACTCAATGTAATATAACAATTTTTTTTACGTATATATTAAAAAATATACATAGTATCCTTTACCGCTAGTACGACTCTGAGTTGGAAAATTGTTTATCATAAATCACTTAGATAACCCTAGCTTTTTAAACAGCAGGAATGAATTGAAGGTTACATGTAGGCATAAAAAATAAATATCTCCTTAAATACATTGATCCAGATTGGTATTTAATTTTTAATGTAAATTACGGTTTATTTTTTAATGTAAAATGCTATTATTTATTTTGAATATATGTTTATGTATTTTGATTAAATGAGAAAAACTAATCACCCTTTAATTAATTTATTTAATTTTTTAAAATAAAAATATGAATACTTACGACACAAAAATATATTTTCTTTTTTACATGTTAATTTACAAATATATGTGTGTATATATATATATATATATATATATATATATATATATATATATATATATATATATGGTTAAATAATCCAGGGATTTTTGCCTATTTATTTTTATTTTAATTCTCTCAAATTCACGGATTCATTTCTTTGTATTGTTACAAATTTGAGTAAGAAATACGCAATAGTTTTGGCTCTTTCTTTTATTTTCTCAAGTGCTTTCAATCCTATTCAGGATCATTTTCAGGGGTGGATTACTAAAACAAAAATTAATGTAGTTGATAATTGTGATTTTTTTTTTTCTTTGTAAATGCATTTCCTTTTACGGTTTGTAGGTTATTTACAACCGAAACATGTTTTAAATTGTATGAATATTTTTTCTTTTCCTGATTTAACCATTTCTTTTTTTTTTTTTTTTTTTTTTGTTTTAATAATTTTACTCATAACTCATATCTGAAAAGTTGGGTTCACACCTTTCCCAAGGATATTTGCGCGGAAGTGAACGGAACAAACTCGACTGGAATTCGATCTTGTCTTTGGATTTTCACGTTCCGAGCCGCTTTCACCATTTGCACGTCCTCGATGAAATGTAATAATATATATATATATATATATTTAATCCTGCATTGGCATATACATAAAATGTATAACAAAAATCTTAACAGAACTATCTTCTCACACATTTTAATGAAACACGCATTAAAGAGGGATTTATCCCGGAATACACCCCCCATATATATATATATATATATATATATATATATATATATATATATATATGTTTCATTAAAGACGACAGACAAGGTAATGCGATTAAGCTTTTTATTTAATTTTTCTTGTGTTCGAACAAGTGTTTTCTTTTCTGGACACAAAGTGTTTAGATACTGTTCAAATGTTCTGTAATTCCGAGCGCTTTCGACTATACTTTTATCTATTATCAAGGATGATTTTATTTTTACTTTTTAGCTGGATCTGTGGGTTGTGCGTATGTATCTAGAGTTTTAGGGATGTTTTGTTTTCTGAACTCAGCACATTGTGGCCGTGTTCGTAGTTAATATAATTTTTATTCTTTTTTATTGTTAAGGTTTCCATTTTTTTTTTTGTTTTTTTGTTTTTTTACATGCGCATGAGTTTATTATGTTTGTATTTTCTACTAGTATGTTTCGGAGGGAATCTGCTAAGTTTGTGTGTGTGTTTAAATGAGTTCTAATAGAGCTGTGATCGGCTCGGTGTAACGTAAACGATTTGGATACCCAGGTAGTGTGACCGGTGTAATAATTTATGAATTCACTTTGATCAGGAACACAGTTTCTTAAGGGGCACGGTTATGTCAAGGAACATCATAATTATTTTTATTTCTTCTGATGTGTTTTCCTCGTATGGCATGTTAACAGTCACTCAGCATCATAAGTTGTCTCATCACGCTGGTATTTTTGACTTTCTCTAAGTGTTGGCATTGCGTCTGTTTAGGGAATTTATAACGTATAAAATGTAACTTAGTCACTGTTTCATTCTATTTCTCGAGAGTGATCAAGGATTAGTTTGTTGTGTTTTACGGTATATCAACCTCAATGGGTAATTTAATGCCAGCAACTTTTTTCTTCTGATAATATTTTTTTTTGTTGTCAAAAATCTATTTCTGGTAATATTTTTCGTCAAAAATGTATAGCTGGTAATATTATTTTAAAACATGTATTGCTGGTACTATTTTTTGTTTCAAAAAGCGTATTGCTGGTAATAATTTTTTTTTTCAAAAATACATTGCTGGTAATATTTAAAAAAAAATACATTGCTGGTAATATTTTTTTTTTAAATATATTGCTGGTAATAGGGTTTTTTTTCAAAAATATATTGCTGGCAATACTTTTTGTTTCTTCAAAAACTTATTTCTGGTAATAATTTTTTATAAAGTATTTCTGGTATTAAAACCTATTTTTACACTTTTATAATACTTTTTACCTCACTTTCGGGGTTAACTATTTGTCTATAGCTGGGAGCCTAACAAGTGCTACCACCCCTGGTCTTGGTGGATCTGGGAACACCAGGAATTAAGAGGTGGTGCCACACTTCTCAAAACTTCCTGATCAGAGGCCTTGCTGTTGGACATAGTTTATCTTGGTACCCAGGACGCGGATGTAGTTTATCGTCTTAACCAGGACCGGGATGTAGTTTATCGTCATACCCAGGACGCTAACCAAGGATTGCAAAAACTTTCCGAAATATGTTTAAACAATAAATTATGCGTTGGAATTACAAGTTTTTGTTCTTTTTAATTCAACTTCACCAACGGAATTGAGCGTTTTTACAATTATATCAAAACTTGTTAAAATTAAATAAATAACTGCTTAACTTATCAGCTTTCTCTTTGGTTTCTCCCTTTCATTCATTGCTCTAACCGTTGGTTGTTTTTCTTTCTCGTGTCTGTCTTACTCACTTGTAACATTAACAATAGAAAATAAAAAGTAAAGGTAAAAATCCCCAGAAAAAATAGAAGAGATTCGATATTCAATAATTTAGTCCAAAGTCGATTTTCTCTTCTGGAATCGCCAAGCTCACAACTGCAATTCCTTTTTAAGCTGGCAGCTTGCCCTTGCTGCTTTTAAATTGGAAAAAAGATCTGCCATTGCAGTTTGCAAGCAGCCAAAATGGCGGTTGGTTTTCTCAACAAGACGCCCAGGGGTCATTAATATTTCACCATTCGCGGCTTTCAGATTATTGCTGAGATGCAAGTCATGGTTTGTTACACACGGTAGGACAGTGTGTTTTGCTGTTCACTGACTGAAAACATTACAGTCTTCGAACAGAACCAAGAATCTGCGGAGCATAAATTTGCATTAAGCTTCACCCGGAATAATCTATTTGGGATTTTGGTTGGTGTGTATTGGGTAGTGTCGGGAAAGTAGTTGCCAACACCCCTAAAGGACCTGCACAACAAAAGCAGTTTTGCTTGTCATGCATGTATATACAAGAAATTGCTATCCACGTTTATGACGATAAACTACATCCTGTAGTATGGCCTCTGATCAGGAGAGTGGACGTTTTGAGGAACGTGGAACTGTTTTTACGATGCCCACACTGATTCGCTTGGTGATAGATGTCAGGGACAAGCTATAGACAAAAAGTGAAACCTAAAATAAAATATTATGAAAGTATAAAACTACATTTATATACTAAAAAACACCAGCAATGCATTTTTCCATAAAAAAAAATACCAACAATTCATATTTATAGTAAAATGGCCCACAATACATTTTTAAAGAAAAACGACCTAATAATACATTTTATAGTAGAATGACGAACAATACTTTCTTGTAGCAAAATGATCAATAATGCATTTTTATAGTAAAATGACCAATAATACATTTTTTATAGTAAAATGACCAATAATACATTTTTATAGGAAAATGACCAGCAATATATTTTATAGCAGAATTTACCAACAATAGATTTTATAATAAAATGACCAGCAATACATTTTATAGTAGAATGACGAACAATACTTTCTTATAGCATTTTTATAGTAAAATGACCAATAATACATTTTTATAGTAAAATGACCAATAATACATTTTTTATAGCAAAATGACCAATAATACAATTTTATAGTAAAATGACCGGTAATACATTTTTATAGCAAAATGACCAGTAATACATTGTATAGTAAAATGACCAACAATACATTTTATCTATAGTTGAAGGCATTAAAATGTGAGCAAAATATATTTAGCTGATTCCATAAAATTGTCTTCAAAATATTTAGATTTCGGCATTACATAAACCATAGAGGCTTATATGCCGCAAAACGAAATTAACCAAACAACCAAAATGTACTTTCAGGATATTAATCCATGTAATATCCTACAATTTCTTAAGGAAATCAAGCCGTATTCCAAAATATAACTTCAACAAAACTCCATCATAAAACATACATATCACCTTCTCTAGTAATCATGACTACGCAACCCTATACATTCCCAAAGGTGAGTATCATCTGTCATTATGAAGTTTGTTACATGCAGCTCTTGCATGGGATGCATATAACCAACTGAACAAGATTTCAAACTTTATTCCAAATATAACTCCAATAAAGCTACAACATAAAACATACACATCACTACTTCTTGTAATTATGTTCACACCAAAAATGTATATGCACAAAAGCTGAGTATCAACTACCATGAATTCAATTGTGAAAGCAGAATAATATATATCATATTTTATTAAATTAAATGACCCATAAGAAGTTGATGTGCCGTTAAACAAACAAATCAAATGAAATATTTAGGGGATCAATTTGCAATGACTTTATATGGCAAAATCGATTCCCCTATTAACTTTTAGGAAATTTATTTAAAAGATAATATTCGTGATCAACCTTGCTTAATTAATCGTAGCCTGAAATAAAAATTGAAGAAATTATTATTTCTGGTCGCATTGCGTATTTTACAATGACCATATAATTATTGGCCGAGTAGATAATGTATTTATAAGAGAGAGGTTTGCAAGTGTTTACTCACTCACATTGTTTTCCGTTAGTATTAGCATTATGTACAAATATCTGGTAATAAAAGCGAGCATAAATACCATTTGGAAAAGGCATAAATGGACTCTCCCAGCTATAAATAGGACCAATCTAAGAGAAGGAAAAATTGAATTACAAAACTGTGGAGAAACCAGTTCAATATCATTCCTAAAGTGAAAGGCAGTTCATAAGTGTTATGGTAATTTACCGATGCACGAATGGACTATCCCAGCTATAAATGGGAGCAGGTACTGCCTTTTGGAGAAGGAAGTTTCCAGCAGTCAGCTCTGACATTCGGGCTGAACATTCTTGCTGTAACACACTCGTTTGTATATGTTTGCATTACTGTTTCTGTTAATATATTTGTTCAACTCGATTCCACTCTTGTGTCTTTATTTCTGGCCCTAACAAGGCCACAACAATAAGTAATACAGAAAAACAATCTGTGGCGAAATGTGCTCGCCTACGTCCTGAAAAAACATGGTATTAAAATAAAAACTGGTGCTGAGAAACCATAAATGCGAATTCTGCTTTTTATTTTATTTTGGCCGAGTCTCAGCACGAAATCTCTAATCATCCCAATCGATCAGAACTTCTTTGGGTTCATTCAGATTTTCAATGGCAACGTAAGTTTATTCAGCGGAGACACAGCTTGCCTGTTCCTCTGCTTTCATTCTGTAGATGGTTGCCATCAAACGATTTTTGATACACACATATATATATATTATATCTATAATATATATATATATATATATATATATATATATATATATATATATATATATATATATATTATGTATATAATATATATATATTATGACTATAATACATATATATATATGTGTGTATGTGTGTGTGTGTATATATATATATATATATATATATATATATTGTTTGCTTATTTGGGTAATAATCCTTTCATATTCACGAATATTTTTCCGTATATAAGGCAAGAAATGCATTGTAACCAGGAGAATATCTTTTATTTCCCAAATACTTTCCTAAAGCATAACTGTCAGTTATAGCAATCAAACGCAAAAGAAAAAAAAATCAATAATGGATAGCTACGCATAGTTTTTTTTTTTGCCTTACCAATTTGCACCCCTGATGATGATCTCAGAAAGAGATGGAAAGTACTTGAGAAATAAATGTGATTCCCACTGTTACAGTGCATTTCTTGCCTTATTTAATTGTAATATGCGGAAAAATTTTTCGTGAATGTGAAAGGATTATGATCAAAATAAGCAGACATAATGTTTGTAATTCATTCAATCAGACATACCTAAAAGGAAATTGGCTGCCTAAATACAAACCCAAGCGTATTTTTGCGTACATGTGTGTCCATTTGAATAAACAGAAGATATATCTCTTATGCTATATCTATACTGATCGATAAATATGTGCATCTTTTCAAGCTAAAAAGTGTATGATAAAAACGTACCAGCAATGTGTATTCGGATCAAGGCTAAAATCTGAATAATTGTAGTTTGACAGTATCTTTTATTCATATCAATTCATAGCGTCATTGTTCAGTTATCAGAATATTTTCATTGGGTTACTCTGATCTTACGCCACCTTTCAGATGAATTATGTATTCCACCACGATAAAAACGCTTCCAGTTTTGATTCGATGAATGCTTCGAAGAATTCAGCATTTTGCAACCACTGGCCAGAGAAGGAATATTGCCTGGAGCGAAAAAGGATAATGGTAACTGTGTGTGAGGGAGGGGATGTCACGTAAATACACCTCAGTTTGAAAGACTTTTCGACCTCTGCTACACCGCTACATGTTTGTTGCATTGCATATCTAAACAAAAGATATGCGTTTTCATGCAGCAAAATCACCGATCGATTTGTTTACTAAATACGATTATTTCTGTTCCAAAGCGTCGTTCAAACAAGCAGATGTAATAAATTCGTCGGATAAACCAAATAAAAAAAACAAAAAAACATGATTTTGAATCTCTCAAATGTGATATTACTCTTTCTTTAACCATGGATTTCGTCAATTATTGTCGTTGCGTAGTCCCTGCCTTCATCAAAGATCACATAATGATTGGGCACCTCGATGTGGTGTAATGGTTAACAAGCTTGTCTCGCTAGATCAATTACTACTGTGTTGTGAGTTCAATCCTCACTGGGTGCCACATACGTTCGACCTTCTGCCACATCTAAGTTACGCTTAGAAAATCAACATCACCTAATAATCGAGCACCTCGACCTGGTGTAATGGTTAGCAAGCTTGCCTCGCTAGATCAATTATTACTGTTTTCAGTTCGATCCTCACTGGGTGCCACATACGTTCGGCCTTGTGCCTCATCAAAGCTACGCTTAGAAAATCAACATCACATAATAATTGCTCTTGTCCCTCCCTTTCGCTGGTTCCTTAATTTGTACGACATCATAAATAATTGACTCTTCTGTTTTGATCACTTGAAAAGACAAAAGACATATGAAAGACGCTACTTGGTTTCAGTCAGAAAATGAAAGAAAGAAAGGAAGATAGAAGTGTTTCTCTTTAATAATAATAGATGGCCACTCGTATTCGAGAATATCCGTCTACTAGGGCCGCTCGCTCAGGCGCATTTGTGTTTATTCAATAGAGAATCTACCTGTGGTTTATACTGCAACTATGCTGAGCAGATCTTAATTACAGTTTTTGGGAGAGGGCGTGTTTAGCACACTCAAGCCCTTGCTCACAATGACTTGTAACTTCGTAGCTATCGAACTGTCCCTAAGTGTTCCAGTTTCACTCACGACCCGTAGTATGGTTTTCAGTGATCGTCCAAACAGATTGTCTAGACTTCCTGACAAATCACCACCCCGGGTCAGGGTGGTCCTGGGAACACCAGCAATTAAGAAGTGGTTCTATGCCCCTCAAAACCTTCGGATCAAAGTCCTTGCTGTCGGATGTAGTTTATCGTCTTAACGCGGATGAAGTTTATCGTCATAGCCAGGGCGGATTTAAGTGTGGTATCATTAATACAATAGATGGGGTATTTTCTTTCATCGTCATGCTAGATCCAATAATGCAATGCCGTATTTCTTTCCAAACAATAATCAAGAATAACATTTGTAACTTTTCAACTCAACTAAAAAAAAAACTTTATTTCTTTTTTTTTTATTTACGTTATTTTCTTATTTTTATGTTTTCAACTTTTTTTTCACTCATATATTTTACTTATATATTTACTAATGCTGATTACTAATTTTAAAAGTAACTTATTGTTTTATTGATTCAATAAAAAGAATTCAATTACAACTGCATTTTTCTCAAAATATTATGCCGGAAATTAGGATGCGTCTTATATACTGAGGCATCTTGTATTCCGAAAAATACTTTAGGCTCGGAACAGAAATATCACCTATTTCCTGAACGTAATGTGTACGGGGTTCATACGAAAATAACGGCAGTATATCGAATGCCGATTTTCAAGGATTGGCAAAATTTTACGATCCTCCTCTTAACACACAGCCCAATGCCACTCTAAGCTATACTAATATACCGTGAATATTTGAAGTTAATGCCCACACATTTACATACTTATATAATTACGACGTGCTAATATCACTTCATTCTTTCTTGCATAATTTGTTTTTCTTTCTTTTGGCGACAATTTCAAATCCTGCTCGCTGGCGTAGCCAGGCAAACATCAAACACTCTATATTGGATTATTTTCCAGTAACATTTTTATATATGCAATTTGCTTTGTAACTAGCTGGAATATGTGCATATTTTTTCTCGTGTCGGCGGACATTGATATTCCAAGTTGTTCATGGTTTTATAACTGGGCTTTTTACTTACGACTCAGCAAAAAAACAAGAAAGAAATAAAATGAAATAATAATGAAATAAAAACGGAATAAAACCTCCTACTGGTATCCAGCTTGTCGCTACATAAAAAAAAAATGATTAAAGCCTAAAATAACGCATGCGCACTTCAGGCTTGCATTATATAGGTCTGCAAAAAGTAGATCAAAACTTTATCGGAGATTTGAAATACGTTTTATATATTATATACATATTCATATTTCCAATAAGTTTATGAATGTTTGCATCGGCCTTTGTCTTTCTATAGATATATATATATATATATATAGATAGATAGATAGATAGATAGATTGAGAGATAGTCAGAGAGAGAGAGAGAGAGAGAAGAGAGATATCGACAGATTTCGAAGTTTAATGAAATATAAAATGTAAATAGTGAATCATCTCACTCTTTTTCTTTCTATTTCCCATATATATATATATATATATATATATATATATATATATATATATATATATATATATATATATATATATATATATATGTGTGTGTGTATGTATGTGTGTGTGTGCACGCGCGTTTATATATATATACTTTTGTGTGTATGCAAATATACTTGAATATCTTGTGTATATACATATGTATATATATATATATGTGTGTGTGTGTATGTATGTATGTATGCATGTATGTGCGCGTATGTCTCTTAATGTGTTGCGTTAATACATATGTATTCAAAACCATATCAACGCTTCCATTAAGTTAGATAAATAAAATAAAAAAAACAAGTTAAAATAGAAAGTATTTTACCGTGTATAAAAAATACTTTTTTTGCTAAAAGCATTCGTAATTGTATAAAAAATAAATACAATATGTATCTCTATGCACGCACACATACACACACGCACATATACATACATACATACATATATATATATATATATATATATATATATATATATATATATATATATATGGTTACATATTATATATATATATTATTGGCATAAGATATAGATATTATTTATATATAATTGGTGAATATATATATATATATATATATATATATATATATATATATATATATATATATATATATATATACATATACACATATATAGGTACTGCCAAAGATTCACTAAAAGATGATTATCCATGAGAAAAAAAATACTTAATAAAATATACGTTTTATCGTCAGATTCATTCTGTTATTATTAAAAGGAAAGATCAAAGGATTTTTTTTATATAAAAATTAGCTTCTTAATCTTTTTTAGAACCTTCGAAATTTTGAATAAAATCTTGTCTTTCAGACGTCAACCTGGGTTCAGAAATTAATACGGGAAATTCGAGCGTCTTTTTACGATGAAAAACACATTGACTTAGAAATTCTTATGAAAATAAAGATAATTGTTTTATTTTAATGTAAGTTTCAGGACTCATTTAGAAATGAATGAAATTAATTTTGCAATGATTCTTTTTTTCAGAAACTCTTCTTAAAAGTTTTTTTTTTTTTTGCATCTGTCACCCGTCCCCTTAACTTATTTAATTTTATAAAATTTCGAGAAATTCTTTTTTAGAGCTGTTAATATTAGTTATAACGAAAAGTTTTCGGAAAAATTAAATCATCATTTTTCTCATCTAGCAGGAGCCTCAGTTACAGAAAATCTGACATTATTTAATTAGAAATCCTTTTAATTGCTTATATGAATAAAATATATTCTTGACACATTTTTCGATGAATAATGAATGATTATACTAATTATTTTCATTTTTTTTTTTATTTTAATTAGAAGTATTAGGTTGGTGCAAAAATAATTTCGTTTTCTCACATAGTAACATATGTTAGAAAACGAAATTATTTTTGCACCAACCTAATATTTATAAATTTTAAAATCTTTTAAAATTCTCTATTTTTTAATACAATTCAGAAATATCTTTCGCTTTGTTTTTTTTTTTACACACTTAGAGTGCACGGAAAGCGTTTAAGAAAATATATACAAACCATTTGTTATCATTTCACATCGAAAGATATGAGTATGTTTCTCAAAATGAATTTGACAATAAAAAATAAGACCAAAAAAAAAAAAAAACATTTGTTCAATAGTATATAATAAAAATTGATGGAAACAAAGGAAGACAGTGGAATCTACAACTGATAGAATTTAATAACGGGAATAACCTTATAAGTAACATCAAAATATTTATAACTGTCGACACACTGATGCATTTTTTTTTAAAATCGATGTCACACCATGCAAGTCAGTGAAGCCACTATGACACGAGGGGTTAGCACACGAAACATTAAGAATGAGCGACAAGTAGTAAGAGTAACCAAGAAGACATTAGATAGAGACTGCCATTGCATTTAAATTTTTACAGATTAAACTTGGCTGGAAAGCATGGAGTCGGAAAAGAGTACCACGAGCGAGAAAAGAAACTGTTAGCATGTTCACTTATATCTAGCTAGCCCATCTGTAAATGGATGAGATCTTTGTCCCTCTATTTACATTATTCGGACTATTTTCCTCATCTTTGTTGCCATATTTATCACAACGATTCCGCCGTTGTACACCCCGGCCTTCTTCAGGTAGTTGGAATGTCGAACTGAACCCTTTATTTCGCTCACTGGGGTAGACTGTTCTAGTTTCACGTGCCATGACTAATGGATGTCCGTTATCAGTTATCTCCTGTTAATTCGCCTCTCCAAGTTCTCCACCACATTAACCAGGTATTGAACTCACACTCTTAAGGAATCAGCACATATGCTAAGCCAATAAAATCTCCTGAGCCGAAAAAGCATAGAAATGAATACAATATGGGAACAGGTAATAAGAAGTGCCAGAGAACAACGAACATTGCAATATGAGCTCTGGTAAAAACATTCAATGACAATAGCAAAAAATTTCAATATGAGCACTGGTAAAATGGTTGCTGAAAACATTAGGTTTATAAAACCCAGAAATTCATACATAGATGTTCTCAAGGACACATGGATAAAGGCGTTGTTAGATCCAGTGACAGGATCCAAAGAGTGTGAGTTCAATATCTGGTTAAGGCGATGGAGAACTTGGCGAGGGGAATTAACAGGAGATAACTACTAACTGATATCCATTAGACACGTGGAACTTGAACTGAAGAAGAAGCCTGCAACGAGTGATAAATATGGCAACAATAGTCCGAATAATGTAAATATTGTACATAGATATTGGCTCCAGTCTAGTACTGCGTTTAAATTGAAAAAAAAACCGAGGTACCATAGCGAAGAGACCAAAATGGGGAACGGGGAAAAAGACGGTCTTCTTCTGTCTTAAATTTAAGTCAGCCACAATCACTGACCCAAACCTTGGGTATGACGATATACCACACCCGGCAGCAAAGCATGCGATCGGGAGATTTTGAAGAGTGTGGAACCACTTCATATCGCTGTTATTCCCAGGCCCACTCTGAGTCAGGGTTGTAGCATCTGTTAGAGTCCCAGCTATGGGCAAATAGTTAAACTCCAAGCTGAAGTCAAAACACTATGAAAGTATAATTCTTTTCATAGTAAAGCTAAAAGCAATACATTGTCCTAGTAATAGGGCACCTTGGCCTGGTGAAAAATGTTAAAAAAGCTTGTGTCACTAGAACAATTACGACTGAGTAGGGAGTTCGATCCTTACTGGGGACACCATACTTTCGTCTTTGTGCTACATCTAAGCTACGCTTAGAAAATCACCATCGTCATAGTAATAAAACTTATCAGCAAAACTTTTCTGTAAGGAAAAAATATACCACCAGCAACATATTTTTGTAACAAAAATAAAATTACCAGCAATACAGTTTTTGTAAATGAAATTACTAATACTACCAAGAAAAAAATTAAATGACCCATAAAGAAAATGATATGCTGTAAAACAAAACAAACCAAAATTAATAAAAACAAAAATGGATCACATAATATGATTTCTTAAAACAGTAGTCTTATACCTAAAAATATAAAACGGATATGAATCAATAAAACTTCTCTACAAAATGTATATCTGAAAACAATACAGAAATGAAACCAGACTCTCTACAAACCCACTTTACAAAAATGCGTCAATAAAACCTGATCTCCTACAAACTAATGTCTTACAAAGAATATATAGCCCGATAAATGGCGTGTGTTGTTCATGTAACTTAGCCTGTGTTACGTGTGGTTGTAGTTGATAGAGAATTCCTTTTTTTTTAACTTTTTTAGACTTAAAATGAAATGAATAAAACATGCAACAATAACAAATAACAATGAGACTTTGAGACACATGTTGAAATTTATGACAAGAATATTTATCTTTTGTTTCGTGATATTAATTACGATATTGCTTTTGTGTGTGATAAATGTGCTCAGGGTTACTGTCTTTTTTTTTTGTTTCTTTAAAATTTTGGGCTTCTGCTCTTTTTATATGCCATGTCATTTCAGGACTTAGGTGATCATCGCTCTCCAGCTCCCTCTATCCCTTGCAGCTCTCGACAAGTTCCATCTCTCTGCTTCTTCTCCCAGACCACGTTCTGTCATCCACTTTCTTAAGTGCGTCAGTCCCTCTTTCCTCATTATATGTCCCAGAAACTTCAGCTGCCTCTTCCTGTTATTAAGTATAGGCCTCCTCCTGTTTGCACTCTCTCTAAGACCTCATCGTTGCTTACACGCTCGGTCCATGATATCCTTAGCATCCTTCTGCAAAACCACATCTCTGTCGCCTGGAGTCTCTTCTTCATCTTTGAGGAAATCGTCCAACATTCGCTGCCGTAAAGAAAGACAATTGTCACGTAACAGGTCAGTATTCTTTTCTTTGTTACCAAAGATATCCTCCTGTCACGCAGTATTCTGCCCAACTTTTTGAAATGTGTCCTTGGATATTCCAATACGCCTACGGATCTCAGTGTCGCACGTACCGTCCTCAGTCAAGACGCTTCCCAGGTCTTTAGTCTTTCGCGTCTGCTTCATTCTAGTTTTCCAGACCTTCAGATCGCATTTCGGGCTCATCCTCTCACTGACGGCCATGCACTCCGTTTTCTTGTAATTTATGCCTAGTCCTTTCTTCTCACTCTCCGTCGCTACCTTCCGAAGGAAATTTTGTAATATCATTTCCGATGTCTGCTGTCAGTACTGTGTCATCTCCGTATCTTGTGTTGTTAATATTGTGGCCGACAATGCTAAATCCCGGTAGGGTTTCCAATTCTCTCAGGATTGCCTCACTGTATTCGTTGAACAGGTCGGGTGAGAAGATGCATCCTTGCCTTACCCCCCCCCTTTCTATTTTTCTGTATTCAATTTGCTGCCAGTATAGGTTCTTGATTATTTTAATATAACTCCCGAATATATCGAGATTGCTGAGTAGTTCCATCAGATCCTTGTGGCGTACTTTGTCAAAAGCCTTTTCGTAGTCTATGAAACATAGGTACACGCCCTTCTGCATTTGTATCGCTGTTTCTGATAACATTGTGAACATGAATATCACCTTCCTTGTTCCAGTGTCTTTAACGAACCCGCACTGTTCTTGTCCTATCTCTGGATTGATTCTGCTACGCGTTCTTACTTGTTTATAATTGTTCCGAGAATTTTGTGATTAAGGGAAGCTTTTGTTACCGTCAACTCTGGATTTTCACGGAGCGAAGGGAATGCGTCTTGTTGAGTCTGTGTTGTTTTTTTGTTTTTGTTGTGGATTCCGAGATGAAATTCAGTCTCCAATGAATGACAAACGCAAGAAATAAAGATAAGAAATTAAATGTATTTACACAATAATACAAAGGGTAATTCTGTTAGTAAATCCAGGAACGCGGTTAGTCGTAATAATAATAATAATAATAATAATATATATACTGTTTCGAAGTAGGAATTCCTTAGAGTCTACGTGCTTGTAACTGACTTCTACAAGCGGTTACCTCACACTATTACTCTACCTCCAACTCAATCACAAATTCTGCTCACTCTACCAATCTCTCTATCCATTACCGTATATTCTGACTGGGTATTTAACGGCAGCAGTCCAAGTAACAGTCTGGTCGAGTCCACTTATATGAAAAAGGGGTGGACCCCATAACAATTTTTTTTTTTTTACTACCGCTACTACTACTATTCTTGCTTGTGGTGGAAAGGTTGTTTTTAGAATTATGAAATTTCAGATCTTTATTTCTAGAAGGATGACATATCATTATCATTATGAATCATAACTGGTGGAAAAGTTGCGCCTTTCGTACAGTGGAAAAGTTGCGCCTTTCGTACAGTGGAAAAGTTGCGCCTTTCGTACAGTGGAAACGCTATTTTTGAATGATGAAATATCACCATTAATCATGGCAAATACATATTCTATTCATATGAATATGTTCTATAATGTCTTGGAATTTAATAACCTATTGAGGTTGATATGCTCTAAAACAAGATAAATCCAAACCAAAACCCTAGCAATTTTGTGCAGATGGAATAAAGAAGGGAAATGAAAATAAGACACTGATGTCGAAGTGAACGGACATGTTTTTTTCATTGCTCAAAAAAAGCGATATCGTATTTTAAAAGTGAAGATTTGATTTTTTTAATTATCCATTTATTCTTATATTTTCTTTGTTTATTATATTGTAATTTTATTATATTAATATGTAAATCTGTTTCATTATTAAATTACATATTTGTTTATTTTTAAGTCATGGTATACATCAATTAAGAGAGTCTGACGTTATATTTATTTTCGTTCTGGCAACTCCTGCGACGCTGCCGATGCCAAGCTGTATTAGACTCTAGATTTCCCTGTGGCTTGAGAAGAGAGACGTACTGCACGGGAAACCGTCGATCTCTCATAAAACCCTATCCAGGCCTGTGCCCTGGAGAGGACACTCCAGTCTCGCCTTCTTCATGGGGAACCGGCCACCGGCAAGAATGTACGAGGGAGAGCTCATCTTCGCTTCAAGAACGTCAGCAAAAATGACATGAGGATGTGCAAAGTTGGGAAAACGTCGCCAGCGATCGCTTACGGTAGAGACACGATTTCCATCGAGGGCTGGAGCGAGGAGTGATAAAACAGAGGCTTGAAAGAAAAAAACACAGAAAAACAAAAACAAAAAAAAAACAAAAACAAAAAAAAAACAAAAAAAACGGCGACATCACGGGTGGAGGAGAGCGTCTTCACATGCATCCGTTGCAATCAAGATTGTCACTCCCGTGTGTACCTATATAGCCATAACAGCTTCTGCGAAGACATAAGCAGCTGCGGCATAACTTTGGGGATGCAGATATATGGTACCTCGAGACTGACGGATGCCATATATACATATTGTTAAGAGTACTGGAAAGGCATGATCGCACACGTCATATAGAAGAATGATTTTCTCTGCATCTGATGTAATTCAACAGGCTTTTTTTTTTTACTTGGAATTATTAAAACCTGCGTAAACTATTAATGACCCGATGGACAGTCGTATGCGCCTCATCCCAAATCATGCCAGGATATACATTGCACTTAGTGTGACGTCGGAGAAACTATGTGCATCAATGGTTGACATGTTGACATGAAAGCGCCCTCGTCACCAAGTCACCAAGTGCAGAACAGTGCAGATCAGCGCGGCGCTGTATGTCAGTGGCGATCCCGACATGGGAAATCGTGATGAGCATGCGTCAGTTTGACAAACGCTTACCCAAAAGAGAACAATAGCCAAGACATCTGAGACGAGAATTTAGAGTTCATATACAGAGGAGGGGCCCCGGGGGTGAAGGCTTGTTTTTCATTTGATCAGCACGATGATTGTAGTAAAAAAAAAATAGCATTTTTGAAGGATGCCTTGTGTCAGAAATAATCGTACTTACTTAAGAAATCAGTCGGTTACTTTACTGCAAGAAAAAGGACATTATTCGTTTAGAAATCCAATACAAACATTTAGCTGAATTCGGCAGGTCTTTGCTACTGCGGTGTATTCACCAGATACGTCACCCCTACACCCAGGTTATCTTCTTTTTTTTTCCAGGCAATATTACTTATCTGGACAGTGGTTCCAAAATTCTAAACATGTCGAAAAATTCTTCGAAACATAACGAATCAAAACTGGAAGAGTTTTTTTTTTTTTTTTTTTTTATCGTGGTGGAAAATAAATTCCTTGAAACATAGAGTAAGGTCAGAGTAATCCAATGAAAATACTTTGATGACTGATTAATGACGTTATGACTAGATATGAATAAAAGATAAAGGTAATAATTCTGGGAGCTTTCGATCAACCAACCAGAACGATAAATGGTTATAGTACCGACTGATCAAATCTTGGTTCTATTATAAGGAAGGGAGGAGTCCGATGTATAAACAAATTGACAGAATGTAGATATAAAACTGACATACGAACAAATAGGAAAAATAACTATGAATACAGGAAGCATCAAACTTACTAAAGTCATTTAGTAAGTTTAGATTAGACATGACAATTTCTGAAGGGAGGCTAGGTCGATAGACTAACGAATTAATCTCAGCGAGATAAACTTGCAGATAATAATATTATGCTTGGTGACTAATTATAGGCATTAAAAATCAATGCATATACAGTGTAACCCGGATATAAGAGACCCTGATATATGATAAACCCGGATATAAGAGAGATTGTCTCTGGTTCCAAAATATAGCCTGTGTTAATGTAAACAAAATAGACCAAACCCGGATATAAGAGAAACCCGGATATAAGAGACTTATTCTCAGGTCCCGACAACTCTCTTATATCCGGGTTACACTGTATATATATATATATATATATATATATATATATATATATATAACTATTAACCTAAAGAGCATTGGTCTGTTCATTTACAAACCAAAATACCTAAGGTTTTTCCGGACGAGGTATAATTACTTATATTTATAAGATTATTATTATTATTATTATTATTATTATTATAATATATATATATATATATATATATATATATATATATATATATATATATATATAGTGAGAGAGAGAGAGAAAAAGAAAGAAAGAAATAGATAGATAGATAGATAGATAGATAGATAGATAGATATGAATAAACTGTGATAGATAGATAGATAGATAGATAGATAGATAGATAGATAGATAGATAGATAGATAGATATGAATAAACTGTGATAGATAGATAAATAGATAGATAGATAGATAGTGGGGAATGGAATAGTTTTGCTGATATATCGGAAAATCTGAAAGTATTTGCAAAGTGAGCGTCGTCACGCATAAATTGATATGTGACTATCAGAGGAGAAAAGATTTGATATTTTCCAACTGAAACTTCTCCCGCTTCTTCGTTTTTAATTTTATTCGCATTGTGATTTTCCCGTTTCCTGTTACTTTGAACATTCTGCTGCCATTATCCCAAAATTAGATTAAGAAAACCAATTAATACGAATGAATATTTCCCCTATGTCATTATTTTGTGCTGAGAAGAAAAAATCGCGCCAAACACATGCATAAAGCAAGATCCGATATTTTGAAATTGCACATTTACAAATACATACGTATACGCGCATAGATAGATAGATAGATAGATAGATAGATAGATAGATAGATAGATAGAAAATATGCTCACTGAGATAGAAAGAAAGAAAATATGCTCACTGAAATAGATAGCTAGATAGATCGTGTTGTGGATTCCGCGTTGAAATCCGGTACACATTCCGGAAAATCCTCGTTGAAAACACAACTATAGTTAAATATGAAAGCAATAAACAAAAACTAAAAATTCTTGAAGCTATTTACATAAAACATTTAAAACCTAACCTGAACAAAATAAACTATAAAGTCTCCACAAATATCCTTAAACACCTATAATTAGTAACAGAAGCCTTTGCTTTATACCAACGGTTTCCCATACTTAATACTTCTCGTTTACACTCTCGCGTGGTTATGTGTGACGTCATGAGCTGCGGTGCGATTTTCGTTTCCAGCATCTTAATATGCACGAGTTTGTCGTTGCTTGGAAATATTCCATGTAAGCAGAAACAGACTATTATCACTGTTTTGTTCCGTGTATTGCTTAATATATTGTAATGTAATTGTCATATTTGACAATTGCTTAGGTAAGCCGAAACTTAGATAGGATTAAAAAATAAGTATCAATATTGTGATTTTCTTTCTTCGTTTAATAATAATGTTATTAAGCTTATCAGACGATATGAAAAGAATTTACATAAAATAAACAGACAACACGTGTCTATATTATTTAATGAAACATGCATCAATATATATATACATATACATATATATACATATACATATAGATAATCGTATACATACAAATATATATACATATATATACATATATATATACAAATATATATATATGCAAATATATAAATATATATATATATATATACATATTTTATAATAATTTTCTTTTTAAAAATATGATTCCATCGCGACACAGAAAATATCTATGTTTCAAAAAATTGTTGACAATGTGCCGAGCGTTCCTTTAAACGTGAAAAATATCCGTTATTGAATTTTTTCCTCTATGCTAAAATGTCAAGGTCACGCTTGCATAAAAGCATGAAAAAACTGTTTCTTTACAGGCATTTCAGAACATTACTTCAGTATTCATAGTTGATTCGGTTCAGTGCCGGCTTTATTTTTTTAATATGAATTCCTTCTAGTATCTGTAATCGAAATTTGTTGTTTTCATGATGTAGGATAGTTATCCTGTCGATTAATATCATTAAGAACTGAAAAGAAAAACGCATTGTTTGACAATGCTTAACAAGATACGTACGTCTTCTTCAAGTTATATTTAAAAAATGTTTCAAGTAAAAAAAAATATAACTTGAAGACATATATACCAAAGTAAAAATCATTTTCCTGAAACGCGTTTCGTTCTTTAGTACTTCATTGGACTAAAGTAATGTTTACGTTGATTAAACTACGCATGCGCATGAAGTAGAGGCGACGCTGAAATTTGAATTCAATTTTTTTTTATCATATGTTTTCGGATATATAGTCTAGCCAATAAAGTACATCACAAGACTTCAATATTAAATAAACAGTATTTAATTCAACTGCATATTAATACGTAACACAAACAGAAAAGGTAAAAGTCAATCAAGCTTGTTGCCAAATTCAGTGAATACCTTCGTAGTAGCGCGGCTTGCTTAAGAGTCACTCAACAACTGGTAAGTAACCAATAGTCAACTCATAGTCTACTATAGTAAGCAGCCTGGCATCGGCAGCTACCGTTTTCTTCGTTTCTTTTCCTTTTTGTTTATATTTTTATCACTTTTGTAATAATGTTAATGTTGCAAGAACAAAGGCGCAAATTTACTGTAGATGGTGTAGATTTATATGTGGATGACAATATATATGCTCCTGAAAAATTTTATTTAAGTTGAGCTCTCTGGGGAGGAAGTGAGGGTTTGTAAAAAGTGACTATTACGGCTAATAATGCAAGACTCTTCGATAAATCGAATCGAGTTCTCTCACTGTGTGTTTTTCTAAAAAATGAATATTCTTGAATTCGAAATGAATATTCTTGAACGGCTTAGTGGTAGAATCCCTGACTGACACCACTTCAGTCGGGTTTCAATCCTAGCTAGTGGCAACCGAACGTCTAGCCACACAGATGAGCTGTGATACAGCGAAACAGTCTATATATATATATATATATATATATATATATATATATATATATGTGTGTGTGTGTGTGTGCGCGCGCGCTTTATCCTTGATATTGAACAGTTTTTACCAATAAATATAGAATACCTTAAAACTATATTTATATGATTGATATATATATATATATATATGACAAAGTGGAAGGCACTTTTGTTTGACCCGTTTCGTCCTTTACGACTTCATTTGACTGAAGTGATGTTTACGATGTTGCGGCTACATCTGCACAAGGAGAAGGGGACGCTGAAAATTTAAATTATTTCATATCTCTTATTTGCATTAGATCTTCAAATACTCAAAGGTAGTACATTTCTCAAATGGTGAATTAGTTTGTTTATTTTTAATTTTACTCGTGGTTTTACATATGAGATGTTAAATTTCTGTACACCTGATTTGATTACAATATTAAAAACTTGTGTAGAATCAGCGACCAAATTTTCGAAAAATCCATAACACTAGAATGGTGTTCAGTATGGTCGGAAATTTCTGAACAACCCAGAGTTGAAACTAAAAGGACATATACTTAAAATCCGAAAGAGATATTTGTAATTTCTGTTGTATATGAGGGTAGAAGGCTCGTAGAATTTGATACAGACGGGTACATATCGAAACCTAGATGGACACAGAGAAACAGCGAGTTCCCTACAGCGAGTACCCTACATAACTAGGTTGTGTCAATGGATGCGAAAACATGGGCTCGGCGATATAGTAGAAAGACAAAAATTGCTAGGCAATAAAAATGATGCGAAATTGTGGAGGGCCATGATTACTCTTGTTCTGAAGAGAGGCTGCACGTAGAAGATTAAAATATTGTTAGTAAATATCTATGGGAATTCAGTAGCTGTTCGATTCCACATAATGTGTACAACTCGAAAACACACGCACACATAAACACACACACATATATATATATATATATATATATATATAGATAGATAGATAGATAGATAGATATATCATGAAATCCATTGTTATTTTTCGCATTTTTGCCTTTGGACACCTATTTTAGCACATTGTGCATTTATTTATCTTTTTACATTTGTTTACTTTCGAATTGTCACGTTCTTGTCTCGTATCCCTCTCGTATATTCTGGGTAAGGTGGGTCGTTTATCTTGTTTGGCAATCTCTCTTTCATTCGGCGTGTTTCCGCTTCCTACTCTGCAAGCATGAGTTCATTCGATTCTTTCACAAACTTGTTTATCACAAAACCACAATTTCCTTTCATGATCTATTAACTCATCTTTCTGTTCACCATGAGTTAGTTGCAAGGTTGCGTTAGATATTAACAATTCATTTTTTTGTTTTTGCTTTTGTATTCCTTATTCTTTCTTTCAAATCTACGCTTTTAATTAAACCAATACACCACAATAAATACGTTTCCTTACGTTAAAAATTTTCATTCAGAATGAATTTATTTTTTTTTATTCAATCTAATATTTACATTCGAAATAAACTCGTTAAATGACAAAAGATGTAAATTGTGAAACGTCCCACTTCTCGAAATACGCGCCATATTTCATTTTACCGTCCACTTACTAATTACTGCTTATCTAAATTCCTTGTTTGCTAAAATCCTGCATGTTTTAAGTGTGCTTCTAGACTGGCAACTAGGTTTCACTGTTTTAATATTGAACTACCTAGATGCGACCGACATTTCTACTATTAACAGTTTTTTTTTCTCGCACTTCCCACCTGTTGAAAACTCCATTCTGATTTCTTGCTTCCCTGAAAACTCCAATCTTCAAAAATTTAAATGCAACTTCACGCGCTATCTTCCGTCTTCTTGAACTTTATTCCTTTATCGTCATTTCCTCAATCCATCTTGTTATAAATCTTCTTTTCTTTCACTTTCACTTTCACTTTCACTTTCTGTAAACCCCCACGCTCTAGTGGCATTGTCGCTTTGGTTAAGATGAAAAAAAATTTTCGTTGCTTTTTCATAGCAAAAATGCTTAACCACTGTGTGACGTCACCCGGCCTCTCTGCCCCCGTGCTATCCCGTGACGACCAATGTGACTCGGTATTGGTCGCGGCGCCAAATCTGACGTTCTAAACCTTGGCTGATTCGGATGCGAATCTGGTTAGATTCGGTATCAGCTTTGTCGTTCCCAGCTCGCCTCCAACGTCTGGATACCGAAGTAACTGCTTTGATTTCTAGCCTAACCTACCCACGTTGTGATTTGATCTTAGGTAGACGAAATCAATCAGTCGCCGGGCCGTAACGCAAGCCGAATTCGAGCAAAGGTGACATCGCACAAGTATATGTAAAAGAAAATAAAGTAACAACTCGAAAAGTTCAAATGTGTTAAAAAAAGAATAACAAATATCTTTATATCTGGTTACTGAATACAGGACTGCGTCTTTCTCCCAACCCGCTTCTATGGATTCGTGACACTTTGTGTTTGTTAGGCGAGTCTTAATATTTTAAGTGGTTTTTCAATAAACTGGTTTTTGGTGTCTTCAGGCGATATTCGTAAAACTTGTTTTGGTGATGTGAGTCTAAGTCATTCTTCAAAAATAAATTGTTCTTGGTTAGAAGTCGAAGTCGGAATGCGAGGATCTTCAGTCAGCTTCCTGCGAGGCTGGTCTCAGAGCTCACAGCTCAACTCTGTCTGCGTCTGCGTCTGCGTCTTCTCGGAACTCTAACTGCAACTCTCCAACTGCCGTCTACTCGCTGTGACTCTGTTTATATGGACGCCGACCAAAACCGGGTGTGGGTCTGTCGTGGTTGGGGTTCCTCGATAATTCTAAATCCACAATAAGGATTTTCTTTGTTTTTGGACAGGAAAATTTATCACTTTCCATTTTTGGAAGTCCAGTAGTTTCTGTTCCAGTGGGGTTCTTAAAGGATCTGTCCTCCCAAATTCCTCCTTTCTCATATTGGTATCTCACACCAATCCCCTCAGAGGGCGTCAACAGGTTTCCCTTGGTATCTCAACAGGCCTCTCCTCCTTCTCATATGTTTACCTTTGCCCACCGCTCACGCCACCACTCAGTCAATGACGCTCGGCAGCGCGGATGTTTACAATTGTCGCTCAAAGGGAAAAAAAAATATCTTCCTTTTTTTTTTCTTTTCTTTCTTTTCCCTACACCAGACACCTACGACTCGTAGTGTGGTCCTTAATCTCTAACTTAACCGAATGTCATCTGGAATTTATCAACGAGATTTTCACCAGCGTCAAATGGGTGGTTAACTGGACGTCTTCGCACTCTGTCGCCAATTATCTGCCCCGGTAACAAACTTTTATCATGTCCAGGTCTAGACAATAAAACAGGTGTCTTTTTTCCAAAAACAAATGTATCTCCGAAAGATAGTTAATGGTTTATTCTTTTCCCTTCCTTTTTCTTTGGGGTTGGCCTAAGCTGATGCCATTCTCGGTCAGTGCCTGACCTGATTACCATTATCTTCCAGAATTCTGTTTTGTAGGCCACTTGACCAATTTGAAATTTTCATTATTGCCATGAGCAGATGGCTATCTTTTATTCGCCGCCTCGTAGCATAAATTAATTCCAACAGATCCCAGATCTTACGAATTTCCTATCTTCTGCGAAAAAAAAAATACTTTCCTTCGCAAATGAAAATAAAATCTTTACCACTTTTCTTTTGTTAAAAAAAAAAAACATCGCTCAGTATGTCTTTTCGTGATAGCTTCTTATCGCCTTAATTATTTCACCTTCTTTTCGCCTTAATTATTTCTCGCTTTTAATTTTCACGCGACCGCTAAATAGTGTCACACTGTAAATTATATTCTTCTTGACATTCAATACATTTTTATAGCGAAATCATAAAAAATTATTTCAATTGTGAAAAGCTTTCAGATGAGTATAGCTCTTGATGACCAAAGGCTAACAGCTAATCTATCCTCTGATTGAGCCCTTATAACTGAATGAGAGAAAGACCGGCTAGTTTACTTCAAAGTTTGTTTGTTTGTTAGAATTTAATTTTCTTGGGAACTTGAATACTTTTTTTAAAAAGAAATATATTGTTGGCAGTTTATATTTATATTTTTTATTTTTTAAATATATACTTTCATTTTTAACCCTTGTTTAGAGGTTCTCGATCGATCCATAGATGGGAGCCAGGCGTGTGCTACTAGCCCGGCTCGAGGTGGACCTGGGGACAACAGTAATTAAGAGGTGGTTCAACGCTATTCAAAACATCCTGATTAGAGTTCTTGCTGCTGGGTGTAGTTTGTTGTCATAGCCAGGACGACTATCATTCAATATCTTCAAAACCGAGTGTTATGGTAATTTACCCACGCACGCATGGACTCTCCCAACAATAAATAGGAGCAGGTACTGCCTTTTAGAGAGAGGAATTTTCCAGCAGTTGACCCTGACAGTCGGACCGAACATTCTTGCTGTAACATTCTCGTTTGTATATGTTTGTATTACTGTTTCTTTTAATATATTTCTTTAACTCAATTCCTCTTTTGTGTCATTATTTCTGGTCCTAACAAGGCCACAACACAGAGCTAGTAGCGTTTCATCTCCACCGACTTTAATTTATTTCAATCCTGATGATTATCCCTTCTACTCCCTGTTCTGTCATCCTTTTAGAAAAGCTAGACAGGTAGCTTACTCGCCTTCAAGATGTCCCGAGAGTATTCTTCAGGCGTGTTCATTATATCTCCCAGAATTTTATTGTTTCGAAATATAAGAATGGGTTTTATTTCCATTTTTCTTATAACATTTTCGTTGCTCACGTGTTCCGTTTATGGCATCATCAGCATCCTTCTGTAGAACCACATCTGTATTGTCTTGAGGTTTCTCTTCGTCTGCATGGAAATTGTCCAGCATTCACTACCGTATGTAATTGATGGTACGTGATTGATATTATATACTGGTCGAATGTTTTTATATTTGTTTCTAATTATATTTACCTGTTCCTTTAATATTTTGCTTCGTACGTCACAGAAAAAAATCTCCAAAATAATACGCATTTTTACTCGTAAATAATGTTGGTTCTTTGATTTTACAGTTGAGCTGTTTTAATTTTTTGTAATAGATATTTAAGACGGCTTAAATTAAACCTACCCGACCATAGCTCAATTAGCACACATTTAAACACATTTAAGCATAGTAACCTCATTCACATATGAAAAAAAAAGATAAGAAATAATAGAAACCCTAATAATAAAAAATAAAAAGCCAACACTCAATAACATTAACTATGAACACGGCTACAATATTCTGACCGTGTTTGGAAAATAAAAAAAAATTCCTATAACTGTAGATACATACATAACACAAGCTATACACTCAGTTAAAAGTAAAAATAAAATCATCCTTGATAATGGCTAAAAGTATAGCCAAAAGCGCCAGGATATGCAGAAAGTTTGTACAGTTTTTACCTACCTTGTTTCCAGAAAAGAAAACACTTGTAAGAACACAAGATATATTATATAAAAAGCTTAATCGCAGTAACTTGTCAGTCGCCTTTATCGAAACATATATATATATATACATATATATATATATATATATATATATATATATATATATATATATATATCTTAAGGCTTATTATCCTTGTAAAATACCCACATGCACTAGCGTGCACAACGCGTATATTCTTACAGACATAAGTATACGTACACACACATATGTACTCATATAAATATAGAAGCTATGTAGATAGTCTTCATATGAATTCAGGCCGATATTGAATTTTTTAAATAAAAATATAAAAGGATCCAAAATAAATTCTTATTAAGAAATAAATAATCTAAAAAGAAGTTGATAAGGAAAAAGATACGAAAGGAAGGTAAGAAAGAAAGATTGAAGGAATGGAAAGGAAAAATAACAAGGAAGGAGAAAACTGAGGGAGACAGAAGAGAATGAAGTGCTAGATGAACGGGTTGAGAAAAATCGGAGAGAAGGAAGGAAGATATGACGATAGGGAGGATAGGCATGAAAGGAAGAAATGAAAGAAAGAAAATAAAGGAAGAATAAATTTCAGAAAGAAGGAAAGAAAGAAGAACGAAAGTAAGGAAGATAGGCGTGAAAGGAAGAAATGAAAGAAAGAAAAGAAAGAAAAGAAAAGAAAAGAAAGAAAGAAAGAAAGAAAGAATTTAAGAAAGAAGGAATGAAGAACGAAAGTAAGGAAGATAGGCATGAAAGGAAGAAATGAAAGAAAGAAAAGAAAGAAAAGAAAAGAAAGAAAGAAAGAAAGAATTTAAGAAAGAAGGAATGAAGAACGAAAGGAAGGATGATAGGCACTGAAGAAAAAACTGAAAAAAGAAAGAAAAGAAAGGAAGAAGAAATTTAAGAAGGAAGAAAAAAGATGATAGCAGTGAAGGAATGAAATGAAGAAAAGAAGAATAAATTAAAAAAGGCAGGAAAGAAGAGTGAAGGATTACAGAGAAAGAAATGAAAGAAGAAAAAAAAAGAAAGTAAGAATACATTTTAGATGAAAGGAAGGAAAGAATGAAGAACAGAAGTAAGGAAGATAGGCACAAAAGAAAAAAAAAGAAAAGAAAAATTTAAGAAGAAAGAGAGGAAGATAAGAGTGAGAAATGGAATAAGAGAATAATAAGATAAAGAAAACTTAAATAAGGAAGAAAAGAAAGGAAAAAGGAATTTAAGCAGAAAGGAAAGAAAGAAGAACGGAAGGAAAGAGATTAGGCGGGAAAGAAAGAAATGAAAGAAGAAAGAAAGGAAAGGAAGAATGAATTTAAGATGGAAGGAAAAAAGAAGAACGGAAGGAAGAAAGAAAGAAATTAGACGTAATTTAAGAAGGAAAGAAAGAACGACTGAATGAAGGAAAAAAGATAGGCGTAAGAATTAGAAAAGAAAAAGAAAAGAAAAGAAGAAGGAATTTAAGAAGGGAGGAAAGAAAGAAGAACGAAAGGAAGGAAAGAATGAAGAAACTTAGGAAAGAAGGAGTGAAGTAGGAGAAAGAGATGAAGAAATAAAAATTTAGAAGAAAGTGATGAATTTAGGAAGAAAAATTGAGTGTGAGTATAGCGATTTTTCAAGCTTATCTAAGATGTGGAACAAGGCCGAAAATATGGAGCACCCAGCGAAGATCGAACTCACTACTCAGTCGTAAATGTTCTAACGAGACAAGTTTGCTAACTATTACAACGCCTCGAAGTGCCTTAATGGAGTCTCTCTATCTTAAAAGGGAATATCGCCTTACAAAAGAGGTTGAACGAGGCAAGATTCACTGCCCTATCTCTCTCACTCTCAACACACACACACACGCATCTGTATGTGCGTATACGTGTGTGCGTATGTATAATGAAATCCATGCCTATGTCTATCGGAATCCGCATATGTAAATGAATATCTCGGTAACCTTTTGATGTCATCTATAAAGATGAGGAATATCTGTGTATCAAGTCCATGGTGATGTCTCTCTTGTTTGAACTTGCATTTAATAATGCTGAAAGACTTAGCCGCGTTTGCAACATCTAAGAATAGATACTGTCTTTACTTAATAGCGCTATTCGTGGACAATATATCAACAAAGGAGAAAGATAATAGACTGTCGTCGACGAGTCAAATGATAAAAATGAAAATACCGACAAAATATATTTTCCACCGTTTTTTTTTTTTTTCTCTCTTTATTTTTATTTTTTTGTCTTTGCGGAAAATGTTTGTGCAGTTTGCTTTAATTTTGATTTTATTCAGCATTTCCTTAAGAAATATCCCCTCTCTGGAAATGAGGACAAATAATACCCTTCTTTTTTCAATAATATCATCGAGGAAGGGTTTTAAAAAAAAGACATTTGTTCATGCTGCAGCTTCCTATGTTATAAATTATAAAACGTGTTTGAATTCCCAAAGCGTTTGTCAGACCAGTAAGTGGCTAGTCATTTGCAAGGCTATATGCGTGTGATAATGTATACGTATGTGTGTGTAAGTGTTTACAACAAGGACGAAAACAAATGAAGGACCGTCAACAAAAATAGATGAAAATGTACAGAGACCACAACAATTCGATTCATATTAAACTTCATCCCATAATATAACCATTTCATATTAAGGCTCTTTTAATACTGCGTCCATTCCATATTAAATTTCGTCTCATAATATATACATGTTAAATAGACTTCTGCCTATACAATATCCATTTCATATTAAACATCTTTTATACTGCATCCATTTCATATTAAGCCATATCCCATACTCTATTCATTTGATATTAAACCTTTTTTCATACTGTATTTCATATTCACCATGTCCAGTTTCATTTCATCCATTTCATACTAATCATATTCCATACTATATCCATTTCATATTAAACTTATTTTCTTAATATTTTATATCTAACGTATTTTCCGGCTTACAAGACGTTGCGGCTTGGAAGACGCACCCTAATATTGGAAAGAAATTTCTAAGAGCAAAAAAGTCATTCTCATACAACACATTCACCATGCGTCCTTCACATATTGGCGCCACGTATTGTTTACACTAATCACTCATCCGATTTTGTTTCTATGGCAATGACATACTAGTCAAGAGCAGAAAGGCGCCCGCCGCTACTAGTAAACAAACTAGTTTAAGCTTGTGGCTCGGTCCCAGGAAGGTTTATATATCCAGAGTTTATTATTATATACTTAACCCGGTCTCCATACATCGGTGAAGTTGAAAATATCAGCTCAACTCCGAGAGACCAATACCACAAGCAGTACCAGTCCTTCGGGAGGAGTTTGGGCTTATTACCCGGCGCTTGAGGTCGTCCGCAAAAGGGAAGTATCAAGCTGGCTTGAGCAAATTTTTTACGGCTTTTCGGAAAAACACATTTGCACTAGTGTTAAATAGGGCGACATAGATTCTATTTACACTAGTGTCAAATAGGGTGACATAGATTCGATTTACGTTAGTATAAAATAGGCCTACATACTCTCGATTTACATTAGTGTCAAATTGAGTGACATAGACCTGATTAGTGTTCAATAGGAGGAAATATATACGTTTTATATCAGAATAAAACAGACGTATTTAGGTTTATAACCCAGTTTGTGAGGTGACTATTTTAGAAGTCCCACTCCTTTAGTAGGAGCTACGATCCACGTATTCTAAACCCTATCATCAAGCAAAGAATTAGCTTTGTCGGGGAACACTAATGAGGCTGTCCGTGCGAATCGTGCTCACAACACTAACAGAGTTCTGCAAAAGTAGATTTAAATAGTGACTCAGAAAACAAAATCAAAGCGGGAGAACAAGTGTCCTTAGAAGCAGAGAAAACACTGCTGGATTGCTATGTAGTATGTAATTCCCTATATCGTAGTGAATGCTGGACAATTTCCTTACTGATGAAGAAAAAACTTGAAGCAAGAAAGCTGTGGTTCTACTGAATTGCTGCGAATAGCATAGACGGGGTATGTGAGAAATGGAGAGGTTTTAATGATTTTGAACGGCAAAAAAACATCTATTAAAAATAAGCTGAGATTTGGCATACACAGAAATGACAACTAATGCTTGGAGAATTTAACACTTACAGGGCATAGTGAAGGCAATAGAACCAATTGTGAATAAATTGATGACAAAATGTACTCCAAAGGGTTGTAAAGAAATGAGAAATTTTTCAGCCAGCAAAAAAAAAAAACGAGATCGAAGCGGGAAGCGCAGCACCTTCGCCGATCAAGCAAATTTTGAAGGATTGGAAGTTATGAAAATCTTTGGCATTGATGAATAAAATTCATTAATTTAGAAAATTGATTTATTTGCATCTAGATGTGAAACTGTGCAGATTTTAAAATTTCGAGAAATTTAATATGTAAAGCATTTCGCCGCGGACTTTGCTTGATTGGCGAGGCCACTCCTTGGCCGATACGGTTAAGGCAAGTTGGATCAAAATAGTAAATTTATTCAATAAAATCAACATTGACTTCAACCAGGGCCTCCAGACGACTTCGGAATCACCAGCATCTATTCTTGTCGGTCTCTTTGTTTAAGTTGATAAATGATACCATAATCCTTGCCTTCAGTTCATCTTTGGTGTAACAGTAAATTTTGTTGGTCTCCCGCTTAACTGTGCCCCCACACATTATAATTAAGAGGGTTGCAGTCTTGGGAGTTAGACGGACAGATCTAAGTGATTACGTGGCCGCAGAAATTTTCTGAGAGTCATGACTGGATTCTCCTGTTCTGCTGCATGATGCAGAGTTCTGTTACCGGACATAGAGTCTTTCAGCGGTAAACGTCTTGACCCAGGGCAGCAATATATATATATATATATGTATATATATATATATATATATATATATATATATATATATATATATATATATATATATGTGTGTGTGTGTAAAGAGAGAGAGAGAGAGATACAGACAGACATTCAGAGAGTGAAAGACACAGAAAGATAAGGATATTTTTTAATACATGCTATGTTTATGGGAGAATATCGGGATATGCAGATATCACCATCACACGCACACACATAGACTATATATATATATATATATATATATATATATATATATATATATATATATATATATAGTCTGTGTGTCTTTCTGTCTCTGTGTGTGTGTGACAGAGAGAGATATATACTGTGAATATGTGGATATAAGCAGAGCACCATATTTAGATATGAAATTGACGGCTGTCACGCAGTGCGGATTCAGTGCTTACACGGATACACACACGTATATATATATATATATATATATATATATATATATATATATATATAGAGAGAGAGAGAGATAGATAGATAGATAGATAGATAGATAGATAGATAGATCTATGTATCTATGTATTGTGCTGGCGCAAATTTTCGTTCGCTTATTGTCTAAAATTTAATTTAATAAACCGGACGAACTTTTGGGCCAACGCAAAAATTATATATATATATATATATATATATATATATATATATATATATATATATGTTTCATTCAATAATTACGTCGTATGTTATATTGGTGTTGTCAAGCAGAATATTGTCAAGATGCATTACAATTCATTTGTCGGATATTTCTATTTCTATTTCACAACATCGAAAAACACACTCCTGTCCACCTTCAAAATACAGGATAATACTTGTTGACAACACCAATATACTACATCATGAAAATAATAAAAATTTTTTTTTCCAATTCCTGAGGCCATCTATGTCAAAATCAACCACTGAACACTCAAAAAAATTTATTACGATTATAACAGCAGCGTATTAAATTGCATATAACAAACATTTAATGCCATTTTGAATATCTACTAATTTTTGACAAGTACCCTCAATACTGAAAGGCTTGTTCTGCAAAGAATTCCATCACTAAAATGGATGAATTAAACATTTTAAAATTACTATAAAAGAGAGCTTTCGCGCGTGAATTTAAAAATCCCTATCACAACGGAATGCAGATTTTATCGCAGTTACAATAAGTTTATCTTTGTAATTTACCCTGAAGAGGATCTTGGAAATGATCAAAAGTACTTGGATTAGAAAATAAACTACGGTTCCTCCCTTGCTAAATTTCATCTTAACATCAAGAAAATGATTAGAGAACTGAAAAGGATTAGCATATAAATAAATAGACACTGTTATGCTTATAGTATTCAATTAAATATATTTGAATGAAGATATGCTGTCTAATATACATATATGAATGTATATATGTGTTTGTGTGTGTGTGTGTGTGAATAAAGAGCCTAAATAGGAATAATGCTAATTGAAAATAGGATAGAATAAAAACGTTACAGAAAAACCGATAACACATGCGGAGTCCTGACAGAAATACGAAAGTCTTATTTTTCTGTGAATCAAAAAATAAGAGAATAAAAAAACAGAACCTAAATGCGCATGCGCCATTTTGCACTTATATCGAAAAAATGTCCACGTGATCAACTGTATAAAAAATGATGAGAAAAATATCGGAATATATTCGTTCATGTTGTCCATGGGAGATCTTTACTCAGCTGTTAAGGAACCAACTGTCCAGCATGTTTTAAAAGTTTACACTTATAATTTTTTTTATTATCATTCTGCGATTTTGATTAGAGGTGTTGGAAATATGCACAAAAAATAATAATAATAATAATAATAATATATATATATATATATATATATATATATATATATATATAATAATAATATTAGGTTGGTGCAAAAATAATGACGTAATAATGTCGTTTTTTGACGTTAAAAAATACGTCATAAAACGACATTATTACGTCGTTATTTTTGCACCAACCTAATATTAAAAAGAAAGAATGGTAAGATATATAATCCGGTGTTCTTAATGATATTTTTATTTTTACAAAACAGTGCTCGATGATGTAAATTTACAGAGCATAAATATTATAAATTAATTGATTTAAAATATAGTTTCTTCGCTACACAGGAATTACCATGTTTCAAAAACCGAAAGTAAAACTTCAAATTTAATTATATAATGAAATTAAAAGCATACTAATACATATATATATATATTGTGCATTTTGACAGCAAATGTTTTTTAGGGCAAATAATATTAAAGACATTTTGTGTCGATTAATTTTATTAATTACAATTAATCCTTCTCAGACAACATGGAATCCCGTAGAAATTTTGAACAATGTAACTTGAATAAGCTGATAATTAAAATTAATCGGCACATAATATCTGTCGGTATTAATAGCATTTGATATATATATTTTATTTGTGGCCGTTTTGTGTGTGTACAAGGAAGATCCTAGTTTAACAGACCGCGACAATACTAACGCTTCCTTCAAATTGGCTTGTGAGAATAGTTTTCTTATCGATCAGTAAAAATATTAAAAATAATTATCTGCCCTTACATATAAATTATACCGTGACGGAGCGGGAAAATAAATCCTTTATAATCAACGACGGACGGATCTGGTCACGAGACAGACATATCCTTTACTTATCTCTTGTAGTTCAAGAGATAGCAACCTGAAATGGCTATCTTCGGTCACACTCTGTGCCACTCGAGGCACTTTTTCATTCCTTTGTCAGTCATTTCTACTTGCATGTTATTAACAGTGTGGCAGAATGGACAACTTGAGTAGCAGAATGGAGAACTTTTAATCAGTACTACTATGACACTCATATATATATATATATATATATATATATATATATATATATATATATATATATATATACAATATATAATTGTATATAAATATTTTATTACATAGCTTCTTGTCTCCTCATGTCATTCTATTTCAATTCAGTCAATCGGCTCTACTCAGCTTAGATTTGCTGAGAATAATGACTCTTGTCTCATAGAAATCTTTCCTGTCCGTCAAGGAAAAGATATAATTCTTTATATATACTAATATTTCTATCTATCTATCTATCTATCTATCTATCTATCTATCTATTAGGTTGGTGCAAAATAATGACGTAATAATGTCGTTTTTGACGTATTTTTTAACGTAAAAAACCACATTATTACGTCATTATTTTGCACCAACCTAATATCTATCTATCTCTTTATATATATATATATATATATATATATATATATATATATATATATATATATACCGACCTCAGTACCGATACATACATATATATATATATATATATATATATATATATATATATATATATATATATATATATATATATATATATATATATATATATATATATAGTCTGTTTATACGTTATTTTTATAGATACAAATATTGAAGTAAATGTTTTGTTTATAATAAACAGTATTAACTACATTTATCGACCTAATTGTTCGAGAAATTCCATAGAAAATATGCATCCTCCGACAGGAGTCGAACCTGTATCCTACACGGGTAGATTGTTTTAGTCCTCAAGGACACATGGCACAGTGAATAAAGGCGTTGGTTAGATCCAGTGACAGGACCCAAAGAGTGGGAGTTCAATACCCGGTTAAGGCAGAGGAGATCTTGAAGAGGGGAATTAACCGGAGATAACTGATAACTGACATCCATTAAACATGACACGTGGAACTAGAACAGTCTACCCCAGTGAGCGAAATAAACGGTTCAGTTTGATATTCCAACCACTCACCTGAAGAAGGCTGGAGCGTACAACGACCGAAACGTTGTAATAAATATCTCGACAAAGATGAAGACATAGTCCAAATAATGTACAGAGAATTTCTGTCTTCAGATTATATTTTAAGTTTTTTTTCAAATATAAAAATATATAAATTTTCATAAAATTTTAAGTCTTTGTACAAAAGTTATTTGTTTTGTAATGAAAAAAATGGCCGTATTGTTAATGAACGCATCAAAACGAATAAAACGTTGCCATTGTGAAGGTATATAAATGACACCTGTTTATTATGATGGTCATCTTGCTTGTCCTGGAAATTTCTCTTTGTTAAATTAATTACTGAGAGGAATTTCTCAAAGAGCTTAATATACCGGGAGTAACAGCAAAATTGTCCATGCCGTGTAACAGCAAAATTGTCCATGCCGTGTAACAGCAAAATTGTTAAATTGCTGGATTAAGCTTTGAAAATGTTAGAAAAGATTAAGGATATCTTAATGGAATTCTCCGAGGTCTTCATAAAACTATTGGACTCTATTTTCAGCAATGAAAATGTACAATTACTGTCCAAGCTTAACAGAAGAATCGTGATGAAATCGACCATAAACGAAAATTCATCATTAATTAATCATAGCTAAGGATCGGAAGCTCACGAAGGATTGATATATATATATATATATATATATATATATATATATATATATATATATATATATATATTATTCCAGGGTTATTTTACAACTTATTCAAAATGATCTTCGCCCTCTCTAACCTTCTAACTTTTTGTGCTGGAATAACGAGGTGCCTGACACGAATTCAAATTAAAGTCTTTTTTAACTGCTCTTTGGACTGTCATAGCTGAAACTCCTCTCTCACGTGAATTGACTTGGAGCTTTTCTAGTTGATCTCTTTAGCTCTAAGTTGAAATAATGAAATCTTTTCCTTTTGTGATCTCCTGATGCAGTATTTTTCTCTACTGTTCCTTTTTTTTTAACTTATTCGTCGTTCAATTTATGGCTCCTTTCATTTAACCTATTTAAGTATTATTATTATTATTATTATTATTATTATTATTATTGTTGTTGTTGTTGTTGTTGTTGTTGTTTAATGGAAGAGCATCATGCCAAAAATGTGATGTTGGGTTATAAATGTACGAAACCAATAGACCCAACATGACAACCAATTTGATATGTATATACTACGTACATGTTTCACAGGCAAATGTGGTCGATATGATGAGAGGTTTTGATGAAAGCGGTACATAACTCTGTAGGTGGGAACAACTTTAAACTTTAGGTCGAGTAACTTAACTCACTCAGACGGTCTCCGATTGAGGCCGTTTTCATTTATCTTGATGTCACTCCCAAGTTGCATTGGCTTGTTCATCTTTGGAAATCATGCCTCACTACACCAACTCATGAACAAATATGCTGCTGTTGTTGTTGTTCTTCTTCTTCTTCTCCTTCTTCTTCCAGCCATGTAGCGTTGGAACACTGGTTTCCGTACGATCAGCGAAGTTAAGCAACGTCGAACCTGATCATTACCTAGAAGGGTGACTGCTTGGCAATATCAGGTGCTGTAAGCGTGGATGTGCGCGTTGTGTAATGGATTATGGCTCGGAATTGTTAATCGGCGAACCGAGTTCCAGTTACAATTGGATTCGTTATATTCCCGCGCAACTGCTCTTGAGAAAGGTATGAAGCCAGCTCTTCTCCATCACCACACCACGGCAATCTCCTGTCACTAAATGATTTCGATCTGAAGAAAACAAAAATGATTCCTACAGTCTAAAAATATTGTCTGTTTTTAAATAACTTACGAAGTGTTAACAACCCGCAGAAAACTAATCAAGTACTCAAAAAAACAGTCCAACCTCTTCTTCTTCGTATTATTATTATTATTATTATTATTATTATTATTATTGTTGTTGTTGTTGTTGTTGACTAAGAGAGCAGCACGCCAAAAGATACTGGGGTACGAACATGCGAAGCCCACTATACCCATTATGGGGGTAGATTTATATATATATATATATATATATATATATATATATATAAATATTATATATATTATTATATTATAACAAAAGGAAAGAACAGTAAGATATATAATCTACGGTTCTTATTGATATTTTTTATTTTTTTATTTTTACAAAACAGTGCTCAATGTAAATTTACAGAGCATAAATATTATAAATTTAACTGATTTAAAATATGGTTTCTTCGCTACACAGTAATTACCATGTTTCAAAAACCGAAGCTAAAAACTTCAAATACAATTATATTAGGTTGGTGCAAAAATAATGCCGTTTTCTCGCATAGTAACATATGTGAGAAAACGACATTATTTTTACACCAACCTAATATAATTAAATTTAAAGCATTAGTTCTATTTCATCTTCAAGCGAATATATATATATATATATATATATATATATATATATATGTGTGTGTGTGTGTGTGTGTGTGTGTATATTTAATAAGGATGGTGTATATATATATGTATATATATATATATATATATACCATTATTATTATTATTATTATTATTAATAATAATAATAATAATAATAATAATAATAATAATAATAATAATAATAATTGTTGTTTTAGTAGTCTCGGTCAGCTTTTCTACGTTATTACCGCATCATTCTTAACTTGTCACGATATTGCATCCTGGTCGATTTGGGATTTCTGAACGCGAGATCCCCGAATAAAATTTGACATAATTTTTGTTTTTGAAAACATGAGCAACTGTCTGTGGGCCCCTAAGATGTGCAACCGGATGTAAAGAACGAACTGAAGAAATCGACCAGTGAGAAACACTCGTTTGTCAATTAAAATGTAATGGAAAAATCCATTGCACATGCGCCAACTACCGTGTACGCATGCGAACATTTTCTTCTGACGTTCCTATTTCTAAATAGAACGGAATTCACCCAATGTTCGCAAAAACATATTTCGAAGTAGATAACCGTGGAAACATAACTATCATTTCACAAATGAGACTACGTAAAATAGCGATAATATATACATGCTGTCTTACCTGAAACTGCTAGAAAATTAAATATAGTGGTCTTTTATGATGGAGGATTTGCCCTTTTGCTGAATGAAAGATTTTTATGTAACAAACATTCAAATAAATTCTCTCAAAATAACTATTTCCAATGGATTGATTGGTTCCTAAGATTTACCCATCATTTATTTAAAACCAGAAAATATTTTTAAATTGTAAGATTTTTTATTTTTATTTTTGGAAATAATGATTCAGTGATAGAAGCCTTACTAATTAATCCGTAGGTGGGGAAGAGTTAGATTCATGCCTTTCCCAAGTGTATTTATGCGTAAGTAAATCTATCGATCCCAGGAATTTCAGGAATAAAAGGTTCCAAAAAGAGTATGTTGTGGTGTCCTCCCTCCAAAGAATCTATGTTGGACTCTTCCGCCTACTATAAGATTAGTAGGACAGAAGGCTTAGGGGAACAGTGAGTAGATTGAGGGAACAGTCGCATAGATTGTTCAGCTGTTAAATTCTCCGCCTCGGCGGAGAGGAACTCGGACGAAGATTTGCCGAAGGGCAAAGTTTCGTCCGGGGAGGTAGACCGTCCCTGAACCCGTTTAGGTGGTTTCAAAGGGAATATTTTTGGCCGAGCTTACGGGCTTGGAGTAACCCACGTTAAACTCGTCCTTGTGCCACATACATTCCTTTTGGGGGGACTGTTAAATATAACAGTGAATAGATTGAGCGCTAGTTCATTTGATACACTCTCACTAGTCGTGTAATACTCTTCTGGTGTACTTACTGTTTAATATACGATACATCTGTATATCTGTTTTTTGTTATTACTTAATCATTTACTTGGTCACAACATATTTGCCACGTCGGCAAAATCATTTTTGTGTTCGTTTGATATCCTATCATAATTGTGCTTGTCCCGATTTTAGTTATTTTGCCCGACCAATACGTCCTGACACTACCTCATACCATTTACTAACAAATCTTTGTATAAACGATCGATTTAAGCAATATCTGTATCCTAATTTAAACGCTTCTTTATGCCTCATGCTTGTTTGAATTACGTCTTATATATTGCTGTGGTGTCCTCCTTCTAAAGAGTCTATATTAGACTCTTCCGCTGACTATAAGATTAGCAGGAACAGGCTTTGGCGAACAGTGAACAGTGAATAGATTGTGCACTAGTTTATTCGATACACTCTCACTAGTCGTGTAATACTCTTCTGGTGTACTTACTGTTTAATATACGATATATCTGCAAACCTGTTTTTTGTTATTACTTAACCACAAGAGAGTATAAAATACAAATATGTCACTATTATTTTATTTTGTTTTTGGTCGTTAATTTATTTACAGTTGAAATCTATATTAATCGTATTCCAGTTTTCCCACCTCATTCGCTATTTACAAGTGTGCCATAGATTATTTGGTTCTATGCGCCAACTTTCTCCTTTTCATAAAGCGTTGACCGAAAGGGTCTCCTAAAGGTAAAATGATGTCCTTATATTTAAGCATATATATATATATATATATATATATATATATATATATATATATATAGATAGATAGATAGATAGATAGATAGATATAAGAGTAATCTGAGTCAAAGTTTGTCACCTAGGTGATTGATGTTACCTTCAGCATCCCGACTGCAAAATTCCGTAGGCGGACCTGTCCGTTCACTCTTCAGGGATTATCAGTAATTTACCACTTATATTTTTTTTTCTATTTTTTATCTTTTTATGTATTGATATAAGTTTTTTTTTTGGCAATGTCTGCGCCCGTTTGTGCGTTTGTACGCGTACAGCCATACGTTCAGCTGTGCGTTCCCGCGCGTGCGTTTCCGTGCGTGCGTTCCCCGCGTGCGTTCTCTAGCGTGCGTTCGCAGCAGTGAACCAGTCTGTGCGGGTGTGCTTACATGTAGGGTTTCGTGATCATTGTCTTTTTCATCGATTTTTTTCTTTTTCACTTTACGCCTGCTCTTTAGTTTTTTTATCTTTTTTACCCGTTTTCTTTTCTTTCGACAGTTGAAGTTTGTGTCCAGGACGTTGTATTTTGTTTTTTGCATAAATAATATATATATATATATATATATATATATATATATATATATATATATATATATGTGTGTGTGTGTGTGTGTGTGTGTGTGCTCTGAACAATAAAAACTATTAAAAAATTAAAATTTTCAGACACACTGGGTTGTATGTTAATATTGTTTTGATTTATTATTTCATTTAAGTTCCTCGACTAGTTTCGGCCGCCATGACTATCGTTAGGAGAGAGACTACTTACTTGTTAGTAGAAGTGAAGTAGAGGAGTGAATGACTGTTTCTATAGAAAGCGAAATTTCTCGTTATTTTTCATTTGTTTTTTATCTTTAAGTTTGTTCAGTCCTTGTGTTGGTTGAACGGCCTCTTTCAAGTAGTTTATTTTAAGATAGAGGTTGGGGCATTCTTGACTCTCAGAATTCTCTCCTTGGTCATTTTTACAGTTTATTGGTTGCTGGGAATAGAATGTGTGTGTTAAGTGTATGTTATCTTTTAGCTTTTTGGAGTATGTGTGTGTGTGTATATGTATGTATAAGTATGAGACCTCAATACCTCTGCAAGGATGTGGGTGAGAAACGTGGGTAGGGCTTCATATATGAGGTTATATATTAATTTTGTTTGAATTGTTAAATTTGTG
>OZ010583.1:34257431-34262431 GCA_963932145.1 Acanthosepion lycidas | reverse complement strand
TGTCGATAGTACGTTGCTTGTTTCAAAATGTGGGCACTCTACGGGTCAACGAAAAGAGTAATTTTCCACACTCAAAGATGTATTATTTTATTCCTATGGAATAAATATTTTATGGAATTTGAGGAGATCTTGTATTTTATTTCTATGTGTCGGTAGATAAACATTTTTTGTTCTAAGAGAAATTCTTTGCGATTGAATTATTTACTATTGTGGATATACTTTTAAACATAACATCAATAACAAAATTCTAAAGAAAAATAATGAATAAAAAAGAGGTAACTTAGTTAATAACTGAAATATTAACAAAAGATTATAATTTACACATTTTCAAATTGTTTACTTATAACTTAGATGTTATTTTAAAAACGATATACTATAAGCATTTCAGAATATTTCTACTATATTCAATAATAAATTTGTTAAGTGTCGGTTTTAAATTTTTAATAAAAATAGCTTCAAGAATCTGTAGTTTCTGCTTATTACATACTTGGTGAAGTATACAAGTATTTTCATTAATATTCTTCTAAACTGTGAATATGAACAGGAATGATTTTCTAGATGTTGAGTAATTCAGGAAGAATTATTTATATGTAGAGTGAGCCTTCTTGATAACGTTGTTATGGCATATATATATATATATATATATATATATATATATATATATATATATATATATAAATAGACGGATTATATATAAGGGTGTTTAATTAAGACGGATCAGCAGTAAATAAATCAGTGTTATTGGTGTACATTTATTTCTGTATTTGTTCATGTTATTTAAGTCATGTCAATTATGTGTGAAAAATAATATCGCCCAAACGTCCGCCAAATCTAAAAGAAAAATTCAAATCTAAAACTTAATTCACATTTAAAATCGGTCCAAGTTAATGGAACACCCTTTATATGCTATTTCACACTTTTCTTAAGAAGGCAAGACTCGGCTGACATTCCAAATTGTGAAACGTTCATAAATAAAAGATTTTTTATCCGACTCCAGATGTTTACTTGCTGTATCGTCCAAAGTTGAACCAAGAGTTTCTATGCTAAAATCAGTAGTTGTATATCTCGTTAACGTTACGATAAGTTCAATGACTGAGCAGTATTAGTTATAGAATCTTTTGGGTTTTTTTTTGGGACATTGTTGGATTACGCCACTGACTAAAAATTACAGCCGGCGCGACCCATTCTTCTTGTAATTTCAGTAACAAAATGTGCTTTTCCCCCTACAAAACACACGGTACATAAGTACTTCAGAGACATCAACAGAAGACGGTGTTTGATCATCAATAACTTCCTTTCTGCAAACATGATTCCTTAATATATTTGTTAATTGTTTTTTGATTAGTCTTTTATCTTTATTATCTCGACTCGCATGCGTCTGCAAAATATTCTTTTGCATGACGAAGGAATCGTAAAATGATAATAATTATTTTCTTTGCGCACCAGCATTATAATGAAATCTTTCCCTGTTAGATATATACGGTTATATACTTAATTTTGTATATAATTTTTCTTTCGATGATTTCACTGCAAGCAAGTCGATAAAACCACTAAGTTGCAAGGGATTAATGAGCGTTAATGAATGTGAGGAAAACTTTCTTGAGTAGAGAGAAAAAAAAATAAAAGAACTGGATTCAAGAAGAGAGATGACTACTGACATTACCTTTAAATGTTTAAAGATCGTAGCTGACAGGAAAGTAAGAAACCAGAAGAGAGTTCGGCGGGCGTGAAATGCGAAACAGTAAACTATTAGAATATAACTTGTGGTCAGCTCTGGCAATTTCGACAGTAAAACGATGAGAACTAGCTACCGATCTTAAAAAGCAGAACTTTTCTACACTTTAAGATATATATATATATATATATATATATATATATATATATATATATATATATATATATATTTATGTATGTATGCATGTATGTATGCATGTATGTGTGTATGTATACCATAATAACGTTATCAAGAAGGCTCACTCTATATATGAATAATTCGTCCTCAATTACTCAACATCTAGAAAATCATTCCTGTCCACATTCCCAATTTAGAAGAATATTAATGAAAAATACCTGTATACTTCTTGTAAAATCATTTCACCCCAAGCAAGGTGATAATGCCACTAAGACAGATGAAGGCTTCGTGGGAGGGGGGGGAGGAGAACATTAGAAGACTTTAAGAGAAGGTACAGGGAACCAAATCCCAAACAGGAAACAAGGGATAAACCTTTACTTTTCGAAATACGTTTCAATTCGTGCAATCAAGATAACAAATAGAAAAGCTTCGGATCGAAAATAAATGTGATGAAAATATTATCTAACTCAGTTATGGACATGCGGCAGTGATTGAAATCAAGATATCAGTTCAGAATCGATAAAACTGCAGATCCGAAATTTGACAAGAATCTCTAGACAAATAACAGAATCACCAGACCAGATGAAACAGCCATAATCGATGCACGCAACAATAATAAACTTATAAAGTTGTAAGAAAAATTTGTCTAGCACCACACACTGAATAACTTTCTTAGCAGCAGACGTAACAATATACACTTTCCACTTCATGTCAGCGTAAAAGTTTAAACCAAGAAAGCGAATTGACTTAATCTCCTGGAGATTAGCATCAGCCACGCCGATTGAAGGATATAAATATATCTCTTTAGACTTGTATACTGCGTTCATTGTTCTTTAATATTACTATCACTTTTTCATTGGTTGCGGTAATATTTATTGGTAATGACGCGATAATATTTCTTGTTAATACCTTCTTTATGCTTTTTCCCATCTTCATTGATGAGGGTTCGGTAACATGAACAATTGTTATAGCTTGAAATTCAGAGATTTCCTTCTTTTGTCCTGATTGCTGAACCACGACTACAGAGCCCAGTAGGACCCGCTATTTAACCCAAAGCTAGATTATCTCCGAATTCTCCTTCGATCAACACCCGGAAGCTGACTATCGAGCCGTAGTTTATCTGCTCTCCTCACAAGGAAGAAGCCATTGGCCACTAAAAGGGTTATCACCAATTTTAAGGAGTCCTATTTAATCCGGTTTTGAAATCAGAATGACTCTTGCTAGACTGGCTGCCAAGCAAGGCTAATAAGCTGCCACTACTCGTATTTAGGAGTACTGAAACTATGTAACTACCTGAGGTATTTGATATACCCAGAGTGGTAATATACGTGGTAATATTTATTCGTAAATGCCTTATTTTTTTTTCTCATCTTACACTTGACCACGTCAGACTAAAACTGGGGTCGGCAACTTTTAGAGAGAGCGGACCAGAAAGCTATGCAATGTCTCGGAGCATGTCCATTATATCAAGTGTATTATAATAATTTTTCTTGACCTCAGACAGCTCCGTCAAGAAGGATGCCTTGATCTGGGGTTAAAAGAAGAAATAACCAAATTAATGTCATATTTTTAAACAAGCTTCCTTATTTTTCTGTAGGGATGACAGGATAAAACTAACACAACCAACAAAAAATTTGCAAATTCCTTGCTACAAACGAAATACAGTTAGATGACAAATTATTTAATGACACACTTGTTTCTGCTTATCGTTTGATATGCTCTCCACAGCTGGTAAAATATTTTTCGATGATAGGAGCAACACATTATCTTGGTGACCATCACCCAAACTTATCATTAAACGACTTTTAGTATATTTCATTTTCGTAAAGGTTGCATATATACTTCCAATCGATGATACCATAATTTTTGGTTTCTTTTACGGCATATCAACCTCAATGGATTATTTAATGTAGACAACATTTTTATTGCTAGTAATATATTTTTCTTTCAAAATGTATCGCTGGTAATTCCTTCTTTTTTTTTTTCAAAAATGCATTGCTGGTAATAATGTATTCCTCGTAATAATTTTTCTTCAAAAATATATTGCTGGTAATTTTTTTACAAAAATATATTGCTGGTATTAAAACCTATTTTTACACCTCCATACTGTTTTGACCCCAGTTTGCGGGTTATTTGCCCATAGCTAAGATCCTAGCAGGTGCTACCACCCCGGGTCATTGTTGATCTGGGAACACCAGCAATTAAGAGATGTTTCCACGCATTGTAAGTCGATTAATTCGAACTGATCTTTTCCTGGCACTTGTACCGCAAATTAATTAGATAATTACTGTCCATGTGTTAAGATGGCGGGCCAGAGCAAAATCCTTCGCGGACCGGATGTTTATCTTGACATTTCGATTGACATTGTCTGGTTTTCTTCTTGTGCATGTTGCATCTAGTATTCTTAACTTAATATTCTGCATGTAACAGTTTTATCTCGACCCGCCCTTCCTACATGTCCTGATATGTAGCAAATGACTTTTTTAAAACTTTGCATATCGTGTAAACATCTAAATCGTTATTATAAAAACAAGAAAACCCTGGGCCCTGTTCCAGATAATTTGTCAATGATGCTCGTAAGTTTTCTTTGCTTCTAATTCTACAGTTATGCCCATTTCCACATAAGGACAACACATATGGATGTAAATTTCCGTTCGAGGAAAATATATGCGACAAAGAGTGAGGGATAATTGGTCGGAATGTAAGCAGCGTATGAATATATGAGTTAATAAGAATGAAAACGCTGCAGAAATTATATATCCTCACTTTTGAAATGTTATCATATTCGAAGCATGCGAGGTTCTGCCATTGCTAAAGGCAAAGGAAATTCGCTGTTGTAATAAATCTCTGTGACAAAATGTCCTGATTAGAATCAGCGTCCATCCAACAACTGGCAAGGTGCTAAACAAGATATTAATGCATACCTGCCTTCAGAAGGTCCATCATAAGTTCTTCATGACTCAATATTCTGCATTTAGGTGGCTACAGGCAAAAAAGTCGAAAGAAAAATGCAGAGTTAAGAAAAGAAAGAAAGAAGGGATGGCCCAAAGTTGAAAAGTTGAAAGGAAAATGCAAAGTTAAGAAAAGAAAGAAAAAAGGGACGGCACAAAGTTAAAAAAAAAAAAAGTCGTAAGAAATATAAAAATGA
>OZ010583.1:34247431-34252431 GCA_963932145.1 Acanthosepion lycidas | reverse complement strand
CTGTGGAAAAGGGACTGTCAGGTGAAAAATAATTCATTAGCCAAGGTCGCTTAGACGGTTTTGAGCATAGCAGGAAGGGTAAGTTATCTTCTGGTGCGGTACAAGGAAGTGGTCATTTTTCCAGCATCTTTTACATCTAGTGCACGCTTATGGACATGTTCCCACAAACAGACAACAAACTTACGGCGAAAAGAAACCCACATTAGGAGATAAAAGAATGATAAACAAACACAAATTGAAGTGGTTAGAGGTTACTTCTCTGTGGTGGCTTAAAAGGGAAGTGAACATTGCCACTACTTTCTTTTTTAGGAAAAAAGGACAAATTAAATTAGTCCTGGGTATGACGATAAACTACTTCCGGTATCTTGTCCTTTGATCAGGAGGTTTTGAAGGGCGTGGAACTATCTATTAACTGCTGTTGTTCCCAGATCTACTCTGATCCGGTGGTGGTAGCACCTGTTAGAGTCCCAACTATTAGGGTTCAAACAACTCGGCGGACTACGATGACGTTGAATATGTCGAAGGCGATTAATCCGATGATAAAAAGTTCATATTTATCTCTGGTGTATAATATGTACTCCTTTTAGGTTTAAAAATGTGGGCAGAAATTACGTATTGTACAATAATAATTAATATACATATTATACCGTTATAATGCTATTATCTTAGACTCGCCTCCCGCTATCAAATCATTAAATACGGTGATCGTTCTCATGGTATACAATTATTTATACAGCAGCCATGTTGGACTAAATTAATTTGTCAGATAAGCGTTTAACTGAAACATATCATCCCGACCGATAGGAATTGCAGGACACAGCGTAGGCTGATGGTTAGCGATTTAGCTTAATTGCATTAGGATGGTGCAAATATAATGACGTAATAATGTCGTTTTTTGGCGTTAAAAAATACGTCAAAAAACGACATTATAACGTCATTATTTTTGCACCAACCTAATACTAATACTGTTCCGTGAGATCGGCCCTACTTGGTTACTGATAATTGAAGCATTGCACCATAACTAATTTTGTTATAGCAACCATTACATAAGTAGTTATTCATAACAATTTTCTTCTCTATTTTGTTTATACAGATCATACAGTTTGGGAGAATGTTCTAGAAACTTAAAATATCCACTTGATCGCTACGATTTCGCCAAATTCAGTTTACGCTTACTTAGCATAAAACGTAACTAACATTTACACAAAAAATTTTTAAAGCACTTCACAATACGAATAATACATATTATTCTTTACCGCAATTTTATTTAATGCTATTAAGTGGATGCACCAATAAGAAAATCACTGTTTAATGACAAAAGCACACTAGTGTAAGCTTTAAGAAAGATTTATTCAATTGAGAATACAAAGTTCTTGTATAGTGTCCTTTTATAGTCCCAGTAAACAGAAATAACTCTCTTAAAGAGGAGAGTAACAAGACAAGGGGACCACTCTTGATTATTCACAACACACAGTTTAAGCAGTATTAACACTTAAATAATAAACGTGAAAATAAACATCTAATAAACCAGTAATAATAATAATGTTTAATATTAATAATAAAGATTTACCATGAGCAGCTTAATTGCAGCACAAGACCGAAAGTATGTAACATCCAGTGAGGACTGAACTCACTATTTAATTGTAATGGATCTAGAAAGACAAGTTTGCTAAGCATTACAATACTGAGAAGGTATTTTTCAGTGCTTCCACGTTACTATCTAATGTGTAGATTAAATAGTCATTTTCTCTTATACAAATAATATAGACTAGAAATATCGATGAAAATTTCTCGGTCTCGCCATATGGAATTTCAATTTAAAATGGGTTTAAAAGCTATACTGAGGGGAAAAAAGCTGAAACCACCTTATGTGTAGTCAGCATATATATTTCGAGGTTTAAAGTAGGTTTAACGGCTATACCGTGCAAAAATTGCTCAAGCCCCTCGGCACTTCCTCTACTGGGGACACACACTAAAGATTTACTTAGTTGCAGTGTAAGGCCAAAAGTATGTAACATGCAGTGAGGACTGAATTCACTATTCAGTCGTAATTGATCTAGCGAGACAAGCTTGCTAACCAATGAACCACCTCAAAGTGCCTAAATGATTATCTAAGAGTATCTTAGATGTGGCACCAGGCCGAAAGTGTAGGACACCCAGTGAGGATGGAACTCACTTCTCAGTCGTAATTGATCTAGAAAGACAAGATTGCTAACCATTACACGACATCAAACTAACCAATTATAAAGATAAAAGTATTTTTCAGTGTGTCTACGTCACTATCGAATGTGACGCAAGGTTGTGGTTTAAAGTGGGTTTAACGGCAATACTGTGAAAAAATTGCCCAAGCCCCATCAACCAATGATAAACATATAATAAAGGTATGATAAACTTAACACTATTTACGTGTTATTATTGGGTTGATGTATCAGGCGTTTTTGTCGGCGAGTTTTTTGTTAATAAAAATTGCTATTTTGTTAGTTTTTTTTAATAAAAATATTATTTTATTTTCAGGCTATAAAAATGTGTGCCGATAATCATACGCTTCGGAGTTATCATTTAAAAATGATATTGTTGAATTTTTTATGTTTTTTTTTTTTTTGATTTGTTTTTTCATAATGAATATTATTTAAAAAAAAGCCTGATAATTATACACCAACCCAATAACAAGTATAAATGCGTTTGTTTAGATTAAATAATTTCTCACACGAATTAATTCACAAACATACGTAACTTAGCAAAAAAGGTATGTCAGCATTCAGTTTTATATTTTAGCTATATTAAATTGTGATATAAACATTTAGTTATTTCTTAAATGATCAAATACATTCAAATAATCCCTGAAAAATGTGGATTTACAGGCGAAATTATGTATTTAGCATAATTCAATCCATGCTTTTTCTGCAGAAAGGTTTCAACTATTAAAGGTTAGCTAAATCATCATCATCATCACCATCACCACCACCATCATCATCATCACCACCACCACCATCATCATCATCATCATCATCATCATCATCATCACCACCACCACCACCACCACCACCAACATCATCATCATCATCATCATCATCACCACCACCACCACCACCACCACCATCATCATCATCATCATCACCATCACCACCACCATCATCACGCTTTCCGTCCAGCTATGTCGTGACATAAGTGTATTAGCTGCTTAAAACGTTAAAGAGCCACTTAACTCCATTGCGCTAGATGACCCTTAACCATACAATAAATGTTCTTGACTTTAATCCTGCTGTCTACCCAACCTTCCTACAAGAAAATCCTGGTAGTGGTACCGGTTTACTCGCTGATGACAGGATTATATGGCAGTTAACATTGGATTAGATGGTAACAGAACTACACCTAATGTGAACTGGCATTAAGTCATTTTATAGCTTCTTAAAATAATATTTGAAAAATGTTAGACTAAAATTCCTTCAGAAATTCCCAGAAAGCATCTTGAGTTATATTTATCTTTTCTCTGGGCACCTCGAGGCGGTCTAATGGTTAGCAAGCTTATCTCGCAAGAACAATTACGACTGAGTAGTAAGTTCGATCCTCACTGGGTGTCCCATACTTTCGGCCTTGTGCCGCATCTAAGCAGCGCTTAGAAAATCAAAGGGTACCTCGGCGTGGTGTAATGGTTAGCAAGCTTGTCACGCTAAAACAGTTACGACAGAACTGTAAGTTCGATTCTCACTGGGTGTCCCAAACTTTCGGCCTTGTGCTACTTCTAAGCTACGCTTCGAAAACTAATATATTTATCTTTCCTTCTCACTTAACCTGGTGGAATTTGGTTTCTAATATATTAAACAGTTTAGTGGTCCACACAATAGTATATAGTTTCAATTATACTTCCTTTTTTTTTTTAGGAAAAAGGACAAAATAAATTAGTCCTGGGTATGACAATAAACTACTTATGGTGGCAAGATCACAGATCGCGAGGCTTTGAGGGGCGGATGACCAGCTATTAATTGCTGTCATTCCTAGGTCCGCCTTGACCTGGGCGTGGTAGCACATGTTTGGGTCCCCAACTATTAGGGCTCAAACAAAACAACTCGGTGGACTACGATGACGTTGTATAATACGTAATCCTAACTTTTAGGTTTAAAAATATGAATGAAAATTGCGTATTGTACACCAATAATTAATATGCATTAATGCTATCATCTTAGCCTCGCATTTCGCCGTCCACCTGAGGATTTTCGGCTTCTCTTATATTAAATTCTTTAGTGACCCACCAAATAGCATACAGTTTCAAATATACAAGTATTTTGCTGTCCACCCGATGGTGTGATATGTGGCTTCTATTATGTCTATATTTCTGAGATGAGGTATTAAGTTTATTATGTACATCATTTACATTATTCGGACTATGATCCTCATCTTTGCCTCCATATTTATTACAACGTTTCGGCCTTCTTCGGGTGGTTGGAATGTCGAACTGAACCCTTTATTTCGCTCACTGGGGTAGACTGTTCTAGTTCCACGTGCCATGTTTAATGGATATCAGTTATCTCCTGTTAATTTTCCTCTGAAAGTTCTCCACTGCCTTGAGCGAAATAAAGGGTTCAGTTCGACATTCCAACCACCCGAAGAAGACCGGAGCGTAAAACGGCCGAAACGTTGTAATAAATATGGCGACAAAGATGAAGACAATAGTCCAAATAAGGCAAATAATGTGGCTTCTATTATATTTCTTTCTTTCGCATCCCATAGAGCCTCAGTTATATTAAACTTACCCGGCTTTCAGCTGATGACATGCAGATTATATTGACATTAAGAATCTTCTGAGTCGACTTTATTACTTTCATTGCTCAATGAACAGGTTTGTGTTTATCCAAATACGATTGGACTGCATTAGCAATGTGTGTTGCGACTATTGACCGGCTGAAAACTAAGGCTATTCTTATTGAGACGTTTTCCAGAGCAAATGGTGAAGGACTGGATAATTTTCTAGTATTTATCAGTATTCTGTGTATGGTCAATCA
>OZ010583.1:34187431-34242431 GCA_963932145.1 Acanthosepion lycidas | reverse complement strand
GTACTCACACCCGATTTCTCCGCACCGAGAACTGAGGCTCTATTGAGCGAGTTGCAAATAACCCCATCCTTGGTATTGGGCATCATCTCTAAGTTAGACTCTCATAAGGCTAGCGATGGCGACGGGATACCAGCCATTGTCCTGAAGAAATGTGCGCCTGAACTGACCCCTATTGCCTCAACGACTCCTGCTTTCCAGCCTAACACTCTTTGGCAAAGTCTTTGAAGCTTTAATGAACGCCGAAGTGGTTAAGCACCTTACATCCCATGATCAGCGCTCTGACAAGCAACATGGTTTCCGCTTTGCACGATCTACAGTTTTTCTCGCCCGGGTTCATTCTTCAAATCTATAAATCAACCATTCGCCCTTGCAAAGGAATATTCCTGTCATATATGGTCTGGAGCCCCGCTGTTCATCTTGGGGTCTTCGACAAAATCCAGAGACTGATATGCAATGTAGTTGGCTCTGATCTGTCACCTCGTTTACAGTCGCTCTCTCACAGATGTACCGTGGCCTCCCTCTGTCTTTTCTACAAATACTTTCACGGTAACTGCTCTGATGAGCTGCTTTCGCTAGTTCCTAAACTGCATGAATTTAAACGCGCCCCTAGGTCGACATCTCAATCCCACCCTTTCACTGTCGAAACGGTTAAATGTAGCCGTCTCTTCTACTCCAAAAACTTCATGTCTCGCACTTCTCGTCTGTGGAACTCCCTTCCTCTTACATGCTTTGATCTATTCCCCGTCCTTCTATTAATCCTTTCCTATTTCTTGACACTTGCTCCCACTTTCTGTAACCCCTTGCGTGCTAGCGGCACTCCCGCCTTGCTTGGGCTGAAATGCTTAAAAAAACTTGCGGTGATTGGCGAAACTACACCTAGCAGAGCCTATTCTATATTCAATTTCCTTATATCTTTTACTGAATTTGTTATAACTGATATATACACCAAAGTATTTAAAGTGTTTAGTCTATGTTCATTCTGTATCATGAATATTTATGATAAAATTCAGAGAAATAAATCCCACTCTTAACAAAGCATATAGTGTATAAAGATATTCGTATCATTGGAATTCAGAACAATGAGAAATCTAACCATTTTGTAAACATTAACAATTACAACTGTTACAATTCAAAACTAGCCTCTATGTATGACAACAAAAATGAATTTAAAATAGAACAAATCACTACTAGTTTCTCCAAGATACAGATAAATAACATGATTACAACCAAGAACGTTTGGTTTGGTTTGGTTTGTTCTATGGCATATCAACCTCAATGGGTTATTTAATACCGACAAGATTTTTATTGCTGTTAATATTTTTTTCCAAAAATGTATTTCTGGCAATATTTTTTTACAAAGTATTTATGGTATTAAAATCTATTGTTACACTTTCATAGTGTTTTGACTCCAGTCTGGGTGTTAACTATTTGCCCATAACTGAGACCCTAACAGGTGCTATTACCCTGAGTCAGAATTGACCTGAGAACACCAGCAATTAAGAGCTTGTTCCACGCTCATCGAAACCTCCTGATCAGTTTATCGTCTTACCCAGAACGCGAATGTAGTTTATCGTCTTATCCACGACGCAGATGTAGTTTATCGTCATACCCAGGACGACAGCCAAGAACATCGAAATTGGATCCATCAAACTCCGGAAAATGACATTTGATAACTAATAGCAATATAAAACCGCATGTACTTAGAGAAACTATACGTCTCATAATTTCAAAAATTACTACCGACCGGATATAATTAATTTCATATTTTTAATTAATTAATCACACTGTAATAACTAAGTAATTTAGCGTCATTTCCAGTAAAGAATTTTTAAAAATATTGCATACACATAAAATGGTAATGGCGTACTTTTCTGGTGCTAATAGTAATGACATTGGTAATATTAGTCGTTTCCTTATAAGGAATCAATTAGCATTCATTGACCGAGCAGTCAGTACTGCTTTTGATTGAAGCTTATAAAATCTTTCTCGTAAATTTCTTTTTTATGGAAAGCAGGTTTCTCAAGTCCAGTAGCTGTTATCACTCCTTTCAGCACTGATATCCAATCCTAACCTTTTATTTGAACTAAAGTGAAATGTTTATCTCATTATTATCTCTTCGAATAACATGTGCTGTCCATCTAGCTGTTACTGTTGTTGATAGTCCTCAAGTGATGTGTTTCCTTATTATTTGGTACAGTTCTCTGCTTGTGATTCTGTAACGTCAGTTCGTAATGTTCAAAGAAAGATTATCTTTGTCATGAACCCCAGGCTTTTTTGCTCACTAAAGCTTTTCACGATTGATCTCTGGAAGCGGTGGTATCCACCTGACATTTTAAATATTTCTGAACGGGTTTGGCGCCATGCATCGTATCCATATGAAAGTTTTGACCTGGCGACGATGTTGATGTTAAGATTTTGCGGTGTTAGGCGAAACTACCGCTGGCACAGCCTATTTCTATTTCTTTTTCAACCAGTTCCACATCTTGAATTTTTATGATTGTTATGGTCCAGGTTAGGACCAAGGAAGAACAACACGAACACAAGAGCAGAGTTTGCCCGTCAAGCTGAGAAGCTCGGCTTGATTCGTCCCTCTCTCTTGAGAGGCGGAGTATGCATAGTTTTAGGAAGAGTTCATTCTGTAGTTATAGGTAAGAACCCAGGACAATGCTGAATTCGGGATAGGTGCTGTCACCGCTTTCATTCCAGTTCCAGATCATAGTTATTTTTGGAATACTTGGTAGACGATGTTTTTTATCTGTTCAAGATCATTCTTTCCCCAACTATGAACACCTATGTGATCAGTATAACCCCTTCATCATCAGTACATCGGCTTCGATACAGAAATCAATATCGTTGTCTTCTATTGCTAGACTCATTTGGAATGACATGGCATGCTTAAATGGTCAGTGTTCACCTCATCCAATCTGTTCGTAAATGCGCAGGATATTTATATCCTTGAAAGAGATTAAATAGACTGGGTCTCTCACTTCCTCCTTGTACGCTTGATGAAGTCTAAGATGGTTCCGTATTGGTGTCCTAGTCAGATATGTAAGATTCTGTAGACCCATGTAGTTCCTGTCTAATGCCCCTGTCGAATAAAATATGAAGTATAAAATGTATATAAATATTCTTCGCTCCCACCTCGCAATATTTAACCGACAATTCTACGCAAACATTTATTCTGCACTACTATGGCATGAAATAGGTACCTCCATGAGATCGGTAAAATCAACATAACATAATGAAAACCTGCTCCAAACGTAATGACAACATAGATTTGTCGTCAAAATCGTCATGTTATTATTAAGACGAAGAATCAAAGTATTTTTAATGATTGAAATAAGTTTTTTAGTCCTTTTAAAACATCTAAAATTTAGATTAAAAACTTGTTTTTCTTGCGTCGGTGGTTCTACTAACTTTTAGCATAGCAAATTTTAGCCTCCACACATTAATTTCAAAATTCTTTCAAAAATCAAATAATTATCGGATTTTAATAAAATTTTCATGATTTATTCACAAATGAATGGAATTATATTTTCATTTTTTTTATTCGAAAATCTTGGTAAAAAATATTTGTGCATGTCTTTCAGCCTCTTACTTAATTTTATGAAAACTTGAGAAATTAAACGTAATAATTTTTAGTGTTTGTATTTATTAAAACCAGAATTCCTTAAAGAATATAAATCATTGAATTCTTTTTTGCAAAATCGGACCCCCTCTTACCGAAAATCTTTTCTGAATTGAAAAACGCAATAAAACTAAGACATTATTTAATCTGAGAAGCTTTTATGAATAAGATATATTAAAGACAATATTGTCTCAAGAAATAAATTTTCAATGAAAAATAAATTTTTACAAGATTTGTTTTCAGTTTTTACAATTTTACATTGAATAATTTATAAGTTTTAAATCTTTTAAAATTAATTTTCAGTGTTATAAATCTTAGGAAATATTGTATTAGGTATTGTTATTTACTAACCATATATTTTAAAGCTTATTACAATCTGATGACCCCGTATATTTTTAAAAAAAAATTTGATTTGTCTTTATATATGTGATTACGTGCAGAATTTCTGAAGTATGGACATACAAACTTATAAATCTATTATTAAAATATCACGTGTTTAATGGTTGTCCCCCTTATAAACTTTATCGCCTGCTCCACTATAATTAACAATGAACACGTTCGGCTGTCAATCGGATTTCAAAAAATCGATTAACATTTCAGAAAAACAAGAAACGTAGTTAACAAATGTATGTATACAACATTTTATGCTTTAAGTAATATTTGTTTAAAATTAGTTTAATTTAACTTTAAATTTGCTTTCTTCATATAATGTTTCAGAAATGTATATTTTATTTTCGCAATATTTTTAAAACCAAGTATTAACTTTTAAATGGCTGATTTTTATCGATTTTAAAAAACAATCGAGTTCGATCAATATAATTTCTGTTTGAAATTCACCACAATGTATTTGGAAATAGTAACTTTTAAATCCTTTACCTTTCAATTAAAGCTAAAATGAAAGATTCAAGAAAGCTCCTTCGTTTTTAAAAAATCATTTTAAACCTTAAGTATACTGGATTAATTATGGAACCTAACATAAAGTGAATTCATTCTATTATTGTATATATAATCATTCTATCAGATACATATATATATATATATATATATATATATATATATATATATATATATATATATATATGTGTGTGTGTGTGTGTGTGTGTGTGTGTTTGATATACTCACAAAAATGTTTTAGTAGTCAAGAAAATAGGCTTCACTGTTTTTAACAACTCTTTCTAGCTTGGTGGCGCCATTTTGATAGATACTTTTACGTATTGGATTTTTTTCCCATTCTGACTCTTTAAAATTTTGCAAGGTATAACCTTGCTACATACGTACTTAGGTTATCGTGGTGGAAAATGACAAGATTTGCGAAAATCGGTATTTTTATTTTTTTTTATTTTTTATTTTTGAATAGCCGCGTTGAAATTTGTGTGTTGGTCGCAAAACATTTATGCTGTTATTGTTTCGCGGGTTGGAAAAAGTTTCAAGTGAATTATTCCTATGCAACCCTATCAACAATTTACTGGATACACGGGTTCTGTAAATTCACAAGCTTGTTTTCAGGTCTGTTTGCGTTGAACGTTATCATAAATGATCCATGTTTCATCGCCTGTGAAAATTCTGTTCAAGTACGGTACCTTTTTGTGGCGTAGCAGGAGTGAAATCGCCACAGAAACACCATCGTGTGCTTGTTCTGTCCCGTCAAAGAATGTGGCACCTACGTGTCGAATTTGGAAACGAACATGTCTCTTAAAATCGGGAAAGGCAGTTGATATATCAATTTACAAACACTTACCAATCTCTTTCGTCGAAATCTTCCCTTTATTCTCTATGATGACAAACAGAGTGTTTTCATCAAAGTTGGAAAGTCGCCCGGATTGTGACTTATTGCTTAGATTAAAATCACCCTGTAGAAATCAATTTTTGACTGACATAAGAGTGGAGCAAGATGCAAATAAACCTCGTGAAGGACTTCTTTTTTTTCGCAGTTCCAAGGATTAATCCTTTCAGAAATTCATAGGGGATAATATAGCGGAAGTGCAACATTTCATGCTACATCTTTAAGGCAGGCATTTATTTGTATCGGATTTGCAAATGAATGATGCAAGCTTTCAATCTCGAAATCAACTGAAATCTGTACCAAAACGAACACCAATGTCAAGTTGCGTTAATTTTATACTGCGCACAAACTTTTGCAATGATTCTATGATATTCAATCTTTTATCACACACACACACACACACACACACACACACACACACATATATATATATATATATGTATATATATACATAATTATTCAATGAAATATATATATGTATATGTGTGTGTGTGAGTTATTTGTTTTAAAATTATTTTAAATAGCTAATAAAATAAAATTATGTGGGATTTAATGAATTTTCTAATATATATATATATAAATATATATATATATGTGTGTGTGTGTGTGTGTGTATGTATATATATATATATAATCATATACATATATATACACATTTATATATATATATATATATGTGTCTGTGTGTATATATATATATATATATATATATAGAGAGAGAGAGAGAGAGATAGATATAAATATGTATATATATATACATACAGTAGCGGCCATAATATAAGGAACGGAAACAACAAAGATATAAATATGTGTATTACTTAAAAAGTAATGCATGATTAGCAGTGAAATTTTTGCCGAATAAAGATTAGGGTGTAATGCATAAATATTATACAAAGTTACAAAAGTTTACATAATAGTTTTTTTTTTTAATAAAGATTAAATGGAACAAAGGAAATAAGCTACTGGACAAAATTTAAGGAACCATCTTGTTAATACTTGATTGTGAACAAAATATCAACAAAATTTAATATTTTGTAAGCATCCCCTTATTTTCAATGACTTCTCTGCATCGTCGACCACATGATCTAATTAATTTCTTGCAAAAATCAGCAGTAATTCCCTCCCATTCGTCTTTCAATAACTCCCATAGGTGATCCTGGTTTTTCGGATTTCTTTTCTGAGCCCTTTCTCCAATTATCTTCCAAACATTTTCTATGGGATTCAGGTCGGTGCTCTGGGCTGGCCACTTCATTAAGGCGATTCCTTCTTTTTCAAATAAAGCCATAACCTTCTGAGCCTTATGGCAAGTTGCATTGTCCTGCATGAAAATAAGATTCATAAAGATTATGGTTTAATCTTAGTACCACATGCTGCTGAAAAAGCCTTTTATAAATCTCAGCACTGATATTGCCATGTACGCGGATGATAGGGCCAACTCCTGCAGATGAAATCATTCCCCACACCATCACACTGCCGCCACCAAACTTAAGTTTTGCTCTCAGAACCAAATATAGTAAACATGGACTCGTCACTGAAATGAACTGTATCCCATTGGGCGTCAGTCCAAACAACATGTTCTCTCGCATACTCCAGGCGTGCCCTTTGGTTTTGTTTTGAAATGAGAGGCTTCGAAGCTGGAATACGGGCATGCAATCCTGCATTTTTTAACCTGCGAGCAACCGTTTTCCTTGAGATTTTATTATCTGTCTCTTCATTAAATTTACGGGCAATTGATGTAGCAGTTTCAAAAGGCTTCTTGTAGATATTCTAACAATTCTTCGATCTTCTTATGGCGATGTTTTTGGGGATCTGCCGGTTTTTGGTTTTGCATCTAAATTTTTATAGGTTTAATACCTGCTAATTACACGATGAACGACATTTTAAACCTATGAACAATATCAGAAATTTCTGAAATTGACTTTTTCTCTAGATAGTTTTTCTCTAGATGAGTTTTTTTCTTCAAAAGAGAGCTTTGTGCTTGTAGAATTTGCCATATTGCTTAAAAATAAAGTCCTAATGATAAATGAACCTTTACTCATTGTTGAAAAGCTCCTTCAAGTTTTTAACAATGTAAATTAAAAGTTTATGAAAATTATTAACATCGTTCCTTAACTTTTGTCCAGTAGCTTATTTCCTTTGTTCCTTTTAATCTTTATTTAAAAAAAAAATATTATGTAAATTTTTGTAACTTTGTATAATATTTATGCCTTACACCCTAATCTTTATTCGGTAAAAATTTCATTGCTAATCATGCATTACTTTTTAAGTAATACACATATTTATGTCTTTGTTGTTTCCGTTCCTTATATTATGGCCGCTACTGTATAATCATATACATATATATGCATATATATATATATATATATATATATATATATATATATATATATATATATATATATATATATATATATATACACACAGTGGGGGAAAAATATTCGTACACATACAAATATTTTATCTATTATATTTCCAACTAATGAATGAACATGCTTTTCATAAAATTAAATGTAAACAGATCCACACTAACTAAATGTATGTATGCTTTTGTATCATACACATACGTATATATATATATATATATATATATATATATATATATATATATATATATATATATATATATATATATATATATAATCATTTCGTACCAAGCAAGGCAATAAAGCCACTAGGACACAAGGGTTTACTGAATGTGAAAGAAGAAAACATTAAGGAGCTAGGACAATAAAAGAACAGGAATCAAGACAGTAGATAGCGACTAGCAATTCATTCAAATTTTTGAACATCAAAGTTGGCTAAAAGCAAGAAAACAGAAGTGAGTTCCATAGGCAAAAAGTGCAAGAAAATAAACTTTTAGCAAAGAACTTATGATTACATCTAGCCAGCTCAACGGTAAAATTATGAGACCTTCTGGCTAACCTCGTACTGCAGTTAAATTTATAAATTCCAGGTACCATAGAACAAAGTTCATCCTAAAAGTATTTAGAGAAAAGGCCTCGGGAAGCTGCATTACGGGAATGGAAGAGCCGGAATGCCAGATCAGCACCAATTCTTTCAAGAATCTCTAAATATATAGTAAGATCACCAGAACTTATGTGGCAATATTTTTCGAAGTATAGACAAATGGTAGACTTATAAATATGTAAGATTCTGGGGAGCTAAACTTTAATTAGCTCTAAATATCTTTTAAACAAAATAACACAAGCAACCACGCTGATATAAATAAAAATGGAAATATTATTAAATCATGTTACTGTAACCACCTGCACACCAAATATGAACAAGATGAAAACAGTAGTTAAACCACAGGATCGCCCTAAAATCTGGACACGTAGGAAATTTCATTAACTATTTTTGTTTTACTTCTGCAGATTAAGCATAGCTATATCGAAAGACTAAAAACTGATTTCTTTTTCAGGAGTATGCTAAAGGAGAACGTGTACTCAATGAAAATCACAGATGCAACACACTTGACTGAACGCATAAAGAGTAAATGTGCAAAACTTGACTGCAAGCTGGAGCTATTTCATCTAGTTTACGTGAATCCTGCATCCTTTGCTTCACAAAAGATGCAAATCATACTGAAGATATTATTTGTTAATATTCTAATTCAATATAATGTTGTTAAAAATTTCATTTCTTGAAAATATACATCTTTGTCTACGTATCCCGACTTTATGTACACCTTGTATGATTCCTTAATATATATCACTGAAGAAATTTCTTTAATAACTAACGTATAATACGTATTGCAAAGAGTTTACAAACTCTTACCTGTTCTTTAACGAGACCTCAAAAATCGCCCTTATATAAGCGTGGTATTGCTTATAAATTCTCGTACCCAAAACTAGTAAAAAGAATTAAAAAAAAGAACGTTTAACTTTAATGCTAATATGAGGCTAATAAATTTTTCCCTATGGCCGTGAAAATATTAACATGTCTGAAAATGACGAAGATACTGTCAAAAATACACGAACAAACGTATTTGTCTATAGTTTGTCTATAAGTTAATACAGATACACTAAAATAATTATACCAAAAATAACACGAAAACTGGAAAAACATAACAGACACGGTCTGTCGACTTCGAAAGAAAACTATATATATATATATATATATATATATATATATATATATATATATATATATATATATATATATGCAGACATGACAGAATTGAATAAACTCTCACAGAAACCGTTTATTTTATTAAACAAGTAATTTATACAAATGAAGTAATTATAAATGGTCATAAATTTAATAATTAATACTTGGTTGACATCACTTTTGCTTTTTTTTTAATGCAAGTACCCTTCTAGACATGCTAGCGATGCGTTCACGAATATCATTTTGAGGGATTTCTTGCCATGTTTGACGCATTAGTTCGGGCTTAGAAGATGGCTTCCTGTCCTTTTTGCGGAGTTTTCGATCTAATATGCCCCAAAGGTGTTCAATAGGTTTAATATTCGGGGACTGACTTGGCCATGGAAGTTTATTGATCCCATTTTTTCTCAACCAATGTTGCGTTGCTTGAGCAGTGTGACATGGAGCTCCATCTTCCATAAATAGGGAGTCGACTTTGCTCATTCTACTACTTGAGAATATTGGAGGGAGCCCTTTCTTTAATACAGAAACATATTTGGTTGAATTAATGTTTCCTTCACACTCCACAAGCTCTGAGATACTATCACTCCAAATTGCACCCCATACCATTACTGAAAGGCCCCCATGTTTCACCGTTGGCTGCAGTCTTTTTAAATCAAACTCTTGACTACAGAGTCTCCATACCCATACTCTTCCACTGTCGGAAAATAATGCGAATCTTGACTCATCAGAGAAAATGACAGTGGTCCAAAAGGTCACAGGTCTCTCCACCATCTCATGAGCCCAATCCTTTCTGCGTTTGATATTGGCTGGATGGAGAAGTGGTTTCCTTCTCGCAGCTCTACCATAGTAGCCCAGCTTGTGAAGATATCTGACAGCTGTTTTGGGACTGACATAAAATTGTGTTGCTATGTCAGAGGTCTTGCAACGTGGATCCTGTTCAACATTTCTTTCGACAAGATGCATGGTTCTTTCAGAGGGCCCAATGCAGCCTGGATGAGGTTTTGTGCACTTCTTGCCCTCTCTGGTGAATTGAAAGATCACTCTATTAACAGTAGAATTGGTTATTGAAAGATTTTCAGATATTTTTCTTTGACTAAGACCACCTTCATGTTGGTCCACGATACGTCCCCGCTGAAATTCGGATAGGTCTGATGCTCCTTTGATTCGTGGCATGTTCCATTATTGTTATCTGCAATTTTAATCAAATAATCTAAGTTAATTTATCTTGGTGATTAAAAAAAAAATCAGAAATAAAATTTATCTTGGTGTCTATTCAATTCTGTCATGTCTGTGGATATATACGTGTGTGTTTGTTTGTGTGTGTGTATTATTCAGAAACATTTATCCAAATACGTAAGTTACCAGAATTTAATATAGTTTGTGACCAGCTGAATTTTTTTCCGAAAAAGGTTTCAATAGGTAACTAGAGCACAATATTCAATTAATCAAGAGTCGGTCAATGAGATAACTGCATTATATATATATATATATATATATATATATATATATATATATATATATATATATATATACACACTCACACACACACACATATATATATATATATATATATATATATATATATATAAGTGAACATTGAAGTCAACATACGGGGGCCACAGGCTGTTTCATGCTGGATGCAATCGTCATGTCGCGAATTCGTCCAGCATGAAACAGCCTGTCGCCTCTAAGTGTTGGCCTCAATGTTCACTATATATATATATATATATATATATATATATGAAGAAAAATATAAAATAATATATAAATATATATAATCAAATTATGCATCCTATGCACTTCACATTGTTTCTTCCAGTATAATAATATTTATTATAAACAAAAATTTGGTTTACCAATGGGGAGTCCTCTCTCTGGATTCCTAGCATGCATATTTCTAGAATTTCTTGAATCTGGACCTTTTAAACATGACATTCCACGTGATACACATTACTTCCGATACATCGATGACATTTTATTTATCTACCCACATAAACATGATTTAAATGAGATTACTGATAGATTAAATAAAATAGAACCTACTATAGAATTTACCTATGAACTTGAGTCTAATAATTCTTTACCTTTTTTAGACATACTACACATTAAAAATAAAAATAATTAGAATTCAAAGTATATCGTAAACCCACATGTAAAAATGACTATTTACACTTTTACTCTCACCATGATACTAACACTAAAAGGGGTATTATTATTGGATTCTACTTAAGAGCTCTTCGCATCTGCTCAGAAAAATATTTAGATGATGAATTCACGTATATTGAGGATACCTTTTCAAATCTTTCGTATCCGAGACAATTATTACTGAGAGCTAAAAATAAACCGTTGAAAATTCACTCATCAGCGCAAAATGACACCTCGAAGGCCACTACAACTACATCAGTGAAAGGTACACTTTCAGCTGCCCCTGATAATAATTCTTTTGGTCGCATCTTTCTACCAAATAACCATCTCCAATAATTTAAATATGTTAAAAATTAAAACTACAATATTACCTACTAGAACTATCCGTAGTTTATTAAATAGCACCAGCAAACAACATATTACATCCGATGCTTGCATCTACCAAATCTCATGCAAAAACTGTGACTTAAAATATGTGGGTGAAACATGTAGGTCCGTAAAATCTCGTGTTTTCGAACATAAACGAGATATTCGCCTCGGAGATTTAAACAATGCTTTAGTTGTACACACAACTAAAGCAGATCATAATTTCGATTTTGATTCCGTGAAGATTTTAAAATATTTTCATAATAAAAATCTTAGGAATATTTATGAAGCAGGCATAATATCCATCTCACGCACGTTGAATACTAGACCTGGCTTCTTTAGTATTTCCCCTTTTATAGCGAGATTAATGCTCGACAAGCGTACATATAAATTTTAGATCAAAATAGAATTCTTTTCATTTTTCATTTTTCATTCAAAATACTCAAATTTTAGGAATACGTTTTCACAGCGTCGCCCACGTGACGGCAACGTGACCATGTTTAAACGGAACGCTGATCATATAAAACTTTCAGTTATCTGTTTGGATGAGTCTTGTTCTTATGTCCATCGTCTTTGTCATGTTGAATTGATAATGTTAATTATATTTTATGAATATGTCCTGAAGATGGTTTATTAGACCGAAACGTCTGACGTTGACATTAAAATAGCATAATTGCATATAAGGATTTTTATTTGTTTTTTCCGTATATTTTTCTTCATACTGTCGGATCTATATCCATATATTTGCTTGGTATTTATTAATCCACCCACGAAGATTAAATGTGGCACAAGGCCGGTTTAATGTGGGTAGCCCGCGAGCCCGTAGGCTCGGCCAAAAATATGACCTTTGAACCCGCCTTGACGGGTTCAGGTCCTGTCTACCTCCCTGAAGAAAACCTTGCCCTTCGGCAAAGCTTCCTCCGAGTTCCTCTCTGCATTAGAGAGTTCGACAGAAGCCAGCCCGGATGATCACAAAGCACAGATACTGCACTTTGATCTTAAACGGGCCGAGCAGCTTGGTATCCATATATTTGCTTACACACACACACACACACACACATATATATATATATATATATATATGTATATATATATCCCATAAATATAGCGCACCTTAAAACTGTATTACTTTGCCTCTGCCCGTAACGAGTATAAGTGTGTCCTCAACGAAGCTAAGTCACTATTTTCTGCTCGAATGAAGGAACGTATTGCATCTCACAAATTCGGCTCCAAGGATTATTGGCGTCTCTGCAAGAGCGTACTCAACAATAGCAAACTCTCTGTACCTCCTTTGTTTAACCAGTTTGAAGTCCTGACCTCCTCTGCCGACAAACTCAATGCTTTGCTTGGAAATTTTCATTCAATTAAACGCTCGACTTTTCCGGTGTACCCATACCCGATTTCCCTCTTAGAACTGAGACCCTATTGAGCGGGTTGCAAATAACCCTGTCATTGGTATTGGGCATAATTTAGACCCCACAAGGCTAGTGGAGGTGACGTGATGCCAGCCATTGTCTTGAAGAAATGTGCACCTGAAATGGCGCTCGCCCTCTCCAAATTGTATAACTACTGCCTCAAGGAATCTTGTTTTCCAGACTGCTGGAAGTCCTCATCGATTGTTCTTGTCTTTAACAACTCTGGCGAACCAACTAACCCTTCTAATTACCGTCCTATTAGTCCCCTACGCCTCTTTGGCAAAGTCTTCGAAGATTTAATCAACGCTGAAGTGGTTATCTACCTTGTATCCCATGATCTGCTCTCCGTTTTCCGCTTTGCCCGGCCTTAACTGAAATTGTCTACCAAGCTCTACGAAGTAACGGAGAAGCTCGTGCCGTGGCTCTAGATATCTCCAAAGCGTTTGATAGTGTTTGGCATGCCGGCCTTCTTCGCAAGCTCCAGGGTTAGGGCATTACAGGTCGATTGTTTGATTTAATACAATCATTCCTGTCAAACCGTGAATTGAAGGTTGTTCTCAACGAATTCTCCTCCAGCTCCTATCCCACGAATGCAAGTGATTCCCAAGGCTCCATCCTAGGCCTTACTCTGTTCCTTACCTTCATCAACGATCTTCCTGGCGTCATAGATTCCCAAGTAGGCGTCTACGCGGACGACACTACAATTTACTCCTGCCTCAAAAACTAACCTGGCCATTCGTCTCGAAAAGAACCTCCAATCGGTTGTGAACTGGGACAGGAACTGGCTAGTTAACTTTAACGCCTCAAAAACAAAACTGCTTTCTATTAATCACCAAAGAGATCCTTCCCTGCCCTCCCATTAGAATATCTGACGTTCAACTTCTCGAAAGCACCTCTCTGCGGCTGCTCGGTTTCACATTGTCTCGTGACCTAAGATGGAACAAATACATTGAGTCAATTGCTTCATTTCGCTGGTTCACAGGCTTCATGGATTCAAGCGTCCTTACGAGGCTGGCATTCCGTTCTCGCCCTTTCACTATTGAAACTGTTAAATGTAGCCGTCTCTTCTACTCCAATAGCTTCATATCTCGCACCTCTCGCTTGTGGAACTTCTTTCGCTTTTCCTGTTTTCCTGATAGCTATAATCCCCAACTATTCAAATGTAATGTCAATCGACATCTCCAGTTGGCTTGATCTACCCACTATCCTTCTCTTCATCCTTTCCTCTATCACTCCTATCTGCCCCGCTCCAAATTCTATGTAACACTTTGCGTGCTAGTTGGTTTCCAGCCTTTTTTGGGGTGAAATGCTTATATATATATATATATATAAGCATATCACCCCATGCAAGGCAGGAGTGCCATTAGCACGCAAGGGGTTACAGAGAGTGAGAGCAAGAGTAAAGAGGGGTGTTTCAGGAAGGATAAAGAGAAGGACGGGAATTAAGATCAAGGCATCAGAACATGTCGATTGACATTACATTTGAAGATTATAGCTATCAGGGAAACTATATATATATATATATATATATATATATATATATATATATATATATATATATATAAAAACCCGGGAAAACAACCCAATTAGTCTTTCCGGGATTTTAGATATTAAAATTTTTGTGGGATGGACAAGTATGCTGTTACACGATTTGGACAATTTTGCTGTTACACCGGTTACGTAACTCGTGACCCAGGATTTTAGCCTGCTGCCCATGTTCGGACTGCCGATCGCGCTAGCTAACGCACCCTCTCTCAGAAACTGTAACTAAATTCATCTCACCGTAGTTGCAGTATAAACCACAAGTGGGATTTTGAATGTGCCTTAAGCTGCCGTCTGCAACGTGCTTAGCTAGGCTCCTTAGCAGACGACCATCCTCGGATACGAGTGATTGCGCCATTTGATATATATATATATATATATATATATATATATATATATATATATATAAAGAAATATAGTCTTAAGGTGTGCTATATTTATGGAATAAAGTGCTCAATATCAGAGATAGAGCGTGTGTAAATATAAAAGTAAACATAGAAGTCGACACTTAGAGGCGGCAGTCTGTTTCATGCTATATGCAATCGTCAGGCCTGATGATTGCATATAGCATGAAACAGACTGTCGCCTCTAAGTTTCGACTTCTATGTTCAATTTTATATATATATATATATTTATATATATATATATATATATAATTAAATTATTTAAATAAATTACATACATTTTTTAGTGTATCACAATCAAATGATGCAAGAAATGCACTGTAACAATCTTGACTTTGACATTCCAACATAAAAGACAAAATTCCATAGTGGATTATTTTTTCCACGTTCTAATGAAGGCTAAAGCATAATTGTCAACCGTTGCATTTAAACGCAAAAAAGAAAAAATCAGTAATGGATAGCTACACATAGTTTTTGCCTTATCAGTTGCACACCTGATGATGATCTCCGAAAGTGATGGAAAGTACTTGGGAAATAAAAGTTTTTTCACTGTTATGGTGCATTTCTTGCATCATTTTAATTGTGATACAATGAAAAATATCTGTGAATATGAACGGATTATACTAAAAATAAGCAGACATAATGTATGTAATTTATTTAATCAGACATGCCTAAAAGGGAATTTGCTGCCTAAATACACAAATATATATGTGTGTGTTTGTCTGTGTTTGCGTGAACAAATTTTCAGCACGATCCAATTCAAAAACTATCCTCAATTATCACATTTTGATCACGTCGTAATTGCTTGAGAAATTTTCAGTACCTTCTAGCATCTGTATCTTTACTTACATTTACTTATATTTAAGCCTGCTTCTCTTTCTGTAAAAAAAAATCATACAACAGCATTCTTTGGCTATATATATATATATATATATATATATATATATATATATATATATATAATGGTCCCTATGTGATAATAAGTATTGAGCAGAAGAGGACATTTACTTAGCCTATCACCAATTGGAGAGATTTCATATATATATATATATATATATATATATATATATATATATATATATATATATATATATATATATATATTTCGTCCTATATATATATATTTCGTCCTATATATATATTTCGACATCTCTCCAATTAGTGATAGGTTAAGTAAATGTCTTCTTATGTTCAATATTTATTATCACACAGGAACCGTTACGGGCAACGCGATACAGCCGCGAGCGGTAATTACGCATGGAAAATAATTTGGGGGCGGGCAAATAGTGAATCGTAATTGGCGGAAATGGACTTTCCTGACGACTGCTGAGTACAAAGCGGTGGTCCAAGCTCCAGCAGTCAATTTGTGATTAGCAGTAAACATAAGAAATTTTGCCCAGCAGGAAACAAGCCAAGCGGACCATAATTTTAACGCCTGGAGACAGTCAACGAGAGAATAGGAACGGTGTCAGGCCGTCAGGCAAAGGAATAGATAGATAGATAGATAGATAGATAGATAGATAGATAGATAGATAGATAGATAATGATCGTGTCGATTGAAACACCATGTCAACGTCCTCTTCCTTGCTTTCACGTTTCTTGGTTTTGAAGCAAAATATATTATGATGATCATTAATGTAAGATGAGGAGATTGACATTGACTTGTTTTGTTAACTCTCCAGAAGTCTTTAAACTGTCTTTCAAACGCACACACGCACGCATACACATGCACACGGATACAGGCACTCACACACACACACACGCATGCGCGCATACACAAACGAATACACGCGTGCGCACACATACACACCCACCCTCACACACAACCCTAACTAGATACAAACCATTAAGTAGTAAATAGGAAAAACGAAATGATGGGCAAGTTAAGACATAAACAAATAATTCGTTTGCCATTTAAGCATTATTTTTTTTTAGAAAATATCTATTTCAACATTCAATAAATAAATAGATATTAATAATAAATAAATAAATAAAACGTATACACATATAATTTAGAAAACCGCAGAATATTCTGGAAACTTAACCTAAATGTATGTCGTCTCTGAAATGGGATATAAAGCGTGTTTCATTAAAACGGATTATATATAAGGGTGTTTCATTAACATGGATCAAATTCAGCAGTAAATAAATCAGTGTTATTGTTGAAATATATTTATTTTTCTATTGGATCATGTTATTTAATTCATTGTAATTATGTGTGAAAAATAATATCGCCCAAATATCTGCCTAATCTGAAAAAAAAAAAACATTAAAAAAATCATTAAACGCTTAAACTTAATTCACATTTAAAATCCAAGTTATTGGAACACCACTGTTACATCGCTTAGAAACGAAAGATAAAGAAAAATAAAGAACAGAAATACTGTGAGAGTATAAAGAGACAATAAAATTATGAAAAGAGGAAATAAACACGTACTAAACATGTGCACGTATGCACACGCACAGGCGTAAACACATGGACATGCACATACACATACGCAGGCATACATACACACACAAAAATGAAGAAAAATCAACCCAACACCAATAAAAAACACATAAATTGTTTTAAGAACTTAATATAAAAATAACCAAAAACGAGAAAATTGACAGACATTTGCAGATACCCACTGACGACTGGACAGATCAATTACCGAAAGGTTCGTCTACAAAACTCTGGAGTAGAAGTGCTGTATATAACATCAATAAGCTAATTGTATTAATACTGTAGTCTGCTGTGGATGACAACATATGTTTCCGGAAATCCGGTTGAGCTCGAGAGAGAGAAAGGAGGTTTTAAAAACAGCGGCTCCTACTGCTATTAATGCATACTCTTCGAGTACGAATCGAGTTCTCCGAGCCGCTGGCGTATTTCTTACGGAGAGAAAAACGTTGAAAATCCATTCCTTCTTGCCGTTCGACGATGCCCTAGGGGTAAGATATATGACAAACCATTCGGATTTCGATCCTGGCTTGAAGCAATCGTATGTCTAGTCATATTAAGGAGCCTGTGGTGGATGACGATATATATATATATATATATATATATATATATATATATATATATATATATATATATATATGGTATTTTCCTATTGATTGATTAAGTTAATTCTACTTTTATACCAAATCCTGGTATTCCACTTAAGGTATTTTTGCAATATATATATATATATATATATATATATATATATATATATATATATATAAAACATTAGGCAGCATATAATTTACATACAAAGTAATAATCACACATAGAATCAATCAGAAATATTAATGCCATTAATGGTGACATCCGTCACTAGAAACATAATATATGCATTAAAATACTGTTAATCCATAGAGTGAAGTGATCCTCGTCAAAACCATTGATGTCTGTAGTTTTCAGTTTATTTGATGTTAACATGCTAGTACTTACGAATAGTCCTCTATTCATCATCAGGCATGTGTTTTTTTCCTTATAATAGCAGATATTCAAAAAACATCTTTCGGTCGACAAACAAGTATTTCGTCTTCAAGTTTTTGATTTTGTAAGGAAAAAAAGCACATGCCTGATGATGAATAGAGGACTATTCGTAAGTACTAGCATTTTAACATCAAATAAACTGAAAACTATAGACATCAATGCTTTCGACGAGGATCACTTCACTCTATGGATTAACAGTATTTTAATGCATATATTATGTTTCTAGTGACAGATGTCACCATTAATGGCATTAATATTTCTGATTGATTCTATGTGTGATTATTTCTTTGTATGTAAATATATATATATATATATATATATATATATATATATATATATATATATATATATATATATATATACCAGGAGTTATTTTACATTTCCTAAAAGTAAATAAAGGAGAAATGACGGAGCACTAATTGTAAAAAGTCAGAATGGCATGGTTGTTAGCAACAATTAAATAGTCTAACATGCAAGTTTCAAACTGGAAATGTCAAAATCAAGCAAGTACAAAAATATATAAATATATGGGAAATCCGAAAAAATGTTTTGCTCCAAACAACAGCTACATTGACCGCAGAAGAAACCTCACAGACATACACACACACACACATAAATAGATAGATAGATAGATAGATAGATACACGCACACATATTTAAACATATATTTTTAAATATAACAGACAATGAATGTTTATTATGTTTGATCATGAGCCGTTTTAAACTCTTTTTATTTGCTTTAATTTCGGGAGGAAATAAAACAAAAACTTTCCAAAATTTAGATATATTTTTATTATGGTGTTGCTGGATCTAAGCTTTCGGCTCACATGAGCCATCTTCAGAGTTGTTATATGGACATTTAAACAAAGATATTCAACATCAAAGATGATATTCTGTTATGTTGATATAGAAGATTGCTAGGCGACGATAACGGCCGCGGAATAGAAGACACAACTGATGAATTTATGATGCGATTATATGACGTCGTACCACGTGAGAGAACGAAATATTAACAACACAAACATATGTCTAGATGCAATGCAATGCGCTGTGACTAGTTTGAAATCTAAATCTATATATATATATATATATATATATATATATATATATATATATATATATGTGTGTGTGTGTGTGTGTGTGTGTGTGTGTGTGCCCCTACCTACACATATTACGTACATACTCAAACATCCGTACATACACGTATATATGTTTTCTCAAACTTTATTTCAATAGACGTTTATCGAAATCACTTCAACACTTTAAAACATTTTCTCTTTCACTTCATTGTTATCATTGTTATTATTAATTTTTATTCAAATTGTGAGATATTGTTGTTTATTTTCTCGTTTTGATGCAATAGAAAAGTTCCGTTGGACTTTTCTTTCCCTTGTTTAACCTCGATTGTGACTTCCCTTCTTTTTACTGAATAGGGAATTAACTGTAAATGACTTACTGCCAAAACAAAGCCAGCATCAATCAACAACAACCACCGAAATAACATTATAAATTCTTACACAATATTTATGGACTTATTGAGTAGTAAATTAAAGAGGGATTCCTTCCGAGAAAATAGAAACATATTTTCAGAAAAAAATTTGCTTTTAGGTTCTGTATTCTTTTTTATTATTATTATTTACATTTTTCGGACTATTGTCCTCATCTTTATTGTCATGTTCACGATGTTTCCACCGTTGTACGCTCCGACCTTCTTCAGATGTTTGGAATTTTGAAACTGAACTCTTTATATCGTCCATCGTTCTAGATTGTTCTACTTCCAAGTGCCTCTGCCGGTCAGCTACGCCTGATTTTTTTTATTTCCCCTCGTGTCACGGCTTTACAATGTCCATGCAGTTTTACTTTAGCTGACCGCATATGGAGGGGAAAGGGAGAAACACCCCCTTCTGCAAACTGTCAAGTATCAACATCGAACAGTACTTCCTAAACATAATTGCTAAACACTTCAACAAAAAAACCCTCTAAATAAGATATTCAACAGGAAATCAGTCACAATAAGCTACTCCTGCACTGATAATAGGTACCAAAATATTAATTCCCATAAGAATTACATTTTAAGTAAATTCCACTGGAAAAAAATCTAACATGGAAACCCCCTGTAATTGTAGAATTAAGGAAAACTGCCTAGTAGAGGGCAAGTTCAGACCACTAGGGTAGTATACCAGGCAACCATTACCCCTAAAGAAAATACGAATCAATACTTGTAGGCATACATTCACGAATCCCAAATTAAAACGCCAAACAGCCCTTTCGAAAAAAATTTGGGAATTGAAGGAAAAGTGTCTGAATCCTGAAATAAATTGGAAAATTCTGTTTCGCGAACATGCCTAATAGTTTTAGGTATAGGTGCAAGTGATGTTTAGAAGAAAAAATCAGGATAATAAAATATAAAGATTAATCCAAACTATTAAATCAACGGAAAGAACTAATCACGAAATACAGACATAAAAATTTCAAATTACATAAGAATACATGTACATGTATTTAGGGGTGTATGTGTACGTATAGTGGCATATATGTATGGACATGCAAATGAACACATATGTATGTATGAAGATATGCACGCATACAAGTGTGTTGGACAGCATGATTTATTCCATTGGGTGCTCGGATATTACCCACAGTCTATAAATCTATAATTCAACTAATTTACGTTAATCTTAACGGGTTTAAGTTGAAATCCTCCATCACTTATTAATAATATTGGACACCTGTAGTACAAAAACTATTTACTGTCAATCCCAGAAAAACACACTCGTGATCTGTATAAGAAACTCCACCTAGTAGGAACAGATATTAAACTACAAACATCAAAGTTTCTAGCCATAAATTAACTCCAACCACAGAACGCTTCCTCCTTTTACGCCGCCAATCGCTAACACAAATCCATTCTCTTTAACAAGGCGTCTACCAGAGGAGGACTGACAATTGATTAAAACAATGCTCCGAGACAGAAACTTAGGGGCTGATGATATTCGCGCACAGAACGGCTTGAAATATACTATCTATATGTTGAGGTAATTTTTGTTTTGCTTTTTTGCTGTAAAAAAATACATATGCTCTGTTAAAATAAAGACATCGAGCACTTTGTTGATCAGTTTTAATAATTAATATTAAGAACCACTCGGTTATATGCCAACGGATCGATTACCTGTACCATATCTATCTATCTATCTATCTATCTATCTATCTATATATATATATATATATATATATATATATATATATATATATATATATATAATTCACTGTCTTCCGTTAGGCCGTCCGTGATACCCTCTAAAACAGCCATACATTGGCCGATCGAAACCATATTTTGGGGAGAAGGACAAACAGGTAAGGGGATACAAAGTGATGTTGGTTTTACTAGAGTGCGTAGCTTAGTAAAATAAATTTCCATTAACTTTTTGGAAAAAATGTTTTATTATTTAACTTACAAAATATTCCCCCTATTTTACAAATTTTAATGGTCAAAATAATAAATACGTATTTAAATACGTATTTGTTATTTTGACCATTAAATTTTGTAAAAATGTAATATTTTGTTTTGAATAACTTTTCTGTAAGTTTTTCATATACAAGAATCCAATTTCCAGTTCACCCTTCGTTTGCGAGATCTATACGCCAATCACAAGGCCAAACGATTGAAAATGTTGGAATATGGCCCCAGAAATAAATATTTACGTATGGCCAGTTGTATGTTGCATACACAAGAGTAAGAAATCCTCAGAATTCGCAATGAAAAAGGAAAAAATACATTTTCTTTTAAAATACTAAAGTCCTATAAAATTAAATTGAATTAAAGAAATTATTAAACAGCGAAATAGGTTTTTGTCAAATTATTTTTCCAAACAGTTCAGCTTATTTAAATTTCATCGATTGGTTTACGATATTGAAGGAAACGTAGAGTTTATAAATATGGACCTAAAAAATGTTAGCGATAACTTCAACAATGTTAAATACTGCAAGGTGTTTCGCAATTGTTGAAACAAATTAGAATCCCCTCAGATCTTTCCTGTTGACTTTATTCTCTTTCTCTTGTCAGATTATTGCTGAGAATTAGTTAACGCTTTGATTTTATTCAACCAAATATAGTGAGATCGTGACTTTAGACGACGGAGCAGATCTTTTCTATTAAGACGCATTAGGAAACTAAGCCCTTCAAGATTGTTTAAGCAAAATACAGAAGGAAGTTCAATTTCAATACATTTCCGAACAGGAGTCTGATTTTCAATTTGGTCAAGACTTTTGAAGCTCATGGCATTTGTGAAGATCGTAGGGTAATGGGTTCCTCACCAGGAAGAATGTGTAGAATGTGTACATGTTATCAACAACTTTGCACGCTTCACTCAACAGTGTCTTCAACTGAATGGTGGACATCTGGAGCATGTAATCTAGAGCTCCTCTTGACATGTTTGGTTCATGTTTTGAAACTAAATTATTGCAGATTCTAAAATGTTATCCTTTTACTTTTTAATAAATGTAATTTCCATTACTTTATCCTTTGTGGTTCTTTATTTGTGGCCGATCATTTTGTTTCAAAAATTGTGAAACGCCCTGTATAATATATATATATATATATATATATATATATATATATATATATATATATATATATATATATATATATATATAATAAAAAGGCTTAAACACTAATATTCGGTCATAATTTATTCCATTGGAATAGTAAATACGATCCAATTCATCAGACCTACAAATTCAAAAACTTAACTTAGATTAAAATAACAGGAAAATGTGTAATGAAGAGGAGAAAAAAATGAACACAAAGAGCTAGAGACAATTAACAACGAGCCCCAACAAACATTCACGCTGTCTACACAGGGAAGGTTTGCTGGACCCGATATAAAATGCCTCCAACACCTCCTTGAGGTGAAATAGAGAGTGTGAACGGGACACAACAGTGAACGAGTTAGCACTAAAATTAGCAGCACACCCCCTCTGTTATTGCTTTTTTTTTCCTCTTCATTACACATTTTCTTGTTATTTTAATCTCCCGTAGAGGCCTGAAGAGCGGGAGCGAAACCGGTTGCTTCGCTTTTAAAAATGCCATTTAACATTAAGCTGCACACTTTCATTTCTTTAACATATTTATAGGTGGTATGGGGAGCACACGGACACAAGCATGTGTGAATATATGTGTTAATCGTTATATTCCATTCTTTTTTCATTTACTCGATAAAATCTTTAATTTTTGTGGAACACTGAGTGTGAAAACAAAAAGATCGTTTACTTGTCCGTTCTCTCTCTTCATTAAAAAGAATCTTTAATCGATTAATCTTTTAAGGATTCTCTCTCTTAAATTGCCAGACAATAGCTTCTTTTTATAACATCAGTTCAATATTTTTATTATTCATCGTTCTATTCTGTTTTCTTCCCATGAAAAATTGTTTACTCTTAACTTTCTTGCAGCCATTCTTTTCTGTTTTCGTTTTTCCAATTTCCAATTTATCACTTTACTAATTGCCTAAAAGCTACAAAATGCTTGTTCCAGTTAAATAAAACACATTATAAGACTGTTGGCATTTGCTAAATCACGAAGTCGATTGCGGGTTGACAGAAAAGAAGAACACAATGCTTTAAGTCTTCAATGTATTAAGCGGTTTAGATTATTGGAAAGATAAACTGATTTTTTAATGTGTACCTTATTTTATCTTATTCCGTCAGACAAAGGCTCAGTTGAAAAAGTCTTTAATAAGAACAGTTGCAATCCCTGATTATCCTTTTGCCATTGTAAAATTACGGTAAGATCAGCCACACTTTTGTCTTTCCAAATAATAAACTATCGGTAGACGTATCTTTACATGTAAATATTGAGGCATCATGTTGGACACCAAAATATGGGTTTGTAGAGCATCCTCTACCAGTTCACCAATTCTAAGACTCTCCTATACAGATTAATGGAAAGAACTTGCGTATGTGAAGTCATTTACATATTTCGGACGAAAATGCATCTCTTGATGACGAAATAGCTGATGTCAGACCTGCAAGTGCATTTGGGAAGCCTCTCTGCCGCCTACGAAATGAGAAAGCTGTCAAATTAGACAACAAAATAAGTGTTTTAACCACAATGTTGTACGAATCGTGTATACCATATAGGTTCCACATCAATCAGCTGGATGTCTTCCATAAAAGTTGTCTCCGCATGATCTGGGCCTAAACTTTCGACGATAAGGTATACAATGTTGATCGTCTCGCAAAATACAACATTGGTTGGAACTGATATTTTCCTGATGCATTGACAACTTTTGCTGGGTTGGTCATGTTGAGTAACGAAAGAATACTTAAGATCCTCATGTATAGCCAGCTTGACAGTGCAAAACGGACTTTTAGACGACCATGTCTCAAACATACAGGCAAGCTAAAGGGTAACCTCTCAGCTGTCAATATACCGCACACTAACTTCGAACGATTTGCCCTGGATAAAAATAACTGGCGATATTTGTGACAGAGTGGAATCAAAAATTTTGAAATCAGTCGTATTGACCGGCTAAGAGACGAAAGACAACGGCGAAAAATGTTAACAAAATATTCCTTTGGGTATGTACCGATGTCCTCGCTGGTGTAGAATACGTGGACATGTATGCAGGTCACTATGAGGACTGGGGTGTCACTATGAGGACTGGAGTGTCACATGATACAGACATAAAAAGTAAATGAAGTTGTCAGATACTCATATGTTGAAATCTGCGGAAGAGTCCATCACACACACACACACACACATATATATATATATATATATATATATATATATATATATATATATATATATATGTAGTTTATTGGATTATTTTATATATATAGTTTATTGGATTATTTCTGGTTCTCTATAGAGTTCAAGTCACTTAGAATTTAGAGAATCCATGTTTTCTACATTAAAAAGGAAGGGAATTGTAACTTTTGGGATGGTAAATGGATTCTTCAATATTTGTATAGATAAAAGCAGACTAACCTAGTTAAGAAGATTTGAAAAGAGAAGAATACTAAGGTCCTTTTTTTATTTTTATGTTTTTGTAGACTTCCGCTGCTAATTTGAAGCTTTCTTCTCGCTTGGTATTTATTCTGTCTCCCCACTAAGAATAGTTGTAACACAAGATCATTTTTAAGGTGAGGCACCCGAGCGCGTACACCAGGGCAAGTAACAAAAATTGCCTTCATCCCCCGCAACCGTTGGTTGCATTGGCCTTGGTTGCGAGCACCGATCCCTCTCTCTAGTGCAATGAGAGGGCGCGGCCTTGGGCAGCTGTTCCCCAGGGCTGAGAACCTCTCAGTTGCGAATCTGTCCGTTGACTGAGTTGCGTTTGAGTGCACTCTGCCCAAAGTCAGAGACGCAACTAAGATGATAAATAAACGTGTTTCAAACCCCCTCAAGGCAGGGATTTACACGCTTATGCAAAAACCATTATACCTATAAGTTAAAACTTTAATATAACACCTATTTCCTTTGATTTCTGCTACACCCGGCGTAACTATATGGTCACACCTAAACTGAAGATCAGTGATTAACTATGGACTGGTTCTACCCAATTACAAACAAATAACAGGATGAAGACTTTCAACAGCTAAAATGGTCTGGTTTGGTTTGGTTTGATTTACGGTATATCAACCTCAATTGGTTAATAATGCCGACAAGTTTTTATTGCTGGTATTTTTTTTTATCAAATATATATTGCTGCTAATATTTCTTTTACATATCAAAAATTTATAGCTGGTAATAATGTATTGTTAGTAATAATTTTTACAAAGTATTTCAGATATTCAAACCTATTTTTACACTTTCATAGTGTTTTGAATCCAGTTTGGTGTTAACTATTTGCCCATAGCTAGGACCCTAACAGGTCCTACTACACCTGTTCAGGGTGCACCTCGGAACACCAGCAATTAAGAGGTGGTTCCACGTTCCTCAGAACCTCCTGATCAAAGGCCTTGCTGTCGGATGTAGTTTATCGTCATACCCAGGGCGCAAAGACGTCCTGGGTAAACTACATCCGCGTCTTGGTTAAGACGATAAACTACATCAAGCAGCATGGCCTCTGATCAGGAGGTTTTGAGAAGCGTGAAACCACCTCTTAATTTCTGGTATTCCCAGGGTGGTAGTACCAGTTAGGGTCCCAGCTATGGGCAAATAGTTTATTATTACCAGCAATACTTTTTTGAAAAAAATTATTACCAGCAATACAATTTTGATGGAAAAATATTACCAGAAACAGATTTTTGGCTAAACAAAATATTACCAACAATTTAAAATGTTGTCGGCATTAAATAACCCATTGAGGTTAATATGCCGTAGAACAAAATAGACCAAACCAATCTAAACCAGAGAATACATATTCTTTTCATACGAATCTATCCTAAAAAAAATTTCGTCATTAAATAATCCATTGTGGTTGATATGCCGTAAAACAAAATAAACCAAACCAAATCCGGACGCAAAGATATATGGATTTTTTTAATCCTATAATTCAAGGCTCAGGAGCCACTCACGGTAGAACCTTAAAGTTAACAAAATTTTACTGCTAAATGAGGTAATGTTATGAATGGAACAGAACTTGATAGAAAATGAAGAGGATAGGGACAACAAAGATGACGATTGGCCCTTATAGAAGTCAAGATTGAGACACACAGAAGCCTGTTCTTGAGTTCTTGAGAGAAACGATGTCTGGGTGGAGTTTTCTTCTTAAATTAGGTTAACACGGAAGAAATGAAAATGAATAGACTCTATGAAAGCGGCGTGGAGGTCCCTAGCAGTAAAGCCTTGAACTGGTGGAACTAATGAATGGTGCCCGTCTGAACATTTGCCATGTAAATAGCAACAGAGTAACTTGTGACGTTTCTGTAGATAAATTGTAATGTTATTTTGGAATCAACGTGCAAAAAATTGGTAGTGAGTGAGAGTGAAAATAGAAGAGAAAATCTGAAAAAAAAGTAAATTAAAAAAAAATTATGATTAGTTGCCTGTAATTAATATTAACTGGTAGGCTTGCATGGAAAGCGGTTTTTCCTTTCTGTTCAACGCAAACGCAGATTCAAAATTAATCTTTAACGCAAACAGCTGTAAATCAATCGGTTTTTATTATTTTTTTTTATATTAAGTCAGTCAGTTAAGTGCTATACATGATATGCGTTTGGTCGGCCATGAGTCTTTCGATTCATGACTGACGAGGCAGAAGAGTTTTTTTTTTTTTTTTTGCGTAGTAGGTTGCTGTTTCTTTCTGCGGTAGACTGGTTATTAAAGCAAGATTATAGGACCCAATCTGTTCTGTTTTTCAACCCAAAGCTGGGGGGGAGGAGAGAAGAGATAGATTCAGTGAGAACGGTATTTGCGCGTAAGCGAATGCAACGAATTCGACTGAAATTCAAACATGGCTCTCCGAATTCTCATTCCCTGCCGATATCCAATTAATTTTTGGTATTATTTAAGCGAAGTTTGCAGTTACCTTAATTCAATATGCTTCGCTGCAATGTACTTATTCGACTAGTTAGAGTGGTACCCCGACTTATTGTAATGGTTAGCAAGCTTGGCTCAATAGATTAACTGCGACTGAATACTAATTTCGATCCGCACTGGGCGCTCCAAACATTCGGTCTTGTGCCACATCTAAGTTGCACTTAAAAACCATTTTCGGTGCTTCGACGTGATGTAATGGTTAGCAAACTTGTCTCACTGGATCAAATACGACGAAATAGTGAGTTCGATCCACACTGGGTCCCCACCAAACATTCGTCTTTGTGCCATGTCTGAGATACGTTTAAGATCATTTCCGGCACTTCGACGTGGTGTAATGGTTAGTGAGCTTGTATCTCTCGATAGACTACCGCTGAATTTTAAATTCGATCCTCACTGGGTACTGTATAATTTCGGTCGTTTGCACCAGATCTAAGCTATACTTTGTAATTCGCTAGTTAGAAACATACGATGTTAAACTTTCATTCTTAAGAGTGAATAAAGTTTGTCCTTTTGTAAAATTCTACTTGTGAAGTCGTTTTTCTCTTCATTTATGTTCTATACCTCTCCAGACATGGCGATCACGGCTCCCTCTGTCTTTTGTTGCTCTAGCAAATTTCGACCCTTCACTAGCCATTTTTTCCTGTTACATTATTCGCTGACACAACCTCGTTAAGTAGCTTACTCACCTCTCTTCTCACAACGTGTCCAAGAGATTTCAACTCTTTACTTCTGACTGTAAACACAAGTTCCATTCTGGTTACTATTATCCTTAAAATGTCCTCGTTGCTCTCATGATTTCTACACATTATTCTCGGCATTCCACATAACGGTAGCTTCAAAAGAAGCTACTTTAGATTTTACAGTTGTTACCTAATTGATATCAATGTTCTGGATAGAGTGTGGGTGAGAACGGATTGAAGTGATGATCACATGTGTAACGAAGGAGTTGCGTAGAAACGGAAAAATGGCAATATGCATTGTTTGTAGCCGTAAACAGAATTGATTTTGGTGCGACTCGAACCTGAAGCCTTTCATTAACCAGTTGGGCTTTATTTGTCCGAGTACAATGAATAGATGTCAGGAGAAAGACGTTCTCAATGGTGTTTCTAAGGACATCCAATGCGAGCAAGAAACTAACATGAACGAGTGTTTCTTTCCTTTTGTCTTGAACTTCATTGTCTTTTTACTTCAAGATGCCTATTTAATGACTGACTTCCTCGAAATGTCAAAAGCGAAACTCAACAGTGACACACTAAAGCCCTTCCATGGCGACGAAGATGTCGTGACATGGCTGAAGAAGGTGCGGCAGTAAATAGAAGAGATAGTAAGCCTTTTATCCTTATATTTAGAGGGAGACGCGCTACAGCTCTATTTGGCGAGCAGACGAACATGGGACTGATTGAAGCCCGGTTGAAGGAATCTTTTTCGGACGGCGCGTTCTCTGCTTATCCAAAGTTTTAACCTGTTAGGTAGGCAGGAGAGCGTGTGGATGTTTACGCCAACAAAATACAACAAGTTGCAGGAATGGCAGGGTTAATTAGTCGTGGTTTTGAGACGTCGATGAGGCTTACATTCGTGACAGGCTACCACAACGACATCTCAGCGGAATTTCAACAGGTACCGGTCATCGAAACGCTAACCATAGGAGATTTGCTGACACGGGCGAGGGTGCTAACAAGAGATAGAAGATTCGCAGGCACACCGCTACCTCGAAGTGAGACGAATCCCTGAAGAAGCATCACCTGTTACAGTTGCAGAGGCCAGGGCCACATGGGCAGAGACTGCGCAACGAAACGGCCCACTTGGACGAGTATCCAGAAACTGCGACGAAATGTGTGATGCTTCAAGTGCAATAAGACCGGCTACTTTGCATCCGAATGCCAGGGGAACGGCTCAGGGGAAAATACGTCAGTCTCCACCCCAAGAAAGTAACAAACGAAGCGCATCCTGTCATCCGCGTACTTTCGACGGACGGTATTGCACGGTCCTAGTCGACACCGGTTATTCCAAGACTGGTGAGTGAATCGGTATGCCACCTGTGAAGACACCAAAACATTGGAGTATTGACCGCAGATGGAAAGATTCTAAGGTGCTATGGTGCCAGCTAAATTGAGCTTTTTGTGGGCCGCATGAACCCTTTTACCTGGATATCTTAGTCGTCGAAGGAAAGCTGCTAGGTTTCGACTTCCTACTGGGATCTGACGCTATCAAGAAGCTGGGAGTAATGCACCTGTCCGAATCGAGTGAGGTTCGCTTCCTCGCGGAGAACTTACCCAGGTGTGCCGCGATCAAGATCGACAAATCCGACTTCAGCGCCGTATTCGACCAGTAGAAGGAGTGGACAGCCTCATGAAAATGGGCAGGTGGTCAGACACCGGAGCAACTAAATAATAGAGGCCTGGGGTACCCTATGTTCAGACATATTCAGACCGAATACGAAAAGGAGTTGGAGTGTGCCACACTCCGAAAAGTAACTAGGTCCAGCTAAGGCCTTAATTCCGTTAATGGCGGTAGTCCAAGCAAACAAGAGCAAAGTACGACCCGACATGGACATGTGGGGGCTCAGTGGCTTCGTCGTTTACAGCAAACGCCGAAGTATGTGCCCAGAAGTTGCGGGAATAGCAGCTTGAGGGGTCTGATGTTGCCATATTAGACATGAGGTGGGCATACCTTCAGGTACAAGTATACCAATCATTATAGCCCCATCAGACAGTAATGTTACAGGGGCAGAGGTATTGCCTCACGCGACTTGGATATGGTTTGAACGTTGTAGCGATGATAATGTGACCTTTTATGAGCTCAGTGATGTCCCAGAATAGAGCAATACAAAGAGTCATGTCGTCATACATCGACGACGTCTTCGGCAACGAACGTCTAGCGTTCACTCATCTGGTTTAGGAAAACCTGGCACAATTTGGACTGGTTTGCAAGACACCCGAGCGGCTTCAAGACAGGGAACGCGCGTATGGGCTACACGCTCAAAACGATGGCGGCAGACTATACTGGACAAGAGGAGGAGACACTCATGATGCGGTGGACCATCTTCTCTGTGTGCGGAAAACTTGTTGGTCATTTACCTGTTTGCGGTTGGCTCCGCATGGCGACAGCATATAGGAAACTTCACGCGAACAATGTTACAACTGGCTGGGATGACGAAAAGAACGACGTCTCCCTCAGGAGCATGCTTATAGAGACGCTGGCCAGGGTGCAGCGGGACGGTCCCGTGATTAGTGTGTATTCACAGTTTGGATGGGCGCAACGTCTCTCGTCATCGGGATAGCGCTGGAAGCCGACGGATCAGTCATTGAAGATGCCTGCTGGTTGCGCCCATCTAATAACGTGCATCACATTATTCTGGCGGATCTCGACGCAGTGCTGAAAAAAGTTAACCTTGCGTTCAGTGGCAGGCGATGACGTTACATCTCATGACAAATTCAGCCTGCGTCTACCGATGGATCTCACATGCCCTAACAGTGAAGGCATGACTAACCACTACGAAAGGAAGAGAAATGCTGTTACGAAGACGGCTCGACGCTTTCTTAGACCTGATTAATGCGTATGAGCTATCAGTGGATGTAGCACTAGTCAAGACAAACAACAACGCCAACCAACTAACAAGAGTAACACAGCGTTGGTTGGGCAAAATAAAAACAGAAATTGACCCCACCCAGCAAACGCGCTAGCCAAGACAAACGACTACAAAACTAACCAACTAACAAGAGTAACACAGCAGTAGTCGGGCAGAGTAAAAACTGAAATTTAGCCCACCCAGCAAACGTGAGCTGCTTCTGCAAATCGGCCGAGCATTCAGTAAATAGTACATATCCATCAACGGAGAGGACACCCTGAGATAAAACGCACGTTATATTTTGCCAGACAGAGAGATCCGACTGTTTCAAAAGTGAAGACGTATGAGGCATGCGAGTCAATTGATCTTGCGCTTGTAGACTGGCGAAAAGATGTGCTTAACCTGAAGGACGGTTAGAGCAGGCTAGGAGTGGACATCACGACTCATGACAGTGGCCACTATCTGACACATTGATTGTGGTTCCTCGTGATTTGCCATCTGGTTCCCCCTAAGTCGACAGGACTCGGCAAGTGTCGTATGTCAGCTGGAGTCCCTATTTTATGAGTGGTTACCCACCGATGGAGATCCTGATTGGCAACAACATAGAATTTACCGGCTGACACTTTCGGGAATTCCGGTGTGCCTATGAACCAGTGGGAAACGGTAAAGTTGAGAGAATCCAAAATAGTATAATAATCATTTCAGCTAGGAAATTATGTTCCATAATAGAGGTAGTATAACGTCACGCCAAAGGAGAGCGTCTCAGCTTCCACAGCGCCGGCCAAAGTCATGCACACCTACAATGTCCGGATACATTGTACTGATCCAGTGGCCACCTCGCACCGTAAGATGTCGAGGGGCCGTTCAGGGTGAGGGACACTGTATGGGTAAGAATCCCGCACAGCAGATGTACGAGTACAACCGGGATGGGCCGGTTGACCGGAATCAAGTCCTCACTCGGTGCTTGATGATAGAATTCCTCCTCACGTAAAAAAACTTGCGTCCTTGTTCGGGAGTGCGTGAACCATTCAGGAACACCAGTGGCGCATCAAAAGAAAGCGATTCGTTGGAACGGCTAAGATCGGTATCGCTAGACGATACCTCTGACACCAGTAGCTCGAAAACTGCTGACGATGATGACGAACCGCCTGAAGACTGTATTAAATGAAGTTCGTCCCAGGAGGAAGCCAGAGATCTCCGAATCCGAAGGAACGCCTGGATAAAAAGGCGCGCACCAAGCTGCACTTTTTGTGATGTGGACATCAGGGAGGGGAATATAACGAAGGAGTTGTCGAGAGAAGGCGTCGTTCGGCCGTCGCGAAAAGTATCCGCGTGTCAACATGAGTTCTATGTAGCCGTAAGAAGAAGTGATTTCGGTGCGATTCGAACCAGAGACTCGCATTAACCAGTTGAGGTTGATTTATTCGTGTACAATGAACGCCCAATGGACATGCCAGTATGTCGGGAGAAAGGCGTTCTTAACGGTGTTTCTAAGTACAACCAGGGCGAGCAATAAACTGAGACGAGCGACAGTGTTTCTTTCCTTTTGTCTTGGACTTTACTTCAACATGACTCTCAGTCACATGCTCGATTCACAGACTTTCCTCACCAAGGATTAACGATCTTGTTTATGGCACCAATTTGACAGACGCATTTCTGGAAGTTATATTGTTAGAAAGGGCCCCGACTGAGAGTTCTCGTGAGATTCACTTCAGTGGAGTGAAGCTTGTTCCGTGATCAGAGGCAACGGGGGGAAAAACAGTCCTATGCCCGTTCTCATTAAACCAAACCTTGTGTATCCATCTCAGAAATTCGCTCTGAAACCATCCAGGGGCAAATAAACTTACAAATTTATAGGCGTTGACGACCACGTCTTGCCAGGGTCATCCGCCGCTATCTAGTGGAACACTGGATAACCATACAGAATGTCAATGTATGTTAATTCTAGTGACATGTTGTCTGCAGTAAAGGTCAAAGTCCTTGTGATTTTCGTTTTTTTTTTTTGTTTTTTTTCATATATCACTGAGTTAAAAGCAGATATTATTGTGCATTTGGTATGTGAATTTACGAAAAATCACCTGGAAGAGTTTCGTGAGAATTACCATCACAAAAAATAGCAGATTTTGTTAGGAAGTACATTTAGGGCGTGTTTTAGAAATATTTTATTTTTCTGCAAGTACTTTCTTGAAATAAGTTAGTAGTAATTTTTCTTTAAAAAAATCGCCTTTTACAAAAGTAGAAAAATGGCTTAAATCAACGAATAATACAAACGAAAAATGAATGTAACCCCGAAAAGCATGCCTGGTACTTAATTTCCTTTACACTTTATTGAATCCATGATGTGTAAATTATCTATCCATTTTAATATCCGTCCAGTTGATCAGCATATATAAATATATATATATATATATATATATATATATATATATATAGATAGATAGATAGATAGATAGATAGATAACTAGACTCGTTTCGAAAAACCCTCGAATTTTTGATTTGCCAATAATCAAATCAATCTCGAGGGAAAAAAAGGTTTTAAAAAAAGAAAGAGCTACAAACATGAACTTCTGCCGAAAAAAATCGCACAGATGCAGGTCTGAAGCATCATTTAATTATTTATATATATATATATTTTAATATTTATTTATTTATTTATTTTTCCCTACCTCCCCCATTTTTATTTTATTGAATAAATATTTAAACCTCAGGTGTTTGTGGTTCTTTGGTCACGTGGTATAATTTTTAGCTATCGCCTATAAATATGCGTTTCTCTTTGCCTCGTTAGCCATACTTTCCCTGACGATCCGTTTAGGTGAAACCTAGGTAGGTTTGTCTGGCTCACTAGGTGTATCTATATATATATATATATATATATATATATATATATATATATATATATATAAATTTGTAAATTTTTACATATATATATATATATATATATGTATATATATATATATTTGTAAAAAATTACATATAATATCTGTAAAAGGAAAATGTGAACAGTCAAAAGGAAAACTTATCTTATGAGTAGGAGTAGGAGTATGTCAAGGCACTTTCCTTGATAAAGTGCTTTATTCACAGACACACACACACACACATATACAAAGTGTATATTGGATACCATCCTTTCTTTGAAATATGGGTCGTTAACATAACATAACAGACAAGGAAATTTTGATTAATTCTTCTAGAGTTCTTAAATTTCACAATACATCTTAAAAGACAGCCATGAAAGAAATTAGCAACAAACCCCTTTAAAAAAATATCTGAATAAGGTTGTCACTTAGCTGGTTGGTTCTAGACGCGATGAATTACTTAATTATCTCAAATCCCCCTTAATTTCTATCATTTGTATATCCTTGCTTGAACCGGCTTCTAATGCTATGGATGGAGCGACTTGGTGATGGTGGTCGTGGCTCTCGGAGGCACAGTTCTATGGGTAAAGGAACTTGGATGGGTTCCATCACGGAATATGTGAGCGAGCAGAGCTATATCGAGTCTATCAACCCCTTCGCTACCGATGCCCGTTAGTACAGATGGTATGACGATTGCCTCTCAATGTAACCGTACCGGTTTCAATTCTCGTTAGTGGCATGCTCACTGCAGATGTGTCCCAAATATAGGGTGGATCTGACGTCCAGTGCCTTCTATTGAGGATTCTTTTAGACTCAATGAATTACTTAATTATCTCAAATCCTCCTTAATTTTTAAAATAAATAAAAAAAAATATATATATATATATATTGTTTCTAATATAAATCTGAGCATTAAATTTTTTATTATATATAATCAAATGAATAAATACAAATAAATGTACGTGTAAATGTTCACATACAAATACATGCATATATCCTTTGGTATAAGAAAAACATTGCTCAATGCTAAACAACAGAGTCCTTAAGTACATAAAAATGCATGCAGAAAGTGAGTGGGAGAAAGAGGGGAGTAAAAAGGAGAGAGAGTTGGGGGGAATGGATGTCCTTTAGTTTTGATAGCAATTCAGAACGAGAAACCGTTGAGCGAGTTTCGAATTTTAGTCGTGTTTGTTACATTCAATTTCAGTCAAATACGCTTCAGAAAAGTAAGAATCTATCTCTTCTCTCCCCAGTTATGGGTATCCTAGGATCTTTAGCTTTGTTTAGTAGCCAGTCCTGGAAAAGAAAAAAACCTTCGGAGGATCGGAGACTTCGTGGTAGATTCCATTATCAATTCTTCTTCAGTGAAAGTTTCTACACAATACTTCACCATTATAATCAAATCTTATACGTAGGCAGTTTGGAAGTTCAGTTCTAAGAATTGAACTGTTCTCGTAATCGATGGGTGAGTCCTCACATACATATATACATACTGTTGTGGGGCTCTCCCCTTTTTACATAAGATGGACACGTCCAAAGTATACTGACAGAGAGAATACCTGCTGTTGAGATACGTCGAGATGCAGTCTCGACGTCTGTCGAACTATCTGCTTTGGCAGAGAGGGACGCAGACGAAGCTTTGCCGAACGGCAAGGTTTCGTCCGGGGAGGTAGATAGGCCCTGAAACCGTCTAGGCGGGTTCCAAGGTATATTTTTGGCCGAGCCCACGGGCTAAGAGAAACCCACTTTAAATTCGGCTTTGTGCCACATATATTCCTCGTGGGTGGGATATTAAATACCGAGATACCTGGAGATACGTTGAGACAGGCTGAGAGATACGGAGACAGACACAGGGTGTTCTCAGAGAATTATACAAGAGTCCACAGTGGCCTTTTCCACAGAGTGAGATGATTACCGCTTTACTTACAGAGACTTGTACATATACTACTAACCCGCATTCCTGGACTACTAATCTTCATTTCAAGTCTGTATTCTTACGTTTAATACACTTATTTTTCTATCTCAATTTCTGGCGTTGTTTATTTATCTGTGCAGGATTCCATTCCCGGAATCCACTAGCCAATCCCTATTGCAGTCGCTTACAGCGTCCACAGAAACCAGCCTTTGGTTTATAATTAGTTACTGTTTCTGGAAAAGTGCGTGTTATCTAGCGTGATTAACAATTTGAACAAATCCAGCACGCTCAATCCCTCAGCCATGATGACTTATGATTTCGTGCTAGAACAGCTACCCAAGGGTACCGTCTACCCAATTTTCCTCACAAGGCTTGGCTAAATCCATGTTATGGTTTTCAGGCACTTTCTAAAGGTGCCGCACGCTGGGATTAGACCCTATCCAGTCCGGTAACATCAGGAAGTTCTGAAAATCGACTATGGTGAGATTCTCATGGTCAGAATGCAAAAATTCTAAGCCGTCGGCCACGTGCCTTGACATACATACATAATATACGCGCATACACAGACATTGGCAGCTGATCTAAAAAAAAATGGCCTGCGTCCTATTGTTAACCGGAACAAGAAATGGCTTGTTAATTTTAACACCTCCAAAACAAAACAGCACTCGATTAATCGTCTAAGAAAATCCATTCTACCTTCCATCAGCATACCTGATGATAGCCTCCAGAATGACTCATTGCTCCTTCTTAACATTTTCGGATGACAGGAAGTGGAAGCTAGGCTTGCTGCTCGGAATATTAGTTCACTGCGCGTACTAAACAGATTCTCGGCAGAATTTATTTGTTATATTCACAAGTTTACCATTCACCCATGCATAGAATAGGGCTGTCACATATGTTCTGCTGCTCCTGCTATGTATTTAGACATCGTTGATAAAATCTAAGGAAGTTGGTCCTGATCTGGCATCTATAGTCCTTTTCTCACTAGCTTCCAATGCCTTTTCTATAGACATTGTCATGTAAATCTTCTGATGAACAGTACTGTATGGTAGCTTGACTCGGTGAATTTAAGTGCATGACAAAATTGGCAGCAAGATCTCGTCAATTTACTGTCGAAATGGCTGGATGTATTCATAGGTTCTATGCTAACCGTTTCTTTTCTTGCGCTTCTCGCATGTGGAAATCTCTACCGGCTTCTTGCTTTCCAGTCAAGTTTGGTCTTCAAAAATTTGAATACAATGTGAATCTTTATCGTTTTTCCTCATTCCTTAATAATGATTCTATTATATTTTTTCTCAGTAACCACTCCCTGCGGGTTAGTTGCTCAGTTGCCATGGTTTGGGTGAAATGTATATATATATATATATATATATATATATATATATATATATATATATGTGTGTGTGTGTGTGTGTGTGTGTGTGTGTGTGTTATAAATAGTAAATAGGGTCGTTGTTAACATATGTATTTGGAGCATTAAGTTGTGACCATTTTCGGATTATTACAAGTTAATATTACTTTTATTTATTTATTTATTTTATAAGCATTTCACACCAAGCAAAGCGGGAATGCCACTAGTACGCAAGTTGTTACAGAGAATGAAAGCAAGAGAAAAGACTCGGTATAGTGTGGATTGAAGAAAGGATGAAAAAAACAGGGATCAAGGTATCAGAAGATGTCGATTGACATTACATTAAGTTTTTGAAGATTATATTTATATGTGAAGCAAGTAAGAGGAAGGGGGTTCCACCGTCGGGAAGAGCGAGAGAAGAAACTGCTGAAGTAAAAGTGGCGGTTACATTTAACTGTTTTGACAGTAAAATGGTGGGATCGAGATGCCAACCTAGTAGCACGCATAAATTCATGCGGCCGAGACACCAGTGAAAATGGCTTTTGTCAGAGCAGATGCCGTGAAAATACTTGTAGAAAAGACAGAGAGATACATTACGGCTGTGAGAAAGTAAATGGTGTCGTGATCCCAAGTCAGGACCGATCACGTCTAGATTTTGTCGAGGACCTCGAGATTAACAGCGAGGGCACCAGATCATATATGGCAATATGGACGAGAAAAACAGTCTTGCGTGACTCAGAGAAGTAACTCTCCTTGAAGAAGATGCAGTATTAATTCAATGTTTATATGTTTATTCTTATTTGTAAACTTTGAGAATTTTACCATTTCTTGTAATTCATGCGCGGGTTGTTATTCGTAAAATATAGCCAATAAATTTCAAATAAGTCAGATAGTCTACTATTCCTTTCCTGTCGAGTCATTGGGAGACACTTTCAAAATTTGCTATAATTTAGTTGAAACCCTATGTCATTTTCTCACCATTTTTACAAAGTTTCTTTTTGTGTATGTGCCATCGTTATATTGATTGCAGTCGATATCGTATATATTGTCAATAACCTTTTAATATAATTTCCCTTAATACTATGCTCTTTTAGTTAGTTAAAGACTGCCAAGTGTTCTACTGAATTGAAGGTCTTTTCATACACACGCAATTAAACCCAAATAATATGGCTTTATTTACCTGTTTTCATTTTTTTTTTTTCAATCAGTAATTCTGTGGTTTGTGTATGTGGTTCAGTAACCATTTCTAAAAGCTGCCAACTTGTCTGATTAATTATGCATAGCCTTGTACTTTATTTCGAATGAGGCAAATCCATAAAAATTACGTTATACATAATCTGATCCGTCAGCACAGCATCGGTCGAACTGACCTAATCATTTGACCGCCAATAATCCTTACAATTGCATTACTCGGTGAGACGAATCAGTACAACGTGATTGAACCCAGTCGCTGTGATCCAATTCCAGCCTTTCGTTGTGACCACACGAATGTAACGCCTTTAATGCCAGCTGACACTGCCATCACATTGAGACATCATGATGGGAATATATTAAGTTTTGAATCATTGCTCATCAATTCAGAAAGGACTAATTTTCTGCGAAACGGAAACCGATAGGGATACCTGAGATCTGCTTAACATTTTGAAGGCATCCACGTACAAAGTGTCCTTAACAGATCTACCTTGTCCATTATGTATGACGATATAAATTTACATATATGTGTGTGTTTCATTAAATAATATAGATATATTATATCTATTTTTTTATAATAATCCTTTCTAATTCTATAATTCTTGATATTAAATTGAAACTCCCCAAGGAAGGTGCTGTATTATTTGTTAACCCAAGTACTTTCGATCTCCTCGTAGATCATCCTCATTGGTGAATTGCGAAGACAAACTTAATGTAACTATAGTCGTTGTCATGGTGATTTTTACAATCTAATTAAAATTTTCTCATCTTAGTTAAAAACATAGTTGAAATACACGAACTACAAGAAAAGTTTCAAAAAACTCAATTCTTAACGTCACATATGAAAATATTTTTTTTTTAATATATTGATAGACACTTTTAATAATAATTTATCCCCTATGGTTATCCCCCTTACATTGGGAACGCTTGTTTACAAAACATTATAACCACAACGGTTAATTTTAAAATAATTATAGATTTTCGCGCGTGTTTGCAAAAACTACCATCACGACAGTTAGAGTTACATTAAGTTTGTCTTCCCGAGCACCCGGGAAGATAGTGTGGTAACAGACGACAGAAAGTGAGGCCTCGAAATAAGAAGGCGCAAAAGAATACTAAAATATTCCCCTTCTTCTTTATGTGCTGTGTCCCCTCAGGGTGTAGTCGATTATGGCTCTCCACAATTTCCTGTTCTTTGTAGATAATAATAAATTTTGTATATTCTGTGTATATATTTAGTATAAATGCATATATATCGGCTTCTTTCTTTCCTGACAACTTATGAGCCGTCTCCCTTCAGGACGCTTGCGATCATAGCTATCTCCAATTCCCCGTCTTTGAAGATCTTAATAAATTTTGTCTTTGTGTTACCTCTGCTAAACCTTGTTCGGGCATCCTTTTATTCAAATGCGTTTGGTGGGTGATGCACTGTTTTCCTCTATCCTTCTTGTCTTCAATCTGCCCTCTTTACTCGTTTGTTCCCTAGAAATTTGTTATGTGTTTTTCCCTGTCCCTCTTGCTTTCAATATTTCCTGTAACTATCAGATTTTCCAAGTCCACTTTCCTCTTTATGTGTCCGAGAGATTTCAGCTGTCTCCTTCTGATGTTAAATTTCCTTTTTGTTTCCATTTTTTGTAGAACTTCGTAGTTGCTCACATATACTGTACATGTTATCCTCAGAGTCATTCTGTAGAACCACAGTTCTGTTGCTTCAAGTCTCTTCTTTATCTTTGAGGAGATTGTCCAATATTTATCACGTAACAGTTCAACATTCTTTTATTTGTTTTGGAATGAAGTTTACTTATATTTTGTACTCTACTGAGCTTTTGGAACATATCTTTGGCTATCCCAGTGCGTCTTTAAATTTCGGTGTGTCCACTGTCAAAACATTTCCCAGCTATTTAAATATTTGTACTTGTTTGATTTTTGGTATCTCCGATTTGCAGTTTTCATGTTTGCTAACAACCATGAATTCTGTAGAGGTTTTGTAGTTTTCTTTTCGTATCTTCTATCAACACTGAGTCATCTTCATACCTTATGTTGTTAAGATTGTGGCTGCTAATAGTAAATTCTGGTAGAACTTGTAATTCTCTCAGATTCGCCTCGCTGTATAAGGCTGAGAAGACAGATCTTTTTCTAATACCAGATGCTATTTTGGTATATCTGCTGAACTCATTTTCTATCCGTATGCAGGTGGTTTTCTGTCAGAATAGGTTCTGGATCATTCTAATATCTTTCCCAAATAGGTCATGGTTGCAGTGCAGTTCCGACAGATCTTCGTGACCTACGTTACCGAACGCCTTTGCGTAATCTCTGAAATACAGGTACACGTCCATCTGCATCTTTATTGTTTTTTCTGATGAGAGACCAAATTGTCCTGCTCTGTAACCCATAAATAAAGAGAAAACATGGATTCACACATCTCCTTAGATCCAAGGGGCAAAGTGAACGCCACAGATTCGTTCGGAATTTCAATTTGACTTACAGATTTCATTTTCTTCACCGATAACCTTTACACTACCTACACATCAAAAGTACTTTCATAATATAATAAATTGTATAACGATCACAGAAGAATCACCGACAGCTTGTAACGAAGATTTTGTGACGACATATTTTTCCATGTGCAAATAATTAAAACTCGGATGACTATCTCTTTCTAAAAATCCTCCACTTCTATATTTTTGGCTACAAACTTGTTGTAGAAGAGGACTCGGTGTACTTTATACTCTTCTCTATAACTGTGACAATGGCCTGATAAATATGATAAGTAGCCACATTAAAGTAGGATTTGAGTAGTATTTGATTTACTCAAGTTATTCCGTTCTATGTATGAGAATTTAATAAAATTCTTTTTTGTTTCCTTTTTGAGGAGATTGTCCAACATTTATCACGTAATAGTTCAGTAGTCTTTTATTTGTTTTGGAACGAAGTTTACCTATTTCTTTGTACTCTACTGAGCTTTTGGACAAATTATTCTTCTATGTGCCGTGTCTCTTCAGAACGTATGCGATCATGGCTTTCCCCAATTTCCCGTCCTTGAGGCTCGTAATAAATTTTGTCTTTTTGTTACCTTTCCTAAACTTTGTTCCGCCATCCATTTAGTCAAACTCGCTAGGTAGGTTATCTCTAACTACTGCCTTCCTAATTTTCGGCTATCTTGAATAACATTGGAATAATTTTTTTTTTAAATTTCGACAATGATTTTTTTCTTCAAAAGATGAAACGATTCTCATATCAGTTCAATCTAATGATTATTAATCTTATTGAAAAAAGTTGTGTGAATTTGGATTGTAAAATCCGAAACTAGTCCATAAATCTGTTTACAAATAAAGAACATCGTACAATATATGAAATCATGTCTGAAAAATTCTATGGCTGAATGAATAAAACCTTTCAAAAGATTTATATGGGAGACCCACTAATGAATCAACCGATGAATTATATATTAAGTGTGTACAAACAGAGTGGGCATCTTTTTTGTTAAAATTATAGCTCGAATCTCTTTTTCTATATCATACTTTCCGTTATGATACCATCCCACGCACATAATTAAATTAACGTATCTGCTGCATTTTGACGTCCCTAATGCATAAGTCATGAATAGAACTGTCTCTTTTGCTGGCAAGCATCCATTCCGTTTTCTTAAAATTAATTATACGTCTTTTCTTCTAGCTCACCTACCTTATCTGATAGTTAATTCAGTTTTCGTTCTACATAGCCATCAACATAGACAAACATATATTATGTTTATGGCTGTAGATAATAACTCTTGGTAGATCTTCTACTACTTATTTAACCTTTACAACGAGGAGATCTTGAGAGAATTATAACTCTTACCAGGATTTGGTATTGGCGGACGCAGTCTTAACAACATAAGCTATGCAGATGACACAGAAAGGAAACTGTATGATATCCAGCCAAGGTAGTAAAGGAAAGTGAGATGAAATGACTAAAAATCAATTGTAAGTAAATAGAATATATGGTAGTCAACAAGAGGAACATCAGAATGTAAGAAAATGTAAGTATTTGGGAAGTGTTTTAACAGAAGACGGAAAATATGACATTGCAATAGACTTTAAAAAAGCTAAGAAAATTATTAACAAACAGGAAAATTTCGTTAGACACAAAAAAGAATACTTAACTATTATGCAATATCGGTCTTTATATATTGCAGCGAATGGTGGACAATGTCTTGACAGTTGAAGAAGATACATGAAGCAATAGAAATCTGGCTCTACAGAAGGATGTTGAGAATACCCTGGATGAAACATATAAACAACAAGGACGTTTTAGAGGAAACGGAAACAAAAAAGATCACATATACTTAACGTCAGAAAGAGGTAGGTGAAAATTGTAGAACGCATGAGGAGAAAGGAGGACTTGGAGAATTTGACACTCACAGGACATACTGAAGGCAATATGCCCAACGGGAAACAGCGAGTAACCTAAATAAAAAAAACTTGTTTAAATGTATTACAGAACAGGATGTGGGAAGGATAGTGAACAGACAAACCATACTAAAAACTACAAAGATAGGAAGTTGTGGACGACCATGACCGCTTATGTTCCGAAGGGACACGGCACATAGGAGGAGAAAGTTTCTACTTCCTTTAAAATCGTTATGCCGTCTTCTTCTTCTTCTCCTTTGTGCCGTGTCCCTTCAGGACGTTGACGATTATGGCTCTCCACAGTATCCTGTCCTCTTTAGCTATTTCTAAATCTTGTCTTTTTGTTATCTTAACATTCTTAAAGAACGAGTACAATAAAAGAGAATGAATTAAGTAGAAAAGATAATGATTGATATTGCATTTAAATCTTTGAAGATCAAAGTTGACTGGAAAGCAAGAAGTCAAAAGAGATTTACGCAAGATAGAAGTGCGAGAAAAGGAACTCTTAGCATATAACTTATGATTTCATCTAGCGATTTCAACTGTAATATCACAAGATTTAGCTACTAATCTAGTACAGCGCTGAAATTCTTGAAATCAAGGTGTCAATGAGGAAAGCTCCCTAACATCTGTTCGTTGTTCAGGTTAAATAAATCTGATGTGCGAATACATTCATGTGCACAATGCTTTTTTTTTATTAGTTTGTATTTGATAAACTTGTCCTCTAACCATATGCAAGGTTCTTGTTCTCCGTAGAAGTTACGGATTACTTGAATATCTTTTCCATGTAGATCAAACTTACCTAATATTTCATGGTGTTAATTGTATCGTACTTCATCGAATTTACTTTGTTTAATTTATAATATAAAAAATTTCAATTTCCCCTGTGAACATTCAGATAATAAAAATTGCATCTCCAGTTCCATTTTCGTACTTTCGTAAAGCAAGTTCTATTTATTAAAATCATAAATTTTTATATGGTTTACAAGCTAATTGCCTGATGTAATTCGCATTCATTTGCTTTTGGTTTTTTTGGCAATGATCTGAATATTGATCTACTGAGGTCTTCCGGTATTTCTCCTCTGTCGTATATTTCCTTTATCACTTTGGTAAACTTATCATCCAGAAAATCATTTAAGACTGTCATTATCGCTCTTAAAAATTTTATCAGGTCCCACTCATTTGTTCGTCTTCATCTTGGTCAGTGTTAACCTAATCTTAAATTTTAATATTACAGAAGTTTTCTTTTTTTGTGGGTATGTGTGCGTATATTTGTGCATGAGTGTGTGTGTGTGTGTGTTGAAGGTGATTCCTCTCTTTTCAATTCATTCATTCTATTCCTAGAGTAACTTCATTTTCTAGTATTGTCTTATTCCCGTCATTTTTTTTGATATCTTTACAAAGGACATGTTTATAATTCTCATGATTCATTCAGTCGCTATCATTATTTCGTATATCACTTCATTAACATTATCAATTTCCAAACGGTCAGCATCTTTACTACAATGCCATCTCATCCTGCTACATTGTGCCCTCTTCATCTTGGGCAGCTTCCGTCCTAAGTATGACGATAAACTGCATCCGGTAGCAAGGCCTCTGACCAGGAGTTTCGAGGTTATGAAGACTGTAGAATGACCTCTTAATTGCTGTTATTCCCAGGTCAACCGTGATCCGGGTTATTAGCACTTGTTTGGGCTCCAGCAAATAGTGAACCCCCCAAACTAAAATCATAACACGAGGAAAGTATAAAAATGCATTTTTATAGAAAAATACTGACAATATATTTTTGTAGGAGAATTACCAGAAATACCTTTTATAAAAATTTACCAGTAATACATTTTTATAACAAAATGACCAACAATACATTTTAGGTAATATAACCAACAATAAAGTTTTATATTAGGTTGGTGCAAAAATAATGACGTAATAATGTCGTTTTTTGACCTTAAAAATACGTCAAAAAACGACATTATTACGTTATTATTTTTGCACCAACCTAATAGTAAAATGACCAATAACACATTTTTATAGTAAAATGACCCACAAAATATATTTTTAGGTAATATGACCAACAATACAGTTTTATATTAAATTAACCAACAATCCATTTTATAGTATATTGACCAACAATACATTTGTAGGTAATATGACCAACAATACAGTTTTATATTAAATTAACCAACAATCCATTTTATAGTATATTGACCAACAATACATTTGTAGGTAATATGACCAACAATACAGTTTTCTAGTAAAATGTCCAAAAATACAGTTTTTTTTTTTTGCAAAATGACCAACAATACACTTTTTTAGTAAAATGACCAACAATACATTTTAATAGTACAATGACCAATGATATCATTTTTATAGAAAAATGACTATCAATACATTTTACAGTAAAATTGAAGATATGGCATGTACTGTTAAAAAATAATAAAAAAAATAAAAATTTTCTATGATTAATTTCATTTCTTGTAAGAAGAAACAAGTTTTCACTTCCCGTTTTATTTTATAAGATTATTTGGTGATAACATATGCATTTAAGTAATTATTATTTAATCATAAAATAATGTCCTTCTCTTGAATTCATTATAAAGTTTCTATTTTCATATTTAGATTTCGCATTATATGATCCATAAGGATTGATATGACCCTAGAAAAAAAAGCAGATCAACCAATCACCCATTCATACTTACTGAAGAATGAAGATCAACCAACGTGCACAAGGTGCACTCATGGGGAAGGTTATGTCAACAATTTTCATGATTTATCACATATCTTGTAAGGAGAAACAAGTTTTCACTCCTTTTTTTGGTTTTGTAAAAATATTTGGTAAATAAAAATAATGCAGCTAAATAATTAGAATTTAATCCTGAAAGATGTTCCTGGACTTTTTCCAAAGTTTTATATTTGCACTTAATTAAGACTGCATATTTTTGTTTGCAAATAGATTTTGTTACCAATGAGCTCATTGCATTGCACTCCGGGTTTTTCTTTGGGATTTTTCAGTGCTTGCCAATTTACACTTAAATTTTTTTAATCGATATCACCCCAAGCAAGGCAGTACAGCCACTAAGGTACAAATGTGTACAGATTGTGGAGGAATTAGAAAGAGAAACATTAGTAATGATTAGAAAGAGTAAACAGTCATCAGGAGGACAGTAGATAGAGATTGGCATTGCATTTAATGTTTTGAGATTAATGTTGGCTGGAAAACATAGAGTCTGAAGAGAGTTCCACAAGCGAGAAGTGCAAGAAAAGAAACTGTTAGCAGAGAATTTACGGCTACATCTATTCCGAGCTCAACTGTAAATTGATGAGAACTCACCACCAGTCTAGTAATACGCTTAAATTTATACACTCTAGATACCATGACGAAGAGCTCATCTGAACAATTACCATGTATTTATACAAAAGCCCCAGAGAGGGAACCTTACAGCTATGGGCAAGTGACTGAAGCCGAGATGCCAGATCAGGGCCAATACTATTGCTGATTATTCTTTGGATCTTATCAAGGTACTCCAGGTAAAGAGTAGGGGGCACCGGATCATATATGGTAGGAATATTCTAAGTATGGTAGATTTATAGAGATGCAGTATAGATTACTGAAAGAAAAAATTGTCTCGCCCGTCACAGTGAACCGACTTTCTCATCAGCTGACCTAGCAATGGATTCAACTTTCCACTTCATGTTAGTTGAGAACGTTAGTCACTTTGCTGGAGAATAGCATCAGCCATGCTGATGGAAGGCAGAGATAAGTCTCTCACATGATTAATAGAGAGATGTTTAAAATTGACAAGCACTTTTTTGACCCAGTTAACGAGGATCTTGAGGTTGTTTTGCAAATCACCTACAATTTCGACCTTGTCTGTCAGGTCAGCCTTATTATCGAGGTGGGAGTAAATGGTACTGTTCTCAGCGTAGATGCCAAGTTGAGAGTTGATGTCATCGGCAAGGTCGTTAATGCAGATTAAAAACAGCGTAGAACCAAGGATGGATTCCTGGAAGACACCCGCGTTAGGACGAAAGGATGTAGACGAGTGGCCATTCAGGGCAACTTTCATTTCACAATTTGATAGGGACGACTGGATCTGCTCAAAGTTTTTGCTCAGAGATAACGTAACTGTTCAGCTTGTGAAGAAAACCTGAATGTCAGACCCTACGAAAGGCTTTCAAGATGTCCAGTACTACAGCTCAAGCTTGACCGTTTTTATCTAGAGTATGATAAACTCTTTCCGCAAATATCGTTAGTATATTAACTGATGACCTGAAGAAACGAAAGCCGTATTGCTTCCCTAAGAAAAAGCCTTACTTACTTAGATAAAGAACCAATTCATAATTTATTAGGACCTCTAGGAGATTCCTCAAAGTAGGTAAAAGTCTAATATGCCGATAGTTGGTTGGGTCGGACGGTTCAAGAGAATTCTTAAAAATTGGAACAACATCCGATGACTTCTAACACGCTGGAAAGCGGGAAGCAGCGAGGCATTTATTATACGGTTTAGAGAGAACAAGAGCCAGTTCAAAAAGCACACGTTTTAATGACTATTACAGGGATATCATTGATTCAACATGCTTTGTGGGGATTCAGGTTAGAGATGCTAGCAAAAACCATGGAAGGGGTTATATATATATATATATATATATATATATATATATATATATATATATATATATATATATATATATATATATATATCAACAGAGAATCAGTTCTAAGTGGGAAGTTAGGTAGAGTATACTCCAGATGAGTAATGAGTCAAATTTGAAGAGAATTTACGGGCAAAGCATTCAGCAGAAGGTGATAACACCTCAGATCGATTGAAGAGAGGGGGAATAGAGACCTTGAACTTATCTAGTACCTTATTACAGAGACGACATAAATCAGGAGAGTTGGTTTGTTTGTTGGTTTGTTTAGTTTTACAGCATATCTACCTCAATAGGTTATTTAATGCCGACAATTATCTGTTACTGGTAATATTTTGTTTTATCAAAAATGTCTTTCTGGTAACATTTTTCTTTCAAAAATGTATTGCTGGTAATATTTTTTTTCCAAAAAAAAGTATTGTTGATATTTTTTCTCAAAATGTATAGCTGGTAATATTTTTTTCAATGATATATTGCTGGTAATATTTTTTTTCAAAAATGTATTGCCGGTAATATTTTTTTCTTCAAAAATTTATTGCCAGTAATAATTTTTACAAAGCATTTCTGGTATTAGAACCTATTTTTACATTTTCATAGTATTTTTGCCCCAGTTTGGGGGTTAACTATTTGCCCAAAGCTGGGACCCTAACAGATGCTACCACCCCAGGTCAGAGTGAACCTGGGAACCCCAGCAATTAAGAGGTGGTTTCACGCTCCTCAAAACCTCCTGATCAGAGGCCTTGCTGTTGGACGTAATTTACCGTCATACCCATGACGCGGATGTAAGTTTATCGTCATACCCAAGATTTTTGCATATGAATGGGAGATGAATGCATCCACGGTCAGCGATTGGTAGTCATTTCCAGTGCTACACCGCATTACTAAATTGTTTGTTAATTCTTAGGTAGTCTGTTTGGTTTTAATGTTTAATATGGAACTGTGTTCACATCTACAAGTGACTTGAATGTCATTCCAACCATGTTATATAAATACTTGGTCATTCGTTTTTGAGCAGTGATTGCATTTTTGACACGTTTTTTACGTTATCAAAACCCACACGAGTTTATGGTATTCTTATATTTGTATTGAAGTTTCACTTATAGTGATAATTAATCAAATATATTAATAGCTTGTTTAAACCTAAATTGAAACTGAATGAGTTACAGTTATATTTGGCATCAGTTTATACACATAAACACAAACACACATGCACACACACATATATATACAATTTGTGTGTATATATATATATATATATATATATATATATATATATATATATATATATATACATAATATATATATATAATATATATATATATATATATATATATATTATATGTGTGTGTGTCTATGTGTTTGTATAAATTTACTAGGTCTGATGAGATCAATATACTTATATACCTCGAATTAAATTTATTGCTGACTATGGATTTTTAAAGTTATTCCTAATTATTATTATAATTTGCTTTGCATCATACATTGAGGTCTCATATTGACTAAAATTCCTCTTTGGAATAATTCCTACCAATTAGAGTTTGGTATTTTATACACACACACACACACACACACACACACATATATATATATATATATATATAACTACGAACCTAAAGAGCCAGACAAACCTACCTAGGTTTCACCTACGCGATCGTCAGGGTACCCTGACGATCCGCATAGGTGATACCTAGGTAGGTTTGCCTGGCTCTTTAGTTTCATAGTTATAATTTACTCTACTTAGCGTATTGAGCACTATACTTAGTTATTTTTTATTTTACTCGTGTCGGAGTTTTTTTTTTCTTTGGACTCTGAGCTTGGATTCTGGTCGATTGTTTTCGCCTGAATTACATTTTCTTAGTTCTTTCTTTTTTATTCTTTATTTTTCCTTAGGTATTGGTTTGATAACACTTAGAACTGATTCTCTGTTGATTGATATATATATATATATATAACCCTTTCCATGGTTTTTGCTAGCATCTCTAACCTGAATCCCTACAAAGCATGTTGAATCAATGATATCCCTGTAATAGTCATTAAAACGTGTGCTCTTTGAACTGGCTCTTGTTCTCTCTAAACTGTATAATAAATGCCTCGCTGCTTCCTATACAAGCCAATATAAGTAAGGTTTTTCGGGACGAGTATACTTACTTATAAGATTATATATATATATATATATATATATATATATATATATATATATTAAAATAATATTTTTTATTTATAAAATATTTGACATCGCTACACAAAAATTTCTATGTTTCGGAACTTAGAAATGGTTCTTCATTAGGCGATTGTTGGATAACTTATGATGAAAATGATTTACTTGTGAAATCGGGAAACAATTCGATAGCTTATTTGAGAGTTAAAATTTAAAATAATAAACACATTTGTGGATATGTCCTGATTAACCAATCAAAAGACGGATCAAAGCTAAAATAGAAAAATGAGTTCAGTATTAAGTATAGGTGTGTTATTAATTCATACCTTGATTAATTGATACTTTTGCTGTACGTTGTATCGAGCAATTTAAAAAAGAAGTAAATGTCGATTCTTAATCTCTCTTTGCTTTCTTTCTGTCACTCTCTCTCTCTTTCTCTCTCTCTCTTTATATATATATATATATATATATATATATATATATGTGTGTGTGTGTGTGTGTGTAAGCAATTCTTAAAATTTCTCGGCTCGACCAATGACTCAGAGTAAATTTTCCGGTTTTATTAAGATAGTTATTTTGTGAGTGCTTGTTTTTTTTTTTAATTAATTCACCCCGAGCAAGGCGAGAACATCACTAAGACGCAAAGGGCTATTAGAAGTGAAGAACAAAGAAAAGACTTTAAAAGAAACCGTAAACCAAACAATGCTGTAAATTTTTAGAGTTTAGGGGGAAACGTTGGACGTATAGATTTTAAATAGGAGTTAGAAGCAATCAAAAACCTAAACTTAAAAAAGAAAAAGGGATAAACATCTATTCCTGTTTCAAAAGACCGCAACGGAGTGTGAATATATATATATATATATATATATATATATATATATATATATATATATATATATATATTAGGATTTTTAAGAAATGCTCATATATATTAGGTTGGTGCAAAAATAATGACGTAATCATGTCGTTTTTTGACGTATTTTTAACGTCAAAAAATGACATGTGTGTGTGTGTGTGTGTGTGATGACATTGCACTGTTGAGCTTTTTACGCTGCCTGAAGAAAATTGAACCGAAAATGCTTACAGCATTAAATAATGCGGAATGTACCGCCACATAAATTTCCCCTTATATTTTTTCGTTTTTCCTGTATGGCTGTCAACTGGACTTTTTGTTCCAGTGGTAAACTGAAAAGGAAACGAGAAAGAAAAAAAAATAGCAGTGATCCTTTGTACAGCAGAGACGAGGCCTTGAGATAAATTTTCATGTTCTCTGTCGCGTAGCTATGCCGGAAGGATGGCTAAAAATGGAGAGTATCAAGGCTACGGGCAAGAAGAGGAAGGCTGAAAAGAATGAGGAGGAGGTGATAAATATATAAGAAGGAAATTAGGATAGAAAGAGAAGAAGGAAGATGATGGAAAAAGAAGTAGAGGAAGAGTAAGAGGAGAGAAAGAGACAGAGAAGATTGAAGTAAAATAAAAAAATAAAAAAGCTGACACGAGTAGGGTGAAAAAAAAAAAGAACAGAAAAACAGATGCAGGAAGATGCAGAAAAATGATAACGTGTGATGAGTTGACAACAACAGAAAGTGATTATAAAAGAAATGCGAAAAATAGGCGCTAATAATGAAGTGCAAGAAGAAGAAAAAGAACAAGAATGAAAAATGGTAGCAAGAGGAAACGAAAAAATTAAAAGAGTGTAAAAAGCAATTGTCAAAACATGGAGAAATACAAAAATGTCGAGAAGAAGAGTAGGAGGAGGAGGAGAAGAAGACGAGCAGGAGGGGAAGGAGTAAAAGAAAAGGAAGAGGAGTAGAAGGAGAGGAGGAGAACTAGAAGTGGAGCAGGAGCAGGAGAATAGGAGAAGGAGGAGGAGTAGAAGAAGAGAAGAACTAGAAAAAGAGGAGGAGCAGAAGAAGAAGCAGAAGAATAGGAGGAGGAGGAATAGAAGAAGAAGATGAAGAAGAGCAGGAGGGGGAAGGAGTAAAAGAAAATGAAGAGGAGTAGAAGGAGAGGAGGAGAACTAGAAGAGGAGGAGGAGCAGAAGAATAGGAGAAGGAGGAGGAGTAGAAGAAGAGAAGAACTAGAAGAAGAGGAGGAGCAGAAGAAGCAGAAGAGGAGGAGGAGAAGATGAAGAAGAGCAGGAGGGGAATGAGTAAAAGAAAAGGAGGAGGAGTAGAAGGAGAGGAGGAGAACTAAAAGAGGATGAGGAGCAGAAGAATAGAAGAAGGAGGAGGAGTAGAAGAAGAGAAGAACTAGAAGAGGAGGAGGAGCAGAAGAAGAAGCAGAAGAATAGGAGGAGGAGGAGGAGGAGAAGATGAAGAAGAGCAGGAGGGGAAGGAGTTAAAGAAAATGAAGAGGAGTAGAAGGAGAGGAGGAGAACTAGAAGAGGAGGATGAGCAGAAGAATAGGAGAAGGAGGAGGAGTAGAAGATTAGGAGAAGGAGGAGGAGTAGAAGAAGAGAAGAGCTAGAAGAAGAGAAGGAGCAGAAGAAAAAGCAGAAGAATAGGAGAAGAAGAAGAAGAAGAAGAAGAAGAAGAAGAAGAAGAAGAAGAAGAAGAAGAAGAAGAAGAAATGTTAGCTTGGGAAATGTTTGATGAAGAGAAAGAGAATTCATTAAAAAATATGTAAAAAAAATAGTATTTTTGGTCGAGTTGTTAATTTCACGACGAATAAAATCTTGTTAAATTATTTAATGTTAAAATGGAAATCCTATGGGACTAAAATTCCAGTGAATTTAAAGATTGGCCCGATTTATCTTTGAGTCCTGTTTATTTTTTTTAATACCTCGTCCCTTCAGAATGTCGTCGATAATGGCTCTCCACACATTATTTTTCTTCTGTGAATTGACACTTGGGAAAAATAATAGAGTGGTTTCTTACTACCTTCTCCAGAGCTTTGGCGTTCATAAATTTTCCTTCTCTCAGGCTGGTTACCACCCAAAGAGATGAACCTACGCTGCTATTTAGCAGTGGGGGAGGGTAGAAGCGTCCGATTCATACCTTTCCCAAGTATACCCGATTCACAAGATAGATATAGATCTGGCTTATACTAGAATCAAACCGTAGATACAGTCCTGTTTTATACTTGATTCAAAAGAGTCATAGATAGTCAAAAGCTAGACATAATCAAACGGTAGATATAGGTCTGGTTTATACTTGATTCAAAAGAGTCATAGATAGTCAAAAGCTAGACATAGTCAAACGGTAGATATAGGTCTGGTTTATACTTGGATCAAAAGAGTCATAGATAGTCAAAAGCTAGACATAGTCAAACGGTAGATATAGGTCTGGTTTATACTTGATTCAAAAGAGTCATAGATAGTCAAAAGCTAGACATAATCAAACGGTAGATATAGGTCTGGTTTATACTTGATTCAAAAGAGTCATAGATAGTCAAAAGCTAGACATAGTCAAACGGTAGATATAGGTCTGGTTTATACTTGGATCAAAAGAGTCATAGATAGTCAAAAGCTAGACATAGTCAAACGGTAGATATAGGTCTGGTTTATACTTGATTCAAAAGAGTCATAGATAGTCAAAAGCTAGACATAGTCAAACGGTAGATATAGGTCTAGTTTATACTTGATTCAAAAGAGTCATAGATAGTCAAAAGCTAGACATAGTCAAACGGTAGATATAGGTCTGGTTTATACTTGATTCAAAAGAGTCATAGATAGTCAAAAGCTAGACATAGTCAAACGGTAGATATAGGTCTGGTTTATACTTGATTCAAAAGAGTCATAGATAGTCAAAAGCTAGACATAGTCAAACGGTAGATATAGGTCTGGTTTATATTTGATTCAGTATGTTGGCATATATTTGGTTTATACTTGAGATAAAAAGTAGATATAATTTTTGTCTATACTTGAGTCAGAAAGAATCTATGCACAAATTTTTCTTACTTTTTCGCTTTTTTTTCTCCGAAAGTATTACCTCTCTATTAGGGATGCAGATGTCGTATTCTAAGCTTTATCAATATGGTTAAATAATAAAGGGAGATAGATTTATAAGAAAATGGGGAATGAAAAGAAAAGTGGGAATAAAAAGAAAAAGAAAATGAAGACAAAAAAGAGAAACTCCAATAATCAAGAGACTTGATAATTCTAAAAATAATGTGTATTTTTGGTTTAGTGATTGCAGTTTTTGTCGCCTCATCAAATTCTGTACTGAACTGAGTTTGATTCTCACATGATAACCGCACTATACAATCTTATACTGACATTGGACTTCCTTGTGGTTTTCCATAAATTCCTCTTTTTTGTGATGTCAACAAACACTCGTTGCCACTTTTGCAATGCCAACGAATACTCGTTGCCACTTTCGTAATGATCCCTGCAGTAGAGACTTTGTAATCGCAGATACAGCTATAGTACGCCGTTGAGCAATACTGGTGTCAGACGCCTTCGAATAACACTCGCACTAATAGTACTTGCTTAATAATATTCGCTCGAATAGTAAGCCGTCTAGTGATCCGAATAAAGAAATAGTATAGTGAATAGAGTAGAGAATAGCGGACAATATAGTAATAGATGATAGAGCAGAAATGCAAATCAATTTAGACGTCACGCGACTTCCTATATAT
>OZ010583.1:34164931-34182431 GCA_963932145.1 Acanthosepion lycidas | reverse complement strand
TCTTCCTAATTAAATCTCCGATTGTCTTGGACTTGGTGGTAACGATCCTATTATTAGGGATGACTAATTCGTTTGAGTGTTTAGTAGTGTTGTAGAGCAGGATTATACATTTTTGGAGTAATTTTTGTTACAAATGTTATTGGTGGTGTCTGTCTTCAGGCTTTATGGATTTTGTAAGCTCGTTTTTTAGCTTTGACGATAAAATGATGTGGTTAGTGGAGATGGTTTCTCAATATATTTCTCTTCTTCATACACACAATTCATAATCCTGCATTATAGTTGCTTATTAGGGGATGATGCGCCAGCTTTATCAACAGTGCAAATGTGGGAAGCTGAATTTAGAAGGGAAAGTAAGAGTCCCGAAGATGACTCAATATCCGGAAGTCCTGTATCTGCCACCACCGAGGATAACATTGATAAGATGCTATAAATCACAAAGCCAATGTTAGTAGCATATACTGAAAGAGAGTTGGGAATATTCTGCCCAATGAACATGGCATGACAAAGGTTTACATTCGGTGGGCGTCACATTTTCTGAGACCAGATCAAAAGCGCACCTGCCTGGTCACATCACAAGAAAATGCGACATTGTTTGAGGCAGATACAGCTGGTTTCCTTCAATGTTTCCTAACCCAGTCTGAGTGTGGGGTTCATCACATTGAGCCAGAGGTAAACACATGATGCATGCAGTGGAAAAAGCCTTTTTCTCCTGCTCCAAAGATGGCCAAACTCGTTTCATCTGCAGGGAAGGTCATTACCTGACTTTTTATAATGCAAATGGCAACGATTTTATTCTTATTATCCAAAAATGTTTACACTGTCAACGGAAACTATTACTCCAACTTATTGAAGCTGTTACAAAAGTCTATCAAGACCATACACCCGGCTGACGAAATGAATCTTGTTTGTCTAAGGACTTTTCCCGTATATATATATATATATATATATATATATATATACTCGTTTGGAAAAACCTTATATATATATATATATATATATATATATATATATATATATATATATATATATATATATATATATATATATATATATATATATATATATATATATATATATCGTAAAATATATGGCGAAATATACGATAAACAAGGTTGACCAGGTGTTAAAATTACATTAAGTATTGTATCTATTTGAAAATATATAGGCATGGATGAGTAATGAATAGAGACTTGGATTCAGGATTCGGAGAGCCGAGTTCGAATTCCAGTCGAATCCATTACATTCACTTACGTGCAATTACCTCTTATTCTCTCCCCAACTAAGGGTAAATAGCACAACAGACTGCGTTCTATAGTCTTGGACGGCAACTTGTCTAGGAGTAGGACAACTCTTAATTCAAAACCTGCGGAGGGTCGTTTGGGGACCTTGTGGCACGTAATGCACCAAGTCTCTGTATTCGCCCCTTCAAAAAGTGTGGACAGTTCTTCACAAATCCTTCTCCACTAAAATAGAATCTCATGTGCTGGCGTCGGGCTGTCAGTTTCGTGGAAACTGATCTGCTTGACCCTCATACGTCGAATTCGACGGGGAAGTCGAGTATATATACATATATATATATATATAAATATATATTTGAATTATATATATATATATATATATATATATATATATATATATATATATATATACTGGGTGTAACAGCAATATTTTTCTAATCGTATTACAACATAACTGTCCGTTCCCCAAAACACTAAACTAATTGGGTTTCTTTTTTCCAGGTTTTCAGATCTGACGTTTAGCCATCTTGACACCATTTGTCGTAAGAATCATTGAAAAACCCTTCGAGTTATTCAGCTAAAAAGAGAACACTGTCTTCTCCAATAATCAATGGTGAGAGGAAAAAGATGATTCAGTCTTTCAGTAATGGTACCAACATTCAGACTCTGGTTTCTATCTTCAAATCCGTTCAAGAACTATCAAAACAATGGTGAATAAGTGTAAAAAAGAAGGAAAAGTTCAAAGGAAAACTTTCGTCTGATTGAAACATTGAAATGGATAAATTATTTATTATTTCTTTCTTTTTTAGCTTTCGTAGTTAAATTTCTATTTCTGACACGAATTCAGTTCCCACTGATATTGATATGACAGAGAACTGATATCTTCGTCTGCCGAAATAGGATATTTCTCATATAAGGTAATTTTGAATTTTAATGTCTATCATATATATATATATATATATATATATATATATAAGTTAATCTCAATGTGTTACACTTTTTCAACCTTATTTCTAGAGGCTGTAACCCAACACAATATTTTGGAATCAGGCCGAATCCGTGAGCCCAAGTTTTCATTACTGCGGTTGTTTTCAGATTCCGCCATCTTTGTTTTTACTGAAAAAAAAATCAATTAAAGGGACACAACTCTTTAATTTTCAATAGCCCATGTTCAAATGAAAAAATTAATGTTCTCAAATTTCAGTGTTTCAAAATAAAATTGTTCGTGTTTTTAACTTTACTCCTTGAGGCCGTAGCCCAACATTCCATATAATTTTGTAATCAGGCCGACTCCGTGATTAAATTAAAAACATTCCAGGCTGGATCTGGAGCGCAAATCCGGAAATTCTGGATTCTCAAATTTTCATTACTGCTTTTGTTTCGGCGATTTTTACGCGATTTTTTTGCGAGGATTTTTTTTTTTTTATTTGTCCTATAACAATTTTTTTAACAATTTGGAAATAATCGACATGAATCCAGCAGAAATTACAAAAAAATTTTTGTACGAAAGTAAGGACTTACGTACATTAAACAGTCTTTAAATTAAGTGGGGGCAGAAGAGTTATCATTGAACTTTTAAAACGTAAGCCTAAATATTAATGCAATTCTTAAATGCAGCGATCAATTTTGAGTCCTTCTGTAGTTTATTGTTGTCTATTGCATATACTCCTCCCTACCGTATTGCGATGAAAGCCCAATCAAGAACCCTGGCTTGAATGCTGCTCGATAGCCAATATCTATCTATCTATCTATCTATCTATATATATATATATATATATATATATATATATATATACACATAGTGTGGATGGTCCTGCACAAAAACTTCACCACTATAATCAAATCTCATGTGGTGTTGTCGAGCTGTCGTTTTCCTAGGAACTGATCTGTTTGACCCTCATACGTCGACGGGAGAGTCGAGTATATATATATATATATATATATATATATATATATATATATATATATATATATATAGTTAAATTATATATATATATATATATATATATATATATATATATATATATATAGTTAAATTATATATATATATATATATATATAAAAGTGAACATAGAAGTCAACACTTAGAGGCGACAGTCTGTTTCATGCTATATGCAATCGGTGGCCTGACGATTGCATATAGCATGAAACAGACTGTCGCCTCTAAGTGTTGACTTCTATGTTCACTTCTATATTTACACACGCTCTATCTCTGATATTGAGCACTTTATTCCATAAATATAGCACACCTTAAGACTATATTTCTTTATATATATATATATATATATATATATATATATATATATATATATATATATAGTTAAATTATATATATATATATATATATATATATATATATATATATATATATATATATATAAAGTCATTTATGTGGTATTTTGCAAGTAATTTGTAGTTATGTACCTTTTACTTAAATGTGTTGGTGAGTGTTTGCGGTGTGTGTGTACAATAATGCTTCTTTACATACAGAAAGACATGCAATTCCCTCACGTACTCCCACGCACAGAAAAATGCACACATATATATGTAAAGAACTGCATTTTTCATAAACATTAATTTATTTTCAGTGTATACACAGGGAGGTGATATATATATCTTCTTTGTTCATTTATATATTTGTGAATATGAGATAAGAATTTTACATATATACGCTTTTAGTGTGAGTGTGTGTTTGTGTATGTTCATATGCCTGCGTGTGTGTTATGTGTGAGTGCGATGACCCATTCCCTGCTCTTTAATAATCGATTCGGCACTGACCATTTCTTACAGCACATTACGCAGTCGGCAATCTCGATAAGCCCAACCGTTCCTCGCGTTTCACTTTCGGCCTCGCCGTCTCTGACAGGCATCACTGATCTAACCGCGGCCATGTGGCGCAGCACGCCCACACAACGAACGGCAAAGCAAGGCCATTTGACGCTCTTCCTCTCGTTCTCTTCCGCATGATCTTTTCTTAATTAGCAAACGCAGATCGAACGTCGCCGACCACCGCTTCAAACCGTCGTCTATAGTCGAGAACTGGCCGTCTCTAACACCCTATCGACAAAATAATAATTTAAATGCAGGAAACATTTTTTCTTTTTCTAAGAATTTTTTTTCTCTCCGGCTTATCTTGTCCTTTGGCCATTTTATGATTGTTCATTGTGGAGTTTAACGACATGACAATAAACAACAGCAAATAAAACGAACCGCTTTCCAAATTAGGTTAAGTTTTCATAATCTAATCTTCGACTGTAAAAATATCGTTTTGTCTACCTTTTCCTTTTTTTTGATAAGTGCATATTGCTTACAAGCTTCAAGAGACTGTAGGATTTTAATATGAAATCATTAAACCTTCTTTTTCTGCTAGCAATCTTATCATAAAAATTGCATTTCTTGTTCCAGTGACCTGAACGAAACGACAATGTTCTATCCCTATTTCTGTTCTAATTCTGCAGCGTGATCTTTATTACGCTATTATTCACCAAATAAAAATCCTAAGAACAACACAAAGATCTCAGTAAGAGTGAGATTATTGTATGGGTGAAAGAAGTGCAGATTATGAGGATATGTGGGATTAGGGCAAGTCGATAGGACTAAATATAAACTACAATAAGTCAGAATGCATGGTTATACGCAAAAGGATGAGCCCAAAATGCAAATTAAAAATAGGGGACACTAAAATCAAACAATTACAGAAATTGATATACCTCGGAATTGTTCTAGCAGAGGAAACAATGTTCCGAAGACGTAATGGAATGGCCAAAGATGCATTCCAAAAGCCAAGCAGCATAATAAGAGAGAGAAACAAAGAAAAGAATACTGAACTCTTATGAGATATCAGCCCTACTGTATAGCAGTGAATGCTGAACAATTTCCTCAAATATGAAAAAGAAACTTGAAGCAACAGAAATCTGGTTCTACAGAAAGATGCCGAGGATCTTATGGACTGAACATCTGAACAACGAAGAGATTTTAGAGAAAATGATGTCAAAAAGGAAACTTATACTTAATATCAGGAAGAGGCAGGTGAAATTTCAGGGGCAGGTAGTGAGGAAGGAGATAGTAAAGATGAGTAAAGATACTCATAGGACAGATTGAGAGAAAGAGGGACACAGGAAATCAGCGCGTCGTGTACTTGATGAGTTTCAGTAAGTGGATAGTAGGACAGGGTTTGGGAGAAATAGCAAAAAGACAAAACTTATTAACAAGCTACAAGAGGATATGGAGGGCCATGATCGCCCACGTCCTAAAGGGATACGGCACATAAAGAAGTTATTGAAAGTCCGTGTTCGACATGATAAAATCAGTCAGTTATGTGCCATGCGTGATACACGCTTAGACGATCATGTACTTTTCGATACATGACTGATGAGGCAAATTTTTCCCGCAGTAGGTTGCAATTTCTTCCTGCAGTAGACCAGTTGCCATTCAAGGCTATAGAACCCGGTCTGTTCTGTTATTTAGCCATAGCTTGTGAGAGAAGAAAGAAATCCCTTTTCCCAAGGGTATTAGTAAGTAAGTGAATGTAATGGATTTGACTGGAATTCGAACTCGGCTTTCCGATTCCGCAATCCGAGCCGCTATACATTACTCCACCGTACAAAATACTTTTTTTTACAAATCGTTATTATTTTTTGAGGAGATGTTTAAAAATTAAGTTTAGGTTAAAAAATTACGTTCATTCTATTGATCAGTGAAAGCCTTATAGCACAGCCTTATAAAACGTATAATTTACTGAAGCTTTACAAATTTTATAAGGAAAAGATGCATGGCATAGGCACATTATTACTAAATCCTCGTCCCATCAGATCAGGCCTTCATTTGCTTCAAAGGGAAATTATACTGAAGAAGAATGAAAGGAGATATAAATAACATGTCAAATAAGAACGAAACAAAAATGGACTTGAGAATATAAAAGAAAGAATGAAAGAAAGAAAGAAAGAAAGGACATTGAGAATAATGAAGAAAAATTAATTTAGGGAATAGAAAGAAAGAAAGAAAGAAAGAAAGAAAGAAAGAAACAAACAAACAAACAAACAAATGGCATTAAGAATAATGAAGAAAAAATGAACTTATGAAATAGAAAGAAAGAAAGAAAGAAAGAAAGAAAGAAAGAAAGAAAGAAAGAAAGAAATGGCATTGAGAATAATGAAGAAAAAATGAACTTAGGAAATAGAAAGAAAGAAAGAAAGAAAGAAAGACCATGACGGATATAAAAGAAATAAAGAAGATATAAATGACATGGCAAATAAGAACGAAACAAAAATGGACTTGAGAATATAAAAGAAAGAAAGAAAGAAAGAAAGAAAGAAAGAAAGAAAGAAAGAAAGAAAGAAAGAAAGAAAGAAAAAAAAATGTCATTGAGAATAATGAAGAAAAATGAACTTAGGAAATAGAAAGAAAGAAAGAAAGAAAGAAAGAAACAAACAAACAAACAACTGGCATTAAGAATAATGAAGAAAAAATGAACTTAGGAAATAGAAAGAAAGAAAGAAAGAAAGAAAGAAAGAAATGGCATTGAGAATAATGAAGAAAAAATGAACTTAGGAAATAGAAAGAAAGAAAGAAATACCATGATGGATATAAAAGAAATAAAGATGATATAAATAACATGGCAAATAAGAATAATAAAAATGGACTTAAGAATATAGAAGAAAGAATGAAAGAATGAAATAATGAACGAATTCTTCATACAGTGCAATAGTGTTAGTGTGATTTTCAATAAACAATGCAAATTCATTGAGCAGACGTTTTTGTAATCTTTTACAATTTCTTTACCCAGTTTTGATTTATCGAATACTGTAAAGAAATTGCATAATTTGCTAATGATGATTCATAATTAGAATTCCAATTTGAATACATTTTCTATTGAAAATATTTATTACAAAATATATCAACTTTATTTGGATTTATTCTTGAAATAGTAACATTTTGAAGTCAGTCTACGAGGAAACCCACCCGAAAATTAGATATTTCTGTACAGTTTTTCAGACGTTGTTTAAAACAAAATACTCAAAGATTGTTAAAAGCTATGAATCTACTTTCTGGTGTCAGTACTTACCACATCGAACCCAGCTTTCATATCGAGTGCATTGTTGATTTTCTAAAGATCACGAAAAATCAACTTGCTCTAATGTTGGATAGATAACTGTTTACCATAGATTTAAACATAAATCGGGGACACAAAATTCAAACAAGTACAAAAATTGAAATATCTCGGAATTGTTCTAACAGAGGAAACAAAGTTCCGAAGACGTAATGGAATGGCCAAAGATGCATTCCAAAAGCCAAGCAGCGTAATAAGAGAGAGAAACAAAGAAAAGAATACTGAACTCTTATGAGATATCATTCCTACTGTATAGCAGTGAATGCTGAATAATTTCCTCAAATATGAAAAAGAAACTTGAAGCAACAGAAATCTGGTTCTACAGGAAGATGCCGAGGATCTTATGGACTGAACATGTGAACAACGACGAGATTTTAGAATAGTTTATAGTAGTTGGGGAAAAAAAAACTCTCACAAGTCTGTTCCACAAAGCAACGGCTCTTATTAAGAAGCTGTCCGAATGGAACACGGTTCTTACCAGTGAAATACGAATGGAATGAGGGTGATTCGTCCCCTGTGTGCCTGGTATGGTGAGGTGTAGATGTAAATATTTGAACAGGTGGAACCAAGGATTGTAGATCGTCAGAGCATTTTCCATTAAAATAGCGAGAGAGTAATGATGAGCTTGGGACATTTCAATTGTAGGGAACGGGCTGCAGGGTGTAAAAGAATTATTTGCATATAATCAGTCAATTATGTGTCATGCGTGATACACGCGTAAGCGATCATGTATCTTTTGATATATGGCTGACGAGGCAGTTTTTTTTTTCCCCACAGTAGGTTGCCATTTTTTTCTACAGTACACCAGTTGCCATCGAAAGCTCTAGAGTCCGGTCTGTCGTGCTATTTACCCATAACTGGGGGGGGGGGAGAAGAAGAGGATTCATATCTTTCCCAAGGGTATTAAGTCTGCCTAAATGCCTTTGAACTCTATTCTATACATCGGAATCCAAATTATTATTTTTTATATGACTTTAAATATGACTGTGATAAAGTAGACATGAGAAGTTACAAAAGGACCAGGTTAAGAATCGCAAAATAGTCTATGGCTAAAAAGTTAAAATAAAGTTTCATAATCTAATTTAGAAACTATCAAGTTGTTTGTCTTTTTGTCTTCTTTTTTTTAATAAGGAGCATGGTTTGCTGGCTTCGAGAAGCTATAACTGGACAGTTTTAAGTTAAAATCATAGCGCTTTCTTCTTCTTCTTCTTCTTCTTCTTCCTCCTCCTCCTCGTACTATTACAGGAATAATAATAATAATAATAATAATAATAATAATAATAATAATAATAATAATAATAATAATAATAATAATAATCATCTCTTCATCATAAGGGTGATCATGTTTCTTTAGAGGAGTGTTCAAGTATTTGAGTCTTCGTTGTTTCCTGGCTGCCCATTAACGTCGGAAACGACGGCTAAAATAAATCTGTGTCTCTTACTTTGCAAACGAGAAGATTTCAGGTTCGAATTTACCGTGTGCACCCCTCCACACACACACACACACACACAAGACGTAGTCCTGATTGGACAGTAGTTAGCCAATCAGTGTCCTGGATTAGTAACTGTTTCAAACTCAAGGTTGAATTTTGAATAGTAAATGGTTAGCTCCCTTTACTACCGCTTTCAAATTCTTATACAATTACTCTTGGAAAATGTATGAAGGCACGTCTTCTTCCCCCAGCTATGGGTTAATTAGTATGATGTGTATCACTGAACCATTATTATCTCCAAAGATATATTATTACAATCTAAAAATATTCTGGCCTTATCTCTTTGAGTCCTGCGCTTCTGAACAATTTTAATCCTTCTACCTGAGCTCCTGGGTCAAAATTCGCAAATAATTGGTATGTAATGTTTCACAGTAGATATAAAAATAACTACAAAAAATATAACTTCCTGGTTGCTTCCCTGACAGTTCAGATCGAGACTCTGCACACTTCATGGTAAAAACATTTTTTTTTAATAAAAAACACATACATAAAACACAATGAAAAGGTGCGGACATGTTGGTGTCACGTTCGATGAATATCAGAATATTACGGCTTTTCTGATTGGCTCTTCAAATTAAGAAAACCAATAGAAAAACACGACGCATGTGTTTAACCACCGTTCAACTGGTGGCTGGGCATTGAATCATTTTTCTCTACCACCGGTAAAACGGTGACTAGGGCTCAAAGGGTTAAATAACTCCCAAAGGGCTGAAAAGCCATAGAAAACAAATATCTGATATTAGGCAACAGTAATCCAACGATGGTTGACATGTTGTAAAATCAACTGGCCTAACCTAACTTATAAGGGATTAAAAACAGAAATAAAAAATATTACGGCTTTTCTGATTGTCTCTTCAAAATTAGAAAACCAATAGCAAAATAACGTTTGCTGTTTCACTCTTCTTATATATATATATATATATATATATATATATATATATATATATATATGTTAAGACATTTTTAAGTTTATACATTCTTTTTATAGATACAAATATTTAAGTAAATGCTCTGTTTAAAATAAACATTATTAAACAACATTACATTTACCGGCCTGAATGTCCGAGAAATTTTCAAATATTCAGGCCGGTAAATGTTGTTTAATACTGATTATTATAAACAGACCATTTAGTTAAATATTTGTATCTATAAAAAAAATTTATAAGCATAAAAATGTCTTGTCGGACTTTGTCCATTTCATTATATATATATATATATATATATATATATATATATATATATATATATATATAGCAGGTAAGTATATTTCGATAATTTGGCAGCAATGCTAAACATCTTTATAAGACACCTTTCTTCTATTGTTATATACTGTAATAAATTTATACCAGGGATTGTTAGATCTGATAAGACACAACAGATTATTAATACGAGTAACTAATAATAACATTATTCTAACAATATGCTTAAATGAAAGCATCTAAACAAATGAATGGGCATATTCCGTCTGTATGTCTGAAACCTCTCTAACTCTGACCATACTTGTTCTACATTATATCTTTTGGGGATCAGGATGATCCCGTGATTGAAAATTTGCCCTCCTTTCGTGCTTGAACATCAAGCATTTGGATTAGTACCCAGATGAAGAGGGAACATTTAAAAATTCAATTTTTAAAATAACTGAAAAAATTAGTTATTTTAATTTTTTTAATTTATATTGAGTTTAAAGTAACACAAAAACTTTGTGAATTTAAAAGTTTATGTTTTAAATTCAGTTTAAAATATCTCCAAAACTTTGCGAATTGAAATCAATGTTATTTCTTCTAAAATGCCATGGAATCATAGTTAAAGTGAGAGGTTTCATGACGTGAGGTATAGAAGTCACGCAGAGTTTGTGATTTGAAGAACTTAACTCAGTTCAAGTTCCAGGAAGTTTGTCATTTGAAGAACTAAGTTTTCGGAGTTTCTGTCCAAATCGGTCTTTTGGTCAGAATTGTACGTATAGCCTGAAACAGAGTTAAAGTGAGGTCTTGAAGTTCTATGGAGGGAATTGAGGAATTCAAAGTTATTTATTCAAAATTATCATTACTGTTTTCTAAGCTGGACGAGATGTCCGTTTAGTTTTTGGCTGAATGCCAAATTAGACCTCCGCAGGCACTAGCTTAAATGTCCGCACGGAGTGCGGTTTTTAAGCTACTAAATAATAAAATAAAGTAATTAGAGCAAAATATTATAAATGTCATACACTAGATCGATTTGATCTTACCGTAGATCTTATTGGCCATGATATATATATATATATATATATTATAATTATTTAATAAAAAAATATGATTCCATTGCAACACAGAAATTACTGTTTCGAAATTGGTCAGCAGTATTTAAGTTTAATCCCAATATTAAACCTTAACCATTTGTTTTGGATTCCAAATAAGATTTGGATTACAAAAACAACGCTTGAGGATGAAACTGACACCCAGCGGTTAAGGTTTAATATTGGGAATAAAATGAAATACTGCTGACCTGTTTCGGAACATAGTAATTTCTGTGTCACAATGGAAGCATATTTAGAAAAAGAATAATTATAATCTATGGTCTACTTCTGTATCAAGCACTATTTTTAAAAAAATAAAACAAAAATACTAAAGAACTTCGGATCATCAATCTAACTGTTCTTTCCTATTATATCAATATATGCAAACACACACACACACATATATATACATATATATATATATATATATATATATATATATATATATATATATATATATATATATATATATATATATATATAAAGGGAAGAGGTCATAGTGTTTCCAATGAGAGAAAAATGTATATGTTAAAAAGAAGAACGACACCGCGAACGTTTTCGGGTGAAATGTGGATATTTTTTAAAGAAATATATATTATTATTTATATTCCATATTATATATATTTTTTTTAAATCCACATTACAACCAAAAATGTTTGTGGTTTCTCTCTTCTTTTTAACACACACACACATATATATATATATATATATATATATATATATATATATATATATATATATAGTGTATGACATATTCTACAATCTACATTCGATGGTGTTGAAACAAAATGGCTATTTTTGTAGTGATGTTATAACATATGCTATAATTTTTAAATAAATAATTATATTCGCTCTGCTCTGTATTTAGCATTCTTTTAAGAATGGTAATTGTTGGTTATTCGAATTTATTCCGTATACACCAATCACATACTTGGATATATATATATATATATATATATATATATATATATATATATATATATATATATATATATATATATATATATATATATATATAACTTATGAGTCATGATAAACATTTTAAAAGCCATCTTTCTTCCATTTTTTTTTTTTTTTTTGTAGTGTAACGGCGTGGAAGGACGAGTTCAAATCCCTTCCTAGTCTATTATGTTCACTCACGCACAATTTTAAAAAGCATTAATCTACCTAATTTCAGCACAATCTATAGGTAGTAGCTTGTGGTGGGCAGAGACGACTAGGGTTTCTAGTCTAGAATGGCCGCCATAGTAGAAGGAATATACTGAATTCAACACCGTGGAATAGCCAATGGAAAACTACATTTTCCACAAGGAATCATGTCAGATAAGGTAAAAGCACGTAGCCACAAAAAGCATTATGTGAAAAAGTATGTATCTTACACAGCAAATATTTTACTATATAATTTTTGTCTTCAGAATTGACCATTTTTCCAGCATCTTTAGAGACGGATCGTATGTCGAGTTTAAGTCCCAAGAGTCGCTCAAGTTGTGGAGCCTCTTTATCAGAACACCTTTCATCGCGAGTGGCGAAATTTTAGAGTTTGTTCGGTGATGATCGAACGTTACTAGTGTGGTTTTCATCGTATTGAATTAGAACAGACAGCCCCCCCCCCCCAGTGAACTGTTAAAGTTCGGTTAAAGGAGAGATCAGTCGCCAGTCTTTGGTCATCTAGAGTTTTGGAGGTACACTCATGTACTCATACGCAGATCATTTATGTAAAGTAGAAAGAGGGTTGAACCGTGAAGTGAGTCGTGGTGGACGCCGGCGTTAATCGCTTGATCTCAATGGAGTGGCTGTTAACAAATATAATATAAAGTTAGGAAGAGAAGTATCCTCACGGGAGCCTATGACCAATGGAGTACGAATTAAATAAGAATGTATCAACCTTTTGTACTGGGAAACGCGGCTTATCGTTGTGAAGCTCTGAACTTGGGGAACTGATGAATATATCTTGTATTTTACCATGAAAATATCCGTAGATTAGCGAGAGGTTAGCGATGTTTCATCTGCGGGAAAGGGACTGAAAAGAGGAAAATAATTCATTGCCCACAGGGCTGCGTAAATGCTTTATAACTCTATCAAAGCTGCACAACGAGGACTGGACAGTTCAAGCCCAAATATAACGGTAATAATAAAACTAAAACGTTGTTCGCCCACCAAGTTTTGTCTTGTACGTTACGTTGGTTGACTGTCATATGAAAGACCCAGACTCCAGGGTACTCATCATGTGCAACTAATGTAGCGCTACATTCATCACTAAAAATATATATGAGAAATATATATGATAAATCGAGTTTTTGCGTATTTCTTCAACCAACTTTCGCGTTTTTCTTTTTATGTGATATTTGGTTGCTTCCAAGTTTTTAGTCAATGTTTTGTACTTTTTTTTCTCTGTTTACAAGCGCAACACAATCATCTTCAAATATTTTCATTGGTCAATCCACTTTACCAACTCTTTTAATTTTATTTATTATATTCCTTTTGATATTATTAAAACCCTTTATTTATAGTTCTTATCTTAACAAAAAATTTTTTTATTGTTATGTTATCTCTGTTCAACTATTTCATATTTTTCAACTTTGTTTTCAAATCACTTAATTACTTTAGACTATCCTGTTTCCCTTTTGAAGTTTTATCTATCTCACGGCTCATGACAACTTTTATATATGAAATTAAAAAAATATTTCAGTAATTATACGATTATATATATATATATATATATATATATATATATATATATATTATATCCATATATTACATACACAACACACACACACACACACACACATATATATATATATATATATATATATATATATATATATATATATATGTAAAAGACAATAGGAAAACGGTAATATTAGTCAACGTGTTTCGTCCAATATGGATTTTTGTTCAAGGCAAAAACGAAATGAATTTATTAAAACAAAGTAATTAATTCATTTCGTTTTTGCCTTGAAAGAGTCCACATTGGACGAAACGCGTCAGTTAATATTACAGTTTTTCTTTTGACTATTACATTCATAAATATTGTCTTTTTCTACATGTTAACTCTGACAAATTTCACACACACACACATACTTATATATATATATCTTTATATAATCGTATAATTACTGATATAATTTATATATATATATATATATATATATATATATATATTATGAGAGACATTCGTGTCTCAATAAGATCTCAAATCCTTGAACAAGGTATTGTAAATGGTAATAATAAAATGTTATTGTAAATGATAATGGTAATATTAATCGTTTCCTTATAAGGAAACATTCGGCATTCATTGACCGAACAGCCAATACTGCTATCGGTTGAAATGTATAAATTCTTTCTTTTGAAACATTTTTCAGGAAAATGCCTTTCTCAAGTCCAGTGGCTGTTATTGTTCTTTCCCGTATTGATTGGCGCTTCATTTTTAGGGTGCCCCCCACCCCAAAACTGATATCATTTAATATGTGAATATCTGAATAACTCATGTCCCAGGAAAACGAAATTAAATGGGCTTCTTTTTAAACAATAAAATATTTATTTATGAAGACATATTCAATCTGTGACACGACACACGTCAAGACGGTTGTCCAGCTCCTGCCAAATACGCTGTAGCATGTATTGCGTAACATTCTGCAGCACTTCAGTGATTCTCTGTTTAAGTTTCTCTAGGCTTGTAGGAAGAGTGGGAGATATAGATCTGTTGTTTCACATAGCCACATAGAACAAACTAACAAGTTGTCAAGTCAGGTGAACGTGGTAGCTATTTCAACGGATTGTTTTTATTACGGACATGCCCTATCTATCTTCCTGTTAAATTCTCATTGAGATAAGTCAGTGAGGTGGAGCTCCATCCTGTGGAAAAATTAATTGTTCATGCTCATTAGCAATGAGCTCATCAAATAACCAGTTCTGAAACATTTGTATATAAACATTTTGAGATCATTTGAATAAGAATTGGCTATGGAACACTCTGTATTTATTCAATTTCACAGTGCTTTACAAATGTTCAATATGCGCAGCATCTGTAACACGACATACGTCAAGACGGCAGTCCAGCTCCTGCCAAACACGCTGTAGCATGTGTTGCGTAACTTTCTCCAGTACCTCACTGATTCTCTGCTTAAGTTCCCTGAGGCATGTAGGAAGAGAAGTTAAATAGAGTTGTCCTTTCACATAGCCCCATAGAAAAAAATCATAATTCATGTGAAAGTGGTGGCCATTTAAACAGCATTGACACACCCGATCTATCTTCCTGGTAGATTCTCATTTAGATAAGGTCAGCACGGGCTACTTAGTTTTTACAGATTTTGTTAAAATTTAAGATCATTTGCGCCAGAATTGGCTATGTTATTAGACTACAAAATTATGTCAATATTTGAGGGACATCATATATATATATATATATATATATATATATATATGAAAAATTTCTCAGATTTAACCTGTAGAAAAAAGACAATATTTTTAAATGTAAAAAACAATAGGAAAACTGTAATAGATGCCGACGCGTTTCGTCTGATGTAAACTATCTCAAGGCAAAACGAAATGAATTTATTAAACAAAATAACTAATAATAACAAAACAAAATGTCCTTAGAAGCTGGAAGAATTTAGAGAACGCTATTTTCATACTGTTAACTGAAATTACGTCAATTACTGTCACGTGTGGAGATATTGTTTTTATTGCTGTATTGACGGCATCAACCATTTACTTTTGATTTCTTGATACTGTGCTTTATGTGTGTTTGGGAGAGAAGTAATTCTTTTAAGAAAGGTGAAATAGTGAAAATGCCTGGGCGTAGATTAATATTTGGGTAATATTCAATGGCTGCACTCTCGAGGATTTTCCTTATGAGTGAATTATTTTCTTTTTTATGAGACCTCACAAAAATCAACTTAGCTAATGCACTAGTCATACATATAATTAAATTCAACCACAATTTTGATTTTAAAAATGCCACACTCAAAAAAAGAAAATAACTCACTCACTCAGAAGGAAAATCCTCGAGAGTGCCGTCATTGAATATTACCCAAATATTAATCTACACCAAGGCGTTTTCCCTATTTCACCTTTTTTGCATAACCTCTAGCGTATTTGTGACATTATCGCCTTGCTAGGGGTCAAATGATTAAAGATATATCATTAATTAATTTTAATCATACGCATTCTCTATTCAATTTCCTCGCTTTATTTTTCTTGCGATAATTTCATTTTGTTTATATGTTTCTATAAAAAATCACTATATTTTCTATGAGCAAATTGATTTTTTCACGAATATTTGTTGTTTTTAAATGTGCACGTTAAAAACCTTAAAATTGTCTATTATTGTAGACTTGTCATGAAAAAGTTTTTTAGTTGTTTTGAGAATAAGTCGGTTAGACTGAAACGTTAAAAGATAATAAAGCATTTAAATGATAATAAAACATCTTAAAACGTTAAAAGATAATAAAACATTTAAAAGTTAAGCTTCTTTTTCCGAATTCGATATGACTTAATTTTTCGTATGTGCTGGGTTTAAAGTCACTTAAAATCATGTTTCTTTCACGTACCTATACATGAAATGAAAGCCAGCCCGTCACAATGATCATATTTAAATGAGAATAGTCATTAAATTGCATCTATCTCATTGGTAGGTTAAAATTTGCATGGAACGGTATTTGTTCACATACATATACCATATATATAACTGCATTGTGGAAAAAATTGATGGTTCAGGTGGGAAGAGTAAAGTATTACCCGGGTTGTTGTTCTAGACATTAAAAGTTGTTACTATCTTTTTACCAATTGTTTATACTTACAAGGTCACGTGACTTGTTATCACGTGATCACTGAAATGGTTATATAAAGGAAATGTCTTTCCCTGCTGTTTTTTTTTTTTACCTTTTATGACGCAAGTTATCTGACGGAGAAGCTAGGTCGCGGAAGTGGATAATTTTTCGCAATTTAAGGTAAGTACCTTTGCTCATTTCCCTAGCTTGCAACGTCACGGATTTTTTTTTTCTTTTTTTGTCTTGGGTCGAGATTTTCAGAGAAAGAAAAATCCACTGTCAGTAGCAATTACTTTTTTAAAAGTGTTCATTTCAAAGTAGATCAATGTATTATTATTTTTTGATTTTATTATAAGAGATTATAATTTAAAAAATGTTAAAATCGCTACACAAAAGCTTTCATGTTTCAAAAGTTTGATTATACTTCTTCAGGTGATGGTATATATATATATATATATATATATATATAGTAATTTACCCATGCAACCATGCACTCCCCGAGCTATAAATAAGAGTAGACACTGCTTTGGAAGAAGGAAATTTCCAGCAGTCAGCTCTGACATTCTGGCCGAACATTCTTGCTGTAACACTCTCATTTGTATATGCTTGTATTACTG
>OZ010583.1:34134931-34159931 GCA_963932145.1 Acanthosepion lycidas | reverse complement strand
CGAATGAATTAAAAGAAAGAAAGAAGGAACTGAATGAATAGAAAGAAGGAAAGAAAGATAGAACCGAATGAATTAAAAGAAAGAAAGAAGGAACTGAATGAATAGAAAGAAGGAAAGAAAGATAGAACCGAATGAATTAAAAGAAAGAAAGAAGGAACTGAATGAATAGAAAGAAGGAAAGAAAGATAGAACCGAATGAATTAAAAGAAAGAAAGAAGGAACTGAATGAATAGAAAGAAGGAAAGAAAGATAGAACCGAATGAATTAAAAGAAAGAAAGAAGGAACTGAATGAATAGAAAGAAGGAAAGAAAGATAGAACCGAATGAATTAAAAGAAAGAAAGAAGGAACTGAATGAATAGAAAGAAGGAAAGAAAGATAGAACCGAATGAATTAAAAGAAAGAAAGAAGGAACTGAATGAATAGAAAGAAGGAAAGAAAGATAGAACCGAATGAATTAAAAGAAAGAAAGAAGGAACTGAATGAATAGAAAGAAGGAAAGAAAGATAGAACCGAATGAATTAAAAGAAAGAAAGAAAGAAGGAACTGAATGAATAGAAAGAAGGAAAAAAAGAAAGATAGAACCGAATGAATTAAAAGAAAGAAAGAAGGAACTGAATGAATAGAAAGAAGGAAAAAAAGAAAGATAGAACCGAATGAATTAAAAGAAAGAAAGAAGGAACTGAATGAATAGAAAGAAGGAAAGAAAGATAGAACCGAATGAATTAAAAGAAAGAAAGAAGGAACTGAATGAATAGAAAGAAGGAAAGAAAGATAGAACCGAATGAATTAAAAGAAAGAAAGAAGGAACTGAATGAATAGAAAGAAGGAAAGAAAGATAGAACCGAATGAATTAAAAGAAAGAAAGAAAGAAGGAACTGAATGAATAGAAAGAAGGAAAAAAAGAAAGATAGAACCGAATGAATTAAAAGAAAGAAAGAAGGAACTGAATGAATAGAAAGAAGGAAAGAAAGATAGAACCGAATGAATTAAAAGAAAGAAAGAAGGAACTGAATGAATAGAAAGAAGGAAAGAAAGATAGAACCGAATGAATTAAAAGAAAGAAAGAAGGAACTGAATGAATAGAAAGAAGGAAAGAAAGATAGAACCGAATGAATTAAAAGAAAGAAAGAAAGAAGGAACTGAATGAATAGAAAGAAGGAAAAAAAGAAAGATAGAACCGAATGAATTAAAAGAAAGAAAGAAGGAACTGAATGAATAGAAAGAAGGAAAGAAAGATAGAACCGAATGAATTAAAAGAAAGAAAGAAGGAACTGAATGAATAGAAAGAAGGAAAGAAAGATAGAACCGAATGAATTAAAAGAAAGAAAGAAAGAAGGAACTGAATGAATAGAAAGAAGGAAAGAAAGATAGAACCGAATGAATTAAAAGAAAGAAAGAAGGAACTGAATGAATAGAAAGAAGGAAAGAAAGATAGAACCGAATGAATTAAAAGAAAGAAAGAAAGAAGGAACTGAATGAATAGAAAGAAGGAAAAAAAGAAAGATAGAACCGAATGAATTAAAAGAAAGAAAGAAGGAACTGAATGAATAGAAAGAAGGAAAGAAAGATAGAACCGAATGAATTAAAAGAAAGAAAGAAGGAACTGAATGAATAGAAAGAAGGAAAGAAAGATAGAACCGAATGAATTAAAAGAAAGAAAGAAGGAACTGAATGAATAGAAAGAAGGAAAGAAAGATAGAACCGAATGAATTAAAAGAAAGAAAGAAGGAACTGAATGAATAGAAAGAAGGAAAGAAAGATAGAACCGAATGAATTAAAAGAAAGAAAGAAAGAAGGAACTGAATGAATAGAAAGAAGGAAAAAAAGAAAGATAGAACCGAATGAATTAAAAGAAAGAAAGAAGGAACTGAATGAATAGAAAGAAGGAAAGAAAGATAGAACCGAATGAATTAAAAGAAAGAAAGAAGGAACTGAATGAATAGAAAGAAGGAAAGAAAGATAGAACCGAATGAATTAAAAGAAAGAAAGAAAGAAGGAACTGAATGAATAGAAAGAAGGAAATAAAGAAAGATAGAACCGAATGAATTAAAAGAAAGAAAGAAAGAAGGAACTGAATGAATAGAAAGAAGGAAATAAAGAAAGATAGAACCGAATGAATTAAAAGAAAGAAAGAAAGAAGGAACTGAATGAATAGAAAGAAGGAAAAAACGAAAGATAGAACCGAGTGAATTAAAAGAAAGAAAGAAAGAAAGAAAGAAAGAAGGAAGGAACTGAATGAATAGAAAGAAGGAAAGAAAGAAAGATAGAACCGAATGAATTAAAAGAAAGAAAGAAAGAAAGAAGGAACTGAATGAATAGAAAGAAGGAAAAAAGAAAGATAGAACCGAATGAATTAAAAGAAAGAAAGAAAGAAAGAAGGAACTGAATGAATAGAAAGAAGGAAAAAACGAAAGATAGAACCGAGTGAATTAAAAGAAAGAAAGAAAGAAAGAAAGAAAGAAGGAAGGAACTGAATGAATAGAAAGAAGGAAAGAAAGAAATATAAACCGAATTTCTTATTAGACATTGTTGATATTTCTTTCATTTATAGCTTATTTATTTTCAGCTGCAAAATAAGATTATAAGGATTTCATTTTTACCTACTCTTAATATTTATTTCCAAGTTTATATTATTTGCCTTAGCCGTCGAGGAGTATATTGACCCAGAGAAAGAGTAAAACTACGAATATATTAATAACGAAAATACTTTATATATATATATATATATATATATATATATATATATATATATATATAATAAGCGCTCCTTTTACCCAGAAACAAAACAGAAATGACGCGTTGAATCAGGGTGGAAGTCGTGAAATAACGGGTCCTAATATTTTTGTTTAGTTTCAGCTCTTCCGCTGTCAAATGCCATCTAACTAGAACTGCCTACGACGAGATCTTATTTTTTTACTCGTGTTTTAATCATGTAGTCATGAAAAGACTCTGTGGCATCCATCAGTGTCGGCCAACTAAGGAACTGCTCTTGGACAGTTTTATTCGGTTCATGAAGGAACATCTGCTATCCAGTCACATATGCAGTAGATATTGCATTCAGTGTTTTGCCACCGTGGTATGACAACAATTGAATGTGCTTAATGAAAATCGAATAAATGTTTCAAATACGGAGAACCTTTAAGTGTGAGAAAGAAAGAAAGAAAGAAAGAAAAAGAAAGAAAGAATAGACAATAAGTAAAAGAAGAAGAAAACGAAACAAAAATTAAAGTAAGGAAGTGATAAAGAAAGAAAGAAAGAAAGAAAGAAAGAACCGAATTAATTAAAAGAAAGAAAGAAAGACCCAAATGAATTGAAAGAGGGGGAAGAAACAAACAGACCAACAAAGAAAAAAAGAAAGAAAGAACTTAATGATTTAATAGAAAAAAATAACCAAAAAATGTAAGAAAGAAAGAAAGAAAGGAAGAAAGAAAGAACGGAAGGATTTTATAAAAACGAACCAAATGAATTGTAAGAAAGAAAGAAAGAAAGAAAGAAAGAAAGAAAGAAAGAAAGAAAGAAGAAAAGAGAATGAGCCAAATGAATGGAAAGAAAAAAGAAAGAACCGAATGAATTGAAAGAAGGGAAGAAAGAAAGAAAGAAAGAAAGAAAGAAAGAAAGAACCAAATGATTTAAAAGAAAAAGAACCAATTAATTGTAAGAAAGCAAGAAATAAAGAAAAAGAAAGAACTGAATAAATTAAAAGAAAGAAAGAAAGAAAGAAAGAAAGAAAGAAAAAAAGAAAGAAAAAAAGAAAGAAAGAAAGAACCAAATGAACTGAAAGACGGAAAGAAAGAAATATACACCGAATTTCTTATTAGACGTTTCGGATATTTTCTTTTATTTATAGCTTATTTATTCTCAGCTGCATGTGTGTCATTCAGAAGACTAGAAAGTAATCTCAAAGCCTTCAACTGAAGAATCAGGCCTCAAAGTCTATCCGTGAGTTTACTAAAATAAATCAAAGAAAGTACTCCTACCTGAACTTAGAATATACTCACAAAAAATGGATGTCAGGAAGTTATATGCATGGCCTACGAGAGAAATCCTTATTTATCGCCTCCTCGTATGAAGATCGAACATTGGAAGAATGACCCGAAGTCACACACCTTCGATTGACCGAAATTAATTTGACGGAGTCGTGAAGTGGATAAACACTTGCTTCAGTTATGAAAAAAATATTCTCTTATTCTTATCACCCGGTAATAAAATAATTATTATACTCAGAAGACTGCAAGTATACGACAATGTATCTCTGATTATCTGACTCAGACAATTCAAAGATTCTTGAACATCTCTTATTAACATAAGAAAAAGTTCGTTTATGCCCAAATAAGTATCGTTGACAAAACTAACATGGCCGCTGATCTCGAAAAAGACCTCAAATCTGTGGCTGACTGAGACAGGAAATGGCTTGTAAACTTCCATGCCTCCAAAATGAATCTGCTGTCCTACTATAATCACAGAGATCCCTTCCTGTCTCCAATCAGAATGACTGATTCCCAACTCCTTTAGAGCGCATGGTTATGCCACGTTGGTCAGCCGATGTCCACTGACATGAGGTGGAATAAATACATTCGATCAATAGCATCATTTACCGCAAGGAAAGTTGGCTCTCTGTGTCATGCCAGAAAGTTTTTCTCGTCTGAGCCCATCCTTCAAATCTATAAATCAACCATCCGTCTTTGTGTGGAATATTAATGTCATATATAGTCTGGTGCTCCCGCTGATAATCCCTGATCTGGCATCTAGTCTATAATCGCTATCCCTCAGATGTGCTGTGGCCTCACTCTGTCTCTTCTACAAATATTTTTTACGGCAACTGTTCCAACGAGCTACTCTCGTTAGTTCCCAGACTTCATGAATTTAAACGTGCTACCAGGCTGGCATCTCTGTCTCATGCTTTCAATGTCAAAACGGTTAGATGTAATCGTCTCTTCTTAAACAGCTTCTTCTCCCGCCCTTCCCGTCTGTGGAACTCCCTTCCCCTTACTTGCTTCCCCAATGACTATAATCTTCAAATATTCAAGTGTAATGTCAATCGACATCTGACAGCATGAGCTTGTTTCCTCAAATATGCCTGTTTACTCTTGTTCTCAATTCTCTGCAACCCCTTGCGTGCTAGTCGCACTCCCGCCTTGCTTGGGATGAATTGCCTTTTAAAAAAATCAGCTTCAAGATGCCCAATTGTTGGGCATATCTTTTCCGTTACGCGATAGCCTATAGAAATGCAGTTTTCTTTCCTCAAACAGCATGGTACTGGAAATTAAATCTGATTGCAATTAGTTGCTGTCGGAAGTCCCGAAAATCGCAGTTCCTGTCTGCATTTGAACCGGTGAGTGAAAGAGATGCAAAGTTACTTTCGACTGCAACGCCCCCCTGCTGGAAAATTGCCCTAAGAAACAACCTGGGCGCTGGCCAAATCTTCGGCACGACAGTGTCGGCGTCACTGCGTGAAGAATGACCTACAACACGCGAAGGTGAGGAGCCTTACTGATTCTTCAGAGAAATACGCCACTCCTCGATCTCCCTGGGACGACTGACCCACCGAAGGCCCGCAGCTTATTCGGAAAAGATCGATAATACCAATAATGTTTACGGCAACCGTTTGCGATAGGATTCCGTGGTAGAACATAAGGCTAGCGTGTCTGTTCACAATTTTGATATTGTTTATGTATAGGTCAAATAAAAATACAAAAAAGAAATTCAGTTTTAAAAAAAGTTCAGGTGCTTTATCTAATAAAATCTTCAATATACTATTAACTCACAGTACCGTGAAAAGTTCACGTTCTCCCCATTTGAATTTTCGAATTAATTTTACTTCTTATGTTAATGATTGAATAAGTTTTCACGACTATAAAATACACGTGTAAAATTCATCTATTGCCTAGTTAAAAATTTGAGCTTAACAACTTTAACAAAATCTTAATCTTAACCATGAATGCAGGTAATTATTTAAATAATTGCAACGGTAGAAATTGAAATATTCAAAATTACTAAGATTTTCCAATTCGCTGAAACGCGTTAAACACATTAGACACTATCGCCTTCCTCCTTCCTTCCTTCCTTCCTTCCTTCTTTCTTTCTTTCTTTCTTTTGTTCTTATTATGTAGGCTTTCTTTATATCATCAAAACCAAACGGAATTTCGGCTATATCCTTTTTTCTTTCGCCTTTCTCCGCAATCAAAACGAAATGATGCATTATTTATCTAAGGAAATAGTAGCTTTTAACACGCGCACTGACTTACTAACGAAGCAGAATTATAATTTAATACTATGGGTGTACGTGAAAACAGTAGAATTATATGTGGCCCCGAACGATCGCGGAAAATGAAAAGCAAGTTTATAAGTTAGATTTGCTCCTCTGTCAACTGTAAACGTCTTCTCTGCACAAAGTTCTTAAAAACAAAAAAAAAAAAACAAAAAAAAAACACACAGAAAAATGAAAGAAAAAAGAAGACTTTCTGAAGCCATGAGTTAGTAAAACAAATCAATAAAACAAACTCCACCAGCTAACTTATGAGTTACCATTTCTCGTGATTTCACGATAGGGAAAGAATGTAAAGCAAAAATTTGTATTATCTCAACAAATGTCCATGTATCAGTGACTACTAAATTTTACGATTTTCTTCCTAATAAAAATCTTTTAAAAATTATGGTACTTATTGATTTAGTGTTGTTCTCTTGTCTGTTAATAGGTGCTCATTTGGCCTGATGACAGTCGGCCAGTTTAAACAGTGTTGAAATAAATTTAACATATGAATGAAAATAAAAACAAAATGAGAATTTTAAAAGTATAGCCAAACATACAGTGGTGTCTTCATTAACTTTCCGAGCGTATTAATCCAAGTAATGCTCTTCCCAACTTTGTGATGAGAAAGAGTACACCGTTGGTTATCGGACAAAAAAGCAAAATTTTGTAGAATCATGCTGAAAAGACAAATGTGATTGGTGTCGGTTTTTGAAGTCACCGGTAGCAAGTGAATCCTTCTGAAGTGAGTGCATCTACTTATTTTCGACTTGCTAACTTATTTTCTTCGACATGTTCCAAGGTTAGCACTCTTGAAAAGTAAAATGAAGCGATTTGATTGGTTTATTAGTCATCCTTTTGGTCACGTAGTAAGGTTTTCTACTATGACTGCAGTGAAAGGATTCAGTCTAACAGATTTTGAAATTTACAACATCGAGGATGAAAGCTTTATTTTTTTTTATGTTGGGATATTTGTGTGTAGCCCACACAGTCTTTTCCCTTACTGAATCTCAGATACGTTAAATACTTGAAGTGTTTTGAATGTTGGTGTTGATAACTAAATTCGCCGCCTACTTGCAGATTCAGTACTAGAAGCTTCCAGTTTCACCAAAACCTACTCCCGTCGTCCATTTCGCTTTGCAAGATTTGGATTGGAGTTGAAACAAAAACAGAGTAGAAGAAAGTACCAATGGCGTGAATTTGTTTAAGGTGGAGCTCAAAGAAATAATTAATATGATTTGGCAGCATTGCAAAAACTGTACCAGTGTCTTCATTAAATCTACGATATTATTCCGATTATATATCTGTGAAAATTGATCATGGTTTCATCTCTTACAGCATCGAGATCGTGGTGAAAAAGAGAAATCATATTGAAATAACAATAGCGTCAACGATCAAGAAAACAACAGAAAGGTCTATGTTATTGGCCCTGACATATCATCTCAAATCCAATCACATTCCCAGCGCCGGGTTGTGATCTACCGCTGTCTTGCATGGAATATTGCTGTCATATATGGTCTAGTGCCTCCCGCAAGATGATAATCCCTAATCTGGCATCTAGTCTACAATCGCTATCCCATAGATGTGCTGTGGTCTCCTTCTGTCTCTTCTATAAGTATTTTCACGGCAACTCTTCCGACGAGCTACTGTCGCTGGTTCACGGTTTGCATGAATTTAAGCGAGCTACCAGGCTGGCTTCTCGGTCCCACATCTCACTGTCAAAACGGTTACATATAACCGTCTCTTCTATTGAAACAATTTTTCTCTCACACTTCCCGTCTGTGGAACTCCCTTCCTCTTACTTTCTTCTTCGATGTCTATAATCTTCAAATATTCAAGTGTAATGTCAACCTGACACTCTGAGCTTCATCCCCGTCCTTCTAGGCATCCTTTCCCAAAACATGCCTCTTTACTCTTGTTCTCGATCCTCTGTCATCCCTTGCGAGCTAGTGGCACTCCAGCCTTGCTTGGGGTGAATTGCTTTAATAATATTAAAAAACTATTTTCATGGCCGTTTTCATGAGTTATGATCATTGCTACCTCGATTGCATGAATTTAAGTTTGCTACTAGATCAGCAAAAATGTTTCATCGTATTATTATTGAAATAGCAAGATGTAACGTAAGCTCTATGCCATCAGTTTCTTTTCTCGCACTTCTTGTCTGCGGAACAGTTTTTTGCTTCCCCGTCGCCTATCTTCTTTTAAAATGTAAATGCAAGGTCAATCGCTATTTTTTATCTTCCCGAACCTGTTCTTTTATTGCCCTTTCTCTTCGCTAAAGGCTTCTCATTCTCTTTCAGTTCCAGTAAAGCCTTGCGTTTTTGTGGCATTATCACTTTGCATGCAGGTGAAAGGATCTTTTAAAAATACAGATATTGATTAATTAAAGTGACTCTTCATGTGCGTTAAAAATAAAATCCCCGAATCTAGTGTAACTTGAAAAGGCTCGACGAAGCTGTAATCTCGCGGTTTATACCATGGCTCGAAAAAAAGGCTTTCTCGTATTTGGCGCGATGTTTCAAGAAAAAGCTATCAGTAAAGAACAACTAATGATCGATCCCAGCATAACAGCAAGTTGATTGAAGTATTCCGAAGACTGTTCGTCCTCGGTAAGACGATAAACTACATCCAACAGCAAGGCATCTGATCAAGAGATTTTGAAGAACGTGGAACCACCTCTTAATTGCTGGTGTTCCCAGGTTGACACTGACCCGAGGTGATAGCACCTGTTAGGGTCCCAACTATGGGCACATAGTTAACCCCCAAACTGGGGTCAAAACACTATGAAAGTGTAAAAATAGGTTTTAATACCAGCAATACATTTTTGTAAAAACAAATATTACAAGAAATGATTTTTTTTTTAAATCATTACCAGGAATACATTTTTGGAAAAGAAAATATTACCAACAATAAAAAATATTGTCAGGATTAAATAACCCATTGAGGTTGATATGCCGTAAAACAAACCAAACCAAAGTAAACCAAACCAAAGACTGTTACGGTCTTGGGGTGAAGTCAATGGATGATGGCATCTTAGATGAATTCAGGCATAAACTAAAATGTACTTTCCGGGAAGAAAAAAATGGACTTGAAGAATTATCCGAAAAAAAAACGTATCTATCAAAGAATATTAGGGATAAAGATAAAATTTCGCCCTTTCGTCAGCGCTGTCGGCAGTGCCTATCTGCATCAGACGTTATACTATTGCAAGTTGCCCCAAGAGATGGGAAAATAACTCGCTCCCAAGAAATTCCCAATCACAAAAAATAATTAACTGATTACATATCCACTTTTTTTTCATTCTGGCATCTGGAACAATTTGTAATTGCTGTCCAAACATGTACCAAATGTTGGAATTGAAGAATTGTCCTATTCTTTGTTGACAACACATGTTCATAGAGTATTAAAGGCATACAATTAAACTATCAAGAGTTTTTTTTTTTTTTTTTTTTAACCAACCGGGCTCTACTTAAATGTTACAGATGCTCGATTAGGCAAATCTTCACAACAATATAAGGCCATCGTCAGTGAAGACGGTTAAGTTAAATGATTGTAACGAAATTAAGGAATCATACACAGTGAAGTACGATTTGTTTATAAATCGTTAATTCTTGGAAAAGAATCAAGACATTGACAAGGTGATGGTATAATAACTAGCCCGTTGGGAGCTGTGATAGTGAGGTGCACACTCTTCTCAATAAAACGTTGACCAATTTTGAATGTAAAAGTCTGAGAGTAGGGGACTTTTTAAAGACCGTTGCTTGTTTCGACCGTTAACAACCATCGAAATAAAGACACTTAGCGATGATCAGATTATCAAACAAAAGACACAGAAGAACAAAGTGTGAGATTACAGGCGCCGTAGATGATAAGAAATAAAAAAATATATAGGCACATACTACAGCCACAGTCTGTGACTAGTCAAAAAGTGATACTGTGTATAGGAAGACGGCAGGTTGCGTAACGGTTATTGGCGCTGACGATGGAATCGGCGTACTGCGTTCAAATTCCAGCATTTTCTACCGAGTTCCCTTTCCCAAAACTTCCTTCGAAAAAAGTCATGGATCTATCTCTTTCCCACGTCCCAGTAGACCTCTCTAATTCCGCAAATTCGCTACGTCCGCTCGGTTTCAAATAACTACTTATTTTCTGTCTGGATTTTTAGGGTGATCTGTTATAATTATTTACACAATTTACATGCGGACCTCTGATGAATGCTCCTTCTCGTGGTAGAGAGGCTTGCGTAGTCCAATAACTCTGAGAGCGATACTGTAGGGAGTTTTGAATTGCTGGTTGGGTTACCTTTGTCGGCATGGTCGAAGACGAGCACCCAGACTAAGCGCGACCAACCCCAAAGATTCCAGCAGTGAAACAAGCTGTGATCTTCGAGATATTATGCATTAAACTTTCTTAAAGTTCAATGAAGCGCTATATGCACATTTAGAAGTTCAGCAGCTGTAACGTGTTCATAATATCTTGAGCGAAAAACGCACTACTCTCGTCAATAGAAAAAATGCTGTTCCCCTCTATGACAACGCAAGGTTGTAAACAGTAAGAATAACACAGGAAAAATATTTTGGAATTTAGTAGGTCTGCTATAGTTCACCTGCCATATTTACCTGAGTTTGCACCAACCGATTCTAATTTTTTTTATTCTAGTAAAACGCTTTGATGGGGAAAACTTTTTACAAATGCAAATAAGATTTAAGTGTTCGTCAAAAGATATCGGAGAGCTGCCTGATGAGTGGAAACAAGTTATTACAACTACTGGTGGATGCGTAATTGAATAAAATATAATTGTACATTGCTTCATAAAGAATAAAGCTGATAAACAAAGACGGAAATTATTTTTAACTCAACCAACTATTTGTGCGCATGTTCATGCGAATGTTTATATGCGTGCGTACGTTATTTTTATTTATTTTTTTTTACTCTCCACACATTTCAAAAGATTTTTATAATATTTGCGCACTTTATTGATCAAATGAAAGTAAACCCTTTAAAACTGATTATTACGTGTTCAGTATAGATTCGCTTCCATTTTCATGATTGACTCAGCTATTTGAACGATCAATTATGAAGCAAAATACTACCTGTCTTGCTCTAATAACTACCTTCCACTGTAAGCATCAAAAATAGAAACGTAAAGGAGTTTAATTCGCCGCTAAAATTGTCGGCGGAGCCCAAATCCTTGAGAACCTATGCGTGTGTATCTAGATTAGAAAGTAATTTCTATCACCTTTGAACTAATATTTATTTCAATATCGCTGTATTCATATATAATTGTGTTTTTTTTTAATTTAATTTATGTAACACGTGAAGGTAAGAGTTATTAAATATTTTCAATATTTTCAATAAAGCCCTTCATAGAATTATTCATCCGTCATCAATCGTTAGAAAAATGCCGTTAATAGTTATTTTCTTTAAGGTTAAAATTCCTTTGTCATTTTCCTTCATTAGTTTCCCAATAAAAATCATTTTAGCTTTACGTTTTGTTCTTGTTTTTTCTTTTCCAATTTCTGTCATATTCGATATTGGACATGTTTATTCGAATATTAATAAAATTAATACCTCAAATTTTGCAGTTCCAAGCAACGCAACCAGGTCCTGTAAGCTTGGATATGCAGGTGGGGTAATGGATAATTACTCGGAAATGTTAATTGGAAAGAAGAGTTTCAATTCCAATTGGGTTCGTTATATTCACTTACGCGCAAAAAACCCTAGAAAAGGTATGAATTCCCTACTCCTCCCTAGCAATGGGTTAATTAGTAAGACTTGTATCACTAAACTATTATTATCTCAAAAACATTCATACACCGTAAATATATTTCTGGCTTTTTAATAACCGGCAGAAGGTTAAGCCGTAGAAAACGAATCAATCAATAAATATATATATATAGAGAGAGAGAACTATCTATCAATCTATCTCTGCTCCTATGCATTTATCGCAGTTTGCATGTATTTATTTATCGAACTGTCATTCTAGTTTTAAAATAAATCCTGGTTTTATTCGAAATATCTTTTTGGTGGGGGGTTTCTTTCCTAATGAACTTCATATACTGTAGCAAACAAATTAACCACCCAACCAAGCAACGCGGACTTCTGAAGCGAGAAAATACTCGGAGCCATTCTGATTTTTCTTAAAATAAGCCTTTAGATTTTGTAGTATAGACCCTATCAAGCTAAGGATAAATGGGTCAATAGTGGACCCACATTCTGGCATCCTCAATCCAGAGTTCAGCTTACTTTTTAAGCTTGTCAATTTCTTTGACCTTGATATTATGGTCACTAGTAACAGTCACGTGGATAAGGGGGTGTTTTGTTTTATTTTGTTTTTTTTCAATGACAGTGATGTCTGCTTTTCTGACCCGAAGGATGCTGTCTGTTTGGATGCTGAAATCCCCCAAGATCTTGACGTGTCTACTTTCAGTCACCTTCTCTGGTCTTGTGGCTATACCATTTCTTGTCGAATACGTCCATACTTCCTACGTAGGCACCAATGCAGATGAGAGACCACTATCATGGTGGTGCGTGTATTCTTTCTACACAATCATTCCATAATAGGGCAGACCAATTTTGGAACCGTGGTATTGCACTCAATTTGAACATTAAAATTTGACAGGATAAATAATGACAATTTTTTTTCCAAATTGTTATCGTTTTTTGAAGAAAGGAGTGTAAAGATTAAGTTTATGTTCAAAATAGTAGCGTTGTAATTTCAATCGAGTGATCAGTAAAGGCCTTATAGAACACCATAAACGTTTATAATTTACTGAAGCTTTACAAATTGTATATGGACAAGATACACGACACAAACACTTTATTACTAAATCATTGTGCCATCAAATAGGGCCGTCATTTACTTCAAAGGGAAATTATACTGAATAATTTAGCTATATTATGATGTAATATGTTATACGACGCAGTAGTGCGATGTTCAATAAACAATGCCAATTTTAAAGATGATTAATTTGTGCCCAGCAATATTATGGCGTCATATACACTTTAACTATTTTTTGTTTTTATGAATTATGATCTAACAAATAGTCCTAACAAGTTTGATTTGTTGAATAGCCTTTTTCTGATCTTTTACAATTATTTTAATAGTTTTACTTATAGAATGCTTTTAAAATTGCATATTTTACTTGTGGTGATACATAAATAGAATTCTGGTTTGAATATATTTTCCATTCAATGTATCTAAAACAAAAGATATTAACTTTATTTATTTTATCAAAAAACGATAACAATTTGGGGAAAAAAAAATTGTCATTCTTTATTCAAGTTTCAATGTTCAAATTCAGTGCAATACCATGGTTACAAAATTGGTCTGCCCTATTATGGAATGATTGTGTAGAAAGAATACACTCGCCGAAATGATAGTGGTCTCTCATCTGCATTGATGCCTACGTAGGAAGTATTGACGTATTCGACAAGAAATAGTATAGCTTCAATCCAGAGAAGGTGACTGAAAGTAGACACGTTAAGATCTTGTGGATATATTCTTGAAATAGTAAAATTTGGAAGTCGGTTTGTAAGCAAAAACGTGCGGAAATTAGGTATCTGTATATTTTTTCAAAGGTTTTTAAAAAAAATGCTCAAAAATAGTTAAGAGATATGAATCTAATCTTCGATGTCAGTACTTATCACATGAAGCCCCAACTTTTACATTGAGTTCAATGTTGATTTTCTACAACAGTGAAAGATCAACCTGTCCTATTCCACAAGTCTGCACTTATCCACTTGATGAAAGGTATTCTCCCGAATAGAATTGTATTCAGGCCTCATCTTTGTGCGATTACTGGTAGGCTTTCAGTCTGGCCTTTCAATGCGTCTTCCTTCAACCAATTCCCCGAATCATTTGCTCTGATGACCTTGGTATCCTGCTCAATCGGTCTATATACTGTGTATAAAAGTATCACATTTGGCTTTTGGTACAGGGAACAATTCTCTAAAAGGAGTATTCGATACTTTCTGCCCTAGAGCTTTTTAATTATAAATTTTATAACAGATTACGGGCATTCAACTTGGACTTCAGAAGAAGCCTTACCCTTTACACGTATGTCTTTGTAATCAGTTCTTTCATCTCACCCCGTGCTGTGGTGTTCTCCCTCTAAAGGATCTATGTTGGACTCTTCCGCCTAATATAAGATTAGTAAGAGAGAAGGCCAAGATGTTGTGACCAAGTAAGTGGTTAAAGAAATAACAAAACAAGTGTTGCAGATATATCATATATTAAACAGTAGTATAACAGTAGAGTATTACACGACTATTGAGTATGTGTCGGTTGACCAAGCGTTCAATCTATTCGACTATTTAGTATCCCTCCACTAGGGTAATGTGGCACAGGCCAAGTTTAGCTTGGGTCATCCGAACCCGTAGGCTCGGCCAAAAATCCCTGTAGAACCCGCATAAACGGGTTTGAGTCTACCTCCCCAGAGGAGACTGTGACCTTCGGTACAGCATCGTCCAGGTTCCTCTCTGCCCAAAAGCAGAGAGTTCGACAATAGCTGCGAACTGTCACAGCCTCGGTAGAACAATCTATTAGACTGTTAATATTTAACAGCCCCCATGAAGGATGTATGTGGCACAAGGCCGAATTACCGTGGGTTCTCCGACCCCGTTGACTCGGCCAAAAATATTCATTTAGAATCCGTATAAACGAGTTCACGTTCTGTCTATCTGTCCGGACGAAACTTTGTCCTTCGGCAAAGCCTTGTCCGGGTTCCTTTCTGCTCAAGGCAGAGAGTTCGTCAGTAACGAACAATCTATTCAACTGTTATATTTAACAGCACCCCCACGAGGGATGTATGTGGTACAAGGTAAAGTTTATCATGGGCTCTCCGAGCCCGTAGGCTCGGCAAAAAATTCCCTTAGAACTCGTATAAACGGTTTCAGGGTCTGTCTACCTCCCCGGACGAAACTTTGCCCTTCGACAAAGCGTCGTCCGGGTTCCTCTCTACTCAAGGCAGAGAGTTCGACAGATGAACACTCTATTCGACTTTTAATATTTAACAGCCTCCCCACCACTACCACGTGGGATGCATGTGGCACAAGGCCGAGTTTTCTGTAGGTTCTCCGAGCCCGTAGACTCGGCCAAAAATATTCCCTTAGAACCCACATAAACAGGTTCAGGCCTGTCTACTTCCCCAGAAGAAACTTTGCCCTTCGGCAAAGCCTCGTCTGCGTTCCTCTCTGCTCAAGACAGAGTTCGACAGATGAATAATCTATTCGACTGTTCCCCCCAAGGCCTTCTCTCCTACTAATCTTATAGTAGGCGGAAGAGTCCAACATAGACTGAGGACACCACAACACCCTCAGAGAAGTTTTCCAATTTCACTATACCAAGGCATTTGTGTTATTTTCATTCTGGGCCATCAATGGTTTCACCATTTTTAATTCAGTGCCTGTACGAGCGACTCATTTTCCTCACTTCATCGCCAATACAGCGCATTTTGTTATCCAAAACAACGCCAACGCCTTTACAGTAGATGCTCAATAATTACCTCTATCATGATTCTGCTTTTATCCTCCCTTCGTTAGTTAGAATGACCGTTACGTCCTGCCAATAATTTCTTTTTGTTCGCGGGAAAACACGGAACTGACGTTTCAGAAACGTTATTTGGCTTCAGGTAGAAAGAAAGTAAGAAAAAATGTTTCACGCCTGTTTCAGTGAAGTTGCTAATTTCAAAATCTTTTTATTTGTAAACTCTTACTTACAAATAAACTAGCAGTATAACCCGTCTTCGCCCGGTTCTTTCATTACAGGGAATTTTTGCCGTTCAATTGGAGTAGTTTAAGTTTCAAGTCAACCCACCCGAAAATCAATAATTGGGTGCAACTGAGGTGCATCACCAAATGGGGTGGGGTAACAATTTGAATGGATGGTGGCCCTGAAAAGTGCCATTTTTGCGTTCTCAATTTTGCAACGAAGGAAACTCTTCCATGGACCGTCATCATAATAATATACGATAATTTTTATTTATAATATATTTTTTTCATAATTCTAATAATCTTTTGTGTCAGATTTCAACTCTCTAAACTGATTGCACGCTGTTTTTTACAAAGATTAAATTTTGGCTTTGATTTTTTGCGCAAAGTGTAAAAAAATCATCTTTTTTTTTTCGATTTTTCACCTTCACGGTTGTAATTTTTTCCAACCGAATTGGACTCAAAACCGGCACTGAAGAATTATTCATCATCAAAAAATAAATAAATAAATAAATAATATCGAAGTAGTATGAAAAATCTGGAAACGCATAAACATCCGATCACACGCACATACATACATACACTCACATTTTGAGATTTATAGATATAGATGCATTTCTAAAAATGTTTCCAAGACAGGTTTTCGGCTAGTAATAATGACAATTATTATAAGAATAAAAACAAGAGAAGCAGAACGTCATAAATAATCTCTATATATAAAAGGCAGGATGTGTGTGTGTGTGTGTGTGTAACGAATGCACGGCCTCAATTTTGGACGGATTTGCACCAAAATTTACATGCACATGCTCCAAGTTAGCAGGAAGGCGAAGACCGACTTTGCATTTCCCAACTCCCATCGATAGTGGAAATAATCGATTTTTTCATGCTTCTACGGCAGTTTTCATGTAGTTTGCGGCCATTTTGTATTGGCCAGAGTGAGAGCCGATAGTTGGCTGCCACGAATAGGCAGGAAGATTCTATTGGCCAGCGTGAGAGTCAACAGCTGACTGACACGAATGTTAATTAGCATGCTAGCATGAAAAAAAATCGATAGCTGCATTCGTCACAAGTGGGAAAAATTTAAATCTGCATGGCAGTTTACTCCAATTGGCTCATTCCTTTGCTTAAACTCAACGTTGATTCTGATTCCGCAGAACTGGGTTGGGTGTGAAAAAGTATTTTTTGTTAACATTCTTTTTTCATTCGGTTTTTCCAGTTACGGGTTCTTTTTTAAAGCTGATCGTTTTGTGTTCATTTTGTTTAGTTCTTTTTTCGTAACAGATTTAATGTTTAGTATAGAGCTTAGAAAAATTTCGCAGTGTGAGATAGGCAAGAAGTAAGGCATGTAGCAACATCAGCACGGCAAAGGGCACTCCTTTAAAGGGAAGGAAGGACAATAATATCTTAAGTCAAGTGATAGCGTTGGTGTATGAGTCGTACGATTTTTTAATCAAGCACGGGCAACGCCGGATTATGCTGCTAGTATAGCGATAGAAAACACTTGAAAAATAAATTAATATAGCCTTTTTGTGAATAGTTGATCTGAAGGCTGCAGTAGCTCGGGGATTCATATTTGAATGGAAATTTGTGAGTTTTAATCGTAAGTCATTAAATCAACCCCTTTTGACTCCTGGGCATTTATCGACACTTTTCGACCTCCAATATATTTATCGAACCCTTTATATAGTCCTATCGACCCACCATGATCGATATCGGACACTTTGGAAACCCTTACTATAATCATAGCATATAAAGAGACAGAGCAGAAATTGGTGTGCGTTGGCGAAAAGAGACATTAATCTCGATTCCGACTGCATTTGAACTCTGCTCACACAGGCAAAGATTTGGTTTTGTCTTATCCCTTCCCCGAAACCTTCACTGCTGTATCTTATCATTTTCGAACCTAAGAATGTAAATATTTCTATAGGGAGTAAAACAAGTCGATCTGTACACGCCTTTTGTTGCCCCTGTTTTATATAAAAGTCGTTTTTCTGTATACACCGCATTGCAAACTGTGACAGAAAAGAATGCCAGGGGTTACGAATTAAGTAAGCGTTATTGACAGACAAGTCCTACATCGTGTATATATTTTTGTACCAAAGACAAATGCTGGTTGGAATAGAGCTGCCGGTGAGAATTCTTTGAATACATATTTAAAAAAAAATAAAGCGTACCAGTTCAAATAAACGTTCCGTTTGGAATTTGTATATTAGTTTAATAACCGTGCCGTTTTGGCTAATTGTTCATGGTATTATTTTGAAAATTAATAGGTGAAATGTTACGAAACATGCCGCGAGGCAAGCGTCGGGAGAAATTGAAATAAACAAAATTGAATTATGCGGTTGCTTGAATTTGCTACACAAATATAACGTAATTACGATGTTTCCCCTGTACAAGACACGAGGGCCACTCGAAGTAGAGGGTTACAGAATAAGAGCCACAGATTACATACCAGGTGTAACAGAAAAATTGTCCAAATTGTGTAAAAGCAAAACTGTCCACTTGCTAGCTTACGTTCTGAACTGTTGTATCTTAGAAATGGTTAAAGATATCTTATTGGAATTTTCGGAGGTTCTTAAAACATTAGCGGACTCTACATTGAGCAATAAGAATGTATAATTACTCACCAAGCTTAAAAGGAAAAATGTGATGAAATCGATCATAAACGAAAATGACGTGTTCCTCACTAATTAATCATAGCTAACAATCCGAAGTTCATCAAGGATTGAAATTGAAGTTCAAATATATATATATATATATATATATATATATATATATATATATATATATATCAGGAACATTTTACAACTTATTCAACATGATATTTGCCCTCTCTAACTTTCTAACTTTCTGTCCTGAAATAACATGGTGTCTCACACTTTTCACGTACGATTTCATTTTCAAGTCTTTTTCACTGCTCGTTGGACCGCCATAGCTAAACTCCCTCTCTCAAGTATCAATGAGTGAGTTAGATCTTTTCTAATTGATCTCTTTAGCTCAATGATGAAATGATAATAATCCTTTTCCTGTTGTGACTTTCTGATCCAGTTTTCCTCTCTACGGTTGCCTCATTTTTAAACTTAACGTTTTCTTGATGTTTCTTGAGTGAATTTTAAGATGGAAGCCAGAGGATGAATGTTAGTACTCTTACTAAAAGACTGAATTATAATTTTCTTCTCAATATTGCTCAGTTTGGAAGACTGTGGGATTTACAAAAAACGATTTTAACCTGTCCTCTTTCTAGCTGAGTAACTTAAAGGGTTTGTCGGTGATTCATACGATAAAAGGTGTCACGATAGCTAAATGTCTTATCTGAAAACCTGGAAAAAATTAGTTTAATGGTGTTTTAGATATTAAACATTTTGTGGGATGGACAATTATGCTGTTGCACAATTTAGACAATTTTGCTGTTACACCCAGTATATGCGGATATGTGCGGAAGATAGACTTGATTAACTTAAGATTTTAGTGACCGTGTAGGCAACCTCTTCTGAATTCGACTATCTTACACAAGGCAGGGGTTCATTGGAATAAGCTAATTGAATGGAACTTACATCTCAAGGAATACAAAAAGGAATTAAGATGGGTCGCTAGTATGTGGTTAGGACTTGTAAAACCAAAGAGAATAGTTCATCTGAACACTTTCCACTGAAATAGCAATAGAGCAGACAGAGGATTGCGTCGTTTCATCTGTGGGAAAAGACTTGTAAGATAATTTGTCGCCAACAAGGACGCGAAGACGCTTTTGGCCTCTATCAAGAGAGGAAAGAGAAAACTGGACAGCTCTTGCCCATATATGGCAGCAATACTCCATTTTCTGCCTGGTAAAGATAAAAAGGATAATAAGAGGGGTGATGTACTTACTGGAGTTGTACTGTGAACCGACAATTTTTCCAGCATCTTTAGCACTGTGTCGTATGTACGAGATTCCACTTGAGGTCTGGGCTGAGTTTTAGTCGCAATAGGCACTCAAATGTTGGCAGTCTCCCCAAAGGAAAATTTATTCAACACGATTGGTGTAAGTCCTGGATCCGATGGGCGATGTTGGAAGGTTACATGCTTGGATTTTGAGAATGTGACCAACCAGATTTTCCCAACTGAGCTGTTAGAGCTAGTTCAGAGGAGAGATCAGCTGTTAATCTCTGGTCAACAAGGATTTTACAGGTGCACCCACATACCGTTGTATAATCAGCATAGATTTTCACAAATGATAGGATTATACGCTTAGGCAAATTATTTATGCAGACTAGGGAAAGGGTTGGACCGAGAAGTGAACCATCATCGCTCTATTTTGAATTTTCTTATAAAAATACTTTGGAATGCATTGTAAAGAAGTTAGTTATGATACAAGCTTACGTGGTTATGTATCTTTCGATACATGATTGACAAGGCGGATTTTTTCCTGTAGTAGCTTGCCATTTCTTTCTGCAGTAGACCAGTTGCCATCCAAGTCTATAGAACCCATTGTGTCCTGCTATTTACCAATATTTGGTAGGGGGGGAGAAGAAGAGGATTCACCCCTTTCTCAAGAGTATTACCACATAAGTGAATGTAATGATTTGACTAGAATTCGAACTCGGCTCTCCGATTCCTCAATCCAAACCGCTATCCATTACTCCACTGTACCTCCTATGCATTGTAAATAGGCTTGCAATAAAATGTATTGGAAACTGAGATGTGGATTTTCTGTATTTTTAATCATTTCACTCAAGGAAGGCAATAATGCCACTAAGACGCGTCATATTTTTTCTTTAGCGATATAATTAAAATTAAATTAAATTTGAAAATGAGAATATTCTCAAAATCATCCACATTCCTTATTTGTTATTCGAATATTGAGCATCATTTAAAGTGCGATCGAACGAAGACCGTGGATCTTAAAGTGGAACACTCGTTTTCGAATCTTGCGCTACAGAATCACAAACAGAAACCACATCAGTTGAGCAAAAACTAAGTTGAAAGTGGAATGTAACTTGATAAAATAATAATACAATCAAGATGTTGACGTTACACACCACTTTTAAAACCATCTTAAGTATGATGTTAAACTACATCCGCGATCAGGGTAAGACGAAAAACTACGTCCGCGTCCTGCGATAAACTACGTCCAACAGCAAGGCCTCTGATTAGGAGGTTTTGAGGAGCGTAGAACCACCTCTTAATTGCTGGTGTTCCCAGGTCCAAGCTGACCCGGGGTGGTAGCACCTGTTAGGGTCCAAACTATGAGCATATAGTTAACTCCAAAACTGGAATAAAAACACTATAAAAATGTAAAAATAGGTTTTAATACCACAAATACTTTGTAAAAATTATTACCAGCAATAAATTTTTGAAAAAAAAGAATATTACCAGCAATATATTTTTTTTAAATAATATTACCAGATATACATTTTTGATGAAAAATTATTACCAGAAATATTTTTTTGAAAAAGAAATTATTGCCAGCAATACATTTTTGAAGGACAAATATTACCAGAAATAGATTTTTGACAAAACAAAATCTTGCCAGCAGTAAAATCTTTTGTCAGTATTTAATAACCCATTGAGGTTGATATGTCGTAAAACAAAATAAGCCAAACCAAACCAAACTAACGCTGTCTATTTGAGAATATCACGCACGATTTTCATTCTGCTATGCTCCAGCACTTTATTATTATTATTATTATTATTATTATTATTATTCCATTTGATTTCTGGTGTATACACAATTCTTTCAGGGTTTCGACCAGAGACCTAAGGTTAGAAATGGCGTCATGACATTTTACACTGAGCTGTTTTAAAAATATCATACATATTTTACATAGATAAAGCCGTTCGTAAGTTGTGGGCTGTATTTGTGAGTACCCTTTTTTTTTTGTATTTCTTTAAGCCATGGGCTACCAGGGATTTTTCAATGAGTCTACTGGAATCTATTCCAAACAATCCGAGGGTTCCAGCTACAACTGGAATTGTTAATGACTTCATGCGTCACATTTTTTGAGATTTCGATTTCAATGTCTTTGTATATTGATAATATTTTAAGGATATTCAAATGTACTGCCATGTCAATTTGTAGGCACATTTTGTCTTTGCGGACTCTAATCACGATGTCTCGGCGATTGGCTTTGACTGTTCTGTTTTCTGTGCATTGTAAAGTTTAATACCAGCAATACATTTTTGTAAAAAAAAAAAAAAAGAAAAAAATACCAGCTGTACATTTCTGAAAAAAACAAACATTACCACCAATACATTTCTGAAAAAAAAATATTACCAGCAATAAATTTCTGAAAAAAAAAACATTACCACCAATACATTTCTGAAAAAAAAATATTACCAGCGATTCATATCTGAAGGCAAAATAGATTTTTTTAAAGGAAAAAATATTACCAAAAATAGATTTTTGAAAAAAAAAATATTTCCAACAATAAAACTTTTGTCGACATTAAATAACCCCCTGAGATTGATATGCCGTAAACCAAACCAAACCAAACCATTTCAAACAAAAAGTCTGAAAGGAAGGAGGCTATCGATACAAAAAGCGCAAAAACAATTAATGGATTTGAGAAAACTATTTTTCTGAAAGCATATTTTATGAGAAATTTCATAGAAAATTCAACCGGAAAGGAGTACTGGCTACACAGTCAGTGAATTCCGAATGTTCCGAAGGAAACGGTTAATATTATCAGTAGCATTATTATATTCTTGCGCATGTGGGCTAACAGTTATCGACACAGAAAGTGAAATGAGGTCCAATCTGTTTTATATGATTCCTACTAATGCCCTTGGGAAAGGCATCTATATATCATCCTGTAGCTATGGGTTAAATAGACAGGATAGGCCGTCTTTGATAGTAGTCAGTCTAGGAAAGGACAAACGTGAATTTGAAACGAAACAGAAAACAAATATTCTTGACGAATCCATAGCTGTAGAACATGTGATCTCCATACGCCTCAAATAGGTTACAGAACTTGTGATAGTGCGTGATTATGGGAATAGGCCTTTCTTTCATACTTTTTTTTTATTTTCATCCCAAGCAAGGCGATAATGCCAACAGGACGCGGGGGTGGGTAGTGAAAGGGAATTATAAGATTTTAGTGGGAAGATTGAGGAGAGGACAATAAAGGAACAGGGTGACGATTGACGTTGCATTTAAATTTTTAGAGATTGCGGCTGGCAAGAAAGCAAGAAATCGGAAGGGGTTTCCACAGTTGAGAAGTGCGAGAAAAGAAACTGTTAGAACAGAAGCGGCGTTTCCATCCTGCTATTTCAATAGTAAAACGGTGGCACCTAATTGCCAATCTAGTAGCACGCTTAAATTCATGTATTCGAGGCACCAGGGAAAAACGCTGGTAAGAGCAGACGGTATGAAAATAATTGTAGAAAAGAGGGAAAGTGAAGCCATACCAGATCGGTGAGTAAGTGACTGAAGTCGAGATGCCTGGTCAGGATCGATTACATTACAGATCCTTTGTAAAGAATATCGAGATGTATAGAAGGAGAACCAGAAGAGATATGACAGTAAAGGATTTTTCTACTTTGTCTTTGTCATTCATAGTCCGATAGTCTACTCACTCGAAAATTGTTTTAGGGTAAAAATAATGTCATAACCTAGAAAAGGTTACTAAATGAAAAATAACCAAAACAGAAGTTGGAGATGAAATGGTAATCTTTATAACATCAACAAAATACAATACTCGCCACCGGCGTGAAGTAGGTAAACCACTGCTAATGGTGGACTACTTATACAGCATATTACTCCCCACTTACAATAGTGTCCAACATATTTATGATGGTTGTGATATACCAATTAATGTTCATAGGCATGGTATATAACAAATAAGGAACGGGATTCGAAACAAATGAAGTGGCCGTTACATTTAGATAGTTCAACAGCAAAACGGTGAGACCTAGTTGTCAATTTAATAGCACGCTTAAATTCACGCAGTCGAGTTACCAAAGAGAAAAGCTCACCAGAATAGTTGCCTTTAAAATATTTGTAGACAAGACAGTGGGAAGTGAAACCACGTCATGCCAGTGAATAAGTGCCTGAGTTCGAGTTGGCGGGCCAGGATCGACCAAATTACAGACCCTTCCTTGAATTTTGTCAAAAATCTTGAAATATACGGCAGGAGCACCAGACCAGATATGACAACAGTATTCAATGCACAGACTTTGTGTGAGGAATATAATTAAAGTCAGTAGATTCAAAAAGCCATTTTTTAGATTTCTACTTTAATTGGCAGCCATTGTGGTCGACCATTTCTCACTATATACATTTCGTTTCCAGTTGACTGGCTTACTTATAAGTACTTATGGAGACGAGGGAAATTGTTCGAAATTACAAAATGGTTTCTTTTGAAGAATTGTAAGAACCTAAAGATCGTTAGTAACGATTGACGATTATGAGGGTCTGTTGTATGACCTGCCAGTTTATAGATGTAGTCAGTCATGGCGAGATTCGGCAGAACAGTTACCCATTTAGAAATCCTTTTAAACCATCGACCAATTAAACCCGACGTCGTAACATCAACCATTCAGTGGACAAAGTGGCAGAACGGCCATTTATTTGCTTTGTCGATGACCACCGCGATTAAGCTATCTATAGGTAGCAGCTATTAAATATTTCGCAGAAACAGACTATTGCAAAGAATTTTTCTCCATCTTACCCAACCCCATGCATCATTCTATCTCTTTCTTTCTCATATTCTACTTCCATTATCTCTAATTTCCTCTCATAATCTACCTCTAACTTTCTTTCATATATGATCTCCCTGCCTATCTCTGTTCATATCTATAGATCGCGGTATATTCATTTAACGGCTTAGTGGTACAATCCCCGACTGACGCCAATTCAGTCGGGTTTCGATCCTAGCTAGAGGCAACCGGACGCCTAGCCAGACTGATGAGCTGTGATACAGACAAACAGTCTGTCTGGGGATGACAATATACGCTCCTGAAAAAATTATTTCGGTTGAGCTCTCTTGAACTCTCTGGCGAGGAAGTGTGGGTTTGGAAACAGTGATTATTACGCCTAATAATGCAAGATACTTTGGTAAATCGA
>OZ010583.1:34124931-34129931 GCA_963932145.1 Acanthosepion lycidas | reverse complement strand
CTTCTTCAGGTGGTTGGAATGTCGAACTGAACCCTTTATTTCGCTCCCTGGGGTAAACTCTTCTAGTTTCAGAAATATAGAAAGATTTGAAGAGACGTTATGTTATTCAATCCACATTTTCAAAAACCAAGCATCTGTAATAAAAATACAAAAGCAGGAAATAATAATAATAATAATAATAATAATAATAATAATAATGACAAGTTTGGAAGGCAAAATTAAAGCGGAAATCAGATGTCAATTTTCGACACAAGATGAGATCTCAAAAAACACAAATGTTTCAAAACACAAATGCAGGAAGATTAAGCAAATTTTTAAAACAAATTCCTCCGCAGCAAGGCGATAATATCACAAATATGCAAGGGGCTACTGGGAGTGAAAGAGTATGAGAAACCTTTAGAAGGAATCGGAAACCCAATCCTAAGCAGGAAACAAGGGATAAACCTCCACTTCTGTTCAAAAGACTAGAGAGGAGTAGGAACAGGTCAACAGGCGAACCTCTCTACTCATATAAATAAGAAATTCAATTACTAAATTAAGTTCTACCAATCAAAAAAAATGTTTAAGCAGAATCTACATTTAAAGGTACATAGAACAACACGTGAAAATCGTTGTAATTTCTATCGACAAAATAAGACATTCAAAACGGACATCAAGAATTTTTACATGGAAATTGGGAAAGTAGTTATAGAACTCTAAAAGCCACCATCTATCAAAGAAGTGCATAATTTTTGGGTTAATATTTGGGGCAACACAATGAAATATTATCCCAATGCAGAATGGATCTAAAGAGAAGAAAGAATGATAGATAAAGCTCTACAAGGCTGGGAAAATAATGTTAGTCAAGCTCTAACGAAATTCCAAAAAATGGAAATCCCAAGGAAATGACAAGGTACCCAATTTTTTGCTCTCTCATCTGCCATCAATCCATAAAGCGTTTGCGCAAACTTTATCAATGCTAAGTAATAATCCCAATGAAGTCCCAGAATGGATCACTGAAGTTATTACATATCTCCTACTAAACAGATGATCCAAAAAATTATAGGTCAATAAAATGTCTGTCCACCACATAAATTTATCAAGTTTGTACTGACGAACTGTACTTATTCTTTTGAAATGGATGTCAAAACGAGAAAGCTTCTCACTTGCCATCGCATTCATCATCCTATGCCTGATTATGATCATCTGTATGTGTCCAGATCTGAAGGAGGCAGAGGATTAGTTCAACTAGAACTCTCTTACATAACCACAACAATCTATCTTCAAAGATACGTGGAAACTAGAGAAGAGTGAATGGCGGTATGTGTCAAAGAAACTGATAGAAATAAGAAACATTATTCAGTAATAACGGAAGTCAATACATCGAAAAGATAATTTCAAGTGGGTGAAGAAGTGCAAATAAACCATAATACCCTTTCTGCAGCGGCAAAGAACCTAATCAAGAATGCAAATGCAAATGCAATGTACCAAATGCAAAACTAATGGCAAGATTAGCCGCTTCATGGTCAATACTCTGCCCGTATCAAACAAGCTGATGTAGACACACCTCGTACTCGTCAGTATTTACGTAGAGCCTGGTTAAAAGCTGAACCAGATGGTTTTATTCTTGCCGCACAGGACCAATGCTTGCTTACTAGTAATTACCAAGGATACATACTGAAAAATTGTGTTACCCGAAATGCAGATTCTGTGATAAATATCCAGAAAGAATTGACCTTCTTCTATCAGACTGCACAGTGTTAGCACCCACTGAATACAAACTTCAACATGATAGAGTGGACCAATATTAGCACTGAAAAATATGCAACTTTTACGGGAAGAAAACTGCAAGGAACTGGTATGGGCATCACCCAGACCCGGTTATAGAGATAGGACCTTTTAACAATTTTATGGGACTTTACAATACATAGAACAATCAAAGCTAATTGCCCAGATATCATGATCAGGGACTACAAAAAGAGAATTTGATTTCTTATTCACATGGCAATCCCTGCTGATTGTAATGTATCTTTGAATATCTTAAAAAAAAATATATATATATATATATAAATACAATGATCTTGAAGTGGAAATCTCAAAAACGTAATACAGGAAAACATCAATAATTCCAGTTGTAGTTGGAGCACTCGGATTACTTGGAAAATATTCCGTTAGATTCATTGACGACTCACGTATTAGGTAGAGTTTTGTTTATGTAAAATGAGTGTGAACTTTGTTTAGTTACATAAATGACCAATGGAAAATGTCATGAAACCATTTATGGTCTTAGGTATCTGGTTGGAACACCGAAGGAAATATGTATGCGACAGGAATCAAAAGAAATAATAATAATAATAATAATAATAATAACAATAATCTATCAAAATATAAGAATCTTGAAGAAGTGTAAATTTAAAAAATGTGAAACATGAAGTTATAAGTAATTCCACCTTTGTTTGAGACATTGGGTTTGATTGGAAAAGGTTTAAATAAACACACTATAAATATCATTGGCAGCTAGGGTCTTAAGGAAATACCAGAAATAACTGTCTCACAAGCACAGCTCACAGCATACGGAGGACATAATCTATGAAAAATATGTATCAGTTTATATGTTGCGCAGTGGAAAATGCCATGATTATATTTCTGACTTTAGGTCTGATTAAGAAGCCCGATATAATGAGTATACTTCAGGAATCTAGGGAAATAATAATAATAATAATAATAATAATAATAATAATAATAATAATAATAATAATGGAAATACAGTCAAATCGACCAGATATAATAGGGAAAAATCATGTTGAAAATACATGTCTGCTGTCAGATGTTGCAGCCCCAGCCGATCTAAACACAAGCACATCGGTATAGAACATAGTAGAATGTGACATCTCAGGGCAATAACATTAATATATTCGGGGATTTGGGAATGATATGAAAAGAAGAAACTAAAAATGTAGAGTACATTTCTGGAAGCCCTTAAAAATAAGAATTGCTGCAAACATTGGAAGCACTTAAAAATAAGAGTTGCTGCAAACATTGGAAGCCCTTAAAAATAAGAGTTGCTGCAAACATTGGAAGCCCTTAAAAATAAGAGTTGCTGCAAACAGTGGTACTTCTCACATCTTAGAAAAAGAAGAAATGACTAAATATAAATTGTAAGAAAACCTCTTGGTTGTCAGCTAGAGGAAACACCAAAGATGCTAGCAAGTACAGAAATTTAAGCATCTGAGGCACACACTATTTACATTATGCGGACTATTGTCCTCATTTTTGTCGCCATATTTATTACAACGTTTCGGTCGTTGTACGGTCCAGCCTTCTTCAGGTGGTTGGAATATCGAACTGAACTCTTTATTTCGCTCACTTGGGTAGACTGTTCTAGTTCTACGTGCCATGTTTAATGGATGTCAGTTATCAGTTATCTCCTGTTAATACCCCCTTCAAAGTTCTCCACTGCATTAAACGCGTATTGAACTCACAGTTTTTGGGTCCTATCACTAGATCTAACCAACAACTTTATCCACTGTGCCATGTATTCTTGAGGACGTCTGCGCATGAATTTCTGGATATTATAAACTTAATGTCTTCAGCAACACCAATGGTCATATTGCAATTTTTGTTGTTATTATGGCGAAAAAGATTAGGACAATAATGTAAAGAGTTTACATAATACTTCATCTCATAAATATAGACAGATATCTGGAGCATGTTTTAACAGATGACGACAAATATACCCGCTGAAATTTGAAGGCAAATTGAAATTGCAAAATATGCCTCCCAAAAGTATTAACGACGTATAAAATTTCGTTAGAAACAAAAATTATACTGAACTGATATGTCAGATATGTCCTGGTATATATCACAAGAAAAGTTGGATATTTGCTACATATTAGGTCTTATATATTTGATGGTTAATTCTGTTTTCCAACTTCTTTTTATTACTTTGTCTAGGGGTACCTGCAAATGCCTTTCTATATCTACTATCAACACAGTATCATCTACGATAGTTATGTTTTCAACCTTATAATAAGTTCACCTATAATAAGTCTTGCTAAGATCACACCTTGTGTTGTATAGACCCTTGGTTGGAGTGGTCATATCTCGTCTTCTCTCGACCGGCGATCGCTAATTCTTTTGATTCAGTAATAAAAGACTTCAAGCAGAGAATTTTAACTTAACTATTTTTATTACTCATGTCAACATGTAAATTATCTAATTATCCAGTGGTGGTCGCCCCACCCTTCACTGGGGAGTCATTGCGAACAAGAAAGAGAACATGTTTACATCGCTTGACGGGAAAGAACCAACTCCACGTAAACTTTTGTCCTATCTATCTTTCCTACGCTAGCTTAGCCAATCAAAATCGACTTTCCTATTGGTGCTCACATCTGACCCCAAATATCAACCTCCGGAAGTCGGAGTCGAGATACACTTCCCCTAAAAGTAATAGTCGGCTAAACTATAATTTAACACCTGTAAAAAAAAAGTCAGCGAATAATACCTCATGAGATAATAATAAATTTCAAGATAATGACTTTTACAATGTAGCGATATCAATATCAGCCGATATCTTGTTAAAGGAAAAACATCTTACAGAAATTGCCTTAACAGTTATGACAGTTATTGTCTGGACAATTAATGAATAGGTGATGTGGACCTCACAAGAAACATGTCAAACGATCCTGAAAAAAAGGTTCAGCTGAGTGGATCGGACTTGATGAATGACTTTCAGATGAAAGATGACAGGACAAAGAATGTTTGTGCTCTATAGGACAGTGTTCACCAGTAGCCGAAAACAGACCGTTTGTCTCCCTCATCTCACCTCTACCTCGCTCGTCTACAGCAGAAGGTGAATAAAATTTGCCTACTGCTACAATCCCGTCTCCTGTTTTTATTTCATGGGTGACGATCTGGAGTTATTTCTTTAAGCCAAAAGCCTTCGATTGGAAGAAGCTGCACTATAAGAACGAACGTTCTGGTCTGAGCTGCAATACTACAAAAAGAATTGAGAAATGCAT
>OZ010583.1:34094931-34119931 GCA_963932145.1 Acanthosepion lycidas | reverse complement strand
CATCAGAAAACCTACAAAAGAATACCCCATGACATAAAAATTTAATAACCATAAAATCTTATACATAAAAATCTGTAAATGCTATAAAATGAGCGTGGAGGGGATGAACCCCAAAACAAAATAAAATATCAAAACAAGCAAAATAAAGATAACTGATGTGAGTTAGACCTATCAAACCCTCAAATAAATTCAGAGAAGCCGCTGTATTCTGCCTTTAGAAAAAAATCAAAAGGCTCTCTCACTAAGAGAGAGGGAAAGGATAAAATAAATTTAGTCACGGGGAAATAAGAAAGCTAACCCAGTCGAGATGAAAAAGAGCCAAAAAAATTCACCAAAGCAGAGGCCGGGAACAGGCCGGATACAATACTTACTCACATTAACTAGAAACAAAAAAAAGGATCAGTCCTAACCAGGCCGGGGGGGGGGCGCTTCACAGGAAACCATCCCGATGTGATTTAGGGAGACTTAAAAAAGAAAATAAAGGCTAGCACCGTTCACGCGAACCAGGCTCGTCTCAGTCACCTATAGTATGCTGAAATCTGCCAAATCCAACCGCTTTCTATGAGTTCTTGTCATCATCTTGAGCTGAGGCTCAAAAATCGGATTAGATTCTGATGAAAATAACGGTCCTATTCCGAATCAGTCGACAGGTAAGCGAAAACTCAGGGTTGTTCCCAAGACCAAAACGAGCGAAACTCGTCCACCAAGCCGAACCGGGCGCGTACTGGATCATTCGCGACCCTCCTACACTAGTTCACGACAGATGACTCTTACATCGCTGTCAACTCACTGACTAAAGAGAAGGTAACCCGGCAATTCATCCTGTCTTTTATTCTCGCTATTAATTAACCCATAGCTAGAGGAGAACAGATGGATTCATACATTTCCAAAACATATTTTCGCATAACAGAATATAACGAACACCGCTGGAATTTGAACTCGGCTCTCCTATTAACAATTCCAAGACATTATCCATTACACCAGCTGCATGTCCAAGTCTACTATTCTGATAAAGTTATTGTTTTTATTAATATTCAAATAAACATGTAAAGTATATGATGTGAAACAAAATCTAAATTTATTTTGTCTGTTTAATGACATATCAACAAGTTATAGGTCATTTAATAGAGAAAAGTAAGTTTCATGGGAAATTTGAAGTAATAATAATGTTATTCTGCTTTCACAAGTGAGTACATGGTAGATCATACTCAACTTTTGCGCATACCCATGTGTATACAAGTGACAGTGCTGTGATTTATGTTGTAGTCTTGTTGAAGTTATATTTTGAAATACAGTTTGATTTACGAAATCATATTAGGCTTAATGGCAATAAACAGTTCTTTCAAGATGCTCATTTGGTAATATTTTAAAGGGATTTGGGTGAAGTTGCTACAATTTATTAGTATGTGTGTATTATTGCTAATTTATATGAAAATATATTACCGGTATTTTTACTATAAAAACGTATTTTTATACTTTAATAGCGTTTTTTTTTGTTTTGTTTTGTTTTTTTGGGGGTTTTTTTGCCAATATCTTGGACCCTAACTGGTACTATCACCCAGCGTCAGGGTGGACATGCGACCTAGTGTAATTAACAGGTATTTCCACGCTTCTTAAAAACTCCAATCTCCCGATCAGTGGCCTTGCTGCCGGATATAGTTTATCGTCATACCCAGGACTACAGAAAAACGAATAACAAAACGTAAAGATAAAATGATTTTCACCGAGAAAAGCTAACGAAGGAAAAGGAATTTCGACTGGAATTGAACTTCGGATCTCCGATTTCTAATTTCCGAGCCGTTATCCATTACACCAACCGCAATTCCAAGTTTGCGGCATCTGGTATTCCCAAGCGGTCACCCATCTAGGTATTGGCTAGGTACGATGTTGCTTAACTTCGGTGATCGTACAAGAACCGATGTTTCAACGTATTACGGCCGTATGATGTTATCATCTTAAGACCGCCGTAGCGTGAAACTTGAAGTCACTATTTCAGATCGTCGTCCCTGAACAGACTTTTTTGTGCGTGTTGTTAAGGTGTTTATAAGCAATGTTCTGCCTCCATATTCGTGTGTTTAGCCTCCTTGGACTTTAATAGAGGGTCTGCAAACTCATTCAGATACAATTATGCAGTACATTATTTTATGACTTGTTCGCACAATACAGCATATATTGTAGGTGAGCTAAGTAAATGAGTCAGGTGTAGTCCCATCATTGTTAAGTGGATGAGAAATCTGGCGATCAAGTTGACCAAGAAAATTGTTTAATGTGGAGGACATTTTGAAAAGCACGCGCATCATGTAGATGTACATCATTGAACAGCACCTTGCCATCGTGGGAGATGTCGCTCTTCAGCTATAGGATGCCTAAAAAATCGACCATCCCTTACATGAATTTAGAATTTGATCTCATCATTGAACTCTACAGACCGTCATTCACTCCTCTATTGAACCTTCTGCTGCAAATAAGCAACTCCCAGCGGTCTCTCTTGACGTCCCAGGGTTCACATGCGTTGGGCAATAGGCAGTATTTCTTTTATTAATTTTCAGAATTTTTAATAAGTCCTTTCTTCATTTTTTTTTTTGGGGGGGGGGGTCTTGTTAGAAGATGGGTGTAATTGAAATGTACATAAAACTAATACTTTCGGCAGATCAGTCTTTCGATACATGACTGAAAGGGCAGGTTTTTTTCCGCAGTAAGTTGCCATTCAAGGCTATAGAACCCGGTCTGTCGTGCTATTTACCCATATCTGGTGGTGCAAATAAGAGGATTCATACCTTTACTAAGGGTACAAACACCGTAAGTGAATGTAACGGATTCGACTCGAATTCGAACTCTGCTCTCCGATTCCTCAATTTGATCCGCTATCCATTACTCCACCGTTTAAATAGGCTTTTGACGTAAAGCACAAAACGTATATATGCGTTTGCTCTTTATTTAAAAGGAAATAGTTTTGTAAAAATGTATGTTTTCATTCTCTGTTATCAATGACGTAAGCACAATTTCAAAGGTGACATTTGTAAACACACTGCGAGTTTCGATAACTCTGTAAAAAAAAATAGAAACCAATTTGATACGGTATTGATATTAGGAACAGGAACAGGAACAACCCCCTTCCAAATCTCTAATAAAAATATTATTTTTAAATTCTGAAAAAGTTCATGACTTAAGGAATGTCTAAAAAAAGATAATCTAATTTAAATAAAAACACTTTTTTGTATGAGTGGACCAGTGTATTTAAGTAGTGCCAAGATAATTTATTTAATAGGGTTTATTTCTTTTATATAATCATCTCTTCTAGTATTTTTAGTTTTTGTTTCCGGCATTTTGATACTATCTACTAATATTTACCCCATGATAATAGTTGTCTGTTTAATACACTAAATAAAATATCTTTCATCACAGTCATCCTGGGTATGACGATAAACTACATCTGATCAGGTGATAGAAAGTCTCGCGCAGCGTAGAACTAACTCTTAATTCCTGTTGTTCCCAAGTCCAACTAGACACTATGTGGTAGCGCTTGTTAGGGTCCCAGATATGGTCAAAGTGAACCCCCAAACAAAATCAAAACACAATGAAACTATAAAAATACAATTTTATAGTAAAAATTCCAGCAATAGATTTTCGATTAATTTACAGTTTAGCACCCGCGCTCACTTCGCATAAGAAATTTCTATAATACTTACAGTTATGTGTAATTGTACAGGCTTCATTCGAATCTAGTTTGATAAATTTGATAAAATCTACCGTTTTGGAGATATCGACAGTGAAAGTTCGGATTCATTCATGTCGTTGGTGGCAGCCATTACTGGCGTTGTTTACATACATTCACTGGGGAATAGCTATGAATAGAATATTCACTTGTCTTGATTAACGCGCACGCAATATAGTTCTTTTGCGCAGTAATTGAGACAAGTAATATCAATAAAAATAAGTTCATTAACTACATTCTTCCGCGCTTAGCTTTCCGAAGCGAATGTATGCAAACGACGCCAGTAATGACTGCCGCCAACGACACGAATGAATCCGAACTTTCTCTGTCGATAACTAAGGTGTTAGATTTTATCAAATTTATCAAGCCAAATTCGAATGAAGCATATACAATTGCACATAAATGTAAGTATTAAGGATATTTTTTAATGCGAAGTGAGCGCGGGTACTAAACTGAAAATTAACCCATTGATTATTCATACAATAACATATTTGTTACTATAAACTTTATTTTTAGTAGGAACACGTCTTTGTGTTGACATCCAAATTAATGTCAATCGTTGTAGAATTCAAGAAATCCTTACTAAAATATCATCTATCTTCATTCTTTGTCATTGTTTCTTTATAATCTAAACTTCGTAAATAGATTTTTTAAAATCATTTAATCAAGAACTTCAAAACCATAATGCTTTATACATTACTAAAAGAAAATGCTTAGATTGTTTGATAACGTTTCTCTTTACATTTGTTTTTTGTTTTATTACGGACTGTGTTTTTTTTGTTTTGTTTTTTTTACTGATCTTGTTTCAATTACTGCGGAAGAGAACTATTTACGTATACACGCTCAATTATGCTATGTGTGCGCAATAAACAAGACAAGTGAATATTACTCATAGCTGTTTCGCAGCAAATGTATGTAAACAACGTCAGTAATGGCTGCCGCAACGCGAATGAATCCGAACTTTTACTGTCGATAACTCCAAAACGGTAGATTTTATCAAATTTATTAAGCCAAATTCCAATGAAGCATATACAATTGCACATAAATGTAAATATTAAGGATATTTTTAATGCGAACTGAGCGCGGGTGCTAAACTGCAAATTAGTCACATTTTCAAATAAAAAATTACCAACAATACATTTTATAACAAAATGATCAAAAATAAATTTTGTCTGTAGTTAAAGATATATAACTGTGTTCAAAATATTCATATTTCGACATTAAATAATTCGTAGAGGTTGATATGTCGCTAAATAAAGTCATCCAAACCAAATTTCTTCCCAGGAAATGGAATTTTTAAGCCTGTATAAAATATTTAATATGCTTGCGAAATTATTCTAAGAAACCTGTCTGTTCTGTGCTTCAGGCCATCTGTAGTGCGGAGTCCTGTCAGAAACAGGATGTATATGGCACTATGTAAGCTACCATCCATTTTTAATAAACCTTATTAACCATCCTTTGTAATATATTCCGAAACATCTAGCACCGACCCACGAACTTTACAATTTTCCTCCTGAGACTTTCTTATAGGCCTTCTAAAAAAATTATCATTTTAGACTTCAGCTCTATCATAGTGTTATCGCTGAAAAGGATCTTGTCGGAAGTATTTGCATCCATATTTTATAGCACTTTGACCAACTTAATCTTGCTTTCAAATGCGTTTTGTTTATTGTTGGTTTCTTAGCTGAAATTAATCCATTCAGGCCATGTTCTTGAAACGTTTAGTTGCATTTAATGACATCAACACATAACGAGGAAAGAGCGTTTACAAAATTCAACACTTACAGTACATACAGCAAGAGAAACATAGGAAATCAGCGCATAGCCTACCTAACGAGCTCGGCAGAACAGGGATTAGGAGCCACAAAGGACAAATATTGTGGATAAGCTATAATCATACACGTCAACAACAACAAAAACAACAACAACAAATAATATTAGCTTGGGAAATGTTTGATGAAGAGAAAGAGAATTCATTAAAAAATATGTAAAAAAAATAGTATTTTTGGTCGAGTTGTTAATTTCACGACGAATAAAATCTTGTTGAATTATTTAATGTTAAAATGGAAATCCTATGGGACTAAAATCCCAGTGAATTTAAAGATTAGTCCGATTTATCCTGTTTCTTTTATTTTTTTGTTTTTAATACCTCGTCCCTTCAGGATGTTGTCGATAATGGCTCTCCACATATTATTTTTATTCTGTGAATTGACACTTGGGGGAAATATATTAGGTTGGTGCAAAAATAATGACGTAATAATGTCGTTTTTTGACGTATTTTTTAACGTCAAAAAACGTCATTATTACGTCATTATTTTTGCACCAACCTAATAGACGTTTTCGTGGGTGACTGCCTATTAGTCGATCCGAAACTTATCCAGTATCTTGAAATTTGATAAGAATTACTGAATGTGGTTTCTTGAAATACCGAATCCATTAGCTATTGCTTGCTGGTCTAAATTCTTGACCATTATTACTATCTTCATTCAGGTTTCTTTGGAAATTTTCAGCATTCTCGAATTATGAGGAGTATCATTGTTTGATTTTCCCCCTAGAATAGTCTCTCTCTTGAGTGATATATATATATATATATATATATATATATATATATATATATATATATATATATATATATATATATATGACTTCGTCCATGGTTTCTGCTATCGTCTCTAAGCTAGATCCCCATAAGACTTGCAGATTCGACGGAATCCCTGTAATTATCCTAATGAAATGTGTGCCTGTTCTTTCCAAATTCTACAGTAAATGTCTCCTTGCTTCTTGATTTCCAGCTTGATGGAAATCCACCTCTGTAGTTACTGTCTTTAAGAAATTTGGTGATTCCTCTAATTTACATTACTTACATTATTCGGACACTTATTCTCATCTTCAATGCCATATTCACAACGTTTCGGCTGCTGTACGCTCCGGCCTTCTTCGGGTGATTGGAATTCCGAATCGAATCCTTTATTTCGTCCTCTAGGGTAGATTGTTCTAGTTCTACGTGCCATGCCTCTTCCTAATGTCTCAGTTATTTCCCTTTTTAATTGAACTCTTTAAGTTTTTGTTCACCACTGCTGTAGCGTGGTATTGAACTCACAACTTTTGGGGTCTAGTCAATGATCTAACCAACGTCTTTATATAGCAATGAAGATCAGGATAATAGTTCAAATAATGTAAATAATGCAATTAATCGTAATACCTCATCTCAGAGATATAGACAGAATCCTCTGACCTTTCGAATTATCGCCATATTACTCTTTTACTTCTTTTAGAAAACGTACTAGAAGCTCTAATCAATGCTGCATTGGTTAAGCATCTTACTTGGCATGGCGTTTCTTCTCCAGGACTACCGCCGATATGCTAACGCTTATTACTGAACTTGTCTATCACGCTTAAGATAAGAAAAGTGAGGCACGGACATTAGATTATGTTATCTCGTCAGGATCTGACATGCTGACATTCTCCATAATCCTTCACGTGTAATGAAGGTCGTGTTGAACGAACACGCTTCTGTATCATTTCACATTAATGCGATGGTCACCTAAGACTTACTTACTTTGTTATTTTGTTTCTGTTATTCACTAACAACTTTCCCGACCGCGTGAATTTAAGCGCATTACTCGATTGGTAACTAGGTCCCATCGCTTTACTGAGGAAATATTTAGATGCAACCGCAAGTTCTATTCTAATAGGTTCTTCACTTGCACGTTTCTGTGGTACTCTCTTTCGGTTTCTTCAAACATTTGAATGAAACGCTAATCGCCATCTTCTTTCTTCTGGAATTCTTTTCTTTTATTGTCCTTCCTCCTCACTAAAGTTTTCGCTTTCTCTTTCTTTTTCTCTTTCACTCCTAGTGACCCTGAGATACTATTTGTCTTTGCCGCAGTAAAACGGAAGAAAGTTTTGTTAAAACATAAGAAAATGTTATGTACTGAGAGACATTGAAACGAGAAGGGTTAATACCAAAAACCCGTGGAAAGAACTGAGGATTTAATCCACACATAAACGATTTGAATTGTATTTGGAGAAGTTTGAGCAATGGAAAAGTGAGCTAGACTTAGGAGGCAATGTTGATTGACACACAATTGCAAATGCAAGATGTAAAGCAAAAATTTCAGTTTTCGTAAACAGCGAATTTGGAGTTGGTTTCCCTGGTCGAAAGTTGAGTTGGAATACGAGGAAGGGGTGGATAAGCCACTCACACACACTGAGGAGATTTAGTGAGAGGTAATTATCTGAGAGAGTAGAAGAAGGGAATTCCCCAGAATTATCGAATTTGCTTACTTCGCCAGATTGTGCGAATGTCAATAAATACGAATGCGCGAAGCGAATTAGACAAAAGACAGATGAGAGGCAGAAGAGACGGAAACGAGACCACAGAGAGGAGAGAGAGAGACCAACGTGATTATTTGCCGATGAAAGCCTCCGACTTCAGCCTTGTGCCAAAGCAGCAAACCAAAGTTTACCAAGTCTACAACAATAATATCACTTCCGACTTTAGACAAGGGTTGGGCTGATAATTAATTGCATGTGAAATCCGATATAAACCAATTATTGTACGGAGGACTGATATAAAAACAGTATTTACTTTTGTAAAGACACTTGATTCCATTGGTGAAGTAGAATTAAAAAGAATAAATTAACTCAGAAATAATCCAAGAATTGGTTGGTTGATTTTGTTTAGCGGCATATCAATCTCTATGGGTTATTTACTGCCGAAATCTAAATATTTTGAACACAATTTTATGGCTTCAACTAAATATGAACTATGAATAGGTATTAAAAAAGAAAAAACCTTGTTATTCCAACGAATAATTTATTGTTAAAACAGATATATTTCGGAAAGCTTTTGCAATCCTTGATCACTCTTGAGAAATAAATGAAACAGTGACTAAGCTACATTGTATACGTTATAAATTCAAATTAACAAACCAAATTCGATCGAATTGAGTTCGCGAGACATTCAAGCTGAAAGCGGGAGAATTGCTTAAAGAAAGAAAGAAAAATGTCATTTTTTTTTCTACTCTGGTTTGAAATAACATTTCTTTCTTTTTTAAGCAATTCTCACACTTTCGCTTTACGAATGTCACGCGAACTCAATTCGATAGATTTTTTTTTTATTAATTTGAATTTATAACGTATAGAATGTAACTTAGTCACTGTTTCATTTATTCCTCAAGAGTGGTCAAGGATTGCAAAAAGCTTTCCATCTGTTTAAACAATAGTATTTACTTTTGTTCAACCGGGGAGGGTGTTGCACGATTACAATCCCTTACATCATAGTGTCATTATCTTGGGTTGACATGACTTTTTTTAAAAAAGTTCAATCCATGAAAGGAGGCATGGATTAGATGTTAGAATTTTCTTTTTGTATAGGAAACAATCGGTTCCGTTTCCAAAAATTACATATTTGATGCCCTATTCTCGTGTCCATACACCAAATTAAAATTTTTGTCATGACTTATCCCTTCGGGACATAACCGATAGTGGCTCTCCATAGATTGCTTTTCTTTATTATCCGTGAATTGTCATGCCTTTTTGGGAAAGATCAAGGAGTAGTTTAATCTCTTCTTCTGCACGGTTATAATAGTAGTCCTTCTCTTAGACTGGCTATTATCCGCTGATAGAGATCCCAATTTACCTTGCTATTTAACCCATAGGTGGCAGTGAAGAAAAGATTGTTCCATGCCTTTTTTATCCTAGCACATTAATTCAAAAGTAAACGCAGCAAATATTTGTACCCGCTCACCGATACTATTTTCAACAATGTACCTATCCCAATGCTTCACGTGCTGGTTTCAAAACGTGTAATTAGTTTCGATCTTTACTGCAAAACATACGACTGTTGTACAATACGTTGACCACCGTGGCCTTACAAGATAATAGCTGTGAAGGATGCGTCTAAACATTACCTTAGTTATAGACGTGGTTTACTGAAGGCAAAGAACGCAATCTTGTCACGTAACTTAAATACACGTCGGGGTTAATTCGATTTTATAATAAAAACGAATGCCTAGCGATCAATCAGCCACTGAGGGAGGGTGCGATTGTTGAAACAGTTGCCAGGAATAACCTTCTCCCCAACCCGTTTCGAAGCACAACGCATGAAGATTTCTGGTGTAGAACGCCGCTGTCGCGTTGTTTAGATTAATAGACTGTTTGAAATAAAGACATCTTGTCCGTTATTTTACCCATACGAAATAAAGAAACGTCGTCCTTTATTCGACTACTCATTCGTCTGAAGGATTACGGCTTATACTGTCGACTAAAGAAGTATTAAATTCTTTATTAACCGGCTGATTGGATTTCGTTCCAGACACGGAAATTAAACTACAGGCAGTTCTACAAAAGGCAGAAAATGAAAGCGAGAAGAAAGGATTAAACATCATTTGTAAGAAGACATGATGCATTGTTGTCAGCAAAAGGAACGAACAAATATGATAACTACGGATTGCAGACAGAAAAATCAAGCAAGTGAAAAAAATCTAAATATCAGGAAAGTGTTTGAAGAGAAGACGGAAAATGTGACACAGAAATCCGAAGGTACATTGGGATAGTGAAAGATGCCTAGCAAAAGTTAAGCAAAGTATTAAGAAACAGAAGATCTTTGTTAGAAACAAAGAAAAAAAAGTACTGCATTGCAATACAATATCTGTCCTCCTGTATGGAAGTGAACATTGGAAATCCCGTCACGTATGAAGAAGAAACTTGAAACAAGAAGGATTTCTTTCTATAGAAGGATGCTGTAAATACCATGGACTGATCAACGACTAAATAATTGGTTGACAGAACAAGGATAAGAAGACGTACCGAAAAGATAAACCATACCAAGAGCTACAAAAGACTGAAATTGTGGAGAATTATGATCGCCCAATTGTGGAAGAGAAAGAACTCTTTTAGGAGAACAGACTAAGCTTACAAAACATAAGTTTAGTAAAGACGTACTATATGCCATTTTGTTCAATACAAATATTTTTTTATAATTCATATACACAAGAATAAGCATGGATAGTTCGTGCGCTTAGCTTAGTATAGGAAAAACATGAGAGGTAGGTAGTCAGAATGAAACTCTGGAAACGAGCGAATTTATCTTATAGATTTGCTTCTTAACAATCCCTTAAAAACAGGTTCCTCTTAGATATTTGCCACTCTTAAGTTAGTCTGGTATAAGGTGGCACGTATGAACTACACAGTGTTAATCTAATTTCAGAAACGAGCGAAATAACCTACGTTATAGCAGACTCCTTTACAAATCATTTATTATTGGAGTATTTTTTTTAATTTAATGCTGATAACAGTTTCAATGAAAGCGCTGTGAACCAAGAAAGTTTTGATCATTTTTACATTCATCGAATGCAGATATGAAAAACAACGAAAAAAAACACAAAAGTATCTTGATAGTTTTCCTCAAAGGAAAATTAAAGTAGGATTACTGTTCATATACACAGCTATAAACCGTATTTATCGGCCTATTGGATGCACCATGATTTTTGCATGTACTATTTGTTAAAAGAATACACAAATCACAACGAAAAAAAGTCGAAATTATGACCTTACCTTTATGTAACATTCTCACTAGCCATGAAGAAACATTTACAGAATTACCACAATTTATAATTCTGGTGATTTTTATAGAAATGAGTTAAGGTTTAATTATCAGGATATATTTTGGTAAAGAAGAATTTTAGTACATTTCCTCATGCATCTATTCGAAATTGTTTTAGTCGTTTTTCAGGGAGCAACGTCTGCATATACAGTAAACTCATAATAGCTACAAATACATCCACTTGTATGAGTGAACACTGGTACATATGGTAAAAAAAAAAAAACAGTAACATGCTTCTTCTTGATAAATGAATTCCCATTCAGTTCCTGGAATTTGCTTTTATATCAACAAAAACATACACAAAACAAGTAGCAATATACCAATCAAAGCAAATATTTCTGTAATTTTTATAAAACAAGCAGCACAATATTTGTACAATTCCATAAATTCCTTTTTCCTGTAATGTTTGTATTGATATCCTGTTCCCTTACAGGAGCCCTAATTTCAGACCTAAACTCTATGCGTGAACTGATCCCTGGTGAACGCCACTCTGTTCGTGGTCTTCATATCTCTTTCATACATGATACTGCAGAATTGGACGCGGGGTAAATTTTTGTTGTATATTTTTGGAAAAGTTCGCGTCAAACAGACATATATATATATATATATATATATATATATATATATATATATATTAGGTTGGTGCAAAAATAATGACGTAATAATGTCGTTTTTGACGTATTTTTTAACGTCAAAAAACGACATTATTACGTCATTATTTTTGCACCGACCTAATACATATATATATATATATATATATATATATATATATATATATATATATATATATATACATGTGTGTGTAATTTATAAAATCACAATACAAATAGCCATTTTCTAGAATTGTACATTCAACACCATCATTTGATATCACCAGAAGTGTTGAAACAAAATGCCTATTTTTATAGTGATTTTATAAGATATTTATGTTATAATTTTCGAATAAATTATATTTTCTCTACTCTGTATTAAGCACTCTTTTAAGCATAGTATTTTTTGGTTTTTGGAATTTATTACGAATACACCAATCCTATACTTGTATATATATATATATATATATATATATATATATATATATATATATATATATATATATATATATATATATATATATATGAAAATAATATGAAAGAACAGTAAGATTTATAATCCGGTGTTCTTAGCAATTATTTTTATTAAAAAAACAAAACAATGCTCAATACAAACAGTATAGCATAATATTATAATTATTTTCTTTTTTAAAAATATGATTCCATCTTGAGACAGAAATTTCTATGTTTCAAAACTGAAACTAAAGTTGTAAAATTAATTATAAAAATTAAACTTAAAATCCAGATTTACGTTCCATTGCCAAGCGATGTTAAGAATAACTTTCTAAGAAATGTACTTAGGGTAAAAGGTAAGGTTTTAATTTCCGTAGACAACTTATGTATCAAATATGTGTTACTTACAAAGTCAGGCTATGTTTAGCTGCATTAGAGGTGTGTCTGCTCACAAACATAGACATCCGATATTCAGCGTGTCGTTTGGGTTTTCAATAACAAAAAAAATGTTGGCATTTGCCTGGGGAAATTAAAACCCTAATATCCCTAATCAAAATAGACTGAATTTTCCTAAAACTTAACTACTCAAAATATTATGATTGTCTGCGCTTATAAATTAAGTAAATTTCTTAGAAAGTTATTCCTAACATCGCTTGACAATATAACGAAACTCTGGACTTTACGCTTAATTCTTAAAATTAAAAATACAACTTTAGTTTCAGTTTTGAAACATAGAAATTTTTGAGTTACGATGAATCATATTTTTAAAAAAGAAAATAATTATAATATATAAAAGTGAATATTGAAGTCAACACTCAGAGACGACAAGCTGTTTCATGCTAGACGCAACCGTCAGGCCGCGAATGTTGGATTTTTTCTCATCTATTTATATATACGTGTCAGTGATGCATTGTGCGTAATCTACTCTGGCGGTTATTTTTGCGGGAGTGGCTTGTTTTATTTATTTATTTATTTGTTTGGGTTAATTTATTTTACTTGTTTTTCATTTTGTATTATTTATTCCGTTTTTGATGTTTTATTAACGTAGTAAAAATGCGGTGATATTCTTAGGTCACTTATTTAATCGTTTGTTTTGGTCTAGGAAGCTAATAAAAGCTATTTATTCGTCCAATTTTTAGATTGTTTGCCGTTGTCTATTCTGTTATTTGGGCGGGGGACAGTTTTTAATTACTTTATTTGGAATAAATAGCTTTTATTATCTTCCCAGAAGTTTTAAATAAACGACCTAAGCAAACCCTACGTTAATAAAGCATCAAAATCCGAAAAGAATAAATAATACAAAATGTTTCGATTTTTCCTGTAAATAATAAGTATCTTTTATATCCAAATAATAGTCTATTAGGTTTTCACGTCCTAATAATTCGCGTTTATTATTCAAATTACTTTTTTAGGTTTTATATCCCAATAATATTTCAAATAATGATCCTTAATGTTTTCATATATTTCAATTTCTTCTTTCTAATAATATCCCATAATGTTTTCTTGTTATAATGACTCCGAATCTGACTCGTTATTTCCAGCTAGTGATAATGGTTATAATTAAATTTTATGGTGTTTATCGTAAACAGAGAATATAAAACTTGAGAGGAAATAAAACGGATAAAAACCGAATTTTTTTTTCTGTTAGGAAAACCAAAATAGGCGGTGCTTCATTTTATTGATTACAAAACATAAATCAGCCCCGGTGCTTTGGTGTCAAAAGAAGCGAGGCACCACAGGGGAGAGTTTTCAGTTTGTAACTGGAGAAAGAAAAATAACTTTTATGTTTATTTCAAACGATATTTTCTATTAGATTACACCAGAAAGCACAATAGGCGCCATTATATAGTTTCGATCATGGCTAGAACAGCAAGTCCTCCAGAGAGGCTTTACCCGACAGAAAGATAAAAACACGCCCGTCATGAAAACATTTTTTTTTTCTGCCGTTTATTAACTATCATGTTTATATATTAGGTATGGATTTGAAGTACGATCATTTAATTTCTGGGTTTTTATCTCATACGATTAATTTCAATAGGTGAATCCAAAATTCGAAAGTTAAATTTCTTTACCCAGACTGTATTCTTTCCAATTGTAATTTTAAAAGAAAAGCAAAAGGAATGATATATTATTGCTATTTACTAAACATGGAAATAATTTCTCCATGTTTCGTTATGTATATCTTCAACAAAAGCTAATGATCCTACTGTTAAATTACGGAAGCCTAAAAATGACAAAAAAAAAAAATTTCTGGGATGAGAACATTATTTACATTTGAACTGGGATATCCAACGCGGTGCAACCGTTAGCAAGTTTGACTTACAACTGAATAGTGAGTTTTGATGCCGACTAGGTGTTCCATACTTAACTTTTTGCCACATATAAACGACGCTCAGAAAATTACTTGTGAGCAATTCAACTTGTTGTAATAGGTAGCAAGCTTGTCTCACTGGATGAATTACAACTGAATAATGAGTTCCACCCTCTCTTGATGTCCCATACTTTCAGACGAGTGCGACATTTACGCTTAATAAATCACTATTTACGTTCGGACTAATGTCTTAATCTGTTTTAATTATTAGGACCTTTCAGCAATTGTGTTCCTCGGCCTTCTTCTAGTTTCGGTCATTCAGGGAATTTCAACGTGAACCCTATTTTGATCTACAGGGATACACTGTTCATGTCTATGGGCATCTTATCTCTAATCCATTAAACGATTATCCCACTAATTCGTGGATTAATTGTTGTTTCGTGACATAATAATTGTGAGTTCAATCCCTGTGTCGGGTAGGAGATAGACTCAGTTGTAAAGAAGGCGAGCAATAATTGAAAAGTATTAAATAAGAACAAGGTGTGATCTACTTAGACGTTGACAGAGGGACAAGAACAATTTACTCTCGTAGATTGAGTAAAGTGTCCTGAAAGTTACCGGAATCGACAACCACCCGATGAAGGCCGAATGGCACAGCCGCCAAAACGTTGTGATACAAATAACAAAGATGAATGCGAATAAAGACCTTAGTTTTGAAGACCTTAGTCTGAATGTGAATAAAGGCCTTACTTTTGAAGACCTTAGTCTGAATGTGAATAAAGACCTTAGTCTTTGAAAACCTTAGTCTGAATGTGAATAACGAATACATTAAATTAGCTTTTTCAGTTTTAGCAGGAAACAGGTAAGTACTGGATTTTTTTATTTTATCCGCATCAGGTAAATTAAAACCCCAACTCTGTCATAATTCTAATTCCTAAACCTAAATCTACAGCTTGATCCTGGAGCGGGACTAACAAAATAAACTTGATAAATGCTGTCCTGGGCAAAGATCCCCAAATTCTATACCATATTTTACATCTTTTTTTACTTATTTCAAATATTTGACAGCACCAAGCTCTTATCTGATTGATCCTGAACCCGATCGAAGGAAAGGTGGAAATATTTTGATTCATTAAAATGAAATTAGCTTTAAAATTCACCCGCAAACTAACCCCAGGAATCGAGTAACACAAAACGCAACTGTTGACTAAAGTAGTTAAGTAAAATTATAGTCATTACCTTTCAGTAGAGACCAACAAATGTGTTGATCTCATTGGCTGATAATTACTTGATGTCATTTGAATTTTAATTTACTTATTTATTTATTGACTACTTTTTTTGCCAATACAAACTGAGTGAAAAACTGGAGAAAACTTTAAGCCTATCGATGCGGGTATGTAAATATAGAAGAAATTTCACCCGCTCGGTCTTAGAAGATGAGATTAAACTTTTTAATCACAAGGTGAGCGGGAAACTTTTCGGCCTGTAGAGTTTTGTTCACGATTGTAGTGGGTTGATGCATAATTATCAGGCGTTTTTAAACAATATTTATTATAAAAAAAGAAACGTAACTATTCAACAATAACATTTATAAATGAGTATGATTATCGACAAGCATTTGTATAACTTGAAAATAAAATAATACTTTTATTAAAAAATATTAAACAAAACAGCAATTTTTATTGACAAATAACTCGCCTACAAAAACGCCTGATAATTATGCATCAACCCAATTGAACCGTTTTCTTAGATTGTTATCCCGGTATAAAGAAACACCGAAAGCCGAACTGGCTATGTTGATCTTCTTGTATAATAGGTATTTCACTTAATTTTATTTTACTAATTTTTTATTTTCATTATTTCATCCTCAGCGTCTAAATTCAAATAAACTCTATTAGGAATTTTCATTTTTCTGTTCAGGCAGGATCCAACGAATCTTTAGTTAAGTTAAAACCTTATACGTTCATTGTTCTTCATTTTTCTACCAAATAACCAGAATAGCTTAATCTACCGCTAGGAAATTTAGTTCTCTGTGTCGTGCAAGAAGGTTTTTTTTTTTTTATCTCGTCCGAGTCCGTCCTCCACATCTACAAATCTACTATTCGCCCATGCATTTAATACTGCTGCCATATCTGGTTTGGTGTCTCTGCTGTTCATCTTGAGGTCCTCGACAAAATCCAGAGAAGGATCTGCAATGTAATCCATACTGATTTGGCATCTTGACACCAGTCGTTTTCTCACAGACGTGATGTAGCTTCCTGTTGTGGTAGGATCCTCCTAATTTGCATAGTGGAGTACCGACCATATAAATATGGTTGGTACCGGGAAGAAAGGGGAGGAATCAAGAGATTCAACCAGAGACACTGCCCGGCTGCGACTCAGTCAACACATTCTCCAGGAACGGTCTTTCCAGGAATATACAAAAGACTATATGTAAATATTGTGTACACTTTCTTGTTTCAATACATTTTGTTCTAAGTACATTTTGTGTTGCATTATTATTCCATGCATTAGTCAAGTTTCAACACTTCCCTCAGTCTTTTCTACAAAGATTTTCATGGTTAGTGCTTTGTCGAGGTATTTTCTTTGGTCCCCCAACCACATGCATTTAAGCGTGCTACTAGGTTAGTCTCTATGTCCCACCTTTTTACTACTGAAATAGTTAAATGTAACGGCCTCTTCTACTCCAACAGTTTCTTTCCTCGCTCTTCCCGACAGTGGAGTTCCCTTCCTATTAGTTGCTTCCCTGATAACTACAATCTTCAGAAATTTAAATGCAACATCAATCGTCATCTTCTGATTCCTTGATCCCTGTTTTATTTTCATCCTTTCCGCAATCCACACAATACTCCCTTTCACTCTCTGTAACCTCCTGCGAACTAGTGGTACTCCCGCCTTGGTTGGGGTGAAATGCTTTAAAAAAATTATCCCCAATAATAGCATTTCCGTTCAGGAGATATTTTTTTAAGTGGGGCTTACGGTCATATTACTGTGAAATAGCGGTTCTCGTACGATCACCGAAGTTAAGCAACGATGAGCCTGGCCAGTACCTAGATGAATGACCGCTTGGGAATACTAACGACTGTAAATTTAGATGTGTGGGTGGTGTAATCGAGTTACGGTTAATTGACCTCGGAATTGTTAATCACAGCACCAAGTTCCAATTCAAGTCAGGTTCGTTATATTCACTTACGTTCAAATACCTTTGGTAAAGATATGAATCCACCTCTTCTCCCCCAGCTAAGGGTTAATTAGTAGGATTTGTATCAGTAAATTATTATTATGTAATTAATTCAATTTAATCACTCCACTTCATGTCAGTGGAAAATGTCAGCCCAAGAAGGGACCGTCCTGGGTATGACGATAATCTACGCCCGTCGGCAAGGTCTCTGATCAGGAGGTTTTGAGGAGCGTGGAACCACCTCTTAATTGATTGTGTTTCCAGGTCCACCCTGACCCGGGCTGGTAGCACCTGTTAGGGTCACAGCTATGGGCAAATAAACTGGGGTGAAAACAACAATGAAAGTGTAAAAATAGGTTTTAATACCAGTAATACTCTTTTTTTAAATTATTATCAAAAATACATTATTACCAACTATACATCTTTGAAAAAAATATTACCAGTGATAGATATTTTTTTAATAAAATATTAGCAGCAATAGATTTTTGATGAAAAAAATTACCAGCAATATATTTTTGAAGAGAAAATATATCACCACTGATTAAAAAAAATTTGTCGTCATTAAATAAAACATTAAGTTTGATATGACGTAAACCAAACCAAACCAAACCAAGAAGGGGCAACATGTTGGTCACCTGAAGTTTAGCATCGAACATATGCTGATGACAGGTAGAAAATGTTCTCTGGGTTTATTAAAGCAGTTTTATACGTCTTTTATTTTTACTATCTATCATCTGTAGACACATGTAATTTAATGTTTGTCAAAATAGTTAATACAATTTATATCCCTCTCTGATCATGCTTTGATATTTGTAGCGACTTCAATATTCACCGCAATGTGGGGTTAATGCCCTCAGCCAAAACTGATGAAGATAGCATATATTGCAGAAGGATGTTGAGGATACCATGGACAGGACATTTGAGAGGACAACGACGAAGTTTTAGAGAGAATGAAAAAAAAAGGACATTGAGACGTTCCATCAGGAAAAGAGACAAAAGTACACTCATATAGAAGAGGAACAGGAACAGAAAGAAATATACTCACGTACAAACAAATAACCTTACCAAAATAGCCATAATAAATTCAGGCTCTCTGTAAGATTAATTCAGTAAGAGTTACAACTCGTCAATATTAACTAAATAGTACACTTTATATTGACTTCTTAACAAATAAAGGTAAATAATAATTAAAAATTTAAGGACAAAATTATTTACAAACTTACAGTAGAATTTTATCTTTAAATACAATATTCTATTTAGCTAGAAAGCAAGTTAAAAGATAATTTTCTAGGGCATGTAATAAGGAAGAAGGTCTTGGAAAACCTGATAATCCGATGGTAGATCGAAAGCCAGAAGGATAGAGTAAATAAACCCGTAACCTACTTAGTGAACATGAGTTAATGAATGGCAGAACAAGATTTAGGAGAGATAAAAGATAAAATTTATTGAGAGTTACAAAGGACAGGAAGTTGTGGAGAACCATGAACGCCTACGCCCTGAATTGACACGTAACATAAAAGAAGTAGAAGAACTGCTCAGGCATTCGATTGGCTGCTTATTTTTGTTTAGCGTCATATCAACACCGCTATGGGTTATTTAATGCCGAAACCTAAATATTACTAAACATTCCACAACTGATATTTTGTACATAATTTTACACTTTCAGGGTAAACATGTTTATAGATATATAGTTTGTAGATGATGTATTGTAGGTGTCATATTTTGTTATAAACCTGTAGGAACATTGTTATTATTAGAAATAAGAATAAAATAATAATAATAATGAAAATTATAAATAAAATAAAATTTAAACCTCGTTTAAAATAAGTGAAATAAAAAAAATAAGAATAAAAAATCTAAAAATTACTTACAGCATTCAACAGGGACTGTTCCTGCCGGAAATACAGACATCCCATCAGAAGACATGAGATTCAATACCTTCACCCAAGAACTGTCGGGATGACAACATATGTGTAACTTCCCTCCGTGATAGGACTTGTGATATTACAACAGTAACATTATCACAATTGCAATGTAAAACATACACACCAATACACACAAATACAAAAATAAAATTGTATGAAATTAGCATACAATTTACCAAGTTTTTTTTATTGTTATCGTGTACGTAGGTTTGTACTGTTTTTCCTCGTGAACACAAGCCCAAACTTATGACCACATGGTGTGAATCAATCCCTCTACAAATTATGGTGACCACCGACGTGTACAAGAAAAACATACGAATATACCCAAACCTATTTCGTTAACGTAAGATCAGGCAAAGTTTTCATATATATATATATATATATATATATATATATATATAAATGTAATGAAAAACAAACCACTTTAATGTACCATTACGATAATTTATTTCACCTAAATCCTTTTTTAAGGATTCAGGATCATCAGATAAAACTTCCAACAACGAATTGAGAAAAAAAAACATTGAGCTCTCAGGATTTCATCCTCTTTGGATTTACCAATTCGGTTTACCAAGTTCCTTATAACTTAACTATTTATATATATATATATATATATATATATATATATATATATATATATATATATATATATATATATATATATACTTTAATAATACATGAGGATAATGACAGTTTAATTGTATTCTTCTGTTACAAATAGAAACAATACAAAGTTCTTGGATGCAATCCATTTACATAGTCTGTATCAAACTCTTTTGATAGAAACTTAAGGTTGTCAGTGATATAATTTAATTTGTGTGACATTTTGTGATGAGAAGGGTGCAAGTTTTAACCAGTTCTGAAATAATATTATCAAGGAAGATGAAAAACAATAATGATGGCTGAATACTTCTGGCATTGAAAACAGGATAAATCTACTAACCCTTTTATAAATACAACTGATGTGTCTTGCCCTGATGACCCATTGCTCTAAGTGACAGGCGTTTTAATCAGCTATTGTTATATTTACTTTGGAATTCAAAGGCTGCGTTTTTATTTCAAACGAAGATTCTATTTAATCAAAGGATCATTTATTTCTTCACCTTTACACTGACCTAAACCAGCATAACCATTTTTAACGCTGGATATTTGATTCTGGAGTAGTTAAATTTAAGCTAATGCCTAAAAATAGGTGTAATCTTTTTTATTCAGCACCCGGAAATTGTTCGGAATTAAGCAAAACATCCAATGAACCATTTCAAAAAGAGTGTATGTTGGTCTTGTTGTACACACACTGAGGAGTGGACATAAATCGGTGCCTTGCGGGTAAAGCACGCCAAGTGATGTCGAAAGCCGAACGAGGCAACGTTGAAACTGTAGCACGTGGAGCCTAAAGTCAGACATTCATTATGGTTCTTCGTCTATGATTAAATCAATCATATCCTTCTACCGACATTCATCTACTAACCTCGCACATAGTTACTTTGATTGAACAAGAGAGGCTTTTAGATTTTCAACTGATTAGAGAAAAAGAATTAAAAAAAAAAACTATATGATTTCCTTACCTGGTCAACATGTTTGTTTCCCACGCCCGCAAAGAAGTCTCGCAAGTCTCAAATGGTTAATCAATTAAGTTTCTTTCGTAAAGGCTGATCGATTAGTTGTATTGCTCGGGTTACAAACTATAAAAGAGGATGCTATATTATAGTAAAAAGCTGTTCAATACTGTTGATGGTAACGTAAACGAATAAAAAATATAGCTTGTCTTATTTGATACTAAGAAGTAATGTAGGATAGTAAGATTTAAGTTGAGACAATTTTCTGAATGTCATAGCCTTGCCTCTTTGCTAGCATTGAACATCAATATTCGGATACCTGTCCGTTATCTGAGCTACACGTTAAAGCTTACGGTCACATCACGTTGAAAGACCAGTTGCCACAAGCAACGTCGAACCTGGTCAGTGCCTAAATGGATTACCGATGGATAATACAAGGTGCAGCAATCCTTGGTGTGCTGGTAGTGTAGTGGATAGTGGCTCGGAATAGTTAATTGGAGAGGCGAGTTCCAATTACTATTGTTCGTTATATTCACGTATGTGCAAATAGCCTTGGGAAAGGCATGAATCCACCTATCCCCAAGCTATGGTTAATTAGTATCAGTAAATCCTTATTATCTCGAAAGAAAAACTAAAAATATTTCCTGGTTTTAAATAACAAATGGTTGATAAGCCGTAGAAAACGAATAAATTAATCTTTCAATAAAAATCTGCCAGTTTGGAAATAAGTTACTCGATTCACAAAGGAACAGGTTAAATAAATGAATTCGTGTGAATTGAAACATTCTCGGGTATAAAATATAGACAGACAAGCGGGTGAATTGGAACATTCTCGGGTATAAAATATAGACAGACGAGCGGCTGAAGGAGAGCTTGGAGGTTACAGTTTAAAATGTCTAAGGAAAAATTATTTAATTTTAGAAAAAATGTCTTTTTTTTATAACCTAGAGATTCTTTTATTTATGCAAATATATCAGATGATTTTGACGAAACATCACCAAACATCTCCCCAAAAATCATTGCTTTTAATGACGTCTTTACCCTCTGTAAACTGTCCTCAAAGAGTAATAAGAGAAATGAATGACAACCACGTGATCAAAACAACGTAAGACCTCAAAGTTTGTCCGTTCACACTTTTATTCAAATTTATTCATATTTTTTATAGTTTCACTCTCTGTGATATATATATATATTCGTACATAAATTCTTATAACACACACACACACACACACACACACTTATATATATATATATATATATATATATATATATATATATATATATATATATATATATTGCTCTTGAAAATATATTTTCAATTGAGCACTGTTTAATGCCAAGCTAATTCTAAAAAAAACAACGGTCACCTGCGTAAACGCGAAGCTCTTCAGTAAAATGAATGGAGCACTATGGCTGATTGGCGTTTGTTTACGTTTGTAAAAACAATACGCTAGATTTGGCTGACTTGTTCTGTCAAGGGAAGATGGCTCAGAGATAGAAGTTCTGACTGGCACCATATAGGTTGTGTTTCGATTCGGGCTTGAGGCATTCGGTTGTCTAAGCGCAATGAGGATATGTGATGCAGCGAAACAGTACAGTCTGCGAATGATATATATATATATATATATATATATATATATATATATATATATATATATATATATATACATAAAATATTTTAAGCAGAATAAATATTTATTTATTCTAGTCCTTCAGTCCATTGTTATAGCTTTAGTATATCATCAATATAATATGGGCATTGTAGAGTAGGGATAGTCAAGAGAGTTATATTTTCATTCCAAGCACCTTCTTAATAACTGCAGGAAGCGTTCGTTTTTTTTTGAAGAAATGGAGGTCCCGACTCTCCTCACGTATTTCGGGCATTTATATAACTTTCTTTTATCCGGTTGTCTTGTGGGTGGTGTTTATCGTAGGTTTAGCTGCGTCCACTTGCTGTCTTTGTTAGTGCTTCCTCATTGTACTTTATTACTTTATCCCTCTCAAGTCGATATCCTGCAAAAAAGTTGATAGATATTGACTATGCAGATGACCTAACTATCACTGCAAACACCATTACCAATGCCACAGTTCTCCTACATCATCTACGAAATGCTGTCAATGATGTCGGACTATGCCAATGCCTCTAAAATTAAATTCATAAGCTTCAGCGATCAATGCTCAATACAACATGTCTCAGGTGAATAAATAAAATCTAACAAATCTATTCGCATAGCTAAAGCTTGTGCCACCTTGAATAAAATGAACGTAATGTAGAAATCTGATCTAGCAGACAAACTCAAGCGGAAATTCTTTTGAGCCACTGAAGAAGCAGTGTTAATGTATGGTGACACTGCCTGGACATTAACTATAACTCTACAGTCTAAACTTGATTAATCCAATATTCGAATGCTGAGAACTATACTTAACATCTCTTGAAGTTAACATCCAACTAAACCACAGTTCTATGGACCTATCCCTGATATTTCTATAATATTCAGTGAACGCCAAATGCGTTTTGTAGGACACTGCTGGCGAGAAAAAAAAACTCGTGATTGACTTACTGTTTTGGACACATAGCTATGGTGCAAGACTAGCTGGTCGCCCAGCAACCACCTACATTGACCAGCTATGTTATGACACAGAATACCTCCCGAATAACCTTCATACAGGACCCTAATGGTTGACGTGACAAATTCATCAATGTCCAAGCTAACTCGACCGAATAAAATAAAAATGACACGGGTTTTGACTAAACTCCTTTTTCAAAGTTGGGATGATGTCTCCGTTGGTAGTTGCATAATTAAAAGAAAAAAAACTTGTGATTCCAATAAAAAATGCCTGCAGTAGGATAGATGCAGCACAACTCCATCCTGTCTGGACATCTTTGCTCCAAAGAAAAGTATATCAAAAAAAATTTTTTTTTTAATGCCTGAACTTGCTATTACGTTGTAAATATCAACTCGCTTTGTTTTCCTTGATTTAAATCCTTAAGCGTTTCAAACTTCTTTGTACCCTTTAATCAAACTGCTAGCCGAAATATTTCCATAAAAAATGAATCATTCGTTGGAATTACAAGTTTTTTCTTTCTTTTAATTAAACTTCTTTTTATCTATTTTTCTGCAACTTCACGGTTCATCACCCTTTTTGTTATTATTGTTAAGTTGTCTGGAAAATAAAATCTGATTTTAGAATCTAGATTTATTTTTGAATTAATGTATTAAACAGTGTTTGAATCAGTCAAAGTAGAAAACTTGACCATCTATACATTTCTTCTATCCAACTAGAAATTTATTTATGATTTTACCATAAAACGCTAAAGGTTTAAAGGCGAAGAAATGTTTTAATGCAGTTTCTTCATCTTCTTTATACGTCTTCAAAACATTATCAAAAAAGTGATAGTGGGCAATAGATCATGTGAATATGGTGGATATGGCAAAGTCTCGTATCTCAAGATGGTGAGTAATTCAAGTATTATCCTGGCAACATATGGCCGAGAATTATCATGAAGCAAAATGAACCTCCTAGATTAAGCAGTGCCGGTCGCATTTTGATTGACTCAATGTGGATTTCCTCCAGTCGCTGCCAGTAAACTTTGATAGTGATGCCGTGGTTGGATTCCCAAATTCTGTAATGGATAATTACAATGGCGGTCCATCAGAT
>OZ010583.1:34072431-34087431 GCA_963932145.1 Acanthosepion lycidas | reverse complement strand
GATACAGGACTGTCACGCATTATGTGTCATTCAGAAAACCTTCTCAAAATAAATGTATTATATCTTGGTATAAGTATTTAGTATGGCATGGAGGACAACCAAAACTCGACGTGGGTGGAGGAAGACAACCTGTCATCAGTAATGGTCTACTCTTCATGAGTATCATACCTATTCAGAAATATTTAAACTGTCTGCTGTATACAACAGCTTTCTGAGATTCTGGTGGCTTGACCTTATGAAGACTTTTTTTTCATGGTTAAGTATAAAAGAGATCGAAACTCTCTTCCCATAGCTTTTTTACTCTTTACACTTAGGTCCCATTACGTTAAGGTTAGCGTTTTGGACGGGTCAGTTTTGTAGTATTTCAATGCCTTCGTCAGTGAGAAATGACTTTGTTACACGTGATGCAGAAAGGATAGACAAAAATATTTAAGAAAGAAATATTGTTGATCTTTAACCAAACTTCTCCGATCATCGTAAAATATCAGTAGCACAAGACAACATACATACTGATGGATGAAAAGGTAGGAATCCACTGGGAGTGACTTAAATTCAATAACTCGTATTTTTCAGTGATTCTTAAGAAAAATGGTGTCAAAATGGCTAAACATCTTATCTGAAAACCTGGAAAAAAAGTAACTCAATTAGTTTAGTGGCTTTCTATTAGGTTGGTGCAAAAATAATGACGTAATAATGTCGTTTTTTGACGTATTTTTTAACGTCAAAAAACGACATTATTACGTCATTATTTTTGCACCAACCTAATACATATTAAATATTTTGTGGGATGGAAAATTATCCCAGGCAGGTACATGATTTGGTCAATTTGTTGTTACACCCGTTCTATCCCACTGGTATCACGCCATATAAATTCAGGATGCGATGCATAAACTGTCGTCTAAATTATGAAAATAATACTGCATCTCATTTTAACAGATAATTTACCAAAATGAAACGAAAATATTTTGAAATACTAAAAAGTAAATTTATTCAATAAAATCACCATCGGCTTCAAACAAGGCCTCCAGACAATTACGCTATCTCCTGAAAACTCTTCTGGATGGTCTCCTTGTTTAAGTTGGTGAATGCTGCCATAATCCTTACCTTCAGTTCATCTTTGGTGTTACATGGAGTTTTGTTGGTCTTTTGCTCGCCTGTGTCCCACACATAATAATCAAGAAGGTTTCAGTCTGGGGAGTTAGGTGGCCAGATGTAAAGGGTGATGTCGTCGCAGAAATCGTCTGACAGCCGTGACTGAGTACTCCTGCTTGTGTGGCATGCTGCAGAGTCTTGTTGCCAGAAATAGGGTCTTCCAGCAGCCACTGTCTTGACACAGGGCAGCACTATCTCCTCGAGGCACTTGAAGCAGGCATCCGTGTTGAGTCCGAGGCCTTCACCAAAAAATGTGAGAGTTCTTTTTTTATGAGAACGATCAGAGTGAGTTTTGCGAACTGCCGTACCTTCGTAATCACTATTAGACTCATCCAACTCTTTCCGAATCCTTTACACTGTCCTCAGATTGACACCCAAATTCTCTGAAATATTCGTATTGGAGATTCCGGCGCTAATGCCAAGCAGTACAGCATGCCGTTTCCAGATCTCTGGCTGAGGGAATTGTGTCATGGTACTCTTTTTCTCGGAGATGGTGTCCAACTGACCCTACTATATTGTGTAGTCGACAAATTTACAAAAAAAAAAAAAAAAAAAAGCAATGCGCGAAATTAAAAATATAAAGTGGCGACAATTTACCCATCGCACTTTGTATATTTTTTTTGTCGAGTATTGATGATAAACAGTTGAAAGCTTCTTACCGGTACAGTAAGTCATTTGTTCGTACCATCCGCCATGTTTGCTTATGTTGGTGGTCCCACAGCGGTTCCATCTGCAAGCAGGTAAGCCAACTACTGTCGTCGAAGTAGGCGACGCTAATCTTGTCAGCACAGTCCTTCAGCTGAGCATACCTTTCGACAAATTAACAGAATGGCATCAAAGCAGAGAATACAGACATACACTGTTCATTTCAAATTACAAGTAGCAGTGTCTGCTAAACCACATAGTAAAGGATTTCTGTGCACAAATGTTCTACATTTATTGTATTCTCTATTTTACTAAATCAGATAAAGTTAATTACTATAATACTATTCTCACACAGTAAGAGGGGACTGTGGTTGTGAGGATGGAAAAACAACACACCATTTGTACTCTTGAACTCCGACCGGAAATGGCAGCAGGTACATTGATGTAGACACGGCATGTATTGAGAGGCTTTGTGACGCCAAGTACGAGTTGTTTCTGAGGTGAATAGGTCTGGGCCCTCCGTATACGAGGTAATCCTTGTTGCAGACATCTGCTCAGGCACATTTGTGTTTGTTCAACACCTGAGTTTTATACTGCAAATAATTACAGCTTCAGGAAGAGAGCGCGTTACCTAGCGTAATCAACAGCAAGCACGCTCAAACACTAGATGATGTGTTGAGACAAGTACGAGTTGTTTCTGAGGTGAAGAGGCATTTAAGTAAATCTGTACACTAGACATAAATAAAGCCCACCTGTGGTTTATCATGCAAATACATCCTCAGAGGACCTTAGTTACAGTTTCTCTGGGAGAGAGCGCGTTATCTTGCGTGATCAACAGACAGTACTCTCAAATCCTCGGTCACCATGACTTGTGACTTCATGCTAACACAATCACCGACAGCTCCCAAAGAGTTCCGTCAACCCAATTTCACTCACAAGGTTTGTGCCAACTCGTGATATGGTTTTCAGGCACTTTTCCACCAATAACATCAAGAAGTTAACTTCCTGATAGATCGACGATAGCGAGATTCGAACACGGGTCTCATGGTCAAAAAGCTAACGTTCTTACCACTCGGCCACGAATAGGTATAAAAGTGTGCTGAATTATTGAAAATCTAATTAATAATAACCACAAATATTTAATAATAGATTCAACATGTGGTAATTTGTTGTGACAGAAAGAAAAGGAACAGCTTAGAGTCGGTGCCTTGTGCTATTAAATAATCATTTTTCTTTTCCTTTTTTCCAAAAATTACTTAGCTAATTATAGGGTACGTCTTATCACTTGAGAGCGTCTTAGCTTACGGGAAATACTTTCTTTCGGATGTATGTTATCGAAACAAAGACTTTATAATTGTTCTACTGAATAAAACATTGTCTTCAGTAAAAACCGCCGTCATGCTAGCAGGCAGCCATTATATGTCTGGAATGAAACGAAAGTCTGACCGGATCAGTTTTTAAATCTTTTCTTCGATTTTTTTTTTTAATGACTGTGATTGTAATTTTAATACACATCGTTCGAGCCGGCAGATAAATGAGTGTCATTTTTAATATTTAAATTATATATTTAAATGCAATTAATGATAACCATACTCATCATGCAATCAAACTGACATATTAAACATGTTCATACAGGACTTCAAAAGGAATTTTAATTTTAATTTAGTCACGTTCATTCAAAAAGTTTTAAACTCTTTTCCGAGATTTTGTAATATTTCTGTTGTTTTCACTTCATTTTTGCTCCGAATCCGCTTCCTTATTTTTACTCCGGAATAATTTTCCAATTAGTAGATTATGAATGACAAAAACACAAAATGGAAAAATCCTATAGATTTGGTGCTATCCTATCTGATTTGGTGCTCCTGCTGCACATCTCGAAATTCTTTAAAAAAAACAAAGAAGGTCTTGTAATGTAAACGATCCTGACCAAACATCTCGATTTCCCCGATGTGGCATGGCTTCCCTCTCTCTTTTCTACAAATATTTTTATGCCATCTGCTCTTAAACTGGCAGGTCATACAACAGACCCTCATAATCGTCAATCGTTACTAACGATCTTTAGGTTCTTACAATTCTTCAAAAGAAACCATTTTGTAATTTCGAACAATTTCCCTCGTCTCCATAAGTACTTATAAGTAAGCCAGTCAACTGGAAACGAAATGTATACAGTGAGAAATGGTCGACCACAATGGCTGCCAATTAAATTAGAACTCTAAAAAAACGACTTTTGAAACTACTGACTTTAATTATATTCCTCACACAAAGTCTGTGCATTGAATACTGTTGTCATATCTGGTCTGGTGCTCCTGCCGTATATTTCAAGATTCTTGACAAAATTCAAGGAAGGGTCTGTAATTTGGTCGATCCTGGCCCCCCAACTCGAACTCAGGCACTTATTCACTGCCATGACGTGGTTTCACTTCCCACTGACTTGTCTACAAATATTTTAAAGGCAACTATTCTGGTGAGCTTTTTTCTTTGGTAACTCGACTGCGTGAATTTAAGCGTGCTATTAAATTGACAACTAGGTCTCACCGTTTTGCTGTTGAAGTATCTAAATGAAGTCATTTCATTTGCTCCTAATCCCGTTCCTTATTTGTTATATACCATAACTATGAACACTAATGGGTATGTTACAATCATCATAAATATGTTGGACACTATTGTAAATGGGGGTAATATGCTCTCTAAGTAGTCCACCATTAGCAGTGGTTTACCTACTTCACGCCGCTGGCGAGTATTGTATTTTGTTGATGTTATGAAGATTACCATTTAATTTCCAACCTCCATTTTGATTATTCCTCTTTCAGTAACCCTTTCTAGATTATGAAATTATTTTTACCCTGAAACAATTTTCCAGTGAGTATGGTATCAGACTATGAATGAAAAAAAGACAAAATGGAAAAATCCTCTCCTGTCATATCTGGATTGGCGTCCCTTCTATACATCTCGAGATTCTTTACAAAATTCAAACAAGGGTCTATATTGTAATCGATCCTGACCAGGCATCTCAATTTCAGTCACTTACTCAAAGTCCCTCTCTCTTTTCTACTTTCAGTGAAATGGATTAATGGAGTTATTTTAATAGATACAATTTATTTAAGTAAATGCTCTGTTTTCTTTTTAAATAAACACTATTAATTACATTTAACGGCCTGAATGTTCTAGAAATTTCGAAGAAAATGTCTGCTTTTCCGACAGGAAACAAACCTGTAACCTCAGTGGAAATCATCATTTGATCTGATGCTCTGTTAATCATTCAGCCACAAAGAAACTTTTATTTCATATGTTGTCAATGTTAACGTTAATGTACGCTTCGTGAGGAGATTGGTAAATATCGTCTTTACTAACCAGATGTTCTGTTATTTTACTGCTATTAAACAGAAGGACCTAAGCTGACTCACTAACCACTCGCACACCAACCACACTAGACAGACATACTTACAGAGGTTATTAAGTCTCCCATACACACACTTATACACATACACTCATATAGAAATATATACACATTCATAATTTACACAGACCCACAAAAAGTAAAAGAGGACATAGGCATAACACACGCATCCCCTTCGCGGCAACCAATAAAGCTGTCAAAATGACTAAAGAGGGACATCTGAGACTCACGGGTCTCCCAATCTCTCCTCAAAAAACAAATTGAAAAAGATCTTTGGCCAGTCCAAGAAATGGCGAAAAATAAACTAATAAAAAAAAACAAATGAAAACTACAGGCCAAGTTCCACTTCCTCAGAGACTGTCATTCACACCTACAGTTCACTGCTACTAACAAGCATGAATTATTTTTCTCCTCATGATGGGCGAATCTAGTCGAGGAACTTAATTAAAAAATAAAACAAAGATATCAATATACAACCCAGTGTCTCTGAAATTTAAATTTGTTACCATTTTTAATAATTTTTATTGTTCAATATATATATATATATATATATATATATATATATATATATGTATGTATGTATGTATATATGTATATGTATGTATGAAAGCTAACAGGATCACACACGCACACAGGGATAGGAAGACACCTCTCATTAACACATCTATCATACCCACCTCTCAAACCAAACCTAATGATTTTATTAACACTTAAGCATAAATTCACTTTTGCTAACAGTCCAGAAAAGAGTTCATGGCTCACCAACAAATACAGAAAACGAATAATGAGACATTAAAAGAACATGAGGAAAATTTATTCCTTTTAAAAAATGTATTCCTTTTATTTGCCTGAACAAGGACAAGAGACCTAAAACCGGTGTAGCAGAAGTATGAAGAATAAAATATATATAATAAAACAAATCCAAATGATAACCAAAAAAGTTTGCGGTTTCTCTTGTTTTTAATATATATATATATATATATATATATATAGATAGATAGATAGATAGATAGATAGATAGATAATGTGTGTGTTTGAGTGTGTGTATGTGTGTGTGTTCGTGTGTGTATGCGTGTGTGCGCGTACATAAACCCTATCGTCTGCTAAGGTGGCTAGCCAATCCATATTCAACACGCCTGGTCAGGCACAGTTGTGTTTGTTTGAATACAAGATTAATATTGGGAGGAGATAGACTCTGGAAAAAATCGAGCTTTGATTTCTTTTGGCCGTCCAACTTATGAATTCATAAATTAATAATAAAAAAAAAGACTCCAACATAATCACCTCCCACGGTACAACAAATATTCAAGACTTCACCAAACTAATAATGTCTATGCATTCGCTTTCCCAGTTAAAGAATATCTCTCTAAAAGTAAGAACTCGAGCAACAACCACATTAGTTGCGCAACCACTACGTAATTGTTCCGCTTAACGAGTCATGCATCTGATATTTAAACTACATCGCATATCACCAGCCAATGCAACAATACGAAACACGACAAAGCATTACAGGTAGCACAAAGACGATATACCACATAAATTGTAAAGAAATAACGAATCATTCTAGAAGCATGAAAAATAACCCAACACTAATAAAATGTTATTCAATGATATTCAAAAAGTTTGTATAAAAAACATGTTATATTTGCTTTCATTTGGATTTCTGTGTCACAGCCTGTACGACCGAGAAGACTGTCGGGGTAATTGGTTGAAGTTTACGCAAGTTTAAAAACCGATCCTACTGTAGTCTTATCAGAATCGAAAGCAAGAACTAAGATATTAGGTTGGTGCAAAAACAATGTCGTTTTTGACGATTTTTTTTTTATTATCGTTCACAAATGGCGAACGAATGTTGAGTGGTCGACCTCGAGTTCAACAGCAACTTCTCGTGTGATTTTGTGAGGATCGGCTTCAATTAAGGCTTTCAAATGTTCGTTATCAACCGCAGTCGGCCGGCCGCGATCGTCTTCATCTTCGAGGCTCTCGTCACCATTGCGAAATTTCTTGAACCACCGTTGTGCCACACGTTCGTTAGTGGTTCCTGGGCCAAACGCATCATTGATATCACGAGCTGTCTCGGCAGCTTTTCGGCCTAGTTTAAACTGGAACAAGAAAATCGTTCGTATTTGAATTTTGTCGATGCTGTCGAAAAGCCTGCAAAAAAATGAATGAAGAGATTGAGAACGGTAACGAATAACACGATTCGATAGAGAGAAAAACGCGCTTCAAAATGATGTATAACATGGCTATATATATCAATGAATTAATTCAGAAATCATATATAAAAGTAACATATGTGAGGAAACGACATTATTTTTGCACCAACCTAATAAAATTTATGGTGAAACTTGGATGGGCGATTGAGGACATTATTGGTGCTTTGATAAACGTTTATAGCGATAATTCCCTGAAAAAAAAAAAAAACATCAATTTACAAATGGCTAATTTGTCACAAAAAAAGGACGAAGCAAATTTGACGAACGAATCGTTAGACCATGGACATCAATTTGTAAGAAAAAAAATCGATGTTATTCGAGATTTAATTGAGGTCAACCGAGGATAAGCAGCTGAAATAAAAGCAAACACCCTAAACGTCTCAGTTGCTTATCAGTATTATAAAATACGTAAAAATAGGATACCGGGTTCAATACCATGTGGGGGCATTTGCTTTCATGCTTGAAAGCAATTTTCATGTATCGTGTTCAAGAATGAAACAGACAATCGCCGTTCGGGGTTGAACTCAGTGTCCACATTGATATATATATATATATATATATATATATATATGTGTGTGTGTGTGTGTGTGTGTGCGTGTATTTAGGCAGCAGATTCTCTTTTAGTCATGTCTGATTGAATAAATTACAAACATTATGTCTGCTTATTTTTAACAAAATTTTCTTCATCCTCACGAATAACCTTCCGTTTATTGATGTTAAAGGATGAGAGAAATGTGTTATACCCGCTTAAATTTCTTTTATTTTCATTTCCCGAGTACTTTCGATCTTCTTCCAAGATCATCTTCAGTGGTGCAAGTAGTACAAAACTATAAGTTGTTCATTACTATAAATATTTATACAAAGTTGTGCATTGTTATTCATTACCGTAATTTTTTCATTATGATTTTAAATGCAAAACGGTTGACAATATATAGGTTGGGTATACGACAAATACACTAACAAGAAGGTTTACATTACACATGTCCAACCATTCGTCCATTGCGAGACATCTACCTATAACATTCCTGTCCACAGTCACAATATAAATGATTGCTAATTACACAACTATCCTAAACCATCGAAACAACAAAATTAGATTACAGATACTAGAAACAATTTATATTAAAAACCTAAAGCCGGCACTGAACAGAATCGACTATGAATACTGCAGTAATGTTCTGAAATGCCTGTAAAGGAGCAGTTGTTTTCACGCTTTTATGCGCGCATGACCATGGCATTGTAACCTAGAGAGGAAAAATTACATAATGGATAATTTTTCACATTCGAAATAACGCTCAGAACATTGTCAACCGTATATATATATATATATATATATATATATATATATATATATATATATATATATATATATATATATTAAAAAAGTTACTCCAAAATTCGCTTCAGGATGAAATGAAACTAATGTCTTTAATTTAATTACAAAATTAAATTCGTAGCTTTTAGCTTCCATTTTTGAAACATGGTTAGAACTGTGTAGCGAAAAAAAACATATTTTAAATAAATCAATTTATAATATATATATATATATATATATATATATATATATATATATATATATATATATATACAGGTAATTGGTGGTAAGTAATCAATGTAAATCCTAATAATATAAAATATTAAAACTGATCCACAAAAGAAAGATCAATGAAGGTATTTATTACAGAGCATTTAAATGAATTTTTATCATTATCTCCCTTTTAAAAGCCTTTCCCCTTATTTGCAGATTGTTCCTCTTTTTTCCCATTCTCTTTTAAACAAAACAAATACGTTACGATTCATTCTTTTATCGAACGTTTTGGTATCAACAAGCTCCGGTACAAGTACACGTATGTATGTATTTACTCTCTCACACCCACACATATATATGTATTTATACACACACATATATATATTTGTATTTACACACATGTATATATATATATATATATATATATATATATATATATATATATGTATGTACACACACATATGTATATATGTGTGACACACACATATGTATATATATGTATGTAAATACACCTATATGAATTAACACACATGTATGTATTTACTCGGACTTATAGGTATGTATCTGCAGACAAGTATATATATATATATATATATATATATATATATATATATATATGCATGTATGTATTTACACACACATATATTTGAAGACATTTTTATGTTTATATATTCTTTTTATAGATACAAATATTTAAGTAAATACTCTGTTCATAACAAACAGTATTAAGCAACATTTACCGGCCTGAATGTCCGAGAAATTTTCACAGAAAATATTAGTCCATTTCATAATGTGTGACACACACACATATATATGTATTTACACATATGTATGTATTTACACACACATATATATCCACTTGCAAACACACATTTATATATATATATGTATTTACATATATATATGTATTTACTCACACACATACATATATATATATATGTAATTAAATGTACATATATATATATGTGTATTTACTCACACACACATATATCAATTTTTAAAAAATTGTTTTTACAAACTTATAAAAATATAGTCGAAACAGGTGCCATTTACACAGGTTTCAATGAGTTTTTGATACCTTAAAGAATGTTATATTAAAAAATAATTTGGTGCTTGAAAACTTTGGAAAATACCTGAAATTATTGAAAATCGATTTTTTCAATCGAAAACAATTGATTTTAACAAGTTTCAACAACATATGCAAAGTTATATTAAAAAAAATGTTTTTAATATACTTATGAAAACATGGAAAATGTAATCGAAAGAGACGCTAATTACCCGATTTCAACTAGTTTCTGAAAGATGCCCTTTTGCATATGTGTGTGTATACAACTACACATATACTTATGTGTGTGTATATGCGTGTGTAAATTGGTATGTTTATATATGTGATGCACACAAAATGTGCATTGATAATTAAATATGAATAATATTCGTGAAAATTAATTTCCGTATCGAGTGCCAATTGTAATGACAACGACAATGTGGCAGTTAAGAATAAATACTGTGTACACAGTCATACCTTACTTTTCCACTGTAATGGCAGCCTACACGGTGGATTAAAGGGAAAAATGTTGTTCTCCTCTATGAAAATGCTAAACCGCAGACAGTAAGAATAAAACCGACCGGAAAATATTTGGAACTCAATTAGCCTGTTCTACTCCGCAGGGTGCATTCCTCTGACTTTACACCAACCGATTATTACTTTTTCGATCGCAACAAATCGCTTTGACGGGGAAAAGGTTCATAATGAAAACCAGATGCAAGTGTTCGCCGAAAAAAAAAAGTTTCACATGAAAACCTACGCTATTTTATTAAAACATTACGGTGAACAGGAATGAGCAGACTTGATTATTCATTTGTTAAAACTGTATTTCTGTTTTAAGAATTGAAACGAATTATATGGATCTATTCTCTATGCATAAAAGGCATTAATTATTATTACATTTTGTCTGAGATCTTTATTGATGAATCCGGCAATCAAATTACGCCCCCCACACACATACACGGGCAAGTATAAAATTAAAACTGATATCGATAATTCTAAAATCAATAATAATTGATTATTTGTGTTAGTAAATTGTTCCTTTTGATTCGTTCATTTTTGATAATCATTCGTATCACCACGCATCGATAATTGATTTCAGTATTTATGTTTGATTCGATTTTTTTCTCTCTGAAGAAGTTTCGTTTTTTATTAAAATCTGTTTCTTTGTCTCCATCAACATAAAATCTAATATGGCCAATGAACTGTTCCACTTCGATAAGGAATAAGTACTTAAGCATACCTAGACGTATGTGACTAAAGGGTGTACGATCAACATTCTAATTACTGCATCGCCATAGGTGCTCTCGTGATCATAAAGTTGAATCCAATTACTTAGATAGATAGATAGATAGATAGATAGATAGATAGATAGACAAAAAAAGAACAGAATGATTGTACATAGATAGATAGATAGATAGATAGATCGATAGATAGATAGATAGATAGATAGGTAGATAGATAGATAAGAACATACATAAATCGATATATAAGAATAGACATAGATAGATAGATAGATAGATAGATAAGAACAGACAGACATAGATACCTCGATACATAAAAACAGACATTGACAGACATAGATAGATACCTCGATACATAAAAACAGACATTGACAGATAGATAGATAGATACGAACTTATATACATATATATATATATATATATATATATATATATACATATATACATATATATATATATATATATATATATATATATATACATATATACATATATATATATGTGTGTGTGTGTGTGTGTGTGTATGAACATATTAATAGACAGATAAGAACATACATAGATCGATGTATATGAACAGATCCAAATCGATATATAGGAACACACATAGATAGATAGCTAGTGTTGTGGAGTAGCTGAACACTCCCATATGATGGACTCGTCTAAGACTATCTAAACAGCACTCCCTTAGTAAGAGAGGGTGCTCTTTAGATAGTTAACGGTTATAGTTAACTCTGCTTGTTGACTCTCTGCCTCCGGCCGAAGAGGAACCCCGACGAGGCTATTCCAAAGGGCAGTGTCTCGCCTGGGAAAGTAAACAGCTACGCGACTCCGTGTATACTGGGTCTACGGGCAATTTGGGGGATCGGAACATCCGACATAAAGAAAAAACGGCCTTGTGCAGCATCCCACCTTGTAGTGAGGTCTCGGGTAAATACCGAAGATTTAACGATTAACTGATTATTACATTAGTCCGTGTTCCCTACCGTGTAACATTATTCGCTGGAATAAACTACTTCCTATTTTCTATATGTGTGACTACCTTTCAAATTTACGACAAAAGATAGATAGATAGATAGATAAGAACAGACACAGATAGATAAGAACAGACATAGATAGATAGATAGATAGATAGATAGATAGATAGATAGAAACAGACATAGATAGATAGATAGATAGATAGATAGAACATAGATAGATAGATAGATAGATAGATAGATATATAGATAAGAGCAGACATAGATAGATAGATAGATAGATAGATAGATAGATAGGGACAAAATGAGAAATGATAGATATGAACAGACGAGACTAGTAGATAGATAGATAGATAGATAAGAACAGACACAGATAGATAAGAACAGACATAGATAGATAGATAGATAGATAGATAGATAGATAGATAGATAAAGAACGGATAGATAAAAACAGACATAGTGTTGGGACATAAAAAAATACGTTCCAGGGGAAACAACTTTTTCCTGTTTCAAAGAGAGTACCTCCCTTTTGCCCCTCTCTAAAACCACTCGAGTCACGTCATTCAACGCGACTTTGGGAGTCGGGACGTGACACACAAAAAGCGGGGCAGTTTTGAGAACATGGCTACCAGACGATAAGGACGATATATTTTCTCCTGTCCAAACGAGTTGTGACACACAACCCAGTAACTTGGGACCCTTACTTTTACATACCCCAATATGTGTATTATTGTTCTCCTGTCAATAAATGGTATTTCGAGCAAACCGTGAGTAGTAAATCACTCTTTTCTGATCGCATCACCCGTATCTTCATGTGCCACCATGCATCTCATCCTCGGGCCTTTAATCAAAACTCATTCTAGACATTTCATTCTATAGTTATGAGACTGCGACCCCCACGCGCGTTCATAACACATAGATAGATAAGGGCAGACATAGATAGATAGATAGATAGATAGATAGATAGATAGATAGATAGATAGATAGATAGATAGATAGATAATAATAGACATAGATAGATAGATAGATAGATAGATAGATAGATAGATAGATAGATAGATAGATAAGAGCAGACATAGATAGATAGATAGATAGATAGATAGATAGATAGATAGATAGATAGATAGATAGATAGATAGATAGGGACAAAATGAGAAATGATAGATATGAACAGACGAGACTAGTAGATAGATAGATAGGAACAGACATAGATAAGAAGACATAGAAAGATAGATAGATAGATAGATAGATAGATAGATAAATAGATAATGAAGAGATTCAGATAGATAGATAGATAGATAGATAGATAGATAGATAGATAGATAAGAACCGACATAGATAGATAGATAGATAGATAAGAACAGACGTAGATAGATAGATAGATAGATAGATAGATAGATAGATAGATAGGAACAGACATAGATAAGAAGACATAGATAGATAGATAGATAGATAGATAGATAGATAGATAGATAGGAACAGACATAGATAAGAAGACATAGATAGATAGATAGATAGATAAGAACAGACATAGATAAGAATTGACATAGATAAGAACATAGATAGATAGATAGATAGATAGATAGATAAATAGATAGATAGATAGATAGATAGATAGATAGATAGATAGATATGAACAAACATGCATAGATAGATCCAGACTTTTGTACCTGCTTATAGACTCATTTTCACAGACTGACAATCATCAGATTGGTCTCCGCATATAAGCACGTACATGTGCCCTTCATAGTAATATTCGTACTTCTATCATCTTCAGCTTGGTTCATAATCAATTCTTTGATCTTTGCACAAAACCGATTAGTTGCGACTTGTTTTAACAATTACCCGACTATAAGATTGATTTCAGCTAATCATTCTACGTCTTAATTTCTTTCGATATTTATAGGCAGTCTTCAAGCAACATGTACTCATTCATTTGAGATCAGATTATGCTTTTAAACAATCAGGTCAAACCGTATCATTATCCACATGACGCGTTGTCTCGTATATCATAAAGATCGAATATTTTAAAAGATTTTTATATGTTCACCTCTTTTAAAGTTTTTTTTTTATGTTCGTCATATTTTGCGGTTACGGCTCAGAAGTCGAAACAGGGTACTGGCTTAACTCGAATAATATGACCAAAAGTGACTGGGAACGGAATCGCTAAGCTGAATTCGAAGTTTGATACTGCTTACTTTCGCTAATCACCAATGCTCTTGGAAAGGAATAAAGTCACTTTTCCCTTTTCTTTTTTTTTTTTTTGTGGGGAGGGGTGCAGATTTCACCTCGTCATTCTGCAACAACGGTTAATGATGTTTAAAACGAAAGAATTAGCGATCATTTGGAGAAATTACCTTACCGATCAAAGAACAGTAACAGTGAAAGATGATGTACCAATTGCCAACCTTGACAATAACTCAACATAAACAGAATTTAGATAACTGACAGTATTTTCTCTTTTTCATTTCACACCAAGCAAGGCGATAATGCGACTAAAATGCCAGGAGAGAGTCGTCCAGAGATACAATCGTAGCAGCGTCCTTCATCATGGCATCAAGAGGCCTCACGAGAGACTACTGAACGGTACAGAAACCATTCAGAAAATGGCAGTACAGTAACCCCGATATTATACGCCTGCTGATATAATAGCCTCCTTCGGGAGTTACTCGAAGGTTTGATTCCCTGGCTATACGGTCGTAGCTCTAAAACTCTCTATGGTGAGAGATTAGCAACTGAACTATCACTACCTTTCTGACCCCGAATTAACACCAATCTTGATGAACGGAGGTCTTCTCG
>OZ010583.1:34054931-34069931 GCA_963932145.1 Acanthosepion lycidas | reverse complement strand
CGAAAATTTGAAATGTTGTTAATTTACAAAAACACATATACATAGACACAGACAACTTAATCCAATGAAAATGGTCTCAGATGAAATTGAAAGTACTTGGAAAAATAAAAACTATTTGAAAGAAACTTTTGGTATTTTTCTTAATCAATTTTTAAGACTACCAAGAAATTAATCCGTGAACTTGAAAAGATCACAACGAAAACTAATCGATATGATATGTTGCAATTATTTAACCAAACATGTTTGAATGAAAACATGCTGCCTAAATATGCACAATACACACACACACACACACACACACACACACACATATATATATATATATATATATATATATATATATATATATATATATATATATATATATATATATATGAAGTAGAAAGATTATATAGAAGCAATTACTAGGTCTGCTGTTAGAAAGGTTTGTTCACTATCTAGTGCTAGACAATTTTTCTATCCAGCATGTCTACCATTTGCCTGTCCATTGAATATTCCTTCCACATATGATCAGGTGCTTCTGCCTTGTATTTCGAGATTCTTGATGAAATACAAAGAACAATCTGCATTGTTACTGGTCCTGACTTGGCATCTCGGCGTCACCGTAGCATAGCTTCGGTGTCCCTTTTCTATAAATATTTTTAGGATAATTGTTCTGATGAAATTTCCTCGGGTTTCTTTTTCTTTTCCGCAAGGTCCCGTCATTTTACAGTTGAAATGTCTAGTTGTAACTGTAAGTTCTATGCTAGCAGTTTCTTCTCTCGCACTTCTTGCTTGTGAAACTCTCTTCCGGCTTCTTGCTTCCCAGTCAATTTTGAACTGCAAAAACTTCAACGCAATGTCAATCGTTAGTTTCTGCCCCTTTTTTTATTGTTCTTTCTTATTAATAATGCTAGTTTTTTTTTTTTGGGGGGGGGGTCTCCATATTCTCTCACATTCTGTAACCACTTTTGACTTAGTGGCCTTATTATGTTGCTTGGGTTGAAGTGGTTAAAACAAGAAGGTGAAACCCCCTCTGGTACCTTATATTGTACTTTTTATTAGGTCATTAGCTGAGGTTATCTGATTGTTAGGTTAACTGATTGTGAAGCAGCGAGCAACAAATTTGTTTACACTTAAGTTTGTAACTTTAGGTCCATATTAGACTCGGCTTATTTAAAACTGAAGTGTTTAGTGTATTCAATAGTTGTGTCTTTCTGACGCCAGTGTTTTAGTAGACGATCCCAGTTACAATCTAATAAAGGGTGCGGCAGAAATATTTCCCACATATAACTCCCAGAAATACTTCCCACATTAAGTAAAACATTAGCTAATGTGTTAGAATTATGTGGCAGATATTTCAGCCGAGCCCTTTGTTAATTTTCAGAGTAATTAACATTAGTTAATATAGATAATTTATATAGTTTTAGTTGATGGATACATGATGCCATAAATATAATTTGTTTTAGAAGTGTTGTTGTTCTTTATTGACACTAGTATACAGCCTATTTTTTCTATGCCAATTTCTTCGGCGAATAATTGTCAATAGCACAAATAACCAGAATTGGAAATCTGTCAATCATCAAACTTTTTTTTTTTTTAAATCGCCTTTTCTTGCCAGTTGAATCTGTTACGAAAAACAAAGAAAGCCGTTTTGTATTGACCAATAATGTTTGGTATTTCTTTGTTTATCTACAAAAGTAACTTGGCGAAAACAATAAAGAAATCAAACCATTGACCTATACACACACACACACAACGCACACACACACACACACACATATATATATATATATATATATATATATATATATATATATATATATATTGTGTATGTGTGTGTGCGTAAAAGGGATTCTAAAGTTTCTGAAATGTTTTTGACAGGGTATTTTGTTCATCTATATAATACTAAAAGTCTGCGATTGCGTGCTTGCGTGGTGCGTCCTCCGTTCGGTGCATAATGATTTTTCTTTCCACCTGTCTCTTTTCACCTTGCTCTCTTTCCGTCTCTCTTATATTACCTCGCTCTTTCTACTTCTCTCTTTCCACGTCTCTCTCTCTCTCTCTCTCTCACTCTTTCCACCTTTCTCTTACTTCTTCTCTCTTTCCACTTCTCTTTTTCACCTCTCTCTTTCTACTCCACTCTTACCATCTCTCTCTTTCCACCTCCTTCTTACCACTCCTCTCTCTTTCCACTTCTCTCCTTCGACCTCTCTCTCCTTCGACCTCTCTCTCCTTCGACCTCTCTCTCTTTCCACCTCACTGTGTTTGCGTGCGTGAGTGTGTGCCTGTGTGCGTGGTGCATACTTCCGTCCCACTCATAATGATTTAAGCTAATCTGATTTAGCGAATAATATTTTAAAATATGAGTTGTTTATACAATATTTTTATTTTAACATTCTTCAAACAGACAATTTTTTAATTAAAAAATTTTAAATTAAAGAGAAACAGAAAGAGATCCCGATTTGCTGTTTCGTCCAGTTGTTTGTAGAGTAATTATTTATATTTCAGCTTTCTTGAAACAAACAAGATTTTAAATATTTTAAAAATATTTTGAAGTTAATATATTTAAAAATATTTTAAGTGAATAAGATTTAAAAATACGAGTTTTTTTATACGATATTTTTATTTTAACTTTCTTCAAAAAACATTTTTTGATTAAAATATTTTTAAGTTAAAGACAGACACAAAGAGATCCTGCTTTCCTGTTTTGTCCAGTTTTTTTTTTTTTTATATATATATATATATATATATAGAGCATTTACTTATATTTCAGCTTTCTTGACACAAACAATATTTTAAATATTTAAAAATATTTGGGGACATGTTTAAAAAATATTTTCAAGTTAAAATGATTTTGAAATTATTTTTGGCTTATTAAAATATTTTTAAGTTAATCTGATTTTAAAAAAGATATTTTAAGTGAATAAGATTTAAAACTACGAATTGTTTATACAGTAAGTATTTTTTATTTCAACTTTCTTCAAACAGGCAATTTTTTAAATGTTGAAATCAACTTCAACGTTTTATAACCTGAATCGTCAGTGACCCAACTGGTTACGGGTAGTCTAATATAACTTATAAACATTATTCACTCATCGAAGTATATATCCAGACTTTCAAATGAATTGCGTATTTCGTAAAAGAAGGATTTCTGGCTTTGACTCAGTAAATATTTCAGGGGGTGTTGCTTCCCTGCCATAAATCTTCAAAATTTTAAATGCCATTATCCTGTCACCTTACATTCTGTTCCCTTATTTACGTTTCTCCACATTCTTGCACTCTCTGTAAATCCTTGCGTCTTAGTGGCATTATCGCCTTCCTTGGGGTAAAATGATAATAAAAAAAACTTGTCGATTTTTACTTAAGTTTGTAAAAAGCCAGAAGTGGCGGGAAAACAGTGTGTATGGAGATTTTCTTACGTCGCTCATCAAAATGAAGAATGTCAGCCTGTATAAAAAAAAAATCGGTTTTCAGAATCCTGGCATATGCTTTCTAATATCGACCACCCAACCACGGTACCGTCGAGAAATAAGTCAGTATTTAGGCTACTTGTTATCGCTAATTCCCGTGTTCTCGCCACTGGAAAAAAAATGTCTATGTCGTTTTAATTTACCTAAATCTCTCGGTGTACGCACTCTTTTGTAATTTCGTCGTGACACGAAACGCCTCTCTATCAAGCGAGCGATCATCTTCAGTTTTTCAATACAGCGCATCACTATACGCGTTTGCTGAAGAGAAGGAAGACGAAGCAAAGCGAACCGGTAATCCGCCAACCTTGTGATATTGATAATGTTTTTCGATAGTGTATCTCACCTCCGAGTTGTTATCAGGTCCTACGCCTATCTAATTTCTCTGCTATCTTGTTAAGTCATCCTCGGGGAAGGTTGCCCAACAGTTAAACAGAGTCCAACGCGAAAGTAAAACCTAGACTAATTATAAATAGTAATACAGTCTTGTCAGTGGTCCCAGCGGTAAAGTAGCCAAAGAAAAAGGACACTGTAATGGAATATCGGAATAAGTAATTCTGGTGGATAAGGATGATCATAAGGATTGATGGCAGGGGGGAGGGGATATAAGATAGATGTCTCCTAATATTTTTCTTGTGTATTTGTCAGTATTCCAAGAAAGATTCTTCCCTTCAAAAGTGAAAGTAGAATTTAATGATTATTTCATTTTATTTTAGATAATAGTGTCGTATTCTTAGAGACGGTGAATGACGGTCAGAAATCCGATAAAACAAGCTTTTATTTTTATTCCATCTTGCGATTTTTAACATTATTTATGACGTCTAAAATCATTTCTTCTTCTTCTTCTTCTACTTCTTCGTTGTCTTCTTCTTCGTTGTCTTCTTCTTCTTCGTTGTCTTCTTCTTCTTCGTTGTTTTCTTCTTCTTCTTAGTTGTTTTCTTCTTCTTCTACTTCTTCTTCATCGTTGTCTTCTTCTTCGTTGTCTTCTTCTTCTTCTTCGTTGTCTTCTCCTTCTTCTACGTTGTCTTCTTCTTCTTCGTTGTCTTCTTCTTCTTCGTTGTTTTCTCTTCTTCTTCTTCGTTGTCTTCTTATTCTTCGTTGTCTTCTTCTTCTTCTTCTTCTTCTTCTTCTTCTTCTATACATTTATAAAATAATAAAAATACCAGCAATACATTTTTATATAAAAAAAATTGAAAACAATACATTTTTATAGTTAAATTACCAGCAATAGATTTTCAAAGCCTAATTGCCAACAGAAAATTTTACAGAAAAATGGCCAGCAATCCATTTTATCTCTAATTGAAGGCATAAAACTCTGTTCAAATATTTAGATTTCTGCATTAAATAAGCGATAGAGGTTGATATGCCGCTAAGCAAATGCAAACAAATCAAACAACCGTGTCCCTTCAAAACGCTCCATTAATTAAATTAATCCAAAACAAGGTTCAGGAGTCAACCAAAATAGATGGTTACTGTTTAAATGTTAATGATGCATGAGGTGTGCCTGATATAACTGAAAGAATATCTGGTAGGAAGTGAAGATTATAATGATATAGAATATGGAAATAATTTTAAAAAAAAACTCTGCAAACATTTAAAAGATCTCCAACTGGTAATGATACTGGTGAGACTAGCCGTTTCCCTACAGGGAATTTCGGATTTTATTGACTGAATATTTAATGTTACTGTCGGTTGAAATTTATAAAATTCTTATCTTAAAACAGTTTCTATTTTATGAAAATATGCTTTTTAAGTCGACTTTTATTATTTCTTTTAGTATTGATAAGAGTTTCATTCCAAAGCATTTGTTTAATGTTGTGTAGAAAGTCAACATCTTGATTATATAATTATTTTCCCTTTTAGTTACAGGTGATATCCACTTCAGTTTTTGCTTTTTATGCTGCTGGAAATCTTTAAATGATATAATATTTTTTTTATTTGTTATTTTTTTTTGATTGTGTAGCGCCAATATGTAAGATCTAATGAGTGTAAACAATATTTAAAACCTCGTATGTTCAAATGATCTGAGAAAACTGTTGTATATAGCTAATTGTTTAGACCTGCGTTTAAATACTCTTTAACCAATAAAATGCCCAACAGCCGGTCAAGAAAGATCGTTACTGGAATAGTTTGTTTTATAGACGTAAGAGGAGGAAGTAAGAAGTGCAGATTATGAGAATATGTAGGATAGATAATGGTTTAACCTACATTGAAGTTGTTGTGAGTGTATTAATTTTGAAAGTAGCCTCTCAGATGACTGTTCCACAAAGTAGACGTTCTTGGGGAGTTATGCGAATGGGACTTCCTTCTTGCCAATGAAATATAAATTGAATAAGGATAGTTCCGCTCTCTCTATATAGAGTAGTGGATAATCTTTGTAGAGGTTTGAACTGGAAGAACTAAGGAATGTAGATTGTCAGAACATTCCCTCGGAAATAGCAATGCAGTGTGAGAGCCTTGCAACGTTCCGTCTGTGGGAAAGATTGAAAATAAACCATCAGCCCAAAGGCTGCGTATAGGCCTTGGAACTCTTTTGAGGTCGGAAAGAGAGGTTTGGGCAGCTCCACTCCATATATGATAGCAATATTCCATTTTTTTGTCTGATCTGACTCTTGCAAAACTAGAGCATGACAGATGGAGCCAGGTACTTTCTGGAGCGCTAAAAGAAACCGATACTTTTTTTTCAGCATCTTTATGTTTGTATGAGTTCCACTAGAGTCTAGGGGGAACTTGATCTCTAACAGATGTCTAAAGCAAGGGGCCTTTTTGAAAAGTGTGTTGTATAGTAGGAATCAACTCACTTCCTGCTATTCCCTACTACTTTAACAATCGACTGCTCCTACTTTAAATATTGCAAGTAGCCACATTAGAGTAAGATTTGAGTAGTAGTTGATTTACTCAAGTTTTTTTTCCGTTCTATATATGGGTATTTAATAAACTTCTTCATGGTTTTCTCTACTGTTCCTTCGATATTCTCGCTAAGTACGAACTTCCTAATTCTCAGCTATCTTGAACATAAACAACATTACAACTGTGTTCAACCATTTCTGGACGCCATGCATAGAGCATCTATATGAGAGTCTAGATTTCACGAGGTTTAGTGAATAATTTTATGTTTCTTCTGCGATGTACAGTGTCGAAAGCATGTACAGCATATCTTTATTGTGATGAATTTATTCAAGTGAAGATATAACACCAAAAGAAACAGATTTCATAACCACAAAAAATAGATGCCATACTTGGAAATGATGTGAGCAATGATGTCTCTCCACATCTTCTTTAGGATTTCTTTACATGGAAATCCTAAAGATGAGTATGGAGAAATTATAACTAACTTAACATAGGACACTAAACATAGAATAGGCTCAGCTAGGAGTAGTTTCGCCCAATACAGCAAGATGCTACAAAATCAAAACATGAGACTAAAAACTCGAGTCATGTTCATAAATAGCCCAATCAGATCGAGACTTTCATATGGGCGCCATGAAAGGCACCAATCTAATAACTAAAAATATCTAAACTGTCAGCTTATGCAACCGTTTTCTCAGATCATTTGTTAAAAATGGCTTCCAGCAAATGTAGCATGTAGGTCTTCGCGAGGACTATACTTCTTCAGACATAGTAAACTGGCGTTACAGAATCACAAAAACTTCACCAAATAACAAAAAACACATCACTTGAGGAGTTTCAACAGCAGCAGCAACACGTTGAATGGTTAGCGCCTGTCACTCAAAGAAAAATTAATGACACAATCAACATGCTGACGTTTCAAACTATTCCAAATACAAAGTTATGAATGGAACACTGATCAGTATAGGAAAGAGCGATAACAGTGAACTTGAAAATACAATTTTCCTGAGATATTGGTTTTAAAAATTTCAGCTGACTGTAGCAGTGGCTGCTCAGTTAATGAATGCCAAAAGTTTCCTTATAAGGAGACAGATAATATTACTATTAACATTTAATCATATTACTGGAATATATTTACTAGCGAAACTTATTAAAGTGATGAATAGATTCATTTATTAACACCGGAATTTGTTTATATCAAAAGTGTATCATATAATAATGAAGATTTTATACTAATATTAATCCAAAACAAGGTTCGGGAGTCAACCAAAATAGATGGTTACTGTTTAAATGTAAATGATGCATGAGGTGTGTCTGATATAACTGAAAGAATATCTGGTAGGAAGTGAAGATTATAGTGATATGGATATCGAGTGACCCTTGACTTATACAGGCCAACATTGCAGTGTTTATGTTAAAAGAACGTAATAATTCTTTTCTGCTAATAACACAATCCTTGCAGATTTTATTACTTCATTCCAATTGGGATATATTCTTCCTTTTGAACTGAACATCTTATTGCATCTTTTCTCTTGGAATATATTCTTCATTTGCTTTTGGGATCTTACTAAGTCTTTCCAATTGGTATATATTCTTTCTTTGATCTTAGCATTTTATTACGTCTTTCCAATTTGGATATATTCTTCCTTTGCTTTTAGAAGCTTATTAGGTCTTTCCAATAGAGATATATTCTTCATTTGCTTTTGGGATCTTATTACGTCTTTCCATTTAGGATATATTCTTCCTTTCTCCTATGTTCATATTGCGTCTTTCTCATTGGTATATACTCTTCTATTGTTCTTGGGATCTTATTACATCTTTCCAATTCGGATATATTCGTCCTTTGATCTTGAGATCTTGTTACGTCTTTCCCCTTTGGGATATATTCTTTCTTTGCCTCTGGTATTTTATTACGCTTACGATTCATTTTGCATTCGTTTGGGATCATATTACGTCTTTCCTCTTTGAATTTATTCTTCCTTTTTCTGTTATTACATCTGTCTTCTTGCGATTGATTCTTCATTTGCCCTTGAGAACTTATTAAGTCTTTGTCTTCTTGTGATTGATTCTTCCCTTTTTCTGTCGGGATTATTTAACGCTTTTCACGTTGAGATTTATTCTTTCTTTACCTTTGGAGTTTTATTATGCCTTCATTCGATTCCTTTTTCCTTTACCCTTGAGAACTTTTTTATGCATTTCTACTTGGGATTTATTCTTTTCTTTGCTTTTGAGATATTATCCCTTTAGATTCATTATTTGTCTTGCTCTTGGAATCGTATTATGCCTTTCCACTTCGTATTTATTCTTTCTTTGCCTTTGGAATCTTATTACGTCTTTACACTTAGGATATATTCTTCCTTTTCCTTTAGGATTTTATTACGTCTTTCATGATGGGATTTATTCTTTCTTTGCTTTTGGAGATCTTATTTCGCCTCTCCCTTAGACATTTTATTGTCTTACCCCCTTCAAATTCATTCTTCCTTCCCTTTGGGATTTTCTTATGCCTCTCTCTCTCTCTCTCTCTCTCTCTATCCTAATAACTATACTCGCTATTTACAGCCACACAATCAAATGGGTAAAAATAGTCGAAAGTTCTTTTTATCTACAGGAACTAAAGTATAGTAAAAAAAAAATATTTTGACCAATACCATGAGGTAACAAGAAGTAAAGTACTACAGCTGCTGGCGGAAGTCTCCGACGGGGTACTAGGTGGAGGCGACGTCTAAAACAGATAGAAAAAAACTCAAATCCGTGGATATTTAAGACTAATGATAACAATATTTAGCTTTTGACAGATGCTAGCATAAGTGTTTCGATACTGGCTACACCTCATTTCTTTGTCGGTCAATAGGCCCTTGCATCAAGTTGAAAATATGGAATAATTAATCGAAGAATTCAAATAATCGAATATAATCAGATTAGCATTTTAGCAGAAATGCAGTGAGTGTTCTTACGTAGACTTTGAGTGTATAATGATAATGCAAATTCATGGAATGTTTGCAAAAGAAATTCGAGTAACAGCTTTTGCTTCAAACTGGTGTAGGTGTTATACAGAGAATTTAAGTTCTTTCTCATCCTTAATGATATAAATCTCTTAAGCGTCGTCACATGCAGTATCCTATTCATAAGATCCGACATCTTGTTTCTTAACCATAATCGGTTCAGACATTACACATCAAATAATGCATATTCTATCTTGTTCGATCGCAGCCATAGAAATGCATAAATTTGTGTGCCATGTAGCACCAATTTCGAAAAGCAAAAGTGAACTAGACATCCCACAAAGATGGTTAATGTTATGGCCATAAAGTTCTCGGAAAGAATATATTGATCGATACAAACAGCAAGACGGTGGCGACCTACGGTCAGATTTACCATGAGGCAACAAGAAGCAAAGTACTGCGGCCGCTGGCGGAAGTCTCCGACGGGGTATTAGGTGGAGGCGACGTCTAAAACAGATGTCAGTGATGGGAGGAGAATTCTTTCCTATATCGGAGGTGGGAAGACAAGAGAATCGTCTTGTCGTTTTCGGGTCGTTATAAAGATGAGTGCGAAGGTCTGAGGTGTTAATGGGAGTAATAAGCAGAAAACAGGAACTTCCGCTTGTCAACGACGTTGCTGGAATTCCAAAGAGTTTTTGGTTTCGCTACAATCCTGGAGTTTATCAATACGCCTGGAATAGGATGAAAGCCAGACCTATGCGCCAAATGTTCGCGCCTGTGGTATTCTTCGCTGTTAGTTGACATAAGAACGGTCAATGCTATATTCCTATTGTTATTAGGTTGGTGCAAAAATAATGACGTTAAAAAATACGTCAAAAACCGTCATTATTTTTGCACCAACCTGCTACTATAGCGCCGTGTCCCTTGTCTTTTTGTTATTTCTCTTAAAACTTGTTTCGACATCCATTTATTCAAGCCCACTATGTTATGCGTGGTTATCCACTATCCCTCTTGTTCTCAATGTGCCCTGTGAGTATCAGCATTTCCAAGCTCTCGTTCCTCATTATGTGTCTTAGAAATTTCAACTGTTTCTACCTGATGTTAAGTATAAGTCTCTTTTTTGTTTCCATTTTCTCTGAATCTTCGTCGTTGCTCACATGTTCGCTCCATGTTATCCTCAACATCCTTCTGTAGAACCATATTTCTGTTGCTTCAAGTCTCTTCTTCATCTTTGAGGATAGTGTGCATTAACAGTTTTGTACACTTTTCTTTCTGTCCGTTAATACTCTGTTTAGCGAGTTAGAGGAAGAGAGATAATAAATGTGTGAGAGACAGTGAAAGTGAATGAGTGAGTGATAGTGAGCGAGTGAGTGAGAGTGAATGAGTGAGTGATAGTGATAGTGAGTGAGTGAGAGTGAATGAGTGAGTGATAGTGATAGTGAGTGAGTGATAGTGATAGTGAATGAGTAAGTGATAGTGATAGTGAGTGAGTGAGTGATAGTGATAGTGAATGAGTGAGTGATAGTGATAGTGAGTGAGTGAGAGTGAATGAGTGAGTGATAGTGATAGTGAATGAGTGAGTGAGAGTGAATGAGTGAGTGATAGTGATAGTGAGTGAGTGAGTGAGTGAGTGAGTGAGAGTGAATGAGTGAGTGATAGTGATAGTGAATGAGTGAGTGAGAGTGAATGAGTGAGTGATAGTGATAGTGAGTGAGTTAGAGTGAATGAGTGAGTGAGAGTAAATGAGTGAGTGAGAGTTAATGAGTGAGTGATAGTGATAGTGAGTGAGTAGAGTGAGAAGCCGAAAAAAGAGAAGTTTGAAAAGTTGCCATACATCTAAGAAATAATTGAGAAATGCTCCTTCTTTACGTGTTGTGTCCCTTTAAGATGTAGGCGATCATGGCTCTCCACAATTTCCTGTCCTTCACAACACTTAATAAATTTTGTCTTTTTGTTATTTACCTTAAACCTTGTTCTGCCATCCATTCACTGTTACTTATGATGAATATTGTCAATGCAAAATTCTTATTCTTACTCTTGCGCCGTGTCCCTTCAGAACGTAGGTGATCATGGCTCTCCACAATTTCCTGTTCTTCGTAGCACTTAATAATTTTTTTTTTGTTATTTCTCTTAAACATTGTTTTGCTATCAATTTATTAAAGCCCACTAAGTATGTTCTGCTTTGTTAATCTGTCTTGTGAGTATCAGATTTTCCAAGTTCTCTTTCCTCATTATGGGATCTAGAGATTTCGCCTGTCTCTTACTGATTATTTAAATTGTTCGAACTGCTGTCCTCATCTTTATTGTCATATTTACGATGGCCTTCTTCAGTTGATTGGAATTTCAAACTGAACCCTTTATTTTGTCCACCGGCGTAGATTGTTTTAGTTCCACGTGCCATGCCTCTTTTGGATGTATCAGTTATCTCCCTTTAATTCAACTCTCCAAGTTTATGTTTACCACTGCCATAGCCAGGTATTGAACTCACAACTCTTTGGATCAAGTCACTGAATCCACCGAACGCTTTTTTTTCCACTGGGCCATGTGTCCTTAAAGGGCGATAACTAAGACATACGGAAAAGGCATGGCATGTGAAACTAGAAATCTCTACCACAGCGGACGAAATAAAGGGTTCAGTTAGAAATTCCAATCACTTGAAGAAGGCTGGAGCGTATAACGGCCGAAACGTCGTGAATATGGCAATAAAAACGAGGACAACACTCCGAACAATGTAAAAAAAATTACAATATCTCATCTCAGAAATAAAGACAGATCTCTTAAGTTTTAGTTTCTTTTTCGTTTCCATTTTCTCTAAAACTTCGTCGTTGCGTATATGTTCGGTCCATATCTTCAGCATCCTTCAGTAGAACAATTTGCTGCTGCTTCAAGTCTTTTCTTCATCTTTAGATGGTGAGATTCTATAGTATTATAGACGTACTTCAAAAAAATATTGCCATATTTATGCCGGCTTTGAAAATTGACCCTCTGAATTCTAGCTTTTTACCGGGCTCGATTGCATGGAGATTAGAGACATTTAGAAGAACAAGAAAGTAATTCTTCCTAAAGTTGTTGGTAAGCAAATGAACGATCGTGAGTAACAGGCGAGACCGTGAAGGTGGGGAGAAATAGAAAGAAAGGTCACAGAAAGCAGCGAATAAACAGGAAGTGATGAAATGAAAGACGAAAGTTGGTGAAGAAACGATTTCTAGTCTCTGTTTGTTCGACCGAATTCGCTTTTGTCATGCGCAACGCAATGGATTCTGAAGGCTCGTGTCTCTCGCTCGAAGATTTCTTCAGTTCTTCGCATGAACCTACTGGAAAACACGTGACTTTTCTTCGATTTGTAACTCGGACGGAGGAGCGAGGAACGATAAGAAAAAGAATACTGCCGAAAAATAAAATGAAATTCTAGGAAAATAAGTACTGAAAACTTCAACATGCTTTATTGGCTTCCGTCAATCGATTTTATGTACATTAGTATATTTTTTCTTTTTTCTGTTGCATTTGTGTGTGTGTGTGTGTGTGTGTGTGTGTGTGTGTGTGTGTGTGTGTGTGTTTGCGCAAGAGGGATCGATGACGGAGTTTTTTTTTTTAACTAGTATTTATTGAATATTTGTTTCTCTCGGCACAAAATATAAAACTAAAAATATATCTTTAACTTTTTAAAAACATGAAAGTTCTTTTCGTGTCAATAAAAGACCAGAAAGTTTGGCTTGGGTTTTGACTACAAACATTTCGCAAATGAAAGACACTTAATTCAAAACTTTTGACACCGTAAGTAATCTTTGCATCGTTGTAATAAAAAAAAAATACTTCTCTTATTGCAAGAAATTTGAAGTTGGATACCTGCCTTCCAACGATTGTCAGTAAACTAACCTCTTAAACAATTACACTACTCTAGAAGTGCCCCACTGAGAAATTTAATATGGGAGCCAGGGAACATTATTTACATTATTCGGACTATTGTCCTCATCTTCGTCACCATATTTATCACAACGTTTCGGCCGTTTCTTCAGGTGGTTGGAATGTCGCTTATTTCGCGAGTCCACGTACCATGTCTAATGGATGTCAGTTATCAGTTATCTCCTGTTAATTTCCCTCTGAAAGTTCTCCACTGCCTTATTGAACTCACACTTTTTTGGTCCTGTCACTGTCAACGCCTTTATCCACTGTGCCATGTGTCCTTGAGGACATATGGGTATGAATTTCTGGGTATTATAAACCTAATGTTTTCAGCAACCATTTTTACCAGTGCTCATATTGCAATTTTGCTGTTATCATTCCATGTTTTTACCAGAGCTCATATTGCAACTTTGTTGTTGTCACTGTTTTTCTCTGGCACTCCTTATTACTGGTTCCTATATTGTATTTATTTCTATGCGTGGTCGGCTCAGGAGATTTTTGTGGCCTAGCATATGTGCTGATTGATTAAGTTTACGAATTTTCCAATGGTGTTCCTTGTCTATGATCTCAAGATGATCCCACAGAGGGTCGTAATCTCCCTTCTCTCTCCATATGTGGTCAGCCACGCCTGATTTTTCTACTTTCCCTCGTGTTACAGCTTTCTGGTGTTTTTGAAGCCTTACTTTGAGGAGCTAAGGAAATTGAACGTATGAGAGGCTGCGCTAAAAGTAATTTAGGCCAACGCCGCAAGATGTGTCTTACTTCTGTTACGTGATGTTTCCCTTCACGACGTGGGCAATCACAGCTCGCTACAACTTCCTGTGCTTTGTAACAATTATTAAGCTTTGCTTTTTACTATCTCCCCTAATCCCAGTTCTGCCAACCATTTATACAAACTAGTTATTCGCTGCTTTCCTCTTGTTTTCAGTGTGTCCTCTGAGTATCAAATTCTCCAAGCCTTCTTTCTTCATTATATACCTTAGGAATTTCAACTATCTCTTTTTGATTCTAAGTATGAGCGTTCTTTTTTATTCTATTTTCTATGCTCACATGTTCGGTCCATGGGATTGTCAGCATCCTTTTGTAGAACCTCATTTCTGTTTCTTTAAGCCTCGTCTTTATCTGTAAGGAGATTGTCCAGTATTCACGGTCATATAGAGCGCCGATGTTACATAACAGTTCAGTAGTCTTTTTGTTGTTTCTAAAGACATTTTCCTACTTCTTAATACTTTGCTTAGTTTTTGGAAAGCATCTTTCCCTATCCCAATACAGCCTCGGTATTGCATTTTCCGTTCTATTTTCCTAGATATTTAAATTCTGTGCTTCATTTATATTTAGTCTCTTCTTACTTTCTGTACGCATACCTGTAGTTTCCTTTCTGTGTCTGCTATCAACAATGTATCATCTGTACACCGTATAATGTTAAGATTATGGCCGCTAATAATGAATCGTGGTAAGACTTGTTATTTTCTCTGAATCGCCTCACTGTAAAATTTGGATAAGTCCTATAAGACACATCCTTGTCTTACGCCCATTTCTACATATTCGTATTCCAGACTATTGATGCCCAGTATAAATTCTCTATTCTCTAATATCATTCTAATATATCAAGCTTGCGTAGTAGTTTATGGAATTTAAGGGTTGTGTGTTGATGTATGAGGATGGATGTGCGTTCATATGTAAACAATTAATGTAGAAGCAATAAAAGATTGGGTTTCTACGTCAAGCTGTTTATTCCATGTTATAGAAACTTAGGGAAACAAAGTTCTCAAACTCTCTTGAGTATATCCGTTTCCTTTTTCTGGTCCAGAAGTAAGTTAATGTAATTAAGGATATGAATGGTTAAATTAGTCGAG
>OZ010583.1:33994931-34049931 GCA_963932145.1 Acanthosepion lycidas | reverse complement strand
CTCAGAAGCGACAGGCTGTTTCATGCTAGGCGCAATCGTCAGGCGGCCTCTGATGTTGAGCACTTTATCCCATAAATAAATGTAGCACACTTTAATACCATATATATATATATATATATATATATATATAATATTTTGTCACTTAGTCGATTGCTGTTATATTCAGTACCACGATTCCAGAGTTACATAGACGAACATTTTGTAATCGTTTGGTCCACTCCTCGGGAGGTATCAGCATTTGTCTGCGGACTTTCTCATTTTCTTTATTTTCATATTAAGTTGAAAATTCATGCACTTCTTGTTGGTGTTAGGTCGCTTTTTCTTCTTTCTCTGTGATATGTGCACAAAACAATGCATGCATTCAGTTCAAAGTAAAAATGAAATCATACCCGATAATGGCTAAAAGTATAGCCGAAAGTGCTCGTACATATTCTCATAGAAGAAGCGGAGACTCGAGGCAACAGTGATGCGGTTCTACAAAAGGATACTGAGGATATCATACATAGAACAATTGAGTAACGTGGAAATTTTAAGGATAATGGAAACTTAAAGGATACACTCTTATAATCAGAGAGAGTGGGCACCCCAAGGCGGTTTAATGGTTAGAAAGCTTGTCTCGCTAAAACAATTACGACTGAATAGTGAGTTCGATCCTCACTGGGTGCCCGATACTTTCGGCCTTGCGCCACATCTAAACTACGTTTGGAAAGTCACTATAATCAGAGAATGATAACTAAAATGCAAATCACTCATAATGAGGAAAGAGGACTTGTAGAATTTGACCCTCACAAGACAAACTGAGGTCAAGTTGGATAGACGAAAGCAGAATTAACCTACCTAACGTGTCCGAGTAAATATTTATGGAAGACAGTGAAATATATATATATATATATATATATATATATATATATATATATAAGCTATACTACCCCTCTCCTTCCTTCAAAAACCCTACGTACATCTCTTATATCTTATCCGTTAATTTCCACCCACCCACTTTTTTCCTTTTTCTCCCTTTTTCCCTTTTTCGCATATCATTTCCGTTGAGATGACCGATTAAATAGGCCAGTCTGGTCCTTACCTCCTCCTTCCTCAATATTAAGTATTGTAATAAAAATAAATTTTAAAACTCTTCCTTCCCTCTCTAAACTCGACCATGTCTCTCACACTATTCCTCACCACCTTTTATGTCAACTTATATAAGCTTAATACTGCCCGTCAAAAGTGTAAATTTTAAATTCATTTTCGTTTTACCCTTGAAAGTGAAGTCTGAAGATCCAGAGAAAAATAAAATTCTCTGGTGAAATAAATTATAACAAATGGAGCCTTAAAGAAGTCTGTTTTTCTTTAAATTGTATATATATATATATATATATATATATATATATATATATATATATATATATATATTAAGGTGACAAACATTGCTTAGAACTAAAAAGGAAAGGAAGTTGTAAAGAGCTATGACTGTCTACATCCTAAGGACACACGTCACATAAAAGTCTTAGAAATGAATCGTCAAGATTTTTTGATTTTTTTCTCTAGAAATTTCAGTAGAAATATTTATTCTGTAAAAGTTTGCTCTATGTATTTTTTTCTGTCCACTATTTGTCAGCGTCAAAAATAAAAAGAAACATGAGATAAAAAAAATAAAGTAAAGATAAAAGCGTTCTGTATTCTTTTATACAAGTTTCAAATATAATCATCGCGAGAATGCAAACAGGAGTTTGGTTTCATTTTTCTTCTAATGGAAAATTCACTGTCATTTATGCAATCATCATAGTAAATGAAAGTTTTGACGTATTTGTATAAGATAGCATACACATTATTTTACAGTTTATATTAGGTTGGGGCAAAAATAATGACGTAATAATGTCGTTTTTTGACGTTAAAATTACGTCAAAAAACGACATTATTACGTCATTATTTTGCACCAACCTAATATCAGCAGTTAGTCATTAAATGAAACGCGTCAACAAAGAACCAATGAAACGCTTGAACAGAGAAAGCACTGTGGTGATTTTTTTTTTTTTTTTTTGCGTGCAGCGTGAGAGGCCCTAGACATTGGGCTTGCTATTTTGGTTTTCATTAGCTCGCTAAACATCAGTTTAGATTGTCTGCGTGCCATCAAGGTATGCCGAGTTGAAACCCCCCGCCACATCGTGGCAACTCATGCCAAAAGAGCGGGAAAAAGAACACACACGCGTGATAATGTTAGTCACAAACAGGCAATGTAAGCTAGAGAAGTCTGAAGAAAAAATAATGGCCAACATGACACGTCGCTTTTTTCACGCTACGTTATAGATTCAGCCAGGTGAAAAAAGATAGGTAATATGAAAATTTTATCAGTTACTGTTCCGAATTCTGCCACACAATGATCACAAGATATAGGCGTACGTGGATGAGAAAAAAAAATGTTCTCTCTTCATTTGTCTATTTTTAAGGTGACAATATTAAAACGGAATATATATATATATATATATATATATATATATATATATATATATATATATATATATATATATTAAAGTTAAAAAGTTTGAAGCCACCACCCAAAGAATTAGAATGGGAGAAACTTGACAGAAGAGTGAAAAAAAAGAAAAAAGCTCTTAAAATCAATGACAAAAATAAGGAATCAATTATCAAACTTATACTTCGAGAAACTTTTGTAACGAAGTAATCAAGGTTAAAAGAGGGTCTTTTAACGAGAGGAATATTGAATCATAAAATACTTTTTTCTTTACGTCATAATAAAATTTCTAATAAAAATCATGTTTTATTTTTTTGTTAATCATGTATAATAATTTCCTCTTATTTAAAGTACAAAACAACTACATTTTGGGCCAATTTAAAATTACCAGGGGTGTCCTCCAACTTATGATATATATATATATATATATATATATATATATATATATATATATACATATATATATATACACACACATATATATATATATATATATATATATATATATATATATATATATATATATATATATTTCGATAAAGACGACTCATAAGGTTCTGCGATTGAGCTATTTATTTCATTTTTCTTGTGTTCGGACATATGTTTACTTTGTTGAACACAAACTCCATACAAACTGTCCCAAAAAAGATCAAAAATTATGGAAGCGCTAATAATAAAAAAATGAAAAGGCATTACTCAGTAGCATCAATTATGAATATGGCCCTAATCGGCTGACTGTGTTCGGAAAATAAAACATTCCTATAACTTTAGCCATACATAAAAACACATATTTATAATAGTTTAAAAAAAAATAATAATAATAATCAGCCTTGATAATGGCTAAAAGAATGGCGGAAAGCGTTCGAATATTCAGAACTTTTGAACAATTTTTACACACTTTATGTCCAGCAAAGACAACACTTGCACGAACACAAGAAAAAATAAATGTAAAGTTCAATCGCAGGACATTGTCAGTTGTCTTTAACGAAACATGTATAAAAAAGAGATTCCTGCCTAAATATATATATATATATATATATATATATATATATATGTGTGTGTGTGATATATATATATATATATATTTATATATATATGTGTGTGTGTGTGTATGATATATATATGTATCATACACACACACACACACACACATATATATATATATTTATATATATATATGCGTGTGTGTGTATGATATATATATATATATATATATATATATATATATATATATATATATATATATATATATATATATATATATTCCGTTGTAATATTCCTACCTTAAGAATAATGAACGAACGGAGAGAAAAACATTTCTCTCTCATACACGTACGCTTATAAATAAATAAAGCATTCATTATGTAGCAAAAATCTGAACGGTAACTCATTAAATTTTCATATTTATTAAAATATGTTTCTCTTTTTTGGTAACAGTGTGAGACCTTAAATTTGCATGGGGATAATCGAGCGCATTTTTTCTAAGAGAAAAACGTATTGATTTGAAAATTCTGGCCATAATCTCTTAGTTGTAGAGTTTTAATTAAACTTTCCGCACCTATTTAAAGATTATTGAAATTATTTATAAATGTTTTAGAAACTTAGAAATTATTTGTAAAAAATTATTTGTCTTATATCTGTCACCCCTAACTCATGAAATTTTTATAAAATTTCGAGGGAGTCTTTTTTGTATCGATTAAAAGGATAGCCCTTGGGGAATATAAATCAATTTGTTAGTGTAAAAGGACCCCCAATTAAAGGCGAATTTAACTGCATTTATTAATTAAATAAAAGATGGACACTATTTATCTTAAGAAATTTTTTTTGCAAGAATTCTTTTACTTTTTTAAAATAATAATTAAAATAGTTATTCCAAAATTCAAATTCAGTATTAATTTTTATAAGCCAAGTGATATTTTTTTATTAAATTAAGAATGTACTTACCACTCATAAATGGAAAAGGCTCACTACGATACAGTGACACCCAGTATTTAAAAAAATATGTTATATTTTGTGTGTTATAGTATTTCTTCATAGGATGATACAACATACCTTCTACCTATAATGCAACATTCAATAGGATACATATATATATATATATATATATATATATATATATATATATATATATATATGTATATATAAATGCCAAAACACAACGCACATGGGCTGAAGACTGCGTTTAACCATGAAACAGACTGTCGCTGCTAGTTGTCCACTTTTATATATCCATACGCTCTATCTTTGATATTAAGCACTTTAACACATAAATTTAACATGCCTTAAAACTATATTCTTATCATATATATATATATATATATATATATATATATATATATATATATATTATGTTTTAGTAATATATATATATATAATATATATATATATGTATGATAAGAATACATGCATACATATATATGTATTTATGCATTCTGATCATATATATATATATATTCTTTTCATATATATATATATATATATTTATTAAAAACATTTTTATGTTTAACATTATAGATACAAGTATTTAAGTAAATGCTCTGTTTATAATAAACAGTATTAAATAACATTTACCGGCCTGAATGTCCGAGAAATTTTCATAGAAAATATTCATTCTTTGACAAAGAACGAATATTTTGTATGAAAATTTCTCGGACATTCAGGCCGGTAAATGTTATTTAATACTGTTTATTATAAACAGAGCATTTACTTAAATACTTGTATCTATAGCGTTAAACATAAAAATGTCTTTAATAAATAAATTGTCGGACTTTGTCCATTTCGTAATATATATATATATATATATATATATATATATATATATATATATATATATATATATATATATATACACGTTTCATTAAAGACGATTGAAAAGATACTGCAATTGATATTTCTATTTCATTTTCTTTTGTTCGTTCACGTATTTTCTTTTCTGGACACAAAGACTGTAAAAACTGTAAAAATTCAAAATTTAATTTTTACTGATAGTGTAAACTGTCTTCTTCAGAATGTTCCACGTTGCCAATCACGTTAAGTTTATGCGAACATGACTTCCACTTAATCAAACTCGCCTTTGAGACAAATTTTGTTCAGATATTCTTTAATTTTCTATACTAAATTGTCGTGCATAAAAATCCTTTTTCTTAAAGCAGTTACTTTCTTCGTGAACCAAGGAACCACATATGCCTTCAGAAAATCGCTCCATACAGCCTGTAGTCTTAAACATAAACTTGAACTTGCTATTTGCCTACCATTTCCCCACCTGTAATCATGTATTTTTGTTTCACATTTCATTTGATTTTCCTTCTGGATTTATTTAAAAAGTAACCAAAGGTTCGGCTACAAATGTTCTGTCACTTGCCTCAGATTCGGCCCGGATCGTCAGAGAACGCTTTTGGTACGGGGCGATTCCAGTTGATCATATTTGTAATTTATGCTGTTGTTTTTTTAAACATTTGCAAGCATTGAAGCTTTTATCCGTCAACTCATCTTTACGATGAATTTTAAACATTCAGACACATAATGTAGTAGTTAATTTGGAATTTGGAAATTCAATACGTATTCTTTTCCAAATTGCTAGTCTTTGCACATGCGCAGAACTAACAAACTTATATCCTTATTTCGCAGATGTTTATATCGTACAGAAAATAAACTGTTGAAATTCTTATATGTATTAACTTTATTTATTGATAAACGTGGAATGGCTGATAAGTTGAGAATTAATATATATGACAAAGTGGAAATGTTTTATTGTGACGCGTTTCACCCTTTACGACGTCATCGAGTTACATTTGTTATGCAGGTGGCAAATTTACTTCTTAGTGGAGCACTTTTTCAGATTCTTGGTTTTTTACCTATTTTTCAAAACATTCAATTCACTTATTATATTTTCTAAAAAAACATTATCTTACATCACCATGGAGACTCAGCACAATTTAAGTACTCCTTAAAGAATATACCCACATCAAACCTATATGATTACAAAATCAAACTCACAGTAAAAATAGAACACTTTATAAAACGCCTAAGATGGAAGGTATTCTATTTTCTCGACAAAGGCAGTGGCAATAGTGACAACCACAACAACATCGGTAATAACAATAATATTAACAAATTTGGACTTCAATGAAAAGCCGACCCCCAAAACACGACTTCATTGCTTTTGAAAATGACAATAAACTTAATCAAGAATTAGACATAAAAGAATCCTACCGATCTATTAATGGGCATACACTAAAAATTCATTAAACTTAGCAAAACAATTCATGACTATCCCCAATGAGAACATAAATTAAACACTGCCAAAAATCAATGTTGTACCACAATAAAAAATATATGGGCAACAAAATAATAATAATAATAATAATAATAATAATAATAATAATAATAATAATAATTTGATGTAACAATGGGTAGCTATGAATAACATTTAAATTAACAAATATTAACAAAAAAGATATAGGCCTATACAGGGACGACGGCCTATTAATTCTAAGGAACTGCAACGGCAGAACTACAGAAAAAATAAGAAAAGAAGTAATAAAAACCGTCAAAACCTTATGGCTTACAATAGATATAAAGTCCAATCAAAAAATAGTAAATTTCCTAGATATAATATTTAACCTAAACAATGGAACCTACAAACCATACAGAAAACCTAACAACTACCCAATATCCGTTAACAAAAATTCTAACCACCCCCTAATGCATTCAAACAAATCCTTATATCTATAAATAAAAAGAATTTCAAAAAAATTCTAAACGGTTAAAAATATTCAATGAAAATAAAAACAATACAATCAGCACTAAGAAACAGCTGATATTCAAACAAAATAGAATATAAAAACGAAAACAATTCATACAAAAATAGGAGAAAAAAGAAACAGAATTTTGTTCCCTATACACACGCATACGCACGTACACAAACACACACACACACACACAAACACACACAACACGATACAACAAAAACATAAATAGGGAAAATATTCTTCAAAATAATTGATAAGCACGTCCCTAAAAACAGCATATTATCAAAAATTATCAACAAAAATACAATCAAAACTAGTTACAATTGCATGAAGAAAATAATAACTCAGCACAATAAAAAATACTAATAAAAACAATAACAATTACAACAACAATAGCAATAACATACAGAAAACTAACTCCATTAAATATAATTGCAGAAACAAAGAAAATTGACGACTTAATAATAAATGTTTAACCAATAACATAATATACATAGCTATCGTAAATAATGACATTAATACAGACGAAAAGATTTACACAGGCGCCACAGAAAAACAGTTCAAGAGAGATATTATAACCATAAAGTGCCATTCGAAAAAAAATACACAAAGAATACAACCCTATCAAAATACATATGGAGCAAAAAAAGAAAATAATACCCTCACAAAATCAAGTGAGATATTTTAAAAAGAGCAGCCCCATAGAGTATTAGCAGTAAAAATTGTAAATTTTCCCTAGAGGAAAAATTATCAATAATTAGTTTTAAAATCCAAAATAAAGTCGTAAATAAGAAAACTGAAATAATAGACATATAAATAAATATTTACTTTGCCATCTGAGCACTAATTAAAAATAAACAAATAAGTATAAAATAAATATAATATAAACTTTAAACAAATAAATAAATGCAATGAATATAGTATAAGCTTTAAAAAAATTAATAATATAATAATTAAATAAACGAACAAATGTTAAACACACACGCCTATATGTGTGCGTATACATGTACATATAAATATATACAAGCACACAAAAAATCACCTACAAATGAATAAACCTAACCCCGCCATCATCAATACCTCACTATATAACACCAAGGTCAAAACAAATAAACTACTAACCATTAAATAAAAATGAAACATTAGATCAACGAGAGCATAATATCATATACACTATTTAACAATTACATATATGTGCGTGCGTGAATGTACGGATGTAAGTGCTATATATAAATATCCAAACCACAAAATTCTATTAACGCAACCAATCATAATTAATATCCTAAAGAGAGAAAAATAATATCACTATTTAAGAACTAGTTTATTAAAAGCACAGACATGAGTGCACATGTGCCTGTGTACGCACGTTTACGTGTATATATGTGCGTGTGCGTGTGCGTATACCTATTACATGCATGCATGGATGTGCACGTGTGCATATGTATAATCCTATATACAATCATAAATAAAAATGTAATTAGAAATCTAACCTACTAAATTAATACTTATGATGCCGCCAAACCAAATAAGAAAACGGAGTAATAACCTGGTGAAGATATACGAATGCATGTGTATATGTGCATATATATATATATATATATATATATATATATATAAGTACTTAACATTTAAGCATTAATATCAATAGTATTATATATATATATATATATATATATATATATATATATATATATATATAATATTTATTATTTATCATTAATATCAATTTTTTATGTAAAAAACAAAACACAAATCACCAGCAAGAAAAAAAAGAGACACAAAATTATAAACAGTGCCGTGTCTAGAGATTGTAACACTTCGCCACAACTATCGAAAAGAGGACAAAAGAAAAAAAAAAGCGATGATGATGAAGATATTCGTCCGTGTTCATAGTTGATATTATTGAATGTTGGCGTTTTATTTTTTTTATTAGTAATAATGCTTCATTATTTTTTTTAGCCTTTTTACCTGTGGATGAGCCTATTATATCTGTATTAATAATCTGTATGTTCCAGCTAGAGTTTGGGAAAATAAAACATTCCTACAGCTCTAGATACATGCATAAACCAATCCAAACATTCGCTTAAAAGTAAAAACAAATCACCCTTAGTAATGACTAAAGGTATAGGCGAAAATGATCGGGTATACAAAGGACAATTTCCCCATAATTTATGTTCAGAAAAGATGATTATAGGAACACAAAGAAATTAAATAAAAAACTGAAAGGCGGTGTCTTGTTCGTCGTATTTAATGAAACATTTATAAAAGAGGGATTGCTGCCTTAATACACAATACGGTGGAGTAATGGATGTCGGCTTGGATTGAGGAATAGGAGAGCCGAGTTCGAATTCCAGTTGAATCCATTACATTCACTTACGTGCTAATACCCTTGGGAAAGGTATTATTTCTCTTCTTCTCCCTCCAGTAATGGGTAAATAACAGGACAGACTGGGTTCTATAGGCTTGGATGGCAAATGGACTAGGAGAAGAATAACTCTGAATTCAAAACCTGCGGAGGGTCGTTTGGGGATCTTGTGGCACGTAGCGCACCATTCGTATTCGGCCCTTCATAAAGTGTGGATGGTCCCGCACGAAACCTTTACCACTATAATCAATTCTCATGTGCTATTGTTGGGCTGTCGGTTTCCTGGGAACTGATCTGATTGACCCTCATACGTCGAATTCGACGGAAGAGTCGATATATATATATATATATATATATATATATATATATATATATATATATATATATATGGTAATACTCGTTTGGAAAACCTCGGATAGCTCAACTTGTAATAAAACAAATCGGTATCAGAGGAAAAAATTGGAAATAAAAAAAAGAAAGAACCAAGAACATTAACACAATACGAAACAAATTGTCAAGTGCTTAAGCTTAGGCAGGTGTCAACAAGAGTGCGTGGTCTACCAAGTCAAAATACATAGAAATAAATTTAATAGTACTGATAAGAATCTTAAAGTTTACATAGGATCCAATCAGGGCAGTTTTAAAAAACGTTATTACAACCACCTCTGTAGTTTCAACCACGAAACCTATAAAAATAGTACTACCCTGTCCACATATGTATGGAAGATTAAACAAGAAGATAACAATGATCCCGATTTTGAAATTGGAAATATTTAAAAAAAAAAAAATCTTATAAATATAAGGCAGGTGATAAGTTCTGTTCACTATGTATGGAGGAAAAATTAGCTATTGTTATCCATAAGGAACCCCCAAAATTTATTAAACCAAAAATCGGAAATTCTTAGTAGGTGTAGACATAGTAAAGGCTGCTTATTAGAATAGTTTTTTTGTTTTTGTTGTTGTTTTTTGTCTCATTATTGGTTTATCAATAAAGTAATATAGCCTTTTTGCTTTTGCTTTTTTTGTTGTTTTTTTGTCACGTGGTTATGGTTTTATTTGTTTTTTATCAATAAATACTGTTTCGTCATTTTCCTTTTTTGTCAGTTTTACCCTGAAGATCCGTTTAGATGAAACCTAGGTAGATTTGCCTAGCTCCTTAGGATTATACTAGTATATATATATATATATATATATATATATATATATATATATATATATATATATATATATATAGTTATTATTTTATGATAATAGATTACAATAAAACATTTTACATCGTTGCACAAAAAATTTCATGTTTCAGAACTATGATAGTTCTTCTTCAGGGGATGGTAGATAACTTGGGATAAAAATGATTTTATAGGGAAATTTGTAAACAAATCGTTAAATCTTTTTGGAAGATATAAGGGTTGGCATAAGGTTAGAATTAAAAATATAATTGTGGGTATATCTAGATTAACCAATTAAAAGTCAGATCTAAGCTAAAATAGAAAAATATAGTCAAAGGGTGGAGGTGGGTAGGTTATTAATTCATGTCAAGATAAACTGACGCCCTAGACATGTCAGCGACAAATATATATAGCCAAGTATAGTGTTCAGATTTGTTGAAGTAAACATAAAGTTGCAAAAATAATGACGTAATAATTTCGTTTTTTGACGTATTTTTTTAACGTCAAAAAACGACATTATTACATCATTATTTTTGCACCAACCTAATATCATGAAAAAATTAAAAAAAAAATTATGGATTTTTTTTTTTTTTATATATACTCCGGAAGCTTCTTAAAGGGGTCAATATATAAACTTTAAAATATGGAACATCAATATATGCTGCATGTATGGAAAATATTAAAAAGAACTAGAACTTGTAAATCCTTGCATAATCTATGTCCCCTGTGTTTACAAGAAAAACTGCATATTAGTTTCATAACAATAAAAGCCTGTTAAATCAAAGTAATGAATTAACGGTGTTATGACAGCAGTGCTTACCATTTGCCATAAATATAGTTAAAAGAATTTTTCGTAAGAATTTTGCTCATTGCAATTACATAGCCATTATTTTATGAGTATATAATGGACTATCCAAACAAAATTTATTTGATTTACTAGAGTTTAATATTACCATATTTTACTCTACTTTGTATTGAGCGCTTTCTTTTAAAAAGTAAATCCTACGAACTATGGATTCTTACTCCATCTGTTCTTTCTCTTATTCATATATATATATATATATATATATATATATATATATATATATATATATATGTATGTATGTATGTGTGTGTGTGCGTGTGCGCGCGCAAGCGCGTGCGCGTGTGTGTGTGGTTGGGTAGGATTAGTGAGTCTTTCGCCAAGCGGATTTCATTTCGTTCCCGTGAGTGTTATTATGCAGCCAAAGTTCGTGTTGTTTTTCAAACCAAGTCTGTCTTTTAATCAGTGTGTAAAGACGTTCTACCCCCACCCCCAACCCCCACCATATTAATTCCGTTATTTATTATTTTAAATGTAGTTGTGGACTCGACTACATATGTAGAACGACACAGCGTTTTGATGTTAGTATTAAACAGCACGTGCCTGCTAAAATACTTAACATAAATTTTTTCGTTTGGTGATACGATTCGAAATACATACGGGTCTTCTATAGCGGATCACTTGATAAATAATCTGACCTGTCCTATGGAGCTGGTTCTCTGTTCTGGCCAGAGGACACTCGTTATTCCATCTGAAGATGTTGGAGAAACTCTTCATCAGGTCCAGGCGACCCGCTCTTTGTAAACAAAGAGACTGTTTGCTTCGTCTTGCGGTGCTGTGTCTCTAGCATCTTTGGTGTTATAACTTTTATTATTATATTTTTTCCCTGTCCATTCATTCATGTCATCCGCGACGGACTTTCTTCTCATAATTTGTTTCCCCATTTACAGTTCTGACGAGAGGGGTCGAAACCGGTCGACTTGTGTTTGTGTTTTAAAATTTATCATGGCCTATAGTTAAAAAGTTCTTGCCTTTAATATCATATGATTTTGTACCTTTAAAAACATTTAAATATATATATATATATATATATATATATATATATATATGTGTGTGTGTGTGTGTGTGTGTGTGTGTGTATGTGTGTGTGTGTGTGTATATAGAGAGAGATAGATAGATAGATAGATAGATAGATAGATAGATAGATGTAAAATGAGAACGAATAGAGAACAATTCAGCCAATTGCAGCAACTGCCTTTCTTTTAAGTTTTTTCACCTGCAGTCAAATCACACTGTAAACGATGGTTCCTATTCGGTCACTGGATTTAAGCAATATCGAACTCAGTCTTTACTTAGCTGGGCTTCCTCTTGGGAAGACCTGGTACTGTAAGCAACCTTCTACAATCGGTAATATTTTTAGGATGCCAATAACCCATAAAAGAGTTGACAAGTTGTAAAACGCAATTAATGTTAGCTGTTTGAATTGTTACTATTGTAGTCACATTTCTGTTCAAGGTTTCATGTTCAAGCATATATATTTATATATTCTCCTATTTTAGTCCCTGTCTATTTTATCCGTTTTCCTTTTGTCTCCATAACTAAATCATATCTCTACTACTTTCTCTGTCTGGAAAGTTACTTACTAGCTGTCCCACCACCCATACCGCAAGGAAAAAATTAACTATGTTTACTCGTAGTCGGAATTTGTCTATTGCAGACAAGATCAGTGTTTTCTTTTGAGGTAACCGCCCAGAAGTCTGTTACTACCAATCAGAATTCACTTCTCACCCCGCCGAAACATCGGTCCTGCTGCGCGCCGTAGGAACGACAAGGTTTGAGACGTAGATGCGAGAGAAGCAGGTATGAAATGAGTTGATTTGCTCAACAGATGTCAAATATGTGTAGTGAACGATCTCGTCAGTCATATGCTTATAAAAGCAGATGTTATGTCAACCTCAAACGAATAGAGAAAGTAAAGGTCAGATAGTTGCAAGAAATAAACAATGTTTGCCCACGAGGTTTTATTGCGACATACACGTTTTTTTTTGTTTTTTTTTATTTATTTATTTTTTTTTTTTTTTACCCAAAGCCTATATAATAATTACCAAATACATGGACGCAATAATCTCTATGTATGTATTTTTCTGGGTATTGTAATGGTCATTAGCTTGTAAAGTGGAATCAGCAAAGACAGTTTTTCAGCCTAGTCTGTTGTACTCATTTTCGAACAAATGCCTTTGTAAATTCTATGTAGATTCTATCACTTCTCTCCCGACAGCTATGGGTAAAATAGCAAGAGAAACGGTAGACTCGAGTCTTGGGAGATATCCCTTGTAGAAGAATGACAACTCTTAATTCAAAACCTTGGAGAAGGCAACGGAAACACACTCAACTCTGTTTCACACGAAGTCATGACGACAGATAATAAAGGAATGGTATAAGTGATGAGGAAGGAGAGAGCTGAAAAGACATGCATTTAAAAGATGTAATCTTTTGGCCTATTAGTTTGTATTAGTTTAAGTAATCACAGTGCAACGGAGGGCAACATTATATATATATATATATATATATATATATATATATATATATATATATATATATATATATATATACAATAATAATAATTATAATAATGGACTCTCCCGTCGGATTCGACGTATGAGGATCTGACGGCTTATTGATTCAGTTATGAAATTTTGTGCGATAATCTTAAGTGGCATTTAAGACCCGCGAGTGATGTACAAAGGAGGCCACATATGGAGCATGTGTGAGGATTAAATATATATATACCTAATTATAGGATTGGTGTATACGGAATAAATTCCAATAACCAACAAATACTAATACTTAAAAGTACAGAGTAGAGCAAATATAATTTATTTGAAAATTATAACATAAATCTGTTATAAAATCACTACAAAAATAGCCATTTTGTTTCAACACTTCTGGTGTCTTATCAAGTGATAGTATTGAATCTACACTATCACTTAATAAAACACCTTAAGTGCTAAAACAAAATGGCTATTTTTGTAGTGATTTTATAATCTCAGAACCAAATATCCTCAAAAATGTATTACATGTATGCAGTACTAAAATCATCTTCTATGATCATAACGGCAAAATTTACATTCAAACTAATGGAGTAAATATGGGAAATCCTCTCGGTCCGCGCTTCTCTAACTATTACATGTCAAAGGTAGAAAACAAGGTTTTTTAAAAGGTGAATGAACCGAAAATATACGTCCGCTAAAATGAAATCGATAATCTCAAGACTGCATTCGGAAAAAAAATTCCGTCCTCAACTTCCTTTATAAAATATCTAATAAAATAAACTTCCATTCTTGGGTATTCTTGTGGAGTCTAATAATAAAACATTCTCTACTTTGTTATATGAAAAACCCACAATTAAAAACTCTTGCCATCTTAATTTTACTAGAATGTGTTATTAAAAATTTCCTTATGCGAGCGCACGAGAATTCACCCTGTCGCCGGCTTTTCTTTAAAGAACTTAACGTGAAACGAACGCTTGTTAATAACGTTTTTCCTAACCATCTTATCATCATCAACATTATCCCCTTGACTTTTGTAGGGGCGATCCGAATGCAGAAGCCATATCGAATCTCTTCCACAACGGTCTATCAACGGCAGCCATCAGCAATTCTGGTATGGTCTTACTAACCATAATAATCTTATAGATTATCATACTAGACGTTTTCTTTCTAAGGTAACCAATAACAACACAAAACACACAGAAAAATCCAATAAGATTAATATTTTCTACAAAAAAAAAATGTATAGTAATTATAAGCAAGACGAATCTTCACTTAGAAACATTATAAAGAAATACACAAGTCCAGTCGACGAAAACAATTAAATTAATTATATGGCAGCCATGAAAAGACAAAATTTACTTTTATTACCACTTTTTATAATTTATCGTTGAAGTCCTCTCCGTGTAAACAGAAGGACTTCGTACTGGGTCTCCAACTAATTTGCATCTGAGCAATATTTTTTCTCCCTCCTAATACATATTGTTCATCTCTTTTTAGTGATAACTCTATTTAATTTATTAACCTCGATTTAGCTGTTGAGCGAGGTTAGCTGACCCGTTTTTTCAGTTTTACTTTTTATCTATCATCATCATGAGTGGTAATAAAAAATAATTTTTGCCTTTTCATGGCGGTCATAAAATTTTGGGCGACAAACAATATCTTGCGATATATATATATATATATATATATATATATATATATATATATATATATATATATATATATATATATATATATAAAGATATCACTTTCTGATCATGAGACGGGTTCAAATCTCACTTTGTCCGGAAGAAGACTTCCTGATATTATCGGTCTGGACGGAAACTTCCTGAAAATCATACCACCGGTTGACCCAAGCCTTGTGAGTGAAGTTGGATAGATGTTACCCTTGGGGTCCGTTGATAGCTGTGCTAGAACGAAGTCACAATCATCGTGCCCGAGGAAAGTGTTGGAAGCCATTTATATTCTATCTTTGAAGCCCTCTCTGTGTAAACAGAAGGACTTCGTACTGGGCCTCCAACTAATTTCCATCTAAGCAATATTTTTTCATTTGTTCATCTTTTTTTAGTGATAATTCTATTTAATTTCTTAACCCCGATTTACTTCTGTTGAGCGAAACCGGTTAGCTAGCTTGTTTTTCAGTTTTACTTTTTATCTATTAATATAGTGGTAATAAAAATAAATTTCGTATTTTCATGGAAGTCATAAAATTATGTGCCACAAACCATATATTTAAATTAATTATTTATTACTAACAACTTAAAACCGCTAACCTCATCGTCAAAAATAATAATTTACCTGCAGGATCTACATTACAGAGAACTAATATTATTTAGGGAAATACTACAAAATGCTTAAAAAGAAGACTCAAATTACATCTCTCGCCCCATAACTCACTTACAGTGCCACGCAAAAGTTACCACGTGCTGACCGTGTTTGGAAAATTAAATATTTCTATAACTCTAGATACATACATAAATTAATCCATATATTCAATTAAAAGTAAAATATTATTCACATGTGATAATGGCTAAATGTAGAGCTGAAAGCGATTGAAAAATATTCGGACAATTTTTATATCATTTATGTCCGGAAAAGAAAAAAAATTATACGCGCACATAAGAAATTATATGTAAAAGATCAACGACCACAACTTGTTAGTCGTTTTTAACAAAACTTGCATAAAAGAGGGATTGGTGACAAAACACAAAAATTGATATATATATATATATATATATATATATATATATATATATATATATATATATATATATATATGCTTTCTTTAAAATTTATTTTATTAATAGGGGAAGAATAATCTCTATCTTTCTCTCTCTCTCTCTCTCTCTCCATATATATATATATATATATATATATATATATATATATATATATATATATATACTAGCAGCATGGCCCGTCGTTGCTCGTGCTTGATTCAAAAATCGTACGACTCATACAGCAATCGCTATCAGTTAACTTAAAATATTTTTGTCCTTCCTTGCCTTTAAAGGAGTGCCCTTGCCATGCTGATGTTGCTACATGCCTTACTTCTTGCCTATCTCACACTGCGAATTTTTTCTAAGCTCTATACTAAACATTAAATCCTTTACGAAAAAAGAACTAAACAAAATGAACACAAAACGATCAGCTTTAAAAAAGGACTCGTAACTGGAAAAACCAAATGAAAAAAGAATGTTAACAACAAATACTTTTTCACACCCAACCCAGTTCTGCGGAATCAGAATCAACGTTGAGTTTAAGCAAGCGAATGAGCCAATTGGAGTAAAGTGCCATACAGTTTTAAATTTTTCCCACTTGTGACGAATGCGGCTATCTATTTTTTTTTTTTGCATGCTAGCATGCTAGTTAACCTTCGTTTCAGTCAGCTGTTGACTCTCACGCTGGCCAGTAGAAAATGGCCGCAAACTAAATGAAAACTGCCGTAGAAGCATGAAAAAATCGATTATTTCCACTATCAATGGGAATTTGGAAATGCAAAGTTGGTCTTGGCCTTCCGCTAACTTGGAGCATGTGCGTGTAAATTTTGGTGCAAATCCGTCAAAAATTGCGGCCGTGCATTCGTTACACACACACACACACACACATCCTGCCTTATATATATATATATATATATATATATATATATATATATATTGTCATTCACAGACAGACTGTTTCGCTGTATCACAGCTCCTCGGTGTGGCTAGATGTCCGGTTGCCTCTAGCTAGGATCGAAACCCGACAGAATTCTACCACTAAGCCTTTGGCGCACGGCAGGAAAGAAGGTGAATTTAAGCGTATTTATTTTTAGACAAACACACAGTAACTGAGAGAACTCGATTCTATTTACCGAAGAGTCATGCATTATTAGCCGTAATAGTCAGTGTTTACAAACCCACACTTCCCCTCCAGAGAGCTATACATAAACGAATTTTAAAAAAAAAACAGGCTGAGGCAAAAAAAAAAGAAAAGAAAAACAGATGAAAAAATAAAGAAAGATTAAAAGAATTAGTGAATATTAGTGAATTTATTAATAATTCAGGTTTTTTTGTTTTTTTTTTCACTTTAATATAAACATATGATATCCCTTAATATTGGATTAATAATATTATTTTTTGGTATTAAAAAAGATTTTCCCTAATTTTCCACTTCTGTTTTACTGACTGTGACCGGGATGATATTCTATATAAATCAGGTCAGTCTACATTATGTATCTCCTCTTACCATTCCTCATGTCTACACATTACAACCCTCTCTATACTTTCTTTTTTATCCTTCTTTTACACTTCCTATCTTCTCCTTTCACTTATTCTTTTACCCTTTCTTTATTTTCTTTCGTGTTTTCTCATTTTTTTTTCGTCTGCCTGTTTTTTAAATTCGGTTTTAAGCCAGCTTCATTTTATTCTTCTTATTTACCTGATGGGTTTGAAAATCGTGCAAATTATTTTTAATTTGCACGATTTACAATGTTTACATTGCGCAGATCAGTACATTTCAGTGATTGCGCAGGTTAGTGTTACCAACATTCTGTGAAAATTTTGTGTGAATTGATTGGACGGTTTAGAAAAAAGTTATCTCGATAATAATTTGGCACGCAGTGTATATATATATATATATATATATATATATATGAAGAAATATAGCTTTAAGGTGTGCCACATTTATGGGATAAAGTGCTCAATATCATATATATATATATATATATATATATATATATATATATATATATATATATATATAGATATAGATATATAGATAGATATAGATATAGATATATAGATATATATGTTGCAGGGATGCGCGCGTGTGTGTTCGCGTACGGGTATCTGGTACTTTTAGGTTTTCAACTAATTCTATCAATATGAAGCGACTTGATATTCTGATTAGTGGATACCTTGGCAGCAATTAAGTGTTTATTTTTTAAATATCCACAGCTTCCTTATTTATTGTCTAAAAATGATATCATTTGAAATATGCCGTAGTTGTTTGCTGTTCTATTCTCCAAGATTTGAGTTGAGAATTATCTACCTGCCGAAACATACCAGGCCCCCTCACATTGTCGTCGGGCGCATAAACCCTAAGGTGATATAAGTGCTGTATCATTTACAGTAACATTCAGCTTACCCAGCATATCTGCGAAAAAATGAGACACGCGACAGCCAGACTTACTCTGCAGCCAAGAAAACAAAGACACACGTCACATCGAAAGACACGCTCAGCAGCCAAGATTAAAAGGACACACGTCGCATCCAGACTTACTCAGCAGCCTGGAAAACAAGGACAAACACTATATTCAAAGACTCACTCAGCACAAAAGAAAACAAGGCAAGGACACACGTCAGATCCAAAGTCTTACCCAACAGTCGCACACGCACACACACACACATATATATATATATATATATATATATATGATGTGACAAAAAAAAAAAAACACACACTTCGCATCCAAAGACTTACTCAGTAACCAAGAGGGCATCAAAATATACTAAGAAAAGGCTAAACCCATTTTTTTTTTCGTGAGTATCTCATCCTGGGCAGAAATATGAATCACTGTCTTCTGTATGCAATAAACATTCACTCCGTGGTGATGGAGGTTGTGGCTGCGTTTCGACCTTTGAGACCCGACCTCAGTCCCCGGATATTTGCACAAGCTAACTACTAATGGGCCATTCTCAGTCAGTTAAGGCTGATCTCCCGGATTAAACGTGATCATGGAAAAGACACCCACGGCCTGTCCCATCGACCTATGACCCATTTCAGTTTTTATAGTGCCCTCGAGGGAGAGGCCGCCGATGTTTCAAGGAAACGTTAATTTTAAGGCTCTATACAAAGAGGGGTGAATAAAAATTGGGAATCTCTCAATACTGTTCAATTCAATTTTAATATCTTCTAATTCAATTATAACCAATGGGGGTGATATTTTGATGGCGTTATTTGCCACCATCTCATGCCTCCACCACACCAGCGAACCCGTTCGTTATTATTTTCGAGCTTTCGGGAAGTTTGTTGGGACCAGATATTTCATGTCTTATTTTGCGGATTTGTTGCAAAGCTTCCTATGCAGTTCTTCGACAGTTTTCGCTTCGCACTCGGCGGCTTCTGCGAACCGAGCCATCCGATTTGACATACAAGTTTATCGTCGCTGTATGGTTTCAACCCCGGCTTCCGTGGAGATTGAGACGAGGGATGTCTCGTAGATCACTTGAGTTCAGGCTCGAGGTGTCGGATTTAGTAGAACAGTTACCACAATGCGATCAACTGAGGCTAGACCTTTGGCCGACTCGATTCGTCCTCGTCACGCCGTTGAAGTCAGCCACAGTATTCATTCTGTTGATCGTTGTTTCCAAACGCAAAGAATGGCCCGCATCCACACATCCATGGTGGTGAAAAGAATGCTTTAGACGGGTAGGCGACGATGTGGGCGTCGCATTAACGTTGAAATTTGTTTGTGTCGAATTTACTTCATATGTATTTGGTATGTGCTGACGGATCCACTTGCGCAGCAGGCCACCTCATAGTGCATACATATATATATATATATATATATATATATATATATATATATATATATATATATATATATATATATATATATATATATACATGTATGTATGTATGTATATGTATAATGAAATGTATTAATTCCGGCAATTATTTAATATATTTTCTGTTTATACGTTATTTTTAAAGATATCATGTATTTAAAAAAATGTTCTGTTTTTAATTAAACATTATTAATTACATTTACCGGGCCATAAATGCAATTAATACTATTTAATTAAAAACAGACCATTCACTTAAATACATTGTATCTATAAAAATAACGTATAAACAGAAAATATATTAAATAATTATCGGACTCAGTCCATTTCCTTATATGTTGTCATTGTTTACGTTAAGATACGTTTCGTAAGCAAAAATTGTCGATGGAAAAAAATCGTCGAAGATTGTGTTTTTAAACAGTAATCTGGAATTTGCTAACCAGCCGCTTCTTTTTATTTGACTCGTAGAGCGCGTCAGGTCAAATGACGGTTTCCGTTTAGGAATACAGTTTCGATTCCTGTCGGAGAAAGCATATTTTCTATGAAATTTCTCGAACATTCAGGTCTGTAAATGTAATTAACACTGTTTAATTAAAAACAGAGCATTTACTCAAATACATTGTATCTATAAAAATATCTTATAAACAGAATATATATATATATATATATATATATATATATATATATATATATATATATATATATATATATATGTATGTATGTATGTATGTATATATAAATAAAAAGAAAGAACAGTAAGATATATGATCCGGTGTTCTTATAGATATTTTTATTTTTACAAAATAGTGCTCAATGTAAATTTACAGAGCATTAATATTATAAATTGATTTATTTAAAATATATTTTTTCGCTACACAGTTCTAACCATGTTTCAAAAAAGGAAGCTAAAACCTCGAATTTAATTTTTTTTCGTAGCTTTTAGCTTCCATTTTTGAAACATGGTTAGAACTGTGTAGCAAAAAAAACATATTTTAATTAAATCAATTTATAATATATATATATATATATATATATATATATATATATATATATATATATATATATATATATATATATATTGTTTGATGAAGCAACGTAGGTGGCGAATGACTGTCAGCAGAGAACACGAAGAAAAGTGCTCGAATTTCAGTAGATTTTGTTTGCTTCCTTCGTATTAGTGCTAAACTGCTATTAGTATAATTTATAAGCCAGCCATAATTTACCGGCTATTTTGTGTTTAGCAGAATAACGGTTTCCTGTACATAAAGTACTAATAATAGCATTAGTGTAGCCATTGATACACTGAATGAGAGTCTGGAAAGACAAGATACATGCCCGAATTAAACAAAACATTTAATAAAACAAATATACCTTAAATCTAACATGTTAAAATGATTTCCACGTGTCCCAAAACAAATGATTTTTCACACAGTTCAAATGACGAGAATGTTTGACAGAAAAAACGACCTAAGAGATAAACATAGCGGCTTTGTGTTCTTTGTCTGTCTTTAGCAAGGTGAAGCAAAATGCATTTTCACTCTACGTAAGGCTGTGAACGTGTTGTCCATTCTCCCACCTGTATTGACGCCCAGTGGAAGCAAAAAAAAAAAAAAAATGGGCCGAAGAGTTCTCCTCTCTAAAGGGCCTGAACTCCCATGCGTTCAAGCCAAGGAAAAACAACTGTTGTCTTCCTACACTGCTATGTAATACCAATCCTCTGATATGGTAGTAAATGCTAGATGAAGGCAACAGATATGTGGCGCTACAGAATGTTGCTGGGAATACTATGAAAAGGTAAGCAATGAGTAAGTGGAAGTTTTAAGGAAGATAGAAACAGGAGAGACTTAAATCCATTAAGAGAAAGTTCAAATTTCTGGGACTCGTAAAGGGTAAAGAAGGCTTGGAAAATGTGAAACTCACAGGGCATATTGAAAGCAGAGGGAACGCTGAGAAGGAGCGAGTAACCTAAAACCTTGTCTGAATGGATGGATGTGGTTGTACTGGGAAGGATAGTAAAAAGACCCTATATTGCGTAGTTTCTAGCAATGTTTGCCTTTATACTATCCCTCGCACTGCCACCCATTTGCACAAGCAAAATCGTAGCTCTCCACAACTTCCTACCTTTTGTAGCTTTTAGAAATGTTTACGTTGCTGAAAGCTATGCTCGCGTAGCTTCTGAACAAATACGGGATGAAAAAGAAGAATTATATTTAGAAAGTGCATTTCCTCCCGGCGTTGTGTCTGTCACTTCAGAAATATATCATCGCTTATGTATTATGATGATTGGAGGCGAAAAGTGGGAGCAACTGCGCATATTAACCGTTCCCTCATAGCCTCCTTATTTCCTCGTTTTAAACCTAGAGTCAAATCTGACAGGTGTTCAAGTAAACAAATGACTTCTTTGCCCTTCAATAAATTAGTTCAACTGATTGAATTTGTTTCCCCTTTAGGACTAATCATTAAGTCTATGACAAAATTCGTGGCCTTCGTCAGCAGAACTGTCCAAAGTGTGAGCTCTGTATTGGTTACGTTAAATTCAAGTCGATACAGGATTTAAACTTTTTTTTTAATCATTCCGCCCAAACCAAGACAACAAAACCACTAACACGCAGAGAGTTACTGAGTTCGAAAGAATATATTAAAAAAAAAAAAACATTATTGATGAATTGATTCGTTTTCTACGGCTTATTAACCCTTTTCAGGTTATTTAAAGCAGGAAAATATTTTTAGATTGTAATAATTTTCGGAGAGATAATATTGGTTTCGTCTGGGACATAAGAAAGGCCTGGAGAATCTGATACACACGGGTCGAATAGAGGGAACGAGAGACAAAGGAAAGCAGTGCGTGATATACCTGACGAGCTTGTGCAGGTGGATGACAAAACTTGGTCTGGGGGAGGAAGCAGAGGAAAGGAACTTGTTGAGAGCTGGAAACGACAGAAGGAGGTGGAGAGCCATGATCTCCTACGTCCTGAAAGGACATGGCACATAAAAAGAAAGAAACATACATGTTTTATGTTTATACATTCTTTTTATAGATACAAATATTTAAGTAAATGCTCTGTTTATAATAAACAGTATTAAACAGCATTTACCAGCCTGAATTTTGTTAATAAGGTTTATTATAAACAGAGCATTTACTTAAATATTTTATCTATAAAAAGGATGTATAAATATAGCAAAATGTCTTTAAAATAATTGTCGGGTTTTTTCCATTTCATATTGTGATACAAGTTTTAATAATTAAGTTGGGGTAGAAGAAGTGGCTGTATACCTTTCCCAAGGATATTTACGAATAAGTCAATATAATAAACCGAACAGGAATAGGATCTCCGATTAACAATTACGAGACATTTATCATGAAAGTATTTATAGTAAAGGCATAGAAAATCAACATTAAGGTGAAAAAATAGCTGGAGCTTAGATGCTAGGTCAGGACCAAAAACATAGTAGATTCTTTTTTGGATGTTACCAAGATTCTTCAAATATACAGCAAAATGGCAGCAATATTCTGAGCATGGACGAATGGTAAACTTATAAATATGTAAAAGAGATTTTGGAGACAAAAATGTCTAATACGACACAGGAAACCAACTTTCTTAGCAGTAGAACTTGCAATCGATTCAATATAATCCTTACACTTCATGTCGGCGGAAAACGTTAACCCGAAAAGCTCTCATCAGCCATATCACTCTCGTGGAGGTTAGCATCAGCCATATCACTCTCGTGGAGGTTAGCATCAGCCATGTTGCTCTCACGTGGGCGGGGAGTTAGCATCAGTCATGTTGACAGGAGGCAGAAAGGATTCTCTTAGACAATTACTATATGTTTAAGTGGAGTAACAGATGTAGTATTAAAATTCCGAGGCGCAGTTGCCTTCCAGAAACTAAGCAAAGTATTAAGACATATATTTCCGTTGGGAACAAAGGAAAGAGCGCTAAGCTGTTATATAATATATAATATATAATATCTAACCTCCTAGATTTACACGGCGCAGCCACTCGTATCCGAGGATGCCAGTCTACTTAGGCGGCTAGTTAATCTGCATTGCAGACGCCAGCACGGGCACATTTGTGTTTGTTCAACACCCAAAACCTTTTGGTTTATACTGGGCGGATTTTAGTTACAGTTTCTAGGAGAGCGCGTGTTATCTAACGTGACCAAGGCTAGCACTCTCAAACCCTCGGTCACAATGACTTGTTCTAGCCCACACACCGACGGCTCCTAAGGGTTCCGTCTATCAAATGGTATGATTTTCAAAGGTATGGCATGATTTTTTCAAAGGTAAAAATCGACGATAGCGAGATTCGAACCCGGGTTTCAATTTCAGAAAACGAACGTTCTACCCACTCAGCCATGTGCGCTAAATCTCCAATATAGCAATGAATATTGAAGAATCACTTCATATAGACTTCAAGAGAGGTAAACATGGTTCTACCGGTAAATGCTGAGAATGACATAGACGAAACATGTGATTAACGAGGAACATTTTTAAAAATCGCAACTACTAGTAAACCTACTCAATCAGAAGTGCCAACTGAAATTTATGGATTACTTACAAAAAAAAACATAATGAGAAAAGTCGGGTGGGAGAACCCAACACTGACAAGACATACTGAAGGCAATAGAAATATGGGAGAAACAGCGGATGATCTACTTATCGGGTTGCGTTAATGAATGGCAGGAGAAGGGGTCAAAAGTTACTCACAACATCAAAAACGAAGACGCTGTGGAGTGTCATGAACAAACACGCCACATAAAAGAGGGTTACTTTAATAATTATTAAATCATGTCAGTTGAAACTTCTATGGCACATAATGAGGAGAGGAGAGTTGGAAAGTCTGATACTCACAGGACGGATTGAAGACAATAAAAACGAGAAAACAACCTATAACCTACCTAACAAGTTTGATTAAATGGATGAAGGAACACGGTTTAGGAGAGATAAAAAGGATAAAATTTATTAAGAGCTTTCTTTAATCGGTATTACCCCAAGAAAGGCAGTAATGCAAGGGGCCAGAGAGTGTGGGATAATTAGGAACAGAAAAATTAATGAAGAGCAGGAAGGGAAGAGAGTAATTGGAAGGACTGTAGATAGTGATTGCATTTAATTTTTTGCAGATTAAAGTTGGATAGAAAGTGAGAAGTGCAAGAGAAGAAACTATTAACATAGAATTTACGGCTACATCTAACCAGTTTAAATGTAAAATGATGAGACCTTGTCGCCAATCTAGTAGTACGCTTAAATTCAAAAAGTCTAGGTAATATAGTGAAGTGCTTATCCGAACAGCTACCATGAATCGATTTATAGAAAAGACATAGAGAGACAGCCTTACGACCGTGGGTAAGTGACTGAAGCCGAGCGGCCAGATCAGGACCAATAATATTGCCGATTCTTCTTTGGATTTTATCAAGAAGCTCAAGGTAAATAGCAGGGGCACCGGACCATATGTGGAAACAATATTCTAATCATGGACGAATGTTAGACTTACAGATATGTATGATAGATTTTGAAGAGAAAAATTGAACCAACTTATTTAGCAGCCAGCTGACCTAGCAATGGATTCAATATATTTTTTTTCTGCTTCATGTCAGCTGAGAATTTATGATTACATCTAGCCGGATCAACTGTAAATTGAGATCTCGACGCCAATCTTATGCTGCGCATAAATTTTAAAAAAATCTAGGTACCATAGCGAAGTTCTCAACCGATCAATTACCATGAAACTATTTATATAAAAGGCACAGGGAAGAAATTTTTCCCTTTAGTGTGTCAACCATTGTATAGAGGCCTTGCCCATTCACATTTCTTTTAACGGAATTACCACAGACAAGGCAGTAATGCCACTGATAATACAAGGGTTTATAGAATGTGAAAGAATTATGAACGTAAACATTAATGGTCAGCAGGAAGAGAAGAGATTAATCAGATGAACAGAAGATAGCGATTGACAATGCGTTTAATTTTTTGTTGATTAAAGTTGGCTAGAAAGCAAGGAAAAGGAAGGGAGTTCCATAAACGAGAAGTGCGAGAGAAGAAACTATTAGCATAGAACTTACGGCTACATCTAGTCAGTTCAAAAATAAAATAAGACATTGCCGCCAGTCTTAAATTCAAAAACCCTAGGTACCATACTGAAGATCTCATTCAAAAAATTAACATGAAAGTATTAATAGAAAATACACAGCGAGGCAACCTTATGGCAGTGGGAAAGTGACTGAAGCCGAGTCGCCAAACCAGGGCGAATAATATTGCTGATTCTTCTTTGGATCTTATCAATGAGCTTAAGGTAAATAGTAAAACCTACAAAATCAAGAAATTGTGGACAGCCATGATCGCCAACGTCCGGAAGGGACACAGCACATAGAAGAATAAGAATTCAATCTAATGAATTTATTTTCACCGTGATTATCAAAAGAAAGCTTGTTCGGTCTACAAATGGACAGGAGGGAAGCAGGAAGGTTGCATTGATTTCAGACTATAACATTGATGTTTTGCCATCGAGTGTGTAGCAAACACGCTTCAACGTTGAACTGTCAAAACTAATTTATCAAAGCAAAGTAAGACACCAAATTGGCTGAATCCGTCTGTAGAATCGATAACAGACAACAAGCTTCAACATAAAAATTGTCGTCTGCTGGACTGAAATTTTCCAGTGACCATATCAACGAAGATTTGTCCGAATATTGTTTTCCATCTTACATATTTATCAGTTAGTATTCGGAGAAGATGCCGGAAATTTTCGAACTGACCTATTTTCTGAACATCTAACCAAATTCGCCCATGCTTAGAATATTGCTACCACATATGGGATGATGCTTTTGGTATATTTAGAGATATTTTATAAAGTCCAAAGGATTTTTTCTTGACCTGGCATCTCGGCTTCAGTCACTTTCCCACTGCCATAATGTGACTTCCCTGCGCCATTTTTATAAATAATTTCATGGTAATTGTTCTGGGGACCTTTCCTCTATGGTACCTAAAATCTATGAATTTAAACGCAGTATCAAATTGGTGACAAGATCTGCGTATTTTACAGTTGAAATGGCTAGATGAAACTGTAAGTTCTATGATAACAGTTTCTTCTCTCACACTTCTTGCTTGTGGAACTCTTTTTTAGTTCTAATTTAAATGCAATGCCAATCGTAATTTCCTGTCTTTTTCTATTCTTTTCAACCCTTAATAATGTTTTCCTTATATTTTTTTACAACCAGTAACCTCGTGCGTGTTAGTGGCATTGTTACCTTGCTTGGGGCGAAATGATTTTTAAAAAATGACCAAACCTGAGAAATTTTTAAACACTTTCCTCATCGAGTTCAGAACCTTCCAAAACAACCACCGTTATTGTAGCTTATCAGATGTTTTTGCATGATTATACTAATGGTCATCGTGATAGTATAAGTCTTATCAAAATTTCCACTGCTTTTCTCAGTATTCTCGAAGACTAATGCTACGCCAATATCAATCCTACCAAGAATTTGAAATTCACCTCATCACGATTCTCTTTGTTCTTGGAAAACTTTGCATTATAATGAAAATCTTTACGCCAGGTGATTATCGGCAGATAGTCAATAAGAGAAAATTTCTTCAAATATCAATTATCTCCCTTAATATAGTTGCAGACACTGGTTTTCCGTTGCTCTCTGTTGTATGTACAAGTGGTGTAGTGTTTACCGGCTCGGACTGAGAAGTCAGTGATAAGTTGAATTCCTCATCTCTTCCATGCTATGGGTTAAAGAGTATTACAGACTGGTCTCTTCAGCCTTGGTTTGCAACCAGTCTAGAAAGACAACACTGAATTCAAAACCGGTTGTACAATGGGCTAGAATCTCCAAACCTTGAAAAACCTACTTGCAATAGAAATCACAGCAAAACCTAGCATGTTGAGGCTCTGGCCCCATACACCTCGGTTAGGATGTAAAGAAAAATGAGAGAATGAGTTGTAGTGAGAAAAATTGGGAATTCATCTCATAACGGTTCCGCTTTGGGCAACTCAACGTGGTGTAATGGTTAACAATCTCGTCTCGCTAGATCGATTACAACTAAAAAGTGAGTTCGATCTTCACTGGTTAACCCATAGTTTCGGCCTTGTGCCGCATCTAAGCTACAATGGGACACTGACGTGATTTAATCCTTAACAAGCTTGTCTCACCAGATCAGTTACTACTGAATAGGGAGTTCGATCATTACTGGTTCCCCCATACTTAGGGCCTTGTGCAACATCTAAGCTACGCTTAGAAAATCAGCATAAAAATTATTTTTTTGTTTTTGATAATTTCGTATTAGGTTGGTGCAAAAATAATGAAGGTTTTTGACGTATTTTTAACGTCAAAAACCGTCATTATTTTTGCACCAACCTAATATTATAATTTAATTTTTTATGCTATGTGATTATCGATAGAGATTGGGTAGGAATTTTTTCCAACCTCTTGTATCTCTCTCAGGGTTCTTACCGATTCCTGCAACGCCATTGTCTTGAGAATTTTCAACTCTTCTTCCATAATTTGATCTCGATTTTTTCACGGTTTAAACATCATTCTCCACCGTTTTTTTTACACCCCATTTGCAATCCTGCTATTTTTCTCATTTATTCGTTTTCTTTCGTTTCTGTCTAGTCAATGGTTATACCCATATCTATAATTCTGTGGGCACACTTTTCTTTATTTAGTGATATCAGTTCCGGCGTTCATTTTTTTGAGTAGGGTGGACAGTTTGGAAAGTCAAATTCTCTTTTAATTTTGTAAGAAATCCTCGGGATTTGGTAATATTAGTTGTGTTCTTTTTTCGAACCTGTTTCAGTTCCAAACTGTATGATATTATTTGTTCTCTCTCCTTATTATACAAGGGACATATTTGCAATTTTGTTTTGTCACCATGTCCTGATGCAGTTGTTCTGGCCTGCCGGGATATATTTTTTAAAATCTCATCAAGCATTATTCATTCCAATTTATTATTTATACTCAATTACTTCTACTTCTTCATCCCTTCACAAGAGCGAATATGCCGTCTATTCTTTTGTATCAAATACAAGTACCGCCGAAAGTAGTCATACTGGTGGGAATTTTGTTAAAAACTAAATGCAAATTAATTCAAGTAAAAATTCTGCCTGTATTTTTATTAAAATAACCGAGACACGGAGGGAAAAATTGAAGGACACAATTTAATAGTGACACCATTTGTATTTAGCACACAAAAGTATACATACATACATACATACATATATATATATATATATATATATATATATATATATATATATATATATATAGAGAGAGAGAGAGAGTCGGTTATCGTTGACACTTGATACAAAAGTATATATTATATAGTGATTTTCCAAGCGTATCTTAGATGTAGCACAAGGCGTAAAGTAAGGGGCACCCAGTGAGGATTAAACTCACTACTCAGTCGTAATTGTCCTAGCGAGACAAGCTTGCTAACCATTACACCACGTCAAAATGTCCAAAAGCATACATTATTTATATAGGCGGTTGTCGTCGACTCTTGATTCGGCTCCCTAACTCCCGAGATGAATATAGATTACGTTGGTTACACTCTTTAAGCCGGCGATAAGCTAATAGAAATGGTGTGCTAAAAGTAGCCATTTCTATATAGGAAGCATACGACAATCATTTGCCGGACAGTCAGTGATGTCGATTGAAATTTAACGCCTTTATATATATATATATATATATATATATATATATATATATATATATATATATATATATATATATATCAGGAAATTAAAATTATAAAGGTTTCTTTCCAAGCCATTTTTTTTTTTTTTTGCTTTTTGGTTGTTTGGAAAGAAAATATTTTTTTTCTCTTCTAGTTGAACGTATTATCAATTTTAGTTACCGCCGCTGTTGGAAGTATTCAAATGATGCGTGGTTCATAATTTTATAAACTTGTTTGTGATTTTGTAGCGACGATGTTTAGGGACTCTGGAAGAGTAATCTTCTATTAAGATTTAAAGGATGTATTCGTTTGAAGTTACTTTTAATCACTGTTCTGAAAATGGTTGCATAGAGTTGAGAGCGTAGACATTTCTGAACAAGTTGGGCGCCATACTTGACGAAAGTTTTGGGCACCTCGATGTAGTGTAATGATGAGCAAGCTTGTCTCGCTAGAACAATTACGACTGAGTAGTGAGTGCGATCCTCACTGGGTGCCCCATACTTTCGGCTTTGTGCCACATCTGAGCCACGCTATGAAAATCACTACTTAACGAAAGTTTCGATCTGACGATTATATTGAAGGACATGTCTCTAGTCTTCAAGTTAACATTTTGCTTCTGTCGTATATTAGATGTTGAATAAAAGTATCTCCGGCGCAACATGACCTGTGTTCAATTTTGCTATCTCCTAGACAACATTTGTTATAACTGATCTATACAACGATGGATTCATTGTTTCGAATTTATTAATTTAACATTCTCAAATTTGGTGATAGATTTAAGGTAGGTACTCGAATTTCAATTCCAGATCATAGGTTCTGTTTTGGAAAGATTTATACGAAGTTCTACTTCTTGGAATAAGTGATATAAAATGTTGATTCTTTCGTTCAAGACCATTTTTATACCGACTATGAACACCCACGTCATCAGCATATACTTCCCACTCATCTTCACTGCACGGGCCTACAGAGGAAATACAAAAAGCACTGTTTTCAAATAGTGAATTCGTTTGGGATGTAGTAGAGTATATTTCAATGATCTAGCCCAGGGGTCCGCAACCTACGGCGCGCGTGCCGCACGTGACACGACCATTAAATTTCCAATGGCACGCAGCTGCAAGTGACATCACGAAGTCCGAACCAATGACTACTACAAAGCAAAGAAGATATTTAGCTGTTTCAATTTTAATGTATACTAACGTATATATTAAAATATGTTAGTATATAAAGTATATTGTAGAACAGGTACATTGGCGTTGACTTGTATAAAAATACGTATGCTGTTGGCACACTGGATGATTTTAAAACCCTAAGTAGGTACATACCAAAAGGTTGCCGACCCCAGATCTAAGCACATTTCTTCCCCCTCTATGCTTTGATGAAACTCTTCATTTGCGATGTTGTTGGGCCAATTTACAGTTTCTAGAGAAGACTCTTCTTCTTTATGACCTAAAAGATTCATCCACTTGAAGCCATTTTTAATCGTTGACCTGAGAAAACGGTTCCATACAGATCATAGTTTAGACATTACTGAACAAACTAGAGGGTCATACATTACACCCATATGAGAAACTGGGTCATTTTAGAGCAGGACTCACGTTTTGGGGTAAATGTTTTGTTTATTAGCATTTTTAAATGTTGGACAAAAGACTATTATCGTAACCTCACCTTTCCTTATTTTCTATATCAAATTTGTTTTAACTGATGTTTATACCGAAGTATTTGAAATGTTTAGAATTTATTAATTTCACTTTCTAAATATTTATTATAGACTAAAAATAGATACACTATTTACATTGTTCGGATTATTGTCCTCATCTTTGTTACCATATTTATCACAACGTTTCTGCCGTTGTACGCTCCGGCCTTCTTCAGGTGGTTGGAATGTCGAACGGATCCCTTTATTTCGCTCGCTGGGGTAGACTGTTCTAGTTCCATGTGCTATGTCTAATGGATGTCAGTTATCAGTTATCTCCTGTTAATTCCCCTCTCAAAGTTCTACACCGCCTTAACCAGGTATTGAACTCACACCTCTTTGGGTTCTTTATCCACTGTGCCATGTGTCCTTGAGAACACATGTGTCCTTGAGAACACATGTGTCATTGAGGATCTAACTAACGTCTTTATCCACAGTGGATCCAAATAGATGTGAGTTCAATACTTGGTTATGGCGGTGGAGAACTTGGAGAAGGGAATTAACAGGAGATAACTGATAACTGACATCCATTAGACATGGCACGTGGAACTAGAACAGTCTACCCCAGCGAGCGAAATAAAGGATTCAGTTCGATATTCCAACCGCCTGAAGAAGGTCGGAGTGAACAACGGTCGAAACGTTGTGATAAATATGACAACAATAATGAGAATGTCCGAATGTAAATAGTTTACATACTGTCTCATCTCAGAAATATAGACAGATACGAGTAGGTACTGTCACTTCTCTAATTTCAGTTCCAGGTCAGAGGTTCTATTTTGGAAATGTTTATATAAAGTCTTATTTCTTGGAAAACGTGATACAGAATGTTGATTCTTTTATTCCAGATCATTCTTATACCAACTATGAACATCTATTTCATCAGTAGAACCCATTTCGTTGCCGGTACACTGACCTCTAAATGGAAAACAAGAGCGTTGTTGTTTACTAGCAGATTCGTTTTCAGATCTTAGTAAATATCATTACCACCACTGGAACTCTCTTATCTTGTAGCCTTGAGTCAGGCGTGTTTAATATTTGTGCCATTATTGATGTAATTATTTAATTTCACACAGTGTGTTTCAGCTTTCTAGGTTTTTAAGAAACAAATCTAATCTTAGTAAACACTCTGACTGGTGAAATGAGTTAAATCCTCACTAGGTACCTCACACTTGTACCAGACTAAGCAAAGCACAGAAAAATATATTTTCGTTTGTCCTTTGCGTTAGATAATAGCGTCGTATCCATTTTCAGAAGACCTAAGTGTCACTATATTGGCCGTTGTTTGGAAGAGATGTAGAAGCCATTTTGATTCGTGTGTTTCTCTTTGACTATTTACACGAGACGCAGTCGCACGAAAAGCAAAAATTATAGCTTTGAAAAAGATAACTTATTTTTGGAGCGAAAAAAAAAAAAATAAACGGATCTACTTTGATTATAAATTCTCCGTGAGCGAAATGCTGAGGACGCAGTTCGACAATTTTTGTTTATTCCCAGTCACAAAATAAGCCAAGGAATAGTATATTTCCTTTCGTTTCTCTTAACTGCGAAGTTTTATTTCTGTCGTCACTGGTGTGTTGTTTTCAATTAGGGCTATCGTTGGACTATCGATGAAACTCGGCTCTGCTTCAATAGCAAAGAGGTTAAATATATAGAAAGTATTTTCAGAAAGCATCCAACCCTTTTAAATATCTCGAGAATAGGTTGCGCGGCATTGATTTCGCTTGGTAACCAGTCAGAAGTGACCTTAGTCTACATGACTTGGACTTCCTGGGCATGGAATTTTTTGCCAACAGACGCGACATATAGGTTGGGTGGAATGTTACTGCCGTCAGAATGAAGACGATATTTCAAGCAATCATATAATTATGCAGTAACTGCACATACATAGCATGTGTCTGATTTGCCTTATACATATAGCAGTACACAATAAAATCCAAAATTATCTCATATGAGGAATAGGCCTATTTCAACCGATGAAAACTTTATCAGTCTTATTCAACCCTTGGATATAGTGTGAGTTCGTGTCGGAATTAGAAATTTAACTATGACAGCTGTCGAAAAATGAATACTGAATTTTTCCATTTCAATGTTTCGGTCAGACGAAAGGCACGAGTCAGTGGTCAGCGGCGGGTGGAAGGCATTAGACTTAAAAGAAGAAGGTTCTATAAAAGTAAACCTGTATATAAACCTTATATCAAATTGGGGTTATATGAAAAATGAAGTGGTAATTTGAAAAAGGGGGAGGAACGACTTTTTTTTTATAGATAAGGTCAAGTTTCAAAATACAAACTACTTAAAACACTCTTCCAAAGATAAATTTAATGAATTAAGAATTTAAGTTATATTTAGATAATTTATATTAAAATTAAATAAGATTATATTTAAAAATATATAATTAATAAAAAAAAATTAGTAATATTAAAGAATAAAAAATATTATAAGATAAAATAAATGATTAAAGAAAATCATTAGGGCCTTTAAATTACTAGGGTTTAGGATTGAGATTTCTTCTAACCTTAAAATAGTTGATTATCTAGACATCACCTCAATAATAAATCGTTTAAAACATACCATAAAGACAATGAAACCCCCACCTATATTAATGTTAACTCTAACTACCCCAATGCCACTATGAGACAGATAACCACCACTGTCGGCACAAGGATTAGTCGACTATCGTCTACCGCAAACATCTTTAAGAAAAATAAAGAATTGTATGAAAATACTTTCCATAAAAGTGGTTTTAGAAATAAATTATCTTATCTAACTCCTATAAGTAACACTGAAATATCCAAAGTGAAATGTAGACAAAGAAAAAGAAAAATTACATGGTTCAAATCCTTCTTCTGCAAACTGTCAAATATAAATATCTTACAGTATTTTCTGAAGTTAATTTTCATAAAAACAACCCTTTAAGTAATATTTTCAATAAGAAAACGATTAAAATTAGCTATTCCTTTATCAATAACATATACAAAATTATCAGCTCTCAGAATAACTATATTTTAAGCTATTTCTATTGGATAAACAACAAACCTGGTATTGAACCCTGCTGTAATTGTAGATATAAAGAAAGTTGTCCAGTTGAGAGCAAATGCAGATCTATTAGGGGTATATCCCAAGCAACTATTTCGCCGAAATTAATATGAAAAATTATAATATTCACATTGTAATTTCCGCAGGGGGGAATGAAAACAGATATTTTATACCTATAGGCACTCATTTATCAACACTAAATAAAAATTCCAGACAGCTCTTTCAAAAAATATGGGAGATTGAAGGAGAAAGGTCTGAACCCACAAATAGTTTGGAAGATTATAGGTTCCGCACATACTCCTAACTGTCTTAGAGATTTACAAAAAAAAATAGAATAAGATACAATAATCAAGGCAAACTCATGAATCAAAGCAATGAATTAGTTTTAAAATGTCGACATAAAAATTGATTCAAATTTCCATAATATAGATTTTACTTTATTTCTACTGTATTTCTCTAATTCTTCAAATGTCATATGTATAACTAATTCTAATTTCTATATTTTCATTTTTACACCATATTAATTATATCATTTAATTGTCCACTGTTCTAAGAACTCTCTTTCCTTTTACCACTTACACCTCTTTATCTATATATTTTTAAATATGAATTTGTATTTTTATGACTTTTTAAAAATATAACTTGTTTTTGATTTATCTTATCTTTAACGTTTTTTCTTCATGTAGAATTTATTTTATCTTATATTTTTTATTCTTTAATATAAGTATTTTTTTTATTAATTATAAAGGTTTTTAAATATAATCTTACTTAATTTTAATATAAATTATCTAAATATAACATATTTTTAATTCATTAAACTTATCTTTGGAAGAGTATTTTAAGTAGTTTGTACTTTGAAACTTAACCTTATCTATAAAATAAAAAAACAACTATTTGTTCCTCCCTTAGTTTCAAATTACCACTTCATTTTTCATATAACCCCAATTTGATATCATAAGGGTTTATATACGTGTTTACTTTTATAGACCCTCTTCTCTTTAAGGCTAATACCTTCCACTCCCCGCTGACAACTGTATCGTGCCTTTCGTCTGAATGAAACATTAAAATGGACGAAATCAGTATTAATTTTTCGACAGCTGTCATAGTTAAATTTCTAATTCCGACACGAACTCACACTATATCCCGGGGTTAAATAAGCCTGACAAAAATTTTCCTCGGGTAAAATAGGTGTATTCCCCATATGAGATTATTTTGGATTTTATTGTGTACACGAGCAAGAGAAATCTCTTCCCACTGAAGAATGCTGAGAATATTATGGACTGAAAGGATCGACGAGGAAGTTTTAAGGCAAACAGAAATAACAAAGTCACTTAAAATTAGAAAAAAAAAAGACAGTTGTAATTTAAGCGTACACATAATGAGGAAAGAAGGCTAAGAAAATTAAATACTCACAGGGAATACTGAAGACAAGCGTCACAGAGGGGAACAGCGAATAACCTACCTAACAAGCTTGAATAAATGGGTGACAGAACAGTGATTAGAAGGGATGATGAAAAGACAAGCCTTACTAATATTTAAAAAATATGCAATTTTTTTCTGAAGAGTCATATGAAAGAACAGTGTACATAAAAGAATTATTAATTATTATAACAGCAATATTTTCCTCATTAAAAGAAACGGTATAAGTCATTATATATTGTTACTAATATTTACATTTTCCTTAAATACTAGCCTTTTTTTAAATTTTTACTGTTCTCTTAACACAGTACAGAAGCCGTATTGTTTTACTTCCCCTTTTTTGATTGGTCAACGTTTTTTACTACTTCCGGTTAGCCCTTAGTTGTCACCGGATCCCACACAGTAAAAGCCTTGTTTAGTTTTATTCTGCTCCTAATCTCACGCCCAGTGTTACCATCACCGATCTGTAACTTTAAATACCTTTTTTTTTCTCTATATTTGTCTATTTTAATATCATGTTATTATTTGAGCATTTGTTTTATGTAGCCATAATTTATTCGCTCATTTTACGCTTCTATCGCTCTGTGTAGAATCCTTTCAACTTGTATCCACACACTGTTTCTAAATGAAACCTTCTTGTAACTTCTTCTGTGAACTCACTACAACATTGAAACGTGTTCCTGTAGCAAATTTTGTACATGTTCAAGTAAACAAACTATGTGTTGACCATGATCTATGAATATAGAACACAGCGCAGTACGTAATCTGCTCAATGAAACAACGTTAAAGATTAACACTCACCAGCAGCGATTCCGTAATTCTTCAGTCTTCGATATAAAAGTCTGGCCGCGAATATTCAGAAAAAAAAAAACAGAGCGTAGTTCTTCCTTCTGTTCTTTTGCCTGACAAGTTGGCACTGGACATTCGGAGAGAGTAAACAAAATGGCCGCCTTTATACACGTCGCATTGAATATTTTGAGCCTTCTGATTGGCTAAGCCTTCTATTGGTGAACTATAAAAGTCAGCTTATTTTGGTTGGCTCACTAGTACCAGGCTACCCGAAAATTCCAACAGTATGCGCTACATTTCTTTATCCATTGAGACATCATTTTTTGTCATATACTGTATTACCCTTTTGCATGTGTGTCATTCAAGCTAAATTAGTCTTATATGTGTATTTATTTTACTGTTCTAGTTTTATACTTTTGGCTTTTAGTAAGCCTGACAATGAACAGGACTTCCTCTTCAGAATCTTAATTGCTTTAAGGCGTTTATCTGTCTCCCTTTGAGATTACGAGCTCGTATAACACGACCGCGTACTGCCGGTGACAGAACACATAACGTCAGCTTGTCTATCAAACTAATAATAATTCTTAATGCTTAATAAATGAAATGAAAAATACTACAGAACCCGGCAAGCATGAGCACCTTATTTAACACTGTACAGCCAAGTTCTTTTAATATAGGAACAAGTCATCAATATGAGGAAATAGTTTGAATACTTTGCTTCCAAGATATATAGTCACATGCTTACGTATATGACAAGCAGTTATTCTTGAATTTGGGGCTTATCACAAGGAATAGAATCAAAAGTTAAGTCCTGTCGGTGTCGATTTAGACATTGAATGTACCAAGAATGCCGACTCGCAAAATTATTTCGGGACAATGGAGTCTAGTATTAACCGTGTAAGAATTGCTATTATGTTTCACGTGCAACAAAACACAGCAATAAAGCAGTGTATTCCCCAGAGAATAGTAACAAAAAGTCGATAAGCCATCTCTTCTACCACAAACTGCATTGTATTAATTATTTATAAGTGACTACATCAAAAAGTCAAGATATGGCTCCAACCTACTTTTATGATATATATATATATATATATATATATATATATATATATATATATATATATATATATATAATGCGAATGTCAGCGTGCTACTCTGTCACACTTTTTCACCTTTACTCCTCGGGGAAGGTGAACAGACTAACAGGCGGATTTTTTCCTTTACATGTTTGTGAAGCGGTCTTTCGACTAAATGTCTATCCTTCTCTCTTCGGCTGGTCGTGACCACTGTCTTATAGAGAACCATTGTTCTTTATTTTGTCATCTTTATCTAAAAAGTAATTTATTTTGATTCAGTCACCATCTTTATTTGGGTTGTTTGCCATGGTCTTCGTGAGAGCCACTTCCCTTAGCTGATAATCGTCAGGGAAAATAAATGTCTGAAACAATTTTTGTCAGCTTAGATGTTTCCATTTAACAAGATATCAACTGATAGCTACATGATCTGGTTACATTTAATTGAAGAAGAATGTACTCAAAATCTTTCTCGCATTCACGCCCAGTCACTGATTTACCATATATATATATATATATATATATATATATATATATATATATATGAAATACGAATGTTAGTATGCCACCATGTCACCCTTTTTCAACTTTACTCCTTGAGGCCATAGCCTAATATATCATACTATTTTGGAATCAGGCCGACACCTTGAGCAAATTAAAAACATTCCCGGCCGGATTCGGACCCGCTATCCTGAAATTTTCGATTCCCAAGTTTTCATTACTGCCATTGGTTTCGGCGAATTTTACGTGATTTTTTAGACGAAAATTTTTGTACGATAACATGATTTTTTGTACGATAACGATGATTTCAAATCAATGATAAACCATCCATGTAAACAGAAATAGACTATCATCACATTCTTGTCCGTGTATTGCTTAATATATTGTAACGTAATTGTCATCTTTGATAATGGCTTATGTAAGCCGAAAGTTTAGATTGGATTGAAGAAAAAATGTATCAATATTGTGATTTTCTTTCTTCGTTTAATAATAATGTTATTAAGCTTACCAGACGTTATGAAAAGAATTTACATAAAATAAATAGACAACACATGTCTATATCATTTAATGAAACATGTCGTAATGAAAAAATGCTGCCTAAATACACACACAATATATATATATATATATATATATATATATATATATATATATATATATATATATATATAATTGATAGTTTAAAAGTAATGCCTGTTCTAATTTAATTTTGGCCCAATATACACTGATCCACGCATAAAAAAATAGACGAATTTTTTTTGAGGGGGAGGGGGAAATAATTTTTTACGTTCTTTATGCCTTCTTTAAGCCGTGACACTTGTCAGAAATGAAAAATCATTAACCTCAAATGTTTGCGCACGTACTTCCGAAAAAAACATATACAGAAAAAAGTTTTTAAGATTTTTTAAAACATTTTTATAAAGTTAAACAATTCAGAAAATTAGAAAATATTGAGATATCAATTATATTGCCACACTTTCGAAAATTAAATTTGAAAATAACTACTAAGTTCAATAATTCTTTGAAAGTCGGGCATTGATTTTACGCATTGGGGACATAGAAACGACTTCCAAAATGATAAAAATAAATATTTTTATATTGTAACTGGTGTCGCTTCCTAAGAAAAGACTAACATTTTCTCTGTTAAAAAATTATTTGCGATTTCTTTTCCTCAATTATTACAAGCGGACCAGTCTATTTGAGTAGTTCGTTGATTGTAATCGTATTAGTCAGACTTCCTAAGATTGTTTTAGTTCTATACTAGAAAGTGTCTTGAATGCCAAGGTGCAACACTGTGAAGATTCATTCTCTTTTCCCATACATAATTGTTTTTCAAATATCTTTTCGTAAAATGTCTCTTTATTTAAAGAGAAAACGCTTCAAACATGTACATTTGGCCACTGAGGGATTATGAAAAGGGGATATGTCGATATACGTGATAGCAAATTTAGAGAGAAAGGACAAACTGACTTTAGTAACAGGTTCCATAGTGGCAGGCCTGTTGCTGCTGTGAATGGTTATAAGGCCAAACATACTGATTCTCTCAGTAAGATTGACAGAATAGCCACTATTGTCAAGTTATGAAAAAGCCTTCAATGGTACCTGCGGTTTAGTGGAATATGTGGCTACTCAAAGATCTGGACAAAGTGGGTTCCTAGAATGTTGGCAGGGTCCATAAAGGAATAGCATCTGCTTTCACACAGACGACAGCGATTGTCCAATGAAAGTAAAAAGTGCGACACGCTACTGGTGAATAAAGCAGTTAAGAAGCTTCTGCGGGGCGGGTATGCATTCCTTTATTCAAAGCTGTACTGCAACAACTGAAAAGCGCGTTTTGAAATTAAAAACATCTACTAGCCGTAAAAATGCTTTAAATTTGAATAATCTTTAAGTATTTTAGCAGGTGATATTCAACTGTATCAAAAAAAGTAAAGTGCTCAGTATCAGAGATAGAACGTATGCAAATATATATGTAAAAGTGAACATTGAAGTCAACACTCAGAAGTGAAATGCTGTTTCTGCTAGTTGCAATCATCAGGCCGCCTGACGATTGCGTCTAGCATGAAACAGCCTGTCGCCTCCGAGTGTTGAATTCAATGTTCACACACACATATATATATATATATATATATATATATATATATATATATAAATATATATATATGTATGTATGTATGTATGTATGTATGTATATGTATTCATTATTTCCCTCACTGTCTCATTCTTTCTTGTTTCTCTCTGTTATTCGTTCTCTCTCTTTCCATCTCTCCTTTCTTTTTTTTATTTCTTAAGCTCTTTATTTATTTTTCCCTTTCTCTCACTTCTGCATTGTGTTTGTTTATATAGCTCTGTTCTCTCCTAGTTTAAGATGTCCTTTTCCCATCTCGCCGTTACTCTCTCTCTTTCTCTCTGTCTCACACACACGCACACACACACACACACACACACACGTGCGCGTGCGTGTACGCAAACACACTTTTCGGCATACTCGTATTTTGATTCTTGACAATCGATCCTAACCAGTCATTTTGTCTCTTTCACTTTCTCACTGACATGACGTGGCTTCTCTCCATTTTACAAAAATTGTCATGGCAACTGCTCGGACGAGCCTTTTTTTCCTGTTGAACCGACTACAGGAATTTAAGCGTTCTACTAGATTGGCAACTAGGTCTCACCGCTTTACTGTTGAACTAGCTAGATACAACTGTCATTTCTATTCTAAGAGTTTTTTTTTCCTCGCACTTTTCACCTATGGAACTCTTTTCCAATTTCTTGCTTCCCTGATAACTACAATCTTCAAAAATTTAAATAGAATATCAGTCGCCTTCTTTTGTCTTCGTGAAGTCTGTTCTTTTTTGTCCTTTCCTCATTCCTCCGTATTTTTCAATATTTTCCTTCACTTCCACTCCCAGTAACGTTATGCGTTCTTGTGGCACTGTCGCCTCGCTTGGGGTGAAATGATTCATTTTTTCTTACTTTTATTTCCCTGTAGCCATTCTCTTTTTCTGTTTATTTCTTTTCGTCGTTCTTATTTTTATCTCTTTGATCAGTCTTCCTCACTTCAAGTCCTTAAATATTATCTTCTTTCGTTCTATTTTTGTTTTCTTTTTTTTCACCGGCATCTTCAACATTTTCTCACTGGCCTTCACGACCAACACTTGTTTATCTGCGCACCATGCAATGAATTTTTTTTCCTCCTCCACCAACTCATTCATTACTTAATGACTAATATCTTCATCAGTTCAATAAGCCTGGCCTTTTATATCGAGTAAATTGAAGACGCTTTTCACTTTATTCCCGGGTGTAAGATCCAACGTGCCAAGCGAAGCAATATCGACCCTAACCGAACTTCCGCTTAACCAGCCAAATCGACAGGATATTAATCGCTTTTGAGCATCAGAAAAGCTAATTCGATCCCCAAGTCATAAATCAGCCATAATTTGGGAAGATACCCCTTCTTGGATGTCATTAAAATGATTTTGAAGGCCGGGTACTTCCTAGCGGAAACGAAACTCATAATGGACTTCATCTATACAAAGTCTTACGGAAATGTACATGAATGTCCGTCATGTTAACCTCTCTGTTTATAGTCATGTCAGGATTTATAAGGGGCGTTTAAATCTATGATTATATTAATAACACTATAAGTGAAACACATTAGTGTAAATACGCACACAGAGCCACACACACACACAAACACACACACACACATATATATATATATATATATATATATATATAATTTCTATCTGTATATATATATATATATATATATATATATATATATATATATAATTTCTATCTGTATATATATATATATATATATATATATATATATATATATATATATATATATATATATACATATATATGCACATTTCATTGAATACGACAGACAAGGTGCTTTGATTTAGTTTTTATACAATTTCTCATGTGATCAAATAATTTTTGACAGGAAGACTCACTCTACACCTTTCTGACCATAGCTCAATTAGATCTCATTTAAATATTCACGGAGACCTACTAGACCCTATTCGTAACATACTTGATGTCAACACAAATATAATAGCATCATCTACATGCAAAAAAAAAAAGGCTAAAAATAATGGAAGTGATGTTAATAAAAAGAAAGAAACAACACTCAATAATATCAACTATGAACATGGACACAATATCTTGACCGTGTTCTGAAAATGTAAACATGATATTAATACATACATACAACAAATTATTTCTTGTTAACTGTTAATATATTTCAACATGAAAATGGCTAAATGTTTAGCCGAAAGCGCTTGGATAAAAAAAAAAAAACATTCGGACAGTTTTTATATAATCATCTGAAAAGAATAAATTATTAGATCACATGAGAAATTGTATAAAAAAACTAAATCAAAGCAACTTGTCTGTCATATTTAATGAAAAGTGCATGAAAGAAGGATTGCTACCTAAATACACACACACACACACACACACACACACATATATATATATATATATATATATATATATATATATATATATAGGAATACCAACAAAAGTGTCGGCCTCTGATATACTTTATCAAGTCAAATGTAAAGATTTTATTTCACAACACGTATTTATAAACAGAAGTAAAAATGTCGTTTAAAATTAACAACACTCACGAATATATTCTAGCGTTAACGGAAAAGCAAGGTAAACTATAGAGGATGCTAAATGATATAATTTCATGTCTAATAAACGAAAATGAGTAAATTTTGTTATTGTTAAATTAAAAGAGAAAATAACTTAAGATTGCCGCTATCGAATCTTACCAAAATATAAATCTTTGCACGGATTTTTTCAAATATCTCCCTTTTTTAAAAGAAATACTCAGTTCCCTAGCCGGCATATATGTGACTATAAAAAAATCTTTAAAAAGAATTCAAAGAAAACGGTTAAATATAAAAGCTTCTATTATTTAAAATATTTAAAATATATGATACATAAATTGATCTCACACAAAATTGCAGTAAATATTAAATTGTAAAAATAAAATTAACAATAACAACAATCAGTAAAGTTAATATAATTAATGGCGAAATCACTTTTGCTAACAGATCAATAAAATATTAACTTACTAATAACGCTCTGAATGATGAGATCCTTATGTTTAAAATTATTAGTTGGATTAGATGTTCTATTTGAAGTATTTTCGTAGAAATTCGCTACTTCATCGTCACGTGTTAATATTGTTTTCATTTCAAGTAAATCTCAGGCAAATTTCCAAGGTGAAAATATATTGCCAACCGAAAGATGATTTTCTTTTTTAAGTTTACTATTTATTAACGGTACAATTTCGGAGTTTTAGACATAAGGATCGGGTCATTCAGAGAATTTTTAGTAGGTTAATATTTTATTGATATGTTAGCGAAGAGATTTCGCCATTAATTACATTAACTTTACTGATTAATTCTTTGGATGATTACTTCTTTATAATATTATGTATACTGCACCAATTAATATATATATATATATATATATATATATATATATATATATATATATATATATATATATATATAACAAAGAGTTAATCATACCTTGTATCAATTAGCAATATTAATGCAATATTGATTCAAGATATGATTAACTCTTTGTAATATAAAATATATGCTGCCCATTTTATTATGTTCATATATATATATATATATATATATGACGAAATTGTATGAATGCGCTGATAATTAAGAATACTCAATTAATAGGAGTTATTTCGAACTGTTAGCACGCAGAAGTATTCCTTTTAAAAAATAAGTGGAAAATTAAATAGTTCTCCGGAACGTTATCTAAAAAAATATCTAATCATTCTGAAAATCTCTAAGCCTTATTCAGTGCTGTAAATGTTAAATAAAACAAAAATGATATTTTTATGTATATTATGAAGCTATTTTAGAAGAATTTCAAATTGCGCACACTTATATATATTATGAAATGGACAAAGTCTGACAATTATTTAAAGACATTTTTATGTTTATACATTCCTTTTATAGATACAAATATTTAAGTAAATGCTCTGTTTATAATAAACAGTACTTATAACATTTACCGACCTGAATGTTCGAGAAATTTTCATAGACAGGAATCGAACCTGTATCCTATACGAAACAGTAATTTAGCGTGAACTGCTCTTAACCGATCGAGCCACAGAGGATCGTTCGGTTAGAAAGGTCGAATTTATTGCCTTTAAACAACAATTTTCCATGACTCTCTCACGTAAATTCATATCTGCTGGATGAGTATCCAAATGTAAACAAATGACGTCACACATCATGAAATGGACAAAGTCCGATGATTATTTTAAGACATTTTATGTTTATACATTCTTTTTATAGAGACAAATATTTAAGTAAATGCTCTGTTTTGCTTGATTCTCTTTGTAAGTAATCGTTCAACTTCAATCTCTTCTCTCCCTGTTCATTTTATTTATTTTGTTTTTGTTTTTTTTATTTTCAGTTACTGTTACTATTTCTCGTAGGTTTGGATTATGTCTTTTGAAGATATTGCGAATTTTAGCTTACCCCTTTCATTTATTTAAATTCTTATTTTCAGTTATTTTTTCTTAATATGAATTCTTCGAAATAATCATGCTAGCATCAACTAAGCTGGAACTTTATATATACACATTTTTTCTGCGTGTGTGTGTTTATGTGTAATAGCAGTAGATAGGTCTACCTGTCGCCCGATCAATACTCCTCCCCGAACAGGAATAGAGGGTCATACCTTGTTTCCTGTTTAGGAAGCGGTTCCCGGAACTTTCCCTTTTCTCTGACCTATGTATCGGTACGGTCGTGAATCCCTTGTGATATGTGCAGTCTGTGGCACCGTCTCTTCATACTGAGGGTACCGGGTTAACGGTTCTCTGGTTGCTATTCCCGACTGGTAACTCTTGCTTAGCGTCTTGAGTGGTTGCTCTGATTAACAGTTGCCTAATATCGGGGTGCTTGTAGTGGCATGTCGCACATGAAAGGGTGTCCCTGCACGCACCTCCGGGTGGGCAACCCCAAGGCCACCTTATGTTGCAGGCTGCGCCAGCTCCTTTCTGACCATGTCACATACGATGACCGTCAGCTTCTATTACTTTAGGCCTTCTCACTTTCATTACCAACATTACCCAACATGACAACAATCAAAGAAATAAACCAACTTCGTACCAATTTCTGCAGTGTGGAAACTTTCATCTTTGAGAAGTATCCTGCTATACTAGCTCTCTGCGAGGCCAACCTTAATCCGTTAATCCCCTCCTCTGACTTCTCGATTCCCAATTACCTTCCTCTCCTTAGAAAGAACTCTGTTACCCACATGAATCTCCTACTGGCTAGGTAACGTTCTCTAGAATCTCCAGACCACTCATACATGTGTCTCTCTCTATCTCTCCTCAATTCTATAAGCTATCACTTCTTTCTATATCGCTCTCCCTCCTCCCAAGACTGTGGTATACCCGGTTTCATTTCCGATAATATAGACAAGGTATCTCTCTACATCCATCTGCAAACATATTTGTGTTTGGTGATTTCAATGCCAACCGTAACAAATGGCATAAACACTCTATAACTGACCTTCCTGGCATACAAACATTTAACTTTTCAATCACTCAATCTCCCACACAAGTGGTTGACTTTCCTACGCGCTTCTCCAGTAACCATGAACGGTAAAGCTTCTTTCTTGATCTCTGTTTTACATCCATCCTTGAGTTTTGTCATGCCGCGCAGATCTTCCCTCTTGGCAAATATGATCATTCCGTTGTGTCTGTTAACATCTCCTTCTACTCCTCCCCCAATAAAGAACCTCTTACCAACAGAACAAGTTTCTATAAAGACGAGCAGATTGGGTCTCGTCCCGTGATTTCCTTCGCGATGTCCCCTGGAATACTGTTTTTAACCTCCCCGTACAAAAATGTGCGTCTGAAGTCTCATCCTGAGTAAAAGCTGGAATTGAGGCTTTCATCCCTGCAAGAAAATAATAAGTGAAATCTCGTTCATCCCCTCTGGTCTTCAGCTGCTTGCTCAGCAAGTATTGCCCACAGGAATCTGTACCGTAGTGACATGTTTGATTGCAACAGACGTCTCTTTGTCACTGTCCGTAACGAATGCAAACGTGTCCTCAATGAAGGAAAGCTACTCTTCGCCGAAAGAATGAAACAACGTACTGCGTCTCGCATGTTTGTTTCAAAAGATTATTGGCGGCTCTGCAAAAGCTTTCTGAACGACAGCAAACCCACATTACCCCATTTATTCAAACAATTTGAGGTCCCGACCTTCTCGGCTGATAAGGTTGAATGCTTTGCTTGTAAATTCTCATCCAATTCAACCCTAGACTCATCTGGTGTGCCCACACCTGTCTTTCCCCTTAGAACTGAGGCTGTACTGAGTGAGATTCACATAACCCTAACAATGTTTTTGGACATCATCTCTAAATTAAACTTCCATAAGGCTACTGGTGGGGACGGAATACCGGCCATTGTCCTGGGGAAATGTGCTCCTGAATTGGCTCCTGTCCTCTCTAAACTCTACAACTACTGCCTCAACGACTCTTGCTTTCCAGCCTGTTGGAAGTCCTCATTTGTTGTGCCTGTCTTTAAGAACTATGCTTACTCTTCTGACCCGTCTAACTACCGTCCCGTCAGTCTCCTATCACTCATCAGTAAAGTCTTCGAGGCTTTAATCAACGCCGAAGTGATTAAGCACCTTACTTCACATAATCTGTTCTCCAAGAAGTAATATGGTTTCCGCTTTGCCCACTCTACCGGTGATGTGCTCACAGCCCTAACTGAATTTGTATACCATGCACTCAACAATAATAGAGAAGCTCGAGCCGTGGCACTAGATATCTCTAAAGCGTTTGATAGGGTTTGGCATGCTGGTCTTCTGCGTAAACTTCAGGGATACAGTATTACAGGACGATTATTTAACTTCAAACAATCATTCCGGTCAAACCGTGAAATGAAGGTCGTCCTAAACGGGTTCTCCCCGGCTGCTTTATTACGAACGCTGGTGTTACCCAAGGCTCTATCTTGGGCCCTACACTGTTCCTGATCTTCATCAATGACTTTCACGGTGTCATCAGTTACCAAATAGGCATGTACGCGGATGACACTACTATTTACTCTTGATTCAATAGTAAATCTGGGATCGTTGACAAAACTAATCTGGCTGCTGGTCTCGAAAAGGACTTCCAATCTGTGGTTGACTGGGGCAAAAAATGGCTTGTAAACTTTAATGTCTCCAATACGAAACTGCTCTCCTTTACCTACCACAGAGAACCCTCCATGCCTCCCACCAGAATGGCTCATTCTCAACTCATCGAGAGCACCTCGTTACACATGCTTCGTCTCACGCTGTCCGCTGACATGAAATCGAATAAATACATTGAATCAATAGTTTCATCTGCCGCAAGGAAAGTTGGTTCTCTGTGTTGTGCCAGAAAGTTTTTCTCATCTGAGTCCATCTTTCAAATCTATAAATCAACCATCCGTCCTTGCACGGAATATTGCTGTCATAAATGGCCTGGTGCTCCCGCTGTACGTCTCGAGGTACTCGACAAAATCCAGATATGAATATGCAATATGATAGGTCCAAATCTGGCATTTAGTCTACAATCGCTATCCCGCAGATGTGCTGTGGCCTCCTTCTGTCTCTTCTACAAGTATCTTCACGGCAAACTGTTCCGACGAGCTGCTTTAGCTGGTTCCCAGACTGCATAAATTTAAGCGATCTACCAGGCTGGCATGTCAGTCCCACCCTTTCACTGTCAAAATGGTTAAATGTAACTGTCTCTTCTACTCAAACAGCTTCTTCTCTCGCACTTCCCGTCTGTGGAACTCCCATCCCCTTACTTACCTCCTCGATGACTATAATCTTCAAATATTCAAGTGTAATGTCAATCGACATCTGACACCCTGAGCCTGTTCTCCGTTCTTCTCTGTATCCTTTCTCCAACATGCCTCTTTACTCTTGTTCTCAATCCTCTGCAACCCCTTGCGTGCTAGTCGTACTCCCGCCTTGCTTGGGGCGAATTGCTGTAAAAAAATCATCTTTGACGGTGGATATTTTAGTTTTATGTTTGTATAATCATTTTGTATATATATATAAAGAGAAAAACAGATTAAGAATTCACAGTTACTTAGCATTTACTTTTTTAAAAAGTGCTCGATACAACGTAGAGAATAATATTTTAATACATACATACATATATACATATATATATAGAGAGAGACAGACCGACAGACAGAGACAGACAGAGACAAATAAAAAAAATTAATTTTATTTAATTTAGAACCGAGCAGACCTTGGCGTTTTTTATTTAATTGAGAAAAAATGTATACAGCAAATTTGACATACCGCTAGTCCTCAAAGTTTTCCAGTCGACATCCTGAATGCTTTGCCAACGTACCTCCAACTGCGCAATTCCCTTTTGGTAAAAATCAGGGGTCTTGGATGCAAACAAGTCTATGAGTGCCTGCTGTTTTCCCACAAAGGTGATTGTCCATGGAATCGAAGAAGTGATAATCTGTTGACGCAAGGTGGACGGCTCAGTTTTCTTCCAATCAAATCGCCATATGGTATCCCAAGCCACACGCACATCATGAAGCCTAGCACTGTTATAGGTGAACAGTGTACCCTTGCAAATAACCAATACTGGTTCCTTCTTATTAATTGCCTGTTGCACACATTTCAACTGCTGCGAGAGTATGGGTCTGCAGTGATGATTTGGCTCAATATTGGCAGCTCATTGTGCATCACTTGGCGACTAGTCTACCAGATACAGAGCATGATCTTGGGTGAATGTAGATGTGGTCTTGTCGTGTGAAACACAGGGTTCCGAAGAGACAGCCAATATCTGGCATGTTAAGTAGTGTCATACAGGACCCACTGTGGCCAGCTACTGCGGGACTAATCAGAAAGGAACAGATCTCCTGATCAGAACTTTTGGAACTAATGCTTGGCGGTGCGAGCACTCACAGTCTTATCCCTAAAAGCTTGACGTATACGGCGACTTGATACGGCTGCGGACAAGCCCACCTTAAAGTCGTAAAGCAGACAGCCCCGAACGAGCTGCTTCGACACCACCATGTTTCCTCACCGCTGCTCTAGCTATGGGTGGTGTGTACAGCTATGTTCCCAACACTCACCCCATCGCTTTTCCGGCACGTGACATACTCATTTGCGTAAAATACGATGAAGACTTATATTATACATAATGAGCACCTGGGCACCTCGAGGCGGTGTAGTGGTTAGCAGACTTGTCTCGATAGAACAATTACGACTGAGTAGTGAGTTCGATCCTCACTGGGTGTCCCATACTTTCGGCCTTGTGCCACATCTAAGCTACGCTTGGAAAATCGCTATATAATAAGCATCTTTTTGTCAATTTGGTTTATCAATAAGACTTAATGAATATATATATATATTTATATATATATATATAAAAGCATTTCACCCCAAGCAAGGCAGGAATGCCGCTAGTACGCTGGAAGTTACAGAAAGTAAGATAAAAGTCTGGACATATAGGCTGTGGGGAAATGATCAAAAGAAGAACGGAAATCAAGACATCAGAAGATGACGATTGACGTTGTATTTAAATTTTTGAAGATTGTATTTATATATATCAGAATGAAAGCGGTGATGGCAAATACCCTAAATCCATCAGAAAAATTCAGAATGTGGAACTAGTAAATACTAAATACTTCAAATAACAAATGTAGTAGAGGAGAAAAAGAAATTGAAAATAGAATGTGCTGCACGAGGGGTAGTTTCGCCCACTATCACAAATTTTTACAAAACCAAAACCCAAACCTAAAAAAATTCGATTCCTGTTCTTAAATAGCCTCGTCAAATTGAGCTTTTACACGGATGTCATGCATGGCCCGAAAACTCGTTCAGGAATTTAAAAAACTGACAGCTGAGATCAATGATTAAAAATAACTCCCAGGGAATGAAACTTGTACGTCTTAAGCAGAACTGTACCAAATAACGGAAACCACATTATATGTGCAGTTTCAACCGCAGCAACAACTAAAATGGATAGCACATGTAAACTGAAGAGAAAATAATCATATAATCAAGATGTTGACGTCCCAAACTACTTTAAACAAAAGTTAGGAAAGAAACCCTTATCAGTACTTGAAAGTGCATTATCACTTACTGGACTTGTAAAACCTATTTTCAGGCAAAAATTGTTAACAAAAAGATTTTATAAATTTCAGCCGAAATGGCACTAGCCGCTCGATCAATGAATGCCAAATGTTTCTTTACAAGAAAACGATTAATTTTACCATATATATATATATATATATATATATATATATATATATATATATATATATATATATATATATATTAGTATTAATAATCTTATAATTATAAGAAATTATACTCGTCTGTAAAACCTTCGGTGTCTTGATTTGCAAATAATCAAACCAATACCAAAGGAGGAAAAAAGGTATAAAAAAAAGAAAGAACCAAGAACATGTACGTTAGCCGAAAATAATCGTCTAAGAACCAAGAACATGTACGTTAGCCGAAAATAATTGTCTAGCATGGAAGTCCAAAGCCCAAAGGAAGAAAAAAAACGATACGAGTAAGCAAAATATCCAAATACGGTAAGTAGAGCAGACCTAGTTAAACCTAGAGAGCCAGACAAACCTACCAAGGCTTCACCTAAGCGGATCGTCAGGGAAGGCTGGCTACCCTGACGATTCGCTTAGGTGAAACCTGGGTAGGTTTGTCTGGCTCTCTAAGTTTAACTATAATTATATATATATATATATATATATATATATATATATATATATATATATATATATGCCTGAATGTCTGGTGGCATATATTCTAAGTTACAGTTACTTTCTTGTCTCTTCTGACCCCTGGAGCAGTAGTACATATAGATGCATCAAACAGATTTGAATATAGAAAAAACAGGCAATTCTTTGCAAAGCTCACTATCGATTCGTATACCCCTTCCGGGACGCACAACAGCAGACCATTAGACTCGCCTATTATACTTGCGTCGTACACAACAGCTTTCTGCACCTTTGTTCAATCTTAAATGGTGGAAGCGTTTAATAATAAGCCTGGTCTGTTCTGACTGTTACAAAGAGTTTTGCATACCCCTTCTTGTTGCCAACTTTCACAACTTTTTTTTTGTTGTTGTTTTTTTAATTCCGGTCAATTCATCTCTACCTTACTTTGCGGACGCTTTCCTCGCAGATGAAAGGACGGCTGAAAGCAAAAAAAAAAAAATCTGGTTCTACAAATGGATGCTAAGAATACAATTTTCGGATCATAGAATCAACAAAGAATTACTAAGGAAAATGGAATCGAAAAGACAATAAATTCACAAAGAGACAGTTGGGGCCATATATTGAGGAAAGAAAACTGGGAAATATGATACTTCTTTATCTTAGGTTACGAAGCGTATAAAATGGTGAGATTATTGTAATAAAAATCAATAAAACAATAAATGTAAGGAAGTAATTCAAGAATTAATAATAATGACAGTGTTTCTAAGACAAATTCAATGATTATTTATCAATACATTTTTAGTAGCTTTTCTTTTACGCATTGTATAGGAAAGATTGGAACTGTGTATAGCGTAATGCTTATAGTGCTGCAAGTCGAAATGGGGAGCCGAATTCAGTTTCCAGCCAAGTCTGTTGCCTTAACTTCGCACAAATATCCTGGGAAAAGGCAAGACTCTCCCCTAGCTATATATAGGATAGACTCTCTATCCTTGAATGGGAACTAGTCTTAGAGGTTAGTTCGTTTTCTACAGCTTATAAAATCAATATTTAAAGGCAGAAAATATTTAAGAAGATAAGAATTTTTAGATAATAATACTTTAGTGATATAAGTATGATTAATTAATCCATAGATGGAGGAGAGAAGAGTTGGATTCATACCTTTGCTCAAATATTGGCGTGAAGATGAATTTAAAGAACCCAGCGTGAATTGGAATTCAGAGCTCCGATTAACAATTATCCATTATACCACCCGCGCATCTAACCTTACAGCACCTGGTATACCCAAGCGGCCACCCTACCTGTTAACCAGGCTCGAGGTTGCTTAAATTTGGTGATCGTACGGGAATCGATGTTTTAACGTACTATGGCCGTAACCTAGTCTCTGACAAGGTTTACTCTAAATTCAAAGTTCTATAAGAATTAACGGGAAACAACTGCACTATATTTCTTAAGAAGTTATAGCAAGTCAGTGATAATAAAGAAAAGGAAGCTGTGGAGAGCCCTGATCACCTGAGATGCCATGGCAATTCACAAATAAGAAAGAAAAGGAAGCTGTGAAGAGTCTCAGTCGCCTAAATCCTGAACAAACCTTCAAGATAAATTAAGAGATAATATCAAGGTACGTAACAGTCGGAGAACAGCTTTTCGATTTCTCAGAACTCAATAAAGTTAATAAATTAGTGGCACGTTAGAATGTTGATCCTCTTCATTGGCTATAAATCCGGAGTGCTTTACAGCGCTCGAACTCAGAGCGCGTTCGCGCTGGATCCGACAGTGGCTTCACCTACAAATGTCTACCCATATACGAACCCAGCTAGGGAAAAAATTTTTCTTTACCAAGTCTCTCGAATGCGCAGACGTAATTCACAGTTAAAAAATATAATAAAAAACAGTGGGCTTCTGCTAAAACATTTATATCCACTAAAAATAATGTTTAGGGTATCGAGAACTAATCTCGAATTAAAAAATAAAATCCATTAATTCCTTAGAAATGAACAAAGTTTTCAAATTAAAACGCAGTCTGACCCTGCATATAAAAACACTCAATGTAGGAAATTGAAAAATAACAACCTTATTCAATCGTGAAAAAAAATTAGTCGACTCCTAATGTCAAAAGATATGTTAGTTAATATCTGAACCCAAACAATTTTTCACGGCCATATGCACAATGAATAAGACGAAAAAATGCATGTAGCTTTCGAATATATATATATATATATATACATAATTCATATACACATCCACATGCACATACGGTGGAGGTTCCGAAAGTAATACATTCTATTTCTACCAAAAGTACGACATCCCTGTTATAAATTCCTTCCTAAAGGGAAGGTTCCGAAAGTTATTTGTTAACGACCAGTACCCCAAGTCCCATGGGATCAAAGCAGATGACCCTCAAGGTTCGCTTTTTGATCCAACCCTCTTCGGGTTAGCAAGAGAAATCAGGAACTTTCTGGGGCGGTACAGGGAACCGTCCATTTAGCGATAGATCCTCTGTATGGGTCCCACTTGAAGTCTGGGCTGAGTTTGAGTCCCCCATAGGCGATCAAGACACGGAGCTTCCCCGAGGAAACATCCCTTCATCGCGATTGGTGAAATTTCTGGCTCCGATCGACGTGCCATGCTTCTTCTGAATGTCTCAGTTATTTCCCTTTAACTCAACGCTCTAAGTTTGGGTTCACCACTGTTGTGGTATTGTACTCACAACTCTGTGTATTTAGTCACTGGATCTAACCATATGTGTCCTTGAGGACATCTGTGTATGAATTTTTGAGACATATAAACCTAATATCTCAGCAACCATTTTTTTTTTATTTTGATACACACGCACGGCGCGAAAATCTCCCCCATCCATTGATTAAGATGCCCTTTTTATTGGAAACCTAAGAGTAAACAGGTCCATATCACGTCGAAACATTGATTCCTGTATGATCACCGAAGTTAAGCAATGTCGAGTTAAGCAACGTTGAGCCTGGACCGTTCTAAGCTTGGGTGTAAGGTTGGTGTAATCCATAATGATTAGGAACTGTGAGTCAGGTAAAAAAAATATACGTTATTGACGGGAACCATCTATCTCTACAGCCATACCATCGACATCGGCCTCTGGTCTTGTGGGCCAATATAAACAAAGATGAAATATTACTTTCGGAGCATCTATGGCGCTTGAATTTGTGCGTATGTGTGCATCGTGAAATAAAAAAGAATATTCTCAGATACCTCCAATTGAATTCAAGACAAGAAACCGAATACGTCTTGACAATTTCTGTAGCAATTATTGAGCAATATATCATGCCACTTTGACGGAAAATCTACCAGGAAAAAAGAATTCTCTTATCACTACATTTGTACATAAACGCAGAACCTTAAAATTTAAATTCAAACTCAGCGTTG
>OZ010583.1:33952431-33992431 GCA_963932145.1 Acanthosepion lycidas | reverse complement strand
ATAATATCCCACGCCGATATTTCAATGCCCTTCACAGTTATGAAGGGCACAGAATTGTAAAGAGCAGTGAAGTTTCACCATTACAGATGGCTACACCTTGCATGTTCTCGTAAAAGAAAATCATGACGTTCATCAACGGTGGGGGACGGTCATTTTTTTTTTTTTTTTTTTAGCAACTGAAACAAACCTTTCCTCTTAACAAGATTGAACACTTTTGAGGGGTCAATAAAGGTGTCATGGCATTTCTCCTGAAGCTGAAGTCGAGAGATTATACCATATCAATCTGTGCATCTCTTAGCCCTAAATCTAAATTTTTAATTCTGGCTAGATGCGATTAGCAAGGGGAGTTAAAACTGTTGTTCATGATGACGGTCATCTTAAATATAGAATCAAGAGGTTAGCAGTGAATATTTCTTAGACAGTAGGGAAACGTAGTTCAGCTTATCAGTGGATATCCCGGTAAAGTAGCAGAGCGTAGTTCAGTAGTTCTTCCTTCTGTTCTTTCGCCTGTCAAGTTGGCACTGGACATTCGGAGAGAGTAAACAAAATGGCCGCCTTTATACACGACGGATTGAATATTTTACGTCTTCGGATTGGTTAACCGTCATTTGGGCTAGCTCACTAGTATATATATTCACAAAAAACTGCAACAAAAACCACTCGGGTAGACTTTTACAAAAATGCTTAACTCCCGTCGTATTTCGGTCACTTCGGTCGCCCTTAATCTAATACAGGTTAATAATCTTGGTGATACGCATGTCCCGAGGAACTTTGCTTTCTTTCTAACGGAAGCTTAGGAGGCTATATTATATTGTATTCGTAAGGATAGCTTTCCATATTTGATGATATATGGCTGTATTCCCTTTTCACCCGACGCTAGGGAGTCAATGAATTTACTGAGCTCTTCTTCTATTGATTCAGAATCCAGTTCTTGCATTACTTGTAGATCCTTAATACCATCAAGTGTTTCTTTAGGGACGTCTTTGGGGTATAGTTCTACGTATTGTTCTAGGTAAGTGCTTTCCCCCATCGTCCCATTAGTTTGTCTCTTTCCGTAATCAAATTCGCTGTGTTTGATTTTCAGTTTTGGTTTGCTTGTTGATTGCTTAATGCCCTCGTATATGTTTGTGGTGTTGGCAGTGTCTGAAGCCTGCTCGATGCTATCAACCAGTAGTCATTAGAACAATGGCGTACAGTTTGCTGGTAGCCGCTTTCAGACACTGTCGATTTTTCTTGGCTCGTGTCGTGCTTGAACCTGATCAGCATGTTGCGCTTAGAATTAATGACTAATATAGAAATGTTAGCCTCTTGCCATTTTATCTACTTGAGCCTGCACTATTTTTTTTAAGCGTTTCACACCAAGCAAGGCGAGAAACCACTAGGACGTAAGGGGATACATAAAATTTAGAGCAAGATCAGATAGGAGTGATAAAAGAAAGGATGAGAAGGGTAGTGGATAGATCAAGGCAACTGGAGATGTCGATTGACATTACATTTGAATAGCTGGAGATTATAGCTCTCAGGGAAACTGGAATAGGGAAGGGAGTTCCACAGGCGAGAGGTGCGAGACATGAAGCTATTGGAGTAGAAGAGACGGCTACATTTAGGAGTTTCGACAGTGAAAGGGTGAGAGCGGGATGCCAGCGTCGTAGGGCGCTTGAACTCATGAAGTCTGGGAACCAGCGAATGCAGCTCCTCGGAGCAATTGCCATGAAAGTATTTGTAAAACAGACAGAAAGAGGCGACGGCGTGTCTTTGAGAAAGTGACTGTAGACGAGATGTCACATCAGGGCCAATTATATAGCATATCCGCCTCTGGAGCCTATCAAGAACCCCGAGGCAAACAGAAGGGGCTCCAGACCATATATGGCAGCAATACTCCATGCAAGGGCGAATTATTGATTTGTAGATCTGGAGGATAGATTCCGGGGAGAAAAATTTCCTGGCGCGGCACAGGGAGCCAACTTCCCTTGCGGTGGACGAAGCAATTGACTCAATGTATTTGTTCCATCTCAGGTCAGCAGTCAACGTGAGACCGAGCAGCTGCAGAGAGTTGCACACGAGAAGTTGAGCATCAGACATTCTAATGGAGGGAAGGGAAGGATCTCTGTGGTGATTAATAGAGAGCAGTTTTGTCTTAGAAGTGTTGAAGTTGACCAGCCAATTCCTGCCCCAGTTCACAACAATCCTTTTCGAGACGCACGGCCAGGTTATTTTTGTCAGTGACACTAGATTTGTTTTTGAGGCAGGAATAAATTGTGATGTCATCCGCGTAGATGCCAACTTGGGAATTTATGGCGTCATGAAGGTCATTTATGTAGATAAGGAATAGAGTGGAGCCTAGAATGGAGCCTTGAAGAACACCTGCGTTCGTGGGATAGGAACTGGAGGAGAATCCGTTGAGAACGACCTTCAATTCACGGTTTGACAGGAATGATTGTATTAGGTAAAAAAATCGACCCGTAATGCCATAACCCTGGAGCTTGCGAAGAAGGCCGGCATGCCGAACCCTATCAAACTCTTTGGAGATGTCTAGGGCCACGGCACGAGCTTCCCTGTTATTTTGAAGTGCTTGGTAGACAGTTTCAGTGATGGCCGTAAGCACATCAGCTGTAGATCGGGCAAAGTGGAAGCCATATTGCTTGTCTGAGAGCAGATCATGGGATGTGATGTGGCTAACCACTTCGGTATTGATTAGGGCTTCGAAGACTTTGCCGAAGAGGGGTAGGAGACTGATAGGACGGCAGTTAGAAGGGTCATAGGGGTCGCCAGAGTTCTTGAAGATAGGAACAACCGAAGAGGACTTCCAGCAGTCAGGAAAACAAGATTCCTTGAGGTAGTAGTTTTATAGTTTAGAGAGGCACGCATTTCTTCAAGACAATGGCTGGTATCACATCTCCACCACTATCCTTGTTGGGGTCTAAATTGGAGATAATTACCAGTACCAAAGACGGGGTTATGTGTAACCCACTCAATAGGGCCTCAGTTCTAAGAGGGAAGTCGGGTATGGGTACACCGGAAGAGTCGAGCATTGAGTTGAATGAAAATTTCTGAGCAAAGCATTCAGCCTTGTCGGCAGAGGAGGTCAGGACTTCGAACTGGTTGAACAAAGGAGGTACAGAGGGTTTGCAATTGTTCAATACGCTCTTGGAGAGACGCCAATAATCTTTGGAGTCAAATTTTCGAGATGCAATACGCTCCTTCATCCAAGCAGCAAATAGTGACTTAGCATCGTTGAGGACACGCATACACTCGTTACGGGCGGAGGCAAAGAGACGTCTATTGCAGTCAGACATGTCGCTACGAAATAGGTGAAAGAAATGGTTCCTATGGGCGATGGCGGCTGAACAAGCAGCGGAGAACCAAGAGGAGGAGCGCGACTTAACCCTATATTTCCTTGAGGGGATGAAAGCATAGATTCCAGCTTTAACCCAGGATAAGACCTCAGAAGCACATTCTTGGACGGGGAGCGTAAAGACAACATCCCAGGGAACATCGCGGAGGAAATTACGGAACGCCTCTCAGTCTTTGCAGGGGATGGAGTTGAAGGAGATGTTAACAAATATTACCGCATGATCAGAGTTACCAAGAGGGCAGAGTTGCGTGGCGCTACAGGACTCGGGGATGGAGGTAAAACACAGATCGAGAAGAGAGGCTTTACCTTCCCGGTTGAAGGCAAAACGAGTGGGAAAGTTAACTATCTGCGTGAGGGATTGAGAGACTGAAAAATTGAGCGTTTGAATGCCTGTGTGGTCAGTAGTAGCATTGTTAAGCCACATTGTACGATCGGCGTTAAAGTCGCCAAACACAAATATGTGAGCAAACGGGTGGAGGGAGAGAGCCTTGTCTATGCTGTCAGAAATGGTATCGAGTATCCCACAGTCTTGAGAGGATGGAGAGCGGTAAAGGAAGAAGAGATAGCTTACCGCATTGAAAAGAGATAGTCGGAGACACATGTACGATTGGTCTGGCGATTCGTGAGACAACTCTCTGGCCAGAGGGAGATGGTCCTTGACGTAGACACCAAGGCCGTGCAGGTGGGTTAGAGAGTCTTTTCTTAGGAGAGGAAGGTAGCCTTGGATTAGATGACGTTCCAATTGTAGATGTCTTCCGCGGACTCTGATGAATCACTGGGAAATATCTCCACCATCCTCTCTTTGAATTTCGTTTTTTTATCTAGATTGATATTCGTGTTAGTATTAATTTCTTCTTTGAATTGTGGAGTTATATATATATATATGTGTGTGTGTGTGTGTGTGTGTGTGTGTTTGATTAAATAATTTAGACATATCTTGTCGATTAGTTTTCGATGTGATCCTTTCAAGTCCGCAGATCAATTTCTTGGTAACCTTAGAAAATTGATTAAGAAAAATACCAAAATTTTCTTTCAAATGGTTTTTATTTTCCCAGGTACTCTCAATTTAATCTGAGTATGTATATGTATTTCTGTAAATCCAAAGTCTTTCAACTGTTTGTTTTTACTGCTTATGCAGCGTTCTAGATTTCAAATTTCAAAGTTCATGCGTTTTGTATTTTTTCCGGTATAAAGGAAGTAAATTTTCCATTGCTTACACACACACACACACATACATATATATATATATATATATATATATATATATATATATATATATATATATATATATATATATATATTATAAGCATTTAAGAACTTTGTTGCTATACTCATAGTTAAATTTATTTATTTTGAGTTTTAATTCTCTTATATAAAGGGATTCGGGATTTTTTAGTTTTTGCCTATTATTGTTTTTATGTAATAGACACATATTTTCAAATAATATCCTAAAAATATGTTGCCTAAATATACAACAGATATATATATATATATATATATATATATATATATATATATATATTAAAGACATTTTTATGTTTAACGTTCTTTTCATAGATACAAGTATTTAAGTAAATGCTCTGTTTATAATAAACAGTATTAAATAACATTTACCGGCCTGAATGTCCGAGAAATTTTCATAGAAAATATTCGTCCTTGGACAGGATTATACAGGAGAATATTTTCTATGAAAATTTCTCGGACATTCAGGCCGGTAAATGTTATTTAATACTGTTTATTATAAACAGAGCATTTACTTAAATACTTGTATCTATAAAAAGAACGTTAAACATAAAAATGTCTTTAATGAATAAATTGTCGGACTTTGTCCATTTCGTAATATATATATATATATATATATATATATATATATATATATATATTGATAAAAATGCATAATGCCCCACGCCGACAGTACGACTCGGAGTTTCATGCCTAGTGCAATCTTCAGGTACTGATCATTGTTTACATTTTGGTTAATATTTCTGGGCCTCGCGGGCTCATGGTGTTGTTTTAAATATTCATCAACAGTAATAATTCATCAAAAAAAAAACATCACGAACTCCCGAGAAATATAAACTAAACTAAACAATGATCAGTACCTGAAGATTGTACTAGTCATGAAACTACGAGTCTTATTGTCGGCGTGGGATGTCATGTATTTTTATTATCTCTTTTATTTAGCAATGAGAACTGTTTTTTCTACACTAAAGGATATATGTAAAACATGAACGTACGTACATTTTTTTATATTTATTCATTTGATCGTATATATATATATATATATATATATATATATATATAGGTGAACATTGAAGTCAACACTTAGAGGCGACAGGCTGTTTCATGCTATGCACAATGGTCCGGTGGCCTGACTATTGTGTGTAGCATGAAACAGCCTTCAATATTCGCTTTTATATTTACCCACGCTCTATCTCTGATATTGAGCACTTTATCCCATAAATATAGCACACCTTAAGACTATATTTCTTCATATATATATATATATATATATATATATATATATATATATATATATATATATAGGTAACTATACTCGTTCGAAAAACCTTCGAATTTTTGATTTGCCAATAATTTGATTTGCCAGATTTCTCTGACGATCCGCTTAGGTGAAACCTGGGTAGGTTTGTCTGGCTCGCTAGTTTTATCTATCTATCTATCTATATATATATATATATATATATATATATATATATGAATAAAAACAAAAGGGGCTTAATCAAGGCAAATATAAGGATTTTATTTTGTATCGCGTATTTATATAAAAATTGTTTTTTTTTTTTCAAGTTTTTTTTCTGACGACCATAAATATTCACCTGGTTAGCCGAAAGGTCTCGTCAATCTATGGAAGACGCTAAATAATAATTTTCACTAATTAGCGATAGTGAATAAATGATGTTTTAGAATTTTTGTAATGCAAATTAGTATTTAAATTATTTTGTTTGGGAAAAATGTATGTGTTATGTCTTTTAAATGACAAGAAATTCTGAAGTTAACCGTTTTGTTTTAATTTTTTCCATTTTAATAGACATGTATATTAGGTTTGGAAAGAGTGTTGTTTCGGGAATGGAGATATTTGAAACTGCAGTCTTGTAGATGTTGTTCCAAAGAGAGCACGATATTTATTCTGACGAAAGAAATCGTCTTGAAGATAAAAATGTGGCAACTCTTCTGATCATAAATTTGATAGTTCTTCCATTGGATCTTTGGGACTGGAACGATGCAGTTCGAATGTGGCTAAGAAACCAAAAAACAGTTGATGACACTAGAGTCAAAAATTATCACACTTCTGAACAGAAATATGAAGAGAACAGAATTTCAATCTGGAAATATCTTAATAAATAAATATTTTCTATTAAATTGTCAAAATGGTTTGATTTTTTTTTATACTATAAAGTGATTTGTTTCCATTCTCTGATTGAAAGGAAAATGAGCAGAATAGGTTGCTAATGAATACCTGCCGTTATAGAGCCGGTTCCGGTAAATTTGAAATGCCATTAATGCACACACACACACACACACACATATATATATATATATATATATATATATATATATATATATATATATATATATATGTGTGTGTGTGTGTGTGTGTGTGTGTATGTGTATGTGTGTGTGTGTATAAACTACAATTTTCCATGATTTCCTTCGAACAGTCATGTGCGCTCGATGCGTATCCAAACCTAAAATAAAATGTAGTTTAAAAACAGTAAAAATCTACCTTGCTAACCAGAGGTTCCTCTCTGACTAACCTGGTATAGTACGTCAGGCTATATGTCCGTTACGTGTAGAATATACTTCATATATATATATATATATATATATATATATATATATATATATATATATATATATATATATATAAAGGGAAGAGGTTATAGTAGTTCCAACGGATTTTTGGAAAATAAAGCATAATTGGCGGTTTCTCTTTTCTTTTTAATATATATATATATATATATATATATATATATATATATATATATATATATTATGTATGTATGTATTTCCGTATACAATGATTTGCTACTGATTTTCCTTTCATTTTCACTTTCTCTTACTTTTTCTTTTTCTCTTCCTCACTCGCTGTTTTTACTCTCCCTCTCTGTCTCTCTGTCTTTCTCTCTTTCTATGTTTTCTATGTCTTGCTTATCTCTCAACTTATTCGCTTGCATATAGCGTTCGTTTTATTCCTTTGTAATTAATTTCGTTATTTACATTAAGTATCCGCAGAATATTGCCTCCATTGTTGTTGTTTTGACGGAAAGCACAACGGATAGCAACAATAAAAAATGGTGACAATGCTCATATAAATGATAACTCTTCATCCCAGAAATTGAAGCAGAAATTTATTTCGTTTTTCAAGATTACATCATTTCTCATTCTATTCATTTTTTTCTTTCAATTAATTTCTTTCTTTCTTTCTTTCTTTCTTTCTTTCTTGCTTGCTTGCTTGCTTTTGGTTTACTCGTTCCCAAATTGCATATTTCTATTTTCTTTTTTCTTTCCCCTTTTCACCTCATTTATTTCAATAACTTGCCTCTTCTTCTCCCGCTTTCTCTCCTTCTTCCATCTGCCTTACACGCATTTTTACCCTTTTCATTTCACTTCCTTTTTACAACTTTCACCCAATCTCTTTTCATTTGCCTTTTCCTTCCAGCCAAACCGTTCCCAGTTTTATCTCCTTTACTGTTTGATTTCATTTTTTTCTCACCCGATTCCTAATCGAAATATCCCGATGACCAGGCCTCTACCGATCTCGCTTTTTACCTTCTATGGTTGACTAATAGTGACGACGCTGTAAACAGTTTTCGCTCATTAATGTTCAAAATTTAACACGATATTTATCAAGTCGCCATTTTCTCTTATTAAAACACTCTCCGATGCATTTTGTGTTTATTGTTTTGTTCTATTTCAGTTGATATTCTATTTTGTTGCTTATTTTAGTTTGGAGAAATTTGGAATTGATCCACACGTAGGCGGGAAAAAAAAACTATTAAACAACGTCTGCTTCCTTTCAATTTTTTCTTCATTCTCAGCCGCCATGATGAAATGAAAAAAAATTTAAGTGAAAAGCGACAACACAGAATATCAGCGCTTCTTTCCCAATCGGCCAATTTTAATTAATCTGATCTTTCCAAATCCGATGCGTAATCAATTCGAATTAATCAATTTGGTTGATTTTGATCAAATTATTGATTATTGGTTCGCACCTACGCATTGTTTTGCGAATATTTTTTTTTAGTTTTCTCATGTCCTTCTTTTACAATCTGTACCATTTTCCAGGGTCCCGGAAATGAAATGATAAAGCTCTGATTTTTTATTTATTTATTTTTGTCAGCCTCATCGGAACGATTGATTGACGCATGGATTTCCTAAGGTTTGTCCATGGAAGTTCGATGAAACAAACAGGTTCGATTCTCAATTTCCGATCAACCTCATGTTGAGAAATGATCGATGAAGTATACAGTCCCGGTACCCATCGCTACGTTTCAAGACACACGGCCTAAACGTGATACAATGAATATTTGCTTACGATGGCAGAATGCAATTTTGACAAGTCGAAATTCAATTTATTTCCATCTGAGTCATATCTGATCTTTAACGCAGTTATTTTACATCAGAACCTCTGTGCTCTCTTTCACCACCCTCTCTCTATCTCTCTCGCACTCACACACACATACACACACACTCTTTCATTTTTGTCGTTTTTTGTCCTTCCCTCTCTTTTTTTATGGACACGTGGCCAAGTGGTTAGAACGTTCGCATTCTGACAATGAGACCAAGGTTCGAATGTCACCATGGTCGATTTGTCATCGGACTGGATCGGGGTCGATCCCAGCGTGCGGCACCTTTGGAAAACCATATCACGGTTTGATGAAAGCCTTGTGCGTGAAATTGGGTAGACGGAACCCTTGGGTGCCGTCGATAGCTGGGATAGCATGAAATCACAAGTCATCTTGACCGAGGGTTTGAGTGTGTTGGCCTTGTTCAAATTGTTGATCATGCGAGACAACACGCTCTTTTCCAGAAACTGTAACTAAGGTCTGCTCAGCAAAGTTGCAGTATAAACCACGCGGGCTCTGTGGATGTTGAACAAATGTTCCTGAGCAAGCATCTGCAATAGGGATTGGCTAGCCGCCCTAGTAGACGAGTATCCTCGAATACGAGTGGCCAGCTATACACATATACATACATTCTTTATATCACTCTATCTTTGCTCACCGCACATGTTTCTTGGGATATGAATGGTAAAAGGAAAGAAGTGGAATTTATGAGGACGTGTGGGAGATACAATGGTTAAGATTACTGTGATCGGGAAAGCATTCTCTCGGGAGTTGATTCAACAAAGTAGAGGTTCTTAGGAAAAAACTTCTTTCTTACTAAAGGCATGCCAAGAAAATGATTCGTCCCAGTTTAAGTGGCATAGCGCGTCTTAACTGTGAATTTTAGAACTAGTAGAAGTAAGGAATGTTGTTCGTCAAAATATTTGCCATGGAAATAGGGGTAGAGTAGCAAGAAGCTTGCAGCGTTTCGTCTGTGGGAAAGGGGCTGTAGGGTGGGAGACAATTCATTACCCACAAGGCCGCGTAGAGGCTTTTGAACTCATATCAATATTGGAAAGTGAGGACTGGATAAATGCAGCTCAGATAAGTCAGCTGTAATATATTTTTATCGTGATAAGCGAAAATTCAGGATCTTCTCGCTGATGATGGGACGTTACGAGTTTCGTTTTTGAAGTACTGAATGTTGAAAACTCGTTATTCCGCCATTGAGCTGTTGAAGCTAGGTGGGTCGAGAGGTCAGACTTTGATCATCTAGATTTTTGGAGGTGCACCCTTTCTATCATCTGCATAGATATTTGCTAAAGATCGCAGTATGCTCTCGGGTAGAAAGAGGGTAGGATCGAGTTGCCAGCCTTCTAAATTACATGTGCTAGAGAAGACTGGCCATTAAAAACGGACTTCATGTAGAGAGATTTTTCATAAGATTATTTGCGTCTAGGGCAATGGAACAAGCGTGCGTCTCCAACGAAGAATCTATTTTACTGAAATTGTATAGGTCTGCTAGCTCGTTAATCTCCGCTGTACAGGGAGGCACAAGACATAGGTATACAGCGGAGATTAACGAGCTAGCAGATATATAGCACAATATATATATATAGCACAATTTCAATGTTCGTGACATTTAGTTTAAAAGAGGGCTTAATAGAGAGCAGACCAAAATATTATTTATTTTAGGATATTAAAACAAAAACATATTAAAACCGCCTCACAATTGCGATCTTATTTCAACGCATATCAATGCGTCTAATCGGACGATTTTAACTTACTGGAGAGTGGACGAATACCTCCTCTTCTTTCGAGAAAAAATAGGCTTGAGAGCTTTACCGTTATCAACCAATCGAATATGACCTACGTTAAATTCAAACTATGCGAATAAGATTTTTTTTTAGAAATGGGTCATGATAGTAAGTTGTCTGCAAACAGATCCCAGACATTAGATTGAAGACTGATTAAATAACAGAGTACACCGGGCATGCTTAGTATTTTTGGCAATCAAACTATAAGAAGGAAAACGCGGAATTCAACACCGTATATGGTTCTGGGACCAGATCACAGGTTGTACTTTTGGCTAGGCATAGTACCCGCAAGCCTCCCTTGCTAGCGTTAAGGTAAATACATCAGCAGTAGGGTGTCGAATGTGGTCAATGACCAGATTTTGTGGCACTGAACTGTAATGGTGCTATTAAAAGATTCTTTACACTGGAAAATGGATTAAACCTAATTATCGCCAGTCAGATGGAAACTGCGAGAACACATAAAGTAACGCCTTGTGCCTCCTAACATATGCGTAACTGAAGTGGCTGACCATTGTCTTTGGGATTATGAGTTTCCTTTCTCTTAAACTGTTTGCCTTGTATGGCAAATAGTCTAAGAGAAGGGAAGTTCTGCTATTTAAGATATGAGACGGATACATACATTTCGAAGGGCATTAATGTTAAAATGAATGCAACAGACTGAAACTGAGTTTTGTCATAAAGACTAGGGAACTCGAACAAAAAGAAAACTATAAATGCCTAGAATTGAGCGAAGGAGATGGAATACAGCATTCCCAAATGAAGGAGAAAGTAAGGAAAGAATGTTACAGCTGGGTGCGTCTGGTGTTAAATAGCGAGTTGAATTAACAAAACAGAATATCAGCCATAAACACTGGTTGTCCATGTGGTGCAGTACAGTTTTAACAACCTTAATTGGACCATAGCCGACATTAAGCCAATGGGTGTCAAAACGAGAAAGTTTCTCACTATCCACCGCATTCATCATCCTAAGGCTGATGTTTATCCTCTGCATGTGCCCAGAGGAGTAGTTCAACTAGAACTGTCTTACAAAACCGCAACAATCGGTCTTTGGAGATACCTGGAAACTAAAGAAGAGTAGATGATTATCTATGTCAAAGAACATGAACGAAATAAGAAACTTTATGTTGTGGTAGGAAGCTAATTAATTCAAGTGGGTGATGAAGTGCAAATAAACCATAATACATCTACTGCAGCGGCAAAGAACCTGAAAAATGAAAGCAAATATAACGAACCAAATGCAGAAAAAATGGCAATATAAGCCTCTTCGTGGTAAATACTCTGCCTGTACCAAAACAAGCTGATATAGACCAACCATGTACCCATCAGTGGTTACGTAGGGCAGAGTTAGAAGCCGAAACCGAAGATTTTATTCTTGTTGCATAGTTTCAATGCTATTACTAGAAATTACTAAGTACATATACTGAAAAAAAAATGTGTTTACCCGAAATGCAGATTTTGTGAAATAATTGACCATCTTGTACCAGGTTGCACAGTGTTAGCAAGCACTGAATATAAAACTTGGCATGATAGAGTGGGTCAATATCTGTACTGGCAAATATGCATCTTTTACGGGAAGAGACTGGTATGAACATCACCCAGACCCGGTTATATGGATAAGACCGGTAACAATTTTATGGGTCTTTACAATACACACAGACAGACCAATCAAAGCTAATCGCCCAGACAGAATGTGCTTTCTTATTGTCGTGGCAGCCCCTGCAGATTGCAATGTATCTTTGAAGATCTACAAAGAAATATCAAAATACAAGCATATTGAAGTGGAAATCTAAAAAATATAGCACATGAAGACATCAATAATTCCAGTTGTAGTAGGAGCCCTCGGGTCAATTAGAAAAGTATGCGATAAATTCATTGAAGGGATTCCTGGTAGCCCATGCCTTAAGGAAATACAAAAAGAATACACATTAACGAAGAGCTTTATCTATGTAAAACGTGTGTGATATTAGGTTATATATATATTAGGTTGGTGCAAAAATCATGACGTAATAATGTCGTTTTTTGACGTATTTTTAACGTCAAAAAACGACGTTATAATGTCATTATTTTTGCACCTACCTTATATATATATATATATATGTGTGTGTGTGTGAAAAATGTGTGTATATAAATATATATATATATATATATATATATATATATATATATATATATATATATATATATATAATTATTTATATATTATATTCGCGGTACTTATTAGAAAGCGCTCAATATCAGAGATAGAGCTAACATATTTATAGCAAAATAAATAAATAAATAAATATATGAAATAAAATAAAATAAAACACCAACAATGACTGATTAGTTCAAGCTAGCACCACATTAATTACATTTATTGTTTTTTTATTATTCTCCTACCACAATTACTAATCACTACTAACAATTTACAATAACTATTGACCACTTATATTATCATTGTCACCAACCCCCTTACACATTACTATCACATCACATCTACTATTATCATATAAACCCGTCATAATTACTAACGTAAACTACCCCCTCTCCCAGCATATTTATACCATCATAAAAAAAAACAATAAGGATTACAAATTGAAATTTCTACCAGTCACATATACACAATCATCAAAAACAAGCAAATAACCAGCTTTAAAATAATAACAAATATTTTTTTTTTTAAATTAAAATTAAAAATTATAGCAATTTTCAACTATCATAATTTTACACAGAATACTTCTTATCAGGATTTATACCAAAATAAATTAATATATATAACAAAATAAAATAAAACACCAACAATCACTTTTTAGTTCAAGCTAACACCACAATAATTACATTTATTGTTTTTATCATTCTCCCATCACCATTACTAATCACTTCCACCAATTTACAATAACTATTAGCTACTTATATTATCATTGTCTCCAATCACCTTACAACATTAATATCACATCACATCTACTATTAGTAATTTTTACCTATCATAATTTTACACAGACCCCGACCACACGTATATACGTGCATTGCGAGGAAATATTATTCAGCGAAAAAATAGAAAAATGCTCTGATTGCTGACATGTATACATTCAGGAGACATTGACGAGAAATTTCCGGTACAATTCCAATCTTTGAATTTCAACATACAAATGCGTATGTATAGACACAACACCACCCATATACATACATATGACAAATCCGAAACTGTCCACATATGTTTATATATGTATGAGTCCCGGCGGATGAGCAAGTGTGTATGTATGTCTGCGTACCTCATCGGGTGTACGGACATGCATCTATATTTGCGTTAGCATGAGTGTCATCACGACGACGATTCCCCCCACTCCCATAATAAAACCAATACACGCAATCTACATAAACCCAAATTTTTTAAAAATTAATCAGTTTGTCTTACGATCGCAAAAGCGTGAAACCCACGGTCACAAACTCACATCAATCCAACCAATATATATATATATATATATATATATATATATATATATATATATATATATATATATATGCAAAAATAACCAGTGGAAGATGTCATGAAGCCATTTATGCGCTTAGGTCTCTGGTTGGGACCCAGAAGGTAATGTGTATACAACAGGAATCCAAGGAAATAATAATAACAATAATATTAAACATGTTAAAGGTTTTGCACATACTATGTAGAAATAGATTGGAAATTATTTTTTCTCCAGAAGCATATTGAACACAGTTTTTTTTGTTTTTTTTCAATAAGAATGAAGTTTGGAAAAAAGTATTTTCATTGATGACGAATTAATGTAACATTTACCGGCAGAATAAGTTTATTGAATATCGAGAAAATGTAACGGAATATTCAGAAAATTTATTATTGAAAAACATTTATATTTACCGAAATAATTGAGAATGGAATTCAATATAATTCTTGCTTTGACTGGATTTTTTTTTAATAGATTTTCAAATGAAGGCAATCAATAAAAAAGGCAAATAACCTGTATTTGTTACTAGAAATAATTTAGCCTGATCCAAAATAGACCTATAAAAAATTTTTTAAGAAACAGGAAATTTCGCAAGAAATAATAAAATTGTACTAAATTATGTAATAAAATTCGTTCTATATAGCATTTAAAGCTGGATAATTTCCGCCGAAATGAAGGTGATAATTGAGGCAACAAAGCTGTTCTACAGAAGGATACTGAGAATACCTTGAACAGACCATGTAAAGACTTGGTATGGTTTATAATGCAAAGGAGTAGATAGGTTCGTCTGGCGTCCGGTTCACACAACTCCCTGGCAAATGTTTTATCCCTTGTTTCCTGTCTAGGATTGGGTTTCTGGTTCCTTCTAAAGTTTTTTTTCTACCTCTTTCACTCTCAGTAACCCCTTGCGTTTTAGTAACATTATCGGCTCGCTTGAGCATTAAAATAAATGATGGAAAATGTGTCATAGGTCCATTGGAATGGCGAAAGATGCCCCCGAAAAACTAAGTAAAGTATTAAGAAACAGAAAGATTTGGGTAGAAGCAAAGGAAAGTGTTGCTGAACTGTTGTGCTATATCAATCCCCATATGTGGCAGTGAATGTCGGAGAATTTTCTCACAGATGAAGAAGAGACATGGGGCAACAGAAATGTGGTGCTACAGTAGGATTCTGAGAATACCATGATTAGAACATGTTAGCAACGATTAAGTTTTAAACAAAATGGAAACAAAAGGGATACTATACTTGGAATCAAAAAGTGATAGTTGAAATCTCTAGAGCACATAATGAGGAAAGAAGGCTTAGAGAATTTGACACTCACATGGCATATTGGAAGCAAGATGAACGGTGAAAGAACGACTAATCTATCTAAAGAGCTTAAGTGGAATGTCAATGAAAAGTTTAAATGAAAAATTAATGTAAATGAAAAGCTGAACAGTGGTTTGAAGGGATAAGGGAAAAAGAAACATTGCTTAAAGCTATGAAGCATATAATGTTATGGAGAGCCATGATCTGAAGGGACACGCAACATGAAAGGAGACGTGAATGCAGTAAGATGAAGGAAAGAGACTACAGTAAGCCCCGTCTATTCGCGTTTCAGCATTCGCGGTTTCACACATTCGCGGATTTTTCTTTAGAACATATGTACTTGTTATTCGCGGAAGCCCCGTATATTCGCGTGTTTTTCTGAAGAACATATGTACAAATTATTCGCTGAGAACTTCATCGATTCGCGTATTCTTTTCGATAGAACATATTTAAAAATATTCTTGTATTGTTTTTCTGTTATTTAAGTGACTTAAAACATATAACATTCCATTTTTATGGTAAGAATTGGCAGAATTGTACATCTTAATTGTAAAAAAACAAACGCAAAAACATGCGTAGTTCTTGGGTTTTCTTCTTTGTTAGGGGCTGCGGCTTATGCTAAGTCTGGGGGCATAATCACAGTTCTGTTTTTAGAAATTGTTTTAAACTTTATATTTTATGTCTTGCTACATATATTTTATACAGTATGTTCAATGGTTGTATCGATCTATACGTAATTAAAAACGCTTATTGTACGTATGAAAGAAAATTTACGCTAAGCGTATGGTCAGAAATACTATCTATCAAAAAAGTTTTTTAAAAAAAAAAAAGGAGTTTGAAATGTTTGTAAAAAGTTTAGGATGAAAGTTTAAGGCATATGGGGTTTTAACAATCAAAATAGGTACTTGTAAGCGCTAGGGGGTTTGGGTACAATATTCGCGAATTCTAACTATTTGCGACTGGCTCTGGCCCCTAACCCCTGTGTATACGGGCACTGTATAAAACATATTTGACAGAGCAAGAACAGACACAGTTAGGGAACTCTACAAATGATTGATGGGTTGGTTGAATATGCATATCAATGATACAATACAGAGAAAAAAGAAGGCACCGGGAAAAATATACACACATGCGAACGAGAAACAATCACACAGAGTCATGGAAGGTTTTTTTTTTTATTGAAGACACTAGCTGGGGGTAGCCGGCGTTGCTCCGTAGTCTAATTTATCTAAATAAAAAGACAGGTGCCTCATTCTATTTGCATAGATTATTAACAGGACTAAGGGAAGTAAGCACTCATCTATTTTCTACCAAAAATTGACCTACTTCCCTCGAAACAAATTTTTCCTTGGGCAAGTATATTTAACTCTCATTGTTATTTACTGCTTTGACCATACATTTGAACAGTTAATGACATTCAAGGTTGACCTAGATCAAAGCTACAGAGACACGCCGTCATAGCCTATCCGCATGCCATGCCTGTTTGAAATCCATCCTGCAGTGACTGAATCTATAGTGGAAAGGCGTAGACACAGACAGACCTCATTTTATTTGAGTAGATTAGCACGACACAAAATTAAATACCGGATGTAATGTATACTTTAAGCCGAACTTAAAAAGAAAAAGTATAATACAGAGAGTTTAAAAAAAAAATGGGTGCATTTAAAATGTGAATATCTGAGTAACTACATGTCCCAGGCATGTTGAAAAATAAAAGATTTATTAGGTTGGTGCAAAGATAATGTCGGGTTTTGACGTTAAAAAATACGTCAAAAACCGACATTATTTTTGCACCAACCTAATACTTATCAAAATTCGAACAAAATATTCAAATTGATGTAAATTTTATAACCGATTGTGCAAAGCTTCATAAATGTTCAAGATGCGCACAGCCTGTAACACGACACATGTGAAGTCGTTTGTCCAGCTCTTGCCAAACACGCTGCAGCATGTCTAGCGTAACATCCTCCAGAGCCTCTGTGCGGTATTTAAATAAGAATCTACCAGCAAGATGGGTCGGGCTTGCTAGTGATAATGGCAATGGACTGCTCAAATGGCCATCACGTTCACTTGAATTGACACCTTGTGATTTTTTCTATTGGGCTATGTGAAAGCATTGGTATATACACCCCTCTTCTACAAACCCAGAGGAACATAAGCAAGGAATTATTGTTGTTATTATTATTATTATTATTATTATTATTATTATGTATATTATACAGATGCAGACAATGATTGACCGTTACTGAGAAACAAATAAATCAATGATTTAATTAATTAATTAATTAAAACCGAAGTAGATGAACAATCAAGTGTATTTCCATTCAGAGGACACTTGAAAAACGAATATGAATCTCTTACCATTGACAAGCCAAAACAAAAGCGTCACACTTTAAACCGAAATGTCTACAAACAGCATATTTTTGTAATCAATTTACTATATGCAAGGCGATAATGTCACTGAGACGCAAGGGGCTAATGGGAGTGAAAGAGAATGGAAAGACTTTAGAAGGAATCATAAACGCAATTCTAAACAGGAAGAAAGGGATAAACCTCTACTCCTGTTCAAAATATCGGGGATGAATGTAAATCGGACGATAAGCGGACCTATCTAATCCTGTTATATTTACCTTTTAATTTTAGTCAAAGATGAACCGATGGATATCTTTTGACTCTTGCGCAAACTGGATTTATGGATATATTTTTGATTCTATTAAAAACCCGGGCCTTCTTTTATTATAGTAGAAACCGATCGCGTATTTTGATTCTAGTACAAAATGAACTTTGAAGTCAAGAGGTTGATATGTCATCAAATTAATCAACCCAATGTAAACTTATAGAGCTAAATATATTGTAAAACTGAAAAGCTTTAAAAAAAAAATTTGCATTTTGCATTAGAATGGAAAAGATTGTGAAACATCCGAACTCGAGAAATCATCGAAACAATTGCAACGGCAACATTTTCTTTTTCTGAAAAGGTTTCTTTTTCAGCTAAAGGTTTTATTTTTCTGAAAGGTCTTCTTTTCCGAAAGGTTTTCTTTTTCTGAAAGGTTATCTTTTTCTGAAAGTTTTTCTTTTTCAGCTAAAGGTTTTCTTTTTCTGCTAAAGCTTTTCTTTTCCTGAAAGATTTTCTTTTTCTGAAAGCTTTTCTTTTTCAGCTAAAGGTTTTCTTTTCCTGAAATGTTTTCTTTTTCTGGAAGGTCTTTTTTTTCTGAAAGGTTTTCTTTTTCTGAAAGGTTTTCTTTTTCAGCTAAAGGTTCCCTTTTTCTTAAAGGTTTTCTTTTTCTGAAAGCTTTTCTTTTTCAGGTAAAGGTTTTCTTTTCCTGAAATGTTTTCTTTTTCTGAAAGGTTTTCTCTATCAGCTAAAGGTTTTCTTTTTCTTAAAGCTTTTCTTTCTCTGAAAGCTTTTCTTTCTCTGAAAAGTCTTCTTTTTCTGAAAGGTTTTATTTTTCTTAAAGCTTTTCTTCTTCTTAAAGCTTTTCTTTTTCTGGAAGGTTTTCTTTTTCTGAAGGTTTTCTTTTTCTGAAAGCTTTTCTTTTTCTGAAATCTTTTCTTTTTCAGCTAAATCTGAAAGGTTTTCTTGTTAAAAAAAAACATACGTTATTTTAGCCCTTGGCTATTTCAACTACACTATTCTCGAGGAAAACACAGTATTGACAGTGGTGTACATGATCTTCTTGGATTTTTCTGCCACTTTCGGCAAGAATTGTATACACCACACAAGCTGGGGATATTTGTCACTTTTTGTTATGTTCGATGATTGAATTATTGATGAAGAATAGATTGACAGTGCCACGTTTGAAACAGCATAAATATTTGATTTTTTTTCTGAAATGATGAATTTGACAGGTGATCAGGAAATCCACTTGGTCTCAATTTCGAAAGCAAAAACTACAGCTGCATACTCGACGGATCTGGACTCAGTCGGTTGAAGCAGTTTGAGAGTAATTAAGGGCGACTACTGAATGTTCTGAAACCCTACTTCATGTGTTTAAAACGAAGCTTGATTTGCTGAAGCCTTCTAATGGGAGATAATGTAAAACTTATAGACAGTAGGTTGATTTCGTGTTGTTTACTTATAACATCGATTGTATTAAAAAATATACCGTTGTAATTTTGTTTATCATCTATTACACACTTTTTCATATCGTAACGAAAATTCAATTTATCAATATTAAATAACAAGCACCTTGTCTAGCAAATACTTTATATAATCTAATATACTTTAACGGTATATATATATATATATATATATATATATATATATATATATATATATATATATATATATGTTATGGGATCTTACCCATAATAATAATAATGGACTATTCCATACTTAATAAATACTGCGCCTCAGGAGTAGTCAAGGAGGGAGTAGTTCAAGTCAAGTCAAGAGTCGAGTCAGAGGCAGTCCGAAACAGAGTCGTGTTCAGACAGTTACTGCAAGACATTGGAATAGTGATACTGGTTGAGACTACATTGTTCTCTCTACTAAACCTGATTGTTCATACTAACACTTCTACTTCTCTGTATATATTCCTGTTTGTAATATATCTGTGCTATTCCATACCTGTGTTCGCGTTCTTCTTTATTGGTTCTACCTTGGACTATCACCGTGGTACAAGAAACCGGACCATAACAATATATATATATATATATATATATATATATATATATATATATATATATATATAAGGTGCGATGGTTAAACTGACGCCATTTTTAATTTCGCGCATGCGCGTTCTTTGTTTCAATTTTGTCGACAGCACAATATCGTATGATCAGTTGGGCACCGTCTGTGAGAAAAAGAGCACCATGCAGCAATTCATTACTCCATAAATTGAGAAACAGCATGCTATATTGCTTGGCATTCGCGCCGGCAGCTCCAGTACGAAGATTTCAGGGTGTCTGGGTGTTGGATTAGTCTAATGGTGATTACAAATCTACGGGAACTCGGAAAACTCACTCTGAATCTTCTAATGAGAAAAGAATTCACGAATTTGTTGGTTAGGGCCACAGTCTCAACAGAGCGACATACATCAAGTGCCTTGAGTAGGTAGTGCTGCCCTGGGTGAAGAGGGTGGCGGATGAAAGGCCCTATGTCTGGCAACAGGACTCTGCACCATGTTACAGAAGCAGGATAACTCAGTCATAGCTGTCAGACAATTTCTTCGATCACATCAACCCTTACATGTGGACACCTAACTCCCCAGACTGAAACCCCCTTGATTGTTATATGTGGGGCGCAGTTAAGCGAGAGAAGAACAAAACTCCTTGTAACACCAGAGATGAACTGAAGACAAGAATTATGGAAAATTAAAAATATTATTTTTTTGAAATTTAAACACTTAATTCACTATCTAACGTTCACTTTAAAATTTAATTAAAAAATTTTAAATTTGTATAAAGATGGATGCGTCTGGAAATACGTCTATGTAAATATTTGTATATGTATGTGCGTGTATACCGATGTGTATCGATGCATGTGTATGTGGTTATATATGTAATTGTACATGTATATAAATATGTGGATGTATTTGCGTAAATATGCATGTGGTGTGTGTATGTAAAAACAGTATTTTTTTTTATTATTATTACCTTCAAATCTTACTCCATCTTGATTTGAAACTTAAACTTTAATTAAGAAATATTATCCATCCAAAAATAGCTTCAGATTAAATTGATGAATTAGTCTCTAACTAATAACCGTCATTCACAATATTAAAATATTAGTAACTTTTTATTTTTATTTTTATATTTGTTTATTAATATAATATTCAGTTTATATTAAATCCCCAATTTATTTGTGTAGAAGTTAAATATTTAAATTGCTAGCAGGCATTAAATCTAATTAATTTGTGGAGTTTTTAAACATTTAAATTACTATCAAACATTAAGATCTGTGTTTATCTAAATTGCTAAAGCTATACCACCCTTCTCCTACCTCCAAACCCCTACGTCCATCTCTTATTTCTTATCTCTTTACTTTCCCCTTTTTCTTTTCCCCTTTCCTTTTTTTCTTTTCTTTTTTTCCCCATATCATTTCCGGTTAGTTGACCGATTAAATAGGTCAGTGTCTGATCCTTACCCCTTTCTTCCACAATATTAAGTATTGTATTAAAAATTAAAATAAATTTTAAAACTCTCCCTTCCCTCTCTAAATTCAACCATGTCTCTCGCACTATTCCTCACGACCCTCTATGTTCACCTTATATAAGCTTAATACTGCCCTTCAAAAGTGTAAATTTTAAATTCATTATTTCAACTTTGAAAGTGAAGTCTGAAGATCCAAACAAAAATAAAATCTCTGGTGAAATAAATTATAACTAAGGGAACATTAAAGTGGTTTGTTTTTCTCTTTAAATTAAATTATTCGCTCTGACTTAGCATTGAGCTCTCCGGATTTCATCTTCCTTGGGATTATCCATACGGATTATCAAGATTTTCGTTACTTATATATATATATATATATATATATATATATATATATATATATATATATATATATATATATTAAAGGCTGTTCTACTACTGTTAACTTGGACTTGTTAAATGTGAATTAAGTTTAAGCGTCTAATTTTTTTTCTTCTTCTTTCGGTACTTGGCAGACATTTGGGCAATATTATTTTTCTCACATAATTGGCATGACTTAAATAACATGATCCAAAAGAGAAATAAATGAATTTTCAACACTAACACTGATTTATTTTACTGTTGACTTTTATACGTCTTCCCTTATATATAATCCATCTTAATGAAACACCCCCATACACATATGTGTGTGTGTGTGTGTGTGTGTGTGTGTGTGTGTGTAAATAAAGACAAAAGTATAACTTATCTTAGCCGACGTGTTTCGTCCTCTGAGGGACATTATCCAGATACTTTGCCTTGATAAAGTCCCTCAAAGGTCGAAACGCGTCGACTAAAATGAGTTTTCCTTTTGTCTTTATTCATATTGTTCTTTTACAGATATATACTGTTTGAAATTTTTACACACACACACACACACACATATATATATATATATATATATATAAGGACTTGAACTTACAGAACTTTGTTGAACTTACAGAACAACACAGATTTAAATAAAGATGACGTCATTTTATTTTTCAGCTAGGACTGTTACAAAGGTAGACGTTGGCGCAAATGGCGAGTTATCAAAGCTGTATATATTAAATTATATCAGCCGAGCCTATGTAGACAGAAGGAAAATTTTATTTGGTCAATGTGTTTATTTGGAGGACTATGAGTAAGCATTTTCTATTTTATACTCTTTTGGGTGTCTTTAATATTTGTTTGTAGTTGTTAATTATTTATACTTGTTTATGCTGGGACATCTGTGGGCCGCAGCTTGACTCTCCAAATAAATTATCTGAAAGAAAGCTCATTCTTTGAAATAATTTTTCTTGAAGTCAAACACTTCGCCCGGTTCATACTCCTGCCCCTCCTCTTGAACAGGAATAGAAGCTTATCCTTTATTTCCTATTTATTTCTTGGCCCTTAATAGAGGTGCTGTCATTAATCTCTTGAGAAATCCCTGCATGATGGCAACGTCTCTTCATATTGCGGGTACCGGGTTGGCGGTTTTCTGGTTGCTGTTACCGACTGGTAGTTAGGAGACCAAACTCTTGCGTAGCGTCTTGAGAAGTGGCTTTGATCAACAGTTGCATAATATTGGGGGTTTTTTCAGTGCCATGTCGCGCATGGCAAAGTGTCCCTGCAAGCATCACTTGTGGGCAACCCAGAGGCCACACTATGTTGCAGTCTGCATCTGTTCCCTTCCTGCTCATGTTATATTAGCTTTTTCACTATCCTATGAATTTACTTACCAATATAACAAATCATGACTACAAACAACCAAAGATATAAACCTAAACCAGTTCAACCAAAAACAACTAAAGCCCTTATCCCCTCTTTCTCCAACATTCGTGATATTCGTACAAACATCTGCAGTGTGAACTCCATCCTCTTCGAAAAGTATTCGGACATCCTAGCTCTCTACGAGCCTAACCATAACTCTTCAATCCCCTCCACTGATTTATCGATTTTTGGTTACCATCCTCCCCTTCTAAAATCAACATGCATGACCTGGGAGTTTATGCCCGCGAACATCTCCCGCTGACTAGGGAACTCTCTCTTGAATCTTCAGACCATTTGTACATGTGTCTCCGTCTCTCTCTACTTATCTTGGTCAGCTATCCCTTCTTTGTCTACCGTCCTACTTTCACTCAAGACTGTTGCGTGCTTGAAAGTATCTCCGATAATATAGACAAGACCATCTTTCTACATACGTTTGCAAGCATATTCGTGTTTAGTGACTTCAATGCCCACCATACCAGATGGTTTAAACACTCTACAACTGACTTCGCTGACATCCAAGCCCTTAACTTCTCAATCACTCAATCTCACGCAAGTGCTTGACTTCCCCACGCGTTTCCCAGTAACCCTGACGGACACGCTTTTCTTCTCAATCTCTTTCTTTTTTTTTTACTTCTATCCCTGTCGTACTACGCAGTACTCCCCTCTTGGCAACCTTGACCATGCGGTACTGTCTGTAAATATCTCCTTCCTCTCTTCTACCAGCCAAGAACCTCCTACCAACAGAATATCTGTCTGTTATCAACGAGCAGATTGGGACTCGTTCCGTGATTTCTTTTATGACGTCACTTGGAATGAAATTTTTGATCATAATGTTCAAAAACACCTCTGAAGTCACCTCCTGGGTGAAAGACGACATCACTGCTTTCATTCCAGCAAGGAAATACCAAGCTAAACCGCGTTAATCTCCTTGGTTCTCGCCTGCATGCTTGGCTGCTATAACCTACAGGAATCACTTTTTCCAGCTGTACCAGAGTGACACCTCTGACTGAAACAGACGTCTCTATGTTTCTGCTTTTAATCAGTGCAAGCATGTCTTCAATGATTTTTTGGTTTGGTTTGGTTTGTTTTACGGCATATCAACCTCAATGGGTTATCTAATGCCGACAAAATTCTTATTGCTGGTAATGTTTTTCTTCAAAAATCTATTTCTGGGAATATTTTCCTTGAAGAAATCTATAGCTGGCAATATTTTTTTTTTAAATGTATAGCTGTTTGTATTGCCGGTATTTTTTTAAGTATTGCCGATAATAATTTTTCCTTCAAAAATTATTGCTGGTAATTTTTTTATTACAATTACAAAGTATTTCTGGTATTAAAACCTATTTTTATCCAAGTTTGGGTGTTAACTGTTTGCTCATAGCTGGCACCCTAACAGGTGCTACCACCCCAGGTCAATTAACAGTTGGTTCCACGCTCCTCAAAATCTCCTGATCAGAGGCCTTGCTGTTGGATGTAGTTTATCGTCTTACCCAGGTCGATGTCTTCAAGGAAGTAATGTTACTGTTTGCTGATGGAAGGAAACAACGTATAGCATCTTGTAAGTTCGGTTCTAAAGATTATTGGCGGCTCTGCAAGAGTGGGCTGAACAAAAGCAAATACTCAATCCATTCTCTATTTAATAAATTCGAAGTTCTGACATCAATAGCACCTAAGGTTTAAAGCTTTGTTCGGAAATCCTCTTCCACCTCAACACGCGACCCATCTGAAGGTAGATCCTACATCCAGCGCTAAAATTCGACCAGTTTTCAGCTGCAGTCTCAAGACAAGAAAATCCCCTTCTCTTAATGAGGCTGCCTACCGGGAAATGAACGTTACGAGTGATCCATTAAAATTACTGCTCTCCTTTCGAGCTAATAACCACGTTGTTTTGGCGGGTATTATAAAGCCTTCCTAATGATCCACCTGGAGTTGGAGGACGATAAGAATATGTTCTGTTTCCTCTTGAAGGACAGAGGTAGGCTGCATTGTTTCAGCTATACGACCGTTATTTTCGGGTTCACGTCTAGACCCTTTGTATTGAATTACTGCTCAATTTCCTTTGGATACTTGTAGACGTATGATGGAGAATCGGTTCTACATGGACAATCTGATGATGACTAGCGATAGTCTACTTGAGCTATACAGTTTATATGATCTCTCCAGGGAATGATTGCTGCAACAGGGATGTTTTGAGCTGCGGTATTGTAACTGTGTGAGGATTCGGGATCAAATGGAGGAGGATGGTACCCAGAATAGTCATGCGGCTAATTGGGAAAAGGCACTTGGTTATCCATACAATCCTCTCACTGACACACAACGTATTGCTCCCATAAGTTGTGACCCTAATGCTTCCACAAAGAGACACATTTTAGCGGAAGCAGCAAGAGTCTTTGACTCTTTGTCATTATACTTGCCTGTCTCGTTGCGAGGTCGTATCCTGTTCAGTGAGATACGGAAGAGTGGCTTGGAAAGAGATGAGCAGATTCCAGCCGAAATTTCACCCAGATGGAAGAGCCTTTCAGCTGATTTTTCTGGATTAGGGAACATTTCCTTTCCCCAGAAGGCTTTCAGTGAGAACGAGTAATAGGTAATTCTTTCATATTAATATGGGAGTTGAACACCTTATTCGCTTGGTTAAACATCACCCGATAACCAGTCTCTTTATAATGGATTCCCAGGTCAGGTGCCAGCACTTGGGAGTGGGGTCCACATTGGCTGAGGTGAGACGAAGTAGTCACTGGGTGCCCAAGGGAAGAAAAGCAGTGAAGACAGTTCCTGTGCGCCGTACAGGAGGTACAATGCCAAACATATCCTGCCTCCCAATGTGGTCAATTTACCAACTTTGCGTATGAAGATGGAGGTTTCCTTCAAATATAAGGGAGTCGATTACACTGGACACCTTTGGAGTGAAGTGGGTGATAGGGAAGTGAAAATGTATCTGCTAATTTTCATTTGTCTTAGTACCAGAGCCGTACACACTGAGGTGGTGCCAGCTTCAAGACAAAAATGGTACAGTTCAGACTGCGCACCTTTGAGGCGCAAATAAGTTTGGTGCGCCCAATATAACAAAAAAAAACTCAAATTCTTAATAACATTGTCAATTGGCACCAGTAGGGTATTGTACGTACATCCCTATATTTTTTTTATTAAACAAGAGAAATGAATTGATGGTTACATGTAGGCATAAATGTAAATATGTACTTAAATACGTTGATGCAGATTAATTTTTAATATAAATTACGTTTTAATTTTAATATAAATTACGGTTCTTTTTTAATATAAATTAATATTTTTCTTTTTGTATAAAAAAACAAGTAATCCCCCTTTAATTTAAAAATCAAAGAAATAATAACCACAACGCTAAAATATTGTTTTAATTATTTTCTCACAGATATACAAAAATCCCGTTTATTTTAAATGCCAAATATAATTTTTAAAATTAACAAAATGTAGTATCAGTATAATATATAAATGCGCCATCTTTTCAATAAACAGATATATTTTTAAAATTGTTCATATATTCTTATATACATAACAGGATGTAATTTTTATTTATGGAATATATATATATATATATATATATATATATATATATATATATATATATATATATTTCGAATATACTTTGAATTCCAGTCAAATCCATTACATTCACTTACGTGCTAATACCCTTAGGAAAGGTGTGAATCCTACTCTTCTCTCACCAGCTATGGGTAAATAGCAGGACAGACTGGGTTCTATAGCCTTGATGGCAACTGGTCTAGAAGAAGGATAACTCTGAATTCAAAACATGCGAAGGGTCGTTTGGAGACCTTGTGGCACATAGTGCACCAGGTCTCTGTATTCGGCCCTTCAAAAAGTGTGGATGGTTCTGCACGAAACCTTCACCACTATAATCAAATCTCACGTGCTGATGTGGGGCTGTCGGTTTCTTAATGTATAATATATATTAATATATCATATATACTAATATATAATATACAGAGTTTTTCTAAAGATTTTATATAATTTGAGATATACATATCTGACTAACTACATATAGTATAGACAAATGAGACTAAATAGGTTTATGTTTGAGCAAAATAAGATTTATTCATCAAATTTTGAATGAAAAATTCAAAGGGATGTTGATTTTATGAAGGATTTCACAAATTTTCGTCAATCTGCTTGACCCTTATATGCCGAATTCGACGGGAGAGTCGAGAGTATATATATATATATATATATATATATATATATATATATATATACAAGGTTGGTGCAAAAATAATGTCGTTTTCTCACATATGTTATTATGTGAGAAAACGACATTATTTTTGCACCAACCTAATATATATATATTGCTTAATATGCATATAAATATACATTATATATAATATATAGAAATATAAATTACATAGAATAAACATATATTATACATTCATATACAGGCTGTTTTAGAAAAATTTGTATAATTTCGTAATCCAATACCGTGATCATATCTCGTTTAAATGATCTCAAATTTTAACATCATGTGAAGAAAAAACTCAAACATTTATGTCTAATATTTTGTGCTTTTATTGCATAGTTAACAAGCATAATCTTCGCATTTGGGGCGATGAAAATACCCATGCCAGAGTTGAGGATCTGATGGACTCAGCAAAGGTGAATGTGCTCTGTGGCATTTCAAAGAATAATCTTCACGGCCCGTTTTAATTTGAGAAAGATATGACCGGCGATGTTTATCTGCAAATGCTTCAGAACCGGCCAATTGATAAGCAGATTGCAAATGTATACGAATACTTCATTTTTTTCAACAAGATGAGTCTCCACCCGACTGGAAGCTCACTATACTGACTTATCTTATTGAGTATCTTCCAGATAGATAAATCGAGCATGTGCTGTTGAAATGGCTGACATGTTCACCTGACCTGACACTTGGGTCTATGTGATGGCACTAGTCAATGTAACCCCTCCGGAACCCGTCTTTCCACGAGGCTAGCGAAATTCAGGCAGAGTATCACTGTGGTACTGGTAATTGTTGTGCAAGACATGCTGCAAACGTGTTTGGCAGGAACAGAACTGACGTGTGCCTTATCGGATCCGGTGCACATATCGAAAATTTGTGAAATCCTTCATAAAATAAACATCCCTTTGAATTTTTCATTCAAAATGTGATGAATAAATCTTATTTTGCTCAAACATAAACCTATTTAGTCTCATTTGTCTATACTATATGTAGTTAGTCAGATATGTATATCTCAAATTATATAAAATCTTTAGAAAAACTCTATATTATATATTAGTATATATGATATATTAATATATATTATACATTGTTATATTATATATAATATATATTTTCTTTACCATTATTTTAATATATGTACTAAGTAGTTATTTTTGTGATATTATATCATAATATCATGAATTAATATATATATATATATATATATATATATATATATATATATATATATATAACATATTTTACATATCTAAATTTTAAATGAACTATTTAATACCGTATTAAATAGATCATTTACCATTTGTACCTGATGAACTGGGTAACCATGAAACTGAGTTGCACTACAAACGTAGGCATATATGTATTTATTAATATATACTTTATAGTTCTGTTTAACTAAATCGAGCACTGTTTTGTTTATACCTTAAATAAATATTTACTTGGTGATCTGTTTATGTTACCACAACGCACATATAGTTGCTAATATCTATTAGGTTGGTGCAGAAATTTTGACGTGTTTTCTGACGTTAAAAAAATACGTCAAAAAACGACATTATTACGTCATTATTTTTGCACCAACCTAATAGTTATTTAGTTTATATTCACACTTATGTATATCGTCCAGTATTCAAGCTCAGAGTCTAAAGAAAAAGAAAAAAAAACAAAAGAAGTCAAGCAAATGTAACTACATCAGGTTCATATATATTTAAAAACATTTTTAGCGGTACAGAACTTGATTATTGCTGTAATGAAATTTAGCTGAATATTACTTGGTATAATTAAAAACGACAGTAAAATATTAGGTTGGTGCAAAACAAATAACGTAATAATGTCGTTTTTTGACGTTAAAAATACGTCAAAAAACGACATTATTACGTCTTTATTTTTGCACCAACCTAATATATAGCTCCGGCTCTTCAAGGTTTGTTTTTTGTTTTTCGGGTGTACAAAAGGTAAAATACAATACATTTTTAAATTTGTGAATCATTGACGAGAGGACAAAAAATTGTGGGGAGTACTAGAGACTAAGTATAGCACCACCCCCGCAAAAAAAAAAAAAAAACCACACACGCTATTTACACAGAGAAGGTTTGCGAGAATTGATATACATTGACTCCAGTACTGGGACAAAACAGTGAACCAGTCAACACTAAATTCAGTTGCACACCTGTTCTTTATAAGGTTGTACACAAAGTGAGGATCCATAGGCGTTTTGGATCAGTTCATTTGGAACCAAGGTATGATTCCCCATCATAATAGGCACGTGTTATTTTATTCTTGAATCTAGTCGTTAGCTAGTACTCCCTATATAGCTAAATCCAGAAGCACAAATATATATATATATATATATATATATATATATATATATATATATATAGATATTCATCAGGCACAAATGGTAAATGATCTATTTAATACTGTATTAAATAGTTCATTTAACATTTGTGCCCGATGAACTGGGTAACCATGAAACTCTAGTTGCAGTATAAACGTATATTTGTATTTATTAATATATACATTATAGTTCTGTTTAACTACATTAACTACTGTTTATGTTACCACAACGCACATATATTTGCTAATATCTAGTTATTATATATATATATATGATATATATATACATATATATGATATATATATATATGATATATATGATATATGTATATATTATATATATATATATATATGATATATATGTATATGATATATATATTATATATATATATATTATATTATATTATATATATATTATATTATATATATTATATGATATATATATGATATATATATAATTTGTAGGTTATTTAGTTAGGAAAATCAATAACAAAGTGGAAAGATTTGTGCCACACCTTTCATCATTTTATTCAGACGAAGTACTAGATTTTCTCAGTTTCACTGTTATTCCTAGCATTTTTCTGGTATATATATATATCTTTTGCTTAGTGTATATAGTCAGCAATTGTTCTTTTAAGTATGTTTTATTTAAAAAGAGGATCATTTTATGTCATTTGAATTTAAACATCTTTATTTTTAATCTTCCGCACTACTGGCTGCTGCAGATGTACGAAAGTTTCCAAAATTATTATGTAATTATATATAATTGGATATCAGTAATATATATTTATATATATTTATATATATATATATATATATATATATATATATATATATATATATATATATATATATATATATGTTCTTTGTTGAATAAAAACTAAGAAATAAGTCCTAGCTCTCATTAGAGGAGAGTTTGTGCAGTGTGTACAGTTAGTGTCGCTTATTCTTCGGTTGCTACTTGTATAAAAAAAAGTACAAATAAAAGCAATAACTGCTTCAGAACTATCATATTTGATGGCATATAAAGCGCTTTTTTTACCATCTTTTAAAATTCCACTGCGTCATATATGCCATATGCAGGTGTTAAAATTCGCAATAGTCGGCCGAAATTAGCAACCTGGCAACTCCTATTAGGTTAGATTTAAACATGAAGGTGCAATGGAACGCGTAGATAGCAATGCCTGATCACGATATTACATTTACAGGAAGAATAAAAGACCCAACATTGCTCAAGTCTGCGAATGGGTGAAGCAAGCTTGGGATAATATTAGACCAGAAATTGTGAAAATCTTTTAAAAAGTGTGGCATTAGAAATGCTCTCAATGGAACGGAAGATGACGCATTATTTAACGACGATGATAGCATTATTGAAAATGAGTATCAGAGTTTGGATAACGAAGACGACGAATTTTATGGATTTAAAGATGAATAAAATTTTTAATGGTAACTGTACCGTTTTGCTCAGTTGTAATAGTTGCTTGATTTTTATTTTGTTTTCTTAGCTTTGGATATAATAAAGTTTTTATAGCATGGTGTCCTTTGTTTTGTTTCTTTTTGTTTTTGTTTTTTGTTTTTGCTATTATTTTTCGTTTAATTGTCATCGTGGCTTATTTAACCAAAATAATACTTAATAAATATAGCCTAGACTGTTCCATTTACTAATGATTTTACTAATTTTACTAATTACTAATTTTTCTTGAATTGTCCTGCTGAAATTTGGGCGCGTCTTATACACCCGTATGTCTTAATATGCCGTTAAATACGGTAATTACGTCAAGACAAATAATTGTAAAATTCAATAAAAAATATAGCAAATGTTTGTGTCAGGAAAGAGACTGGGATGTAAAAGGTCAATCGTGAATTCATTTCGATAACCCATCTATCGGTCATCAAACAAATTCAAGAAATGTGTTACCTCTCTAATCGGAAACTGTATACCTGTTTTGTTGATCTCACAGCAGCATATGGCCGCATCAATAGAGACTTCCTGTTCTCAACTATTAGAAAGCGACTTCCACGCTCTGAATCCGCCGATTTCATCGAGCTAATAGAGGAACTATATTGATCTACAGAACCGAACATGTCTGACAAGGACCCCAGACTAAATCGTTTCAGACATTAGGAATATGCCAAGGAAGAAATGCATGCCTCAGTCTATTCAACCTCTTTCTAGACTATGTCCTGTGTATATACGAATTAAACTATCGGGGTATTTTTATGGCAGACGACCAGGTGGCAACCATTCCAGCTTCCTGTCACTAACACATCCCTCCTAGTCCAGTCATCCGCGGATCCCACGACCGAGTTCTCGGGAGAGATTTTCACAAACTCACAAAAATGCCTTATTCTCTCCGAACTACAAAACTTTGTTTCAGTTCCGAAGCCTTTTCCCGTCCTGTCTGCCTTTGCCGGCAGTTCTGTTTTCTTGACCTCGAAGCCAGACATGCCATCCGACCGACTACCAACTTGTCAACCAAGGACTTCCTAGGTTACAAGACTAGACTACTCAGATCTAACTACTACCCAGATATTCCTCCTGGAACAAACATTTTCTGTTTTGTTATAAAAACTCACGTAGGTTTGGCGTAATAAAACTGAAGTTTTGTTAAAGATAAACCTGTGCCTTTGTCTCCTCATTATCTTGGCTGTTCACACCTTTCTTCAATACAAACCAGCTTGTGAAGTCGACATCCTTATCGGTCCCGCAACAACATAACCGTGGGCCATCTTCTGTGCTGTCCCTGCTCCGTTTGAATTCTGTAGCCCACTTCTTCACAGATGCATAGGAAGGGGAATCCTCAGCAAGTGTCTATATCATGTCTTCATAGATTTCCTTGGTTGTCATACCTTTTGTAGATAATTCATAACTGTTCGAGCCTCTGTTTTGTTCATTTTTAGATTTGTTCCACACCACTCACCTTTGTATAGGGCCTCACCTACACAAAAAGTAAGACAGTAGACCGATTTATTAGGTTAATGCAAAAATAATGTCATTTTTCTTTTGAAGTTGAACGTCAAAAGACGACATTAATAGTTATTCTAGTTCTATACAAAAGTGATAGTATGTTGTCACCAAAAATGTGCAGCTATGACTTTTCTTGCTTAGAACTTTTTGAACGACCTTCATTAAAATCAAATTGGCTGCCAGTCCCACTGTTTGCTTTGAATCTTTGAATCAGGTTTGAAGAGGTAGAAATTCACATAGCCTGGATGAAAGTCAGAAATGTCCTGGAAATGTTAACCTTTTTCAGCTTCTGCTCTGGTATTAGCATTCTTGGCAAACAAGTTGTTCACCTCCACAATCTCAGTTATAACATCATGGATCAAATCAGAACTAATGCCTATATACTTAGCTATCTGCTGAACAGTAAAACGTCTGTCATCCTAAATCATACGGTAAATAACATCAAATTCTCCATCAGTGTTGTAGAGTAGTTTTCACAGTGGAGGCTTGTATTTCGCTAAGTCGGTCCTAAAAGGGTCAGACGTACAAAACGTCAGGAACTTGAAATAATAGTTAATGATGCAGCAATCTAGTGATGGTTGATACTTCAATGTCCTACAGACTCAACTCCACTGAGCCCAATTCTTCTCGACAGAATCTATTTTGTACATTTATAAGTTTGGTTCGCTGCTTATATTATATATCTAGAGATTTTTGACGGACGCCAAAAAAGAATCTGCAATGTTATTGGACCTATCTTGCATCTCGGCTTCGATCTCTTTCCCACCGTCATAACTTAACTTTATTGTGATTTTTCTGTTCGTATTTTCATGACAATTTTCTCGATGAGCTTTACTCTTGGGTGCCTCGACTTCGCGATTTGTAGCGCAGTACTAGATTGGCAGCTAGGTCTCTTAGTTTCACTGCTAGATGTAACCATAAGTTTTATACCCTTAGCTTGTTCTCTCACACTTCTCGCTTGTGGAATTCTCTTCTGAATTTCTACTTTCCTTTCCAGTCAACAACGATCTTCAAAAATTTAAATCCAATGTCAATCTTCATTGTCTGTCTCCTTGAAAACTGTTCTTTTATTATCCTCCCTGTTTTTTTTTGTTTTTTTTCACTCTCTTGCGTTTTAGTGCCTTTTATGACCTTGCTTTGCGTGAAATGATTTCTTTTTAATAAAAAATAACAAAAACTGACCACTAGAAAAAAAAGTTCTAGTTCCAATTATTTTTCTCGCTTTTTTTTTTTTCTATTTTTCACAAGCAATTCAATTTCGGATTTCTTTGTTTTGCTTTTTGAAGAATTCATCTTTGGAAACTGACAAAGATGGAATCTTTTTAAATGTTAGACGAAAAAGAAAACAAAAACTGAACAGAGGAGAAGAGGAAACTGATGGTTGAGAATAATGTGAGTTCGTGTCGAACTGAAAGAGAGGACAAAAGACGAGGTTTTACAGAAATCTCTCTCCCCACCCTCTAGAATGGTGTAATTACAGTGGCATTGGGCGGTGGATAAAATAAGCTATGAGGTAGAAGTCGAGAATGATGATGTTTGATTGCATAAATGGAAAGAGAGAAAAGCTAACAAGAAAGCGAAAAGAATGAAGATGAAATGGAGAAAAGAAGTTTTGAGAAGAAAAAGAAGAAAGAAAGAGAAAATAATTCCGCGGTTCTATGAAAAATATTGAAGGTGGGTAAAAAAATAATGGAATTGCTGTTTTGTTTCGGTTTTACGAAAAGGAGAATAGTCAAAGTAGAAGACAAAGAAGAAGAAGAAGAGAGAGGAGAAGAAGAAGAAGAAGAAGAAGAAGAAGAAGAAGAAGAAGAAGAAGAAGAAGAAGAAGAAGAAGAAGAAGAAGAAGAAGAAGACAACGAATAAGAAGACAGTTTAGTAGATGAAAAGTTAGGGAAATATTTCAGATTTAGAACAAGGAAAAGAAAATGAAGAGAGAAAAGTCAAAATCGTAAACGGCGAAGGAAATGAAATGAAATGAAAACATATACGGAAAGAAGAAATGAAAAAGTATACGGAAAGAAGAAAAAAGTATACCAAAATGGAAAATAAAGTATGAAAAGAAATAATTTGATAGAAACAAGCAAATTGGAAAGACAGAAAAACGAAACAATAAACAAGGGAAGAAAGAAAGAAAGAAAGAAAGAAAGAAAAAAAGAAAGAAAGAAAGAAAGAAAGAAAGAGAGGAAGCTAGAAAGAAAGAGCGGAAGAAAGAAAGAAAGAAAGAGAGGAAGCTAGAAAGAAAGAAAGAAAGAAAGAAAGAAAGAAAGAAAGAAAGAAAGAAAGAAAGAAAGAAAGAAAGAGAGGAAGCACGAAAGAAAGAGTGGAAGCAAGAAAGAAAGAAAGAAAGAAAGAGAGGAAGCAAGCAAGAAAGAGAGGAAGCATGAAAGAAAGAGTGGAAGCAAGAAAGAAAGAGAGGAAGCTAGAAATAAAGTAAGAAAGAGAGGAAGCAAGAGAGAAAGAAAGAGAGGAAGCAAGGAAGAAAGAAAGAGAGGAAGCAAGAAAGAAAGAAAGAGAAGAAGCTAGAAAGAAAGAAAGAAAGAAAGAAAGAAAGAAAGAAAGAAAGAGAGGAAGCAAGAAAGAAAGAAAGAGAGGAAGCTAGAAAGAAAGAAAGAAAGAAAGAAAGAAAGAAAGAGAGGAAGCAAGCAAGAAAGAAAGAAAGAAAGAAAGAAAGAAAGAAAGAAAGAAAGCCAGAAAGAAAGAAAGAAAGAGAGAAAGAAAGAAAGAAAGAAAGAAAGAAAGAGAGGAAGCAAGAGAGAAAGAATGAGAGGAAGCTAGGAAGAAAGAAAGAGAGGAAGCTAGAAAGAAAGAAAGAAAGAAAGAAAGAAAGAAAGAAAGAAAGAGAGGAAGCTAGAAGGAAAGAGAGAAAGAGAGGAAGCCAGAAAGAAAGAAAGAGAGGAAGCCAGAAAGAAAGAAAGAAAGAAAGAAAGAAAGAAAGAAAGAAAGAAAGAAAGAAAGAGAGTAAGCCAGAAAGAAAGCAAGGAAGCAAGAAAGAAAGAAAGAGAGGAAGCCAGAAAGAAAGAAAGAGAGGAAGCTAGAAAGAAAGAAAGAGAGGAAGCAAGAAAGAAAGACAGGAAGCTAGAAAGAAAGAAAGAAAGCAAGGAAGCAAGAAAGAAAGAAAGAGAGGAAGCCAGAAAGAAAGAACGAGAGGAAGCTAGAAAGAAAGAAAGAGAGGAAGCAAGAAAGAAAGACAGGAAGCTAGAAAGAAAGAAAGAAAGAAAGAAAGAAAGAAAGAAAGAAAGAAAGAAAGAAAGAAAGAAAGAAAGAAAGGAAGAAAGAAAGAAAGAAAGAGAGGAAGCTAGAAAGAAAGAAAGAGAGGAAACTAGAAAAGATGAATGAAATAAGACAGGCAGAAATAAATAAAAAAAAAGCAAGAAAGAAATAGAAGTGAAAGGGAAGTACTAGAAATGTCTAGCAGAAAGACTTCGAAAAGCTCGAAAGATTTAAATGTCAATAAGCAAAAACTCCAACGCTAAGGCAAGAGATTACGGATTATTTTAGAAAGAAAATAAGCGAAATAATAGAGAAAATATTTTCAGTTTGAAATAAACAACATTTTTTAAAAAGAATATTCATTTAATTTTCTTTGACTTAATTTTATTTGCAAAATAAAAGCAAGAAACGAGATGAGTATAAAATCCAGCAAGAAAGAAACGACGGGTCAAAAAAATGTTTAATGGGTCACAACGGAAGAATGCAGATTCTGTGTGGAAGAAATGCGATCGAGTAAGAATGCCGGGAGTAAATCATTTATTTGATAAATGAACAAATAACAATACATTGAGGCGCCCAACTGCACACACTCGATTACACACGCACCCGCACACATACAAATAGAGAGAGAAAAAGTACGTGCATCTGCAGCTATATATTTTATGGATATGTTTTACAGGCACGCAAGTATGCACAAACACAAACACATATACACACACACATATATATATGTGTGTGTGTGTGTGTGTGTGTGTATGAACATTCAGATATAAATAAAATATATATGTAATGTCAATATACATAAATTACAAAAGGAAAACTTTTTTTATCAACGTTTTTAACATTTACCTTGATAAAGTTCCTCAGAGGATGAAACACGCTGGTAGAGGTCTGTCTGTCTGTCTGTCTGTCTCTCTCTCTCTCTCTCTCTCTCTCACCATCTCTCTCTCTCTCTCTCTCTATATATATATATATATATATATAGTATTCATGAATATATATCTCTATCTATAAAAAGCAGGATGTGTGTGTGTGTGTGTGTGTGTGTGTGTGTGTGTAACGAATGCACGCCTGCAATTTTCTACGGATTTGCACCAAAATTTACATGCACATGCTCCAAGTCAGTGGAAAGGCCAAGACCGACTTTGCTTTTCCCAACTCCCATCGATAGTGGAAATAATCGATTTTTTCATGCTTCTAGGGCAATTTTCATGTAGTTTGCGGCCATTTTCTACTGGCCAGAGTGAGAGCCTATAGCTGGCAGCCACGAATAGGGAGGAAGATTCTATTGGCCAGGGTGAGAGCCAACAGCTGACGGACACGAATGCTAGCTAGCGTGCTAGCATCGAAAAAAATCGATAGCTGCATTTGTCACAAGTGGGAAAAATTTAAATCTGCATGGCACTTTACTCCAATTGGATCATTCGCTTGCTTAAGCTCAACGTTGATTCTGATTCCGCAGAACTGGGTTCGGTGTGAAAAAGTATTTGTTGTTAACATTCTTTTTTCATTCGTTTTTTCCAGTTACGAGTCCTTTTTTAAAGCTGATCTTTTTGTGTTCATTTTGTTTAGTTCTTTTTTCGTAACAGATTTAATGTTTTGTATAGAGCTTAGAAAAAATTCGCAGTGTGAGATAGGCAAGAAGTAAGGCATATAGCAACATCAGCATGGCAAAGGGCCAAAATATTTCAAGTCAAGTGATAGCAATTGCTGTATGAATCGGACGATTTTTGAATCAAGCACGAACAACGCCGGGCCATGCTGCTAGTGTACATATATATATATATATATATATATATATATATATATATATATATATATATATATACGCACACACACACACACACACACACACATATATATATATATATATATATATATATATATATATGTGTGTGTGTGTGTGTGTGTGTGTGTGTGTGTGTGTGTGTGTATCTGTAGAGGAGACAAACTGAATAAACAGACTTTATCAAGACAATGTAGGATACATTTGCCATGATAAAATCCCTCATAGGACGAAACGCGTTGCCAAAGCATAGTTATCCTCTTGTCTCTTTTTCATATGTATATATACATACATATATGTATATATACATAAATATATAGATAGATAGATAGATAGATAGATAGATAGATATTAGGTTCGTGCAAAAATAATGACGTAATAATGTCGTTTTTTGACGTATTTTTTAACGTCAAAAAACGACATTATTACGTCATTATTTTTGCACCAACCTAATAGATAGATAGATAGATAGACATTGAATTAATTGAACAGGCTGACATTTCTACTATCCCTTACAAGATTTCACATCTTTATTCCCCAAAATCTCATTTTTATTTTCAAGTTGCTAGTTTTGTAATATTCCAAGGAATTGATTTTTTTTTTCTCTAGATAATTCTTTTAAGCCCAGAATAAAATGTCATCTGAAAGTTAATTTCCTAATAAATACGATAAATAATCGTAAACTCGCTCGGTTCAAACTGGAATAAAACACAATATAATCAAGCATCATTCTGATGGAAACTCATGCCAGGACACTTTTACTCTGTTGCGGATCCGTACTTGTTCGAATCGATCTTACGCTTCTCGGGTAGAGATTTTACCGTAGAAGACTCATTTCCAATCTAACTATACACACAGGATCACTTTCTTCTTCTGGACGAGTCAACGGATATTAATTTCGATTGTCTCACGATATCTAGAGTTCCATATGCACACTTTTCAGGTACCGTCATCATTTCTTTGTTTTTTCTCATCTGGAAATGACGGTTTGACCGATTAATCGGCTGGTAATAGTTAATTGTTCATATCGTTGTCCAACACTTAATTGGTCATCAAAAGTTTTGCCAATTAATCGTGTTCGTACAACGAGATTCTTATTTATCACGGTACAGAAATTCCATCCCTGACTTAAAAATCATCAGTCATCTTAAGCAGAATATGTCTTCAAATATACTGAGAATTTTTCATTTAATTTTTATTGACAGCAATTAAATTACTGATTATCGAGCGTTTCTTTATTATTTCTATGTAATAGCATTACTTGTTTAATCCTAAATAATCCCATGAGATAATTTCTATCGAGATTAGTGGTTCCCCAATTTTTTTACACTGGGCCGCATTTTCGGAATGAAAATTCTCTCGGGCTTCACCAAAGGGAAATCCGAGTGAAAAGGCGGAAGTAGCTCTCCGGTAAAGAAAGCCTCGGTAGAGGGTTAAAGGAAAATAACCCGGAATTGATATCTCTCTCTCTCTCTCTTCCAATTTCCAAACCCAGAATGCAAGAATATCACAATGCCAAACTCGGTTAATAATTATTTATTTGGACTCATGCATACAATTACAAGTAATCCATAATATTATTTTCAATTTTGTAAATCCTATTTATTTTTGGCATATGAATTTGTTGAAACTTTTTGAATCTTTCATTTTCTTTCAATCACTGCGCCTCACCTGCTATTCTCTTCCGTCACACATATGAGGCAACGTTTTGGGGACTACTGATCTAGAGGATAGATAGAGGACACTCCCAGGGATTCCATAGACGGTCAGCATATGTAGCATACCTCCTGTCACATACCTTCTCAAAGGCGTTTGAGATCTAAGTGATCACTCTCATGAGATATTTATTATCAAGAGCTTAATCGATTCTGTGTGCTATAATATCTAAGACATCAGTTGTAAACCTAGAAGAGCGAAAACTGTCGCTCAGGAGTTTGTTTTTTGTCGAAATGCTCCATAACTTTCCTGTTTATAATAAGTTCAGTAAGTTTGCTCACTAACTAGGGCGATATTGTGATGGGTACAAGAGTTAACCTCCATTTTTGAACACACGTTAGACACCTTCAATGGGCTTTGAAAGCCTTTCTTCTTTACGCAGTAGTTGAACAATTTCGCCAA
>OZ010583.1:33794931-33947431 GCA_963932145.1 Acanthosepion lycidas | reverse complement strand
GAAAACGCGGTGGAAACGGCTTAGTGGGTCTTGCTAATCTGCGTCAAAAAGTCCGTATCGTACCCATAGATAGAAATCGAACCCGTGCGAATCCTGATAACTTCGTCCACAAAGCTGAGAAAAGCCGACTGCTATATCGGAGGGGGCGGCCGAAGAACCACGATTTATCTCCCTTAGTACAGCCGAATTTCGACCGGCATAATTGTGTCTTTCTCTCTCTGTGACGTTCCGACCCAAACGAGTGAATCTCGTTAAGACAGTTTGTATTCGTGCAATCTCTTTGGTAGTGATATAAAAATAGTAGCCTTAGAGTGCTCTTTGTACAGGAACCGAAAGTGTTGTTTTTTTTTATTTTTATCTTTGTGCCCTTGCGGTTACGACAAGCGCCTCTCTGCACAAATAACAATTTCTTTCAGCGTGGAGCCCAGCCATTTAATTCATCCTACCTCAGGATCGTTCTGAGGGATCGAAAATTCACAAAAATTCACAACATGGCGGATAGTGGTGGTTCCTTCAGTTCACCGGGTGGCTTACTTTTCGGCTAGAACCACCGGAGAGACGGGACAGAGCTGTAGCCGGTAGGGCTTCTACGTCAGATATGTAGCAGTGATTGCCGGACAGTTTCCTCACAGATGAAGAGGAGACTTGAGGCATCAGAGTTATAGTTCTACAGGAGGATACTGAGAATACCATGCTGTCAACGAGTAGGTTTTAAAGAAAATAGGAACTAAAATAACATTTGTACTTAAAATCAGAAAGAGACAAATAAATTGAAACATTTGTTAGACATCATAAAAAAATGTGAGCTTGGAGAATTTAACACCCCGAGAGCATACGAAAGCCAGGAGTCACAAAAGGAAACGACGAGAAACCTATCCAACGAGTTTGTTTGAATCAATAACTAAAAAGGGGTTAAAGCATTAAACGTTGCTTAGAACGAGACAAATAGAAAATTATGTAGTGCCAAGCTCTTAACTGACACGGCAAATAAAAGATAGGAATAAGAATATTATTTTCCTTGAAAATCAGGATTCAAAATACTGACCTTGATTTCTTACGCAAGTTTGAACACTGACTTCTGGCACTGTTCGAAAATGCCTCTTACAAAGACAAAGCTAAGCATAGCAAATATTTATACGTGCATCGACTTTATGATGCAAGTCTAAATATTTGCTATGCTTCACTTTGTCTGATACAACACCACAGTACCATAACGCATAATCAACTGCGGACCTACTGCACCAACGAATTGTTTTAGCGATGAACTTGCTCGCAATCTCACTATAGTAGGGACCCTATTTCTTTTCTCTGTTATTGCTTTTAGCATATGCGATCCGACTCAGACGATTTCAAGATCGATTATGAAAATAAAAGAGATACAAAGAGGAAAAACGTGTTGCTCGGCATGAGGCATAAAATCGAAAATGGGGAAACGCTCAGAAGAGAGGAAGAAAAATACTTCAGTCGAACGAATGCGTTGAAGGACTCTTCCACAGCGAAAAGAGAAATGCACAAAAATATAGAACGACCTGAAATATTGAAAACCGGCACTGGCCAAAATATCAAGGAGAAAAAGAGCAGGAGCAGGGGTAGTTGTAATTGAAATGATATCAGACGAGATTACAAAAATAATAAATGAAATAGACCTTAGTAGATACATCTTCGTAGCACTGTCTAAGAAATCAAATGCGAATGAATACAAGCTCTATCGGGCAATCTTAACCTTCGCATTCTGAAGCACAAAGCGCGTAACAAATTTGTTTTAATGGAATGCCCGACACTCCCTATCGCCTATGTGGACTAACTATATCAGTAAATATATAGTGGTTTTCCAAGCTTAGCTTAGATATGGTACAAGGCCGAAAGTATGGGGTACCCAGTGAAGATCGAACTCACTTCTCAGTTGTAATTGTTCTAGCGAAACAAGCTTGCTAACCATTACACTGTCTCGAGGTGCCCAAAATGATTTTCTAAGAGTAGCCTAGATGTAGCACAAGGCCGAAAGTATGAAGCACTCAGTGAGAATGGAACTCAATACTCAGTCGTAACTTGAATCAGTAAATATATATAGTAAGCACAGGATATACCTGGCGGACTTGCTTCTGGAATTACTAGCCTGCCACCCGATTTTCTGTCTTTCAGTAGTCTATTCTCGTTTATCATAAATCCCTCTTTCTTTCACCTACGCCTGTGTTGCTGTTCCTTTCACTCGAGTACCGCCTTTGTCTGCTTGTAACCTCTTTAAGAATACAGCAAAAATGAAACCGGAAATACAGTTGTTAAAAAATTCTGGAACAAGAAATACAATATTTATGATCAGAATGCAAGACAAATGCAGATGGATGCAAACCCCTATTCCATAGATTACGCAAAAACATTTGATAAGTTACGACACAAAGAGATATTTGAACTGTCAGGAAAACTTAATTGATTCGAAAAAAGATATCAGAATAATCGAGAATAAATACTAGGAGAAAATCGGCAGCAAGTAGAGAAAAAAATAAATTGAGCAAGTACACAAAAATATAAAAGAGCTTAAGGCAAGGATATGCCTTCTCGCCGGATTTATTTAACCTATTAGGAACACTAAATGTGGATGATCATAACTCCCCACAACTTCCTATTCTTACAAACCTATCCTTCCTAATCCTTGTACAGCTATCCATTTATATTCGATCATTAGGCATGTTACACAGTGTTTCTCTTTGCATGCCTTAACTTCAGTAGGTCCTGTAAGTGGCAAATTCTCCGAGCTCTCTGTCATTATATGTTCCAGAAATGTCATCTGTCGATTCATTTTTTAAGCATTTCACCCAAGCAAGGCGGGAGTGCCACTTACTATCGGTGGAGGGGTTACAAAGAGTGAAAGTGAGTAAGAAGCAAGTAAGAGGAAGGGAGTTACACTGTCGAGAAGTGCGAGAAAAGAAGCTGCTGGAGTAGAAATGGCGGTTACATTTAAAAAGGTGGGACCTAGATGACAATCTAGTGGCACGCTTAAGTTCATGTAGTCAGGGCACCAGGGAAAAAATCTCGTCAAAGCAGTTGCCATGAAAATATTTGTAGAAAAGACAGAGGGAGGCCACATCAAGTCTGTGATAAAGTGAAGATCGACTCTGACGAGAAAAACCTGACACAACACAGTGAAGCAAAGCAGACGCAGCCATTGATTCACTATAGCTGTTCTACTTCAAGTCAGTCGGATACGTGAGACCAACAAGACGCAGTGAGACGCTCTCGTGAATTAGAGCATCAACCATGCTGATGGTGGACAGGGAAGTTTCACTGTGGTGGTTATATTTACAGTTTCCTTAAAACGTTCTCGTTGCTCACATACTCCGCCGATGGCGTTCTCAGCATCCTGCTGTAGATCTCTATTGCCTCAAGTCTCGTTTTCATCCCTGAGGAATATGTACAGTATTCAGTTTTGAATAGAAATATTGATATGAAATAACATTTCACTACTCTTTGAGTGATTTCTAATGATATGTTCATGCTTCCTAATAGTTTGTTTAGCTTTTCTGCTGTCCGCTATATGACTTACCGTGTTCATCCTATGCAAGACAGTAAATCCATTAAGACACAAGGGTTTACTTGGTCTGGAAGAATTAGAAAACAAAAACATTACCGAGGATCAAAAACAAAGCAAGAGTAGTCATTAGATAGCGATTGGCATTGCAATTAATTTGTTTTAAATTAAATTTGACTGGAAAGCAAAGAGCGGAAGATAATTCCACAAGCGAGAAGTGCGAGAAAACAAACTCAACTGTAAATTGGTGAGACCCCTTTGCCAGTCTAGTACTGTCCTTAAATTCATAAAGTCTAGATAGCGAAGAGCTCATCCGAACAATTGCAGTGAAGTTATTTATATTAGGTTGATGCAAAAATAATGTCGTTTTCTCACATACTAACATGTCAGAAAACGACATTATTTTTGCACCAACCTAATAGAAAAGTCACAGAGAGGCAGCTTTACGGCGGCCGAAAAGTAACTGAAGACGAGATGCCAGATCAGAGCCAATGATATTGCTGATTTTTCTTTGGATTTTATGCAAGATATAAAGTTACATTTCTGTACTTGCTTGATTCTAATGTCTCCGATCCATAACGTTCATCTTTAGCCATCCCTCTTGCTAACGACTTAAAGATGCTGTTTTTTTGTTTTTTTTTACCATTGATGGTTAGTATTTTTCCTGCTTTCTTTGAACACTGCAGTTTTCTTTCTGGGGCTATTGTCAGCACCGTGTCATCTGCATATCTTCTGTTGCTGAGATTGTGTTCGCTAGTTAGAAATCGTGATACGACTACGGGTTATATTAGGATCCTTTCTATTTTTATGCACGCGATCTATCCATTGTCTATCTGTATGTAAGTATTTTGTTGCCAGTAAATGTTTCGAATTATTCTAAGTTTCCCAAATAAATCTTGTTTTCCTTGGACTTACAATACATCTTTACATCGTTATTCCTGATGTACGTCCAATATATAGAAACATATTTGTTGTTTTTTTTTAAATGTTAGTATATATATATATATATATATATATATATATATATATATATATATATATTATATATATATATATGAAGAAATATACTCTTAATGTGTGCTATATTTATGGGATGAAGTGCTCAATATGAGAGACAGAGCGTGTATAAATATATATATATATATATTTGGAAAATGCACGAAAACCATACCACTGGTTGACCCAAGCTTTGTAAGTAAAATTGCCGTCGATAGCTGTGCTAGCACGAACGCACAAGTCATCGTGACCGAGGGTTTGAGTGTTCTGGCGTTGTTCAGATTTTTGATCATAACACGTATATAACACGTTCTTTCTCAGAAACTGTAACTAAGGTTTGCTCAGCATAGTTGCAGTATAAACCACAGGTGGCCTCTGTGGGTGTTGAATAAACAAAAATGCGCCTGAGCAAGCGTCTGCAATAGGGATTAGCTATCCGCACGAGTAGACTGGTATTATATAGATATATATGCGTGTGTGTGTGTATGTGCGAACATCCTTGTGCTTGTAGATTTTAATGTCAAGTGGTTTGAACATGTTAATACTACTGATGTAGACTGTATTCAGACTTGCAAATTTTCAGTTGCTCAGTCTCTCACTTAAATAGTAGATGTCCCTACACATTTCCCTAATAATTCTTATGAAAACCTTTCTTTATTCGATGTTATTTACCTCCTCTCCTAAATCTTAAATCGTGTTCTTCTTTCTTTTCAATATCGTTTTTCTCAGTTTCTGTCGCATTCAGTAAACGCTTACGCCTCAGTGGCGCTCATCGCGTTTCTTCGGGTTTGAAACATTTAAAAAAAAAAAGAAACTTTAATATGTATGGAAACCACATTACGTAATAAACAGGACTTTTTTTCTGAAACTTGGTTAGCCGGTCATCACGATTCTTGAGACGTCTCTAAAATGTTTTAAGTCATTTTAAATAATTATCTACAGATATTTGTAATTTAGGTCTATTTGGACAGTCATACTAATAAATGATGAGATGTTTTCTTTTCCAACTGTGATAAAAGAAAGAACCATAAGAATGATCAAATAGTTAAGCGTCGTTTATTAGAGTCGAAGTACAAATTGTAGACAGATTTCGCGATATCGGAGTGATGTGTCTCCCATGAAAACATGCGTTCGAAATATTTGCTTTTTTTTTATTTTATGTTCGAAACACTGATAGTTTTCATTTGAAATTAACGCAGTTGTTCCCCCTTTATTCATGGGTTGGCTTTCAATGAACAATCATTGAAGTAAACAAGTCAGAAAATGTATTTAAAAGTTCTCCCAAAACTGGTAATTGGAATATGCTTAATAATTGACACAAAGTGGTTTTATTTACTCCAGCCTCCCCTCTGAGACGAGATCCTGCACAAAATCGGATTTAATATGGAGATCCCGAGCGCGTACATTCAGCCCAATGGGAAAAAAATTGCCCAGTCCCCACAACCGTCCGTTTCACTACCGATCCCACCTCTCTAGTGCAATAGGGTGTTCAGCCTCGTGCAGCTGTTCCGCGGGACCGGGTACCTCACAATATTTTATTTTCCCTTCTGCGTCTATGTCTGTGTACAGATCCACAGCTGAGTCGCTCTCTGGCCGCACTCTGAGAGATAATGGTACTACCGGGCATGGGCCTTGCACTGGTTCGTTTTCGTGAAAATTCGTCATCTTGATGAGGAGAGAAAAAAAATCGAATGTCCAGATTGTCACGGTAAGAACGAATATTCTATCACATAGCTTTTCTTTTCGTATATTTTTATATAATTCCACTATTTTGTTATAATTTATTGTTCATATTTTTATGGTACTTCTTTAGTAGACTGGTCGACTCGTTGAAAAAAAGCGGGAATTTTTTTGAAAATAATATTTATGGATTAGCATTCCTAAGACATTCCTCCAGACACATCTGTCAGAATCGAAAAATATCAACTTTTATTTTATAACTTTTAGAAACCGGGTCTTGTTCATAATATTGATAGAATGTAAAATCGACCCCTTGACTTTTACAGAGTTATATGGATCAAAATGTTCTGCGTATGAAAACCAAATTAATTTAAACAAAGACATTTCTTTAAATAATGAACGAATGGGTGTATTAATTTGTAATTAAAGAACCAACATTTATTTAAATGAGTAAAAGTATATATCCGTTTATTCTTCATTTAAGATGAATAATTATTAGTTAGTCTGCAAGGTTTGTGTATGTGTTTCCATAACAATCCCCACTAGATATTTTTTTAAATAGGTTTCTTTTTATTATTTCACTATAACTAAGGCTATAAAGCCACCAGAACGTAAGTTGTTACTGAGTGTTAGAGAATATGTGAAAATTAATAATTATTAAGGGTCGTCCTGAGTAGGACAATAAAATACATTCAGTAACAATCGAGAATTTTTTTTTTTTTTTTTTCGGAGTATGGAACCATCTTTTAATTACAGTTGTTCCCCAAGTCAGGCCTGACACAAAATGGTGCCACCTATTACGATGCAGTATTGGGCAAACAGTAAAAGTCCGAACTGGAATCAAAACATGAAAATAAAAAATTACATTACAAAAATCTACCAGCAATATATTTCTTGAAAAAAAAAACTGCAAAAGCTCACAAGAAAATATAATTTCGATATTAAATGATCGATAAGGAGTTGATATGCTGTTAAACAACCAAACCAAACCAAACCAGCATGGAGAAAGGACAATAAACAACAAAAAAATAAGAAAACAGAAGATAAACGATTAACACTGCATTTAAATTTTTGAAGATCAAAGTTGATAGGAAAGCATGACACCGAAGAGCTTTCCACGAGCGAGAAATGCAATAGAAGAAAACGTTAGCATAGAACTTACGGTTCCGTCTCGCCATTTCAACTGTATACTGATGAAACCTTACTGTCAGTCTAGCACTGCGCTTGAATTCATAAAATAAGAATGTGCCGTTATCAATGACATAAGTTCATAAACTTTTTTTCTCCTTAATTTTAAGACTGGATCAGTCTACTTTAGTAGCTTCAGCATTTCGACGTAGAGTAATGGTTAGTAAGCCTGTCTCATTTAATCAATTACGACTGATTAGCGAGTTCGATCCACACTGGATGTCCCTATCTTTCGGGCTTGTGTCGCATATAAGTCATGCTTCGAAAATCGTCATAGAAAAAAAATAAAAAATAAAATCCAGAAATTTTTACATCCTGTGGTTTTAGTAGGTTTCCCTTCTGGGTACGTTTTTCTTTTTTTTTTTTTTTTTTGTTAAATGGGGAGGGGTAAATGTAGAATTGAGTGAAGAAGAAAGTGTTCTTGTGGTGAATCAGTAAATTGTAATGAATGAATGGGTCGCGAATCAGATTAGCTAGATTTAGGTTAGTCAATGATGACCAAATCCCGCTTCCTCTTCGGCCTTGTGGCAAAATTGTATTTAAATTACAATATACAGTCTATTCTCTTCTTTTTATACACCGTGCCCCTTCAAGACATAAGCGATCAGGGTCCTCCACGTCTTTCTGTCTCTTGTAGGTCTTAATAAGTTTATCATTTCTCCCAAACCCTTTTCTACCATGCATTTACTCAAGCCTATCATGTTTTCCACTGCTTTACCTTGTCCCTCAATCCGTCTTGTGAGTGTCAGATTTTCCAAACACTCCTTTCTCGTACCCTAGAAATTTCAACTGCCCCTTTCTGATCTTAAGTATAAGTTCCATTTTCTCTAAAACCTCGTCGTTGCTCACATGTTCGGTCAGCATTTTTCTGTAGAAACAATCTATTGTAGGAGTTCTTTTTTTATTGTGCTTAATTTATAAATTAAACTTTATCATAGTTGCAGGGAAAAACGGATTTCCTGTGCTCGGTCTATACAGGCAACGTCTTTATGCTTTAACGTTCCTCCAAATTATTTGGTTTGGTGTAGCCTTGTCATACCTTCTGCTAGTAATTCTCTACTTACCATAATTTCCTCTGCTATTTGTCCTTCCAGGCTTTTTTTCCATATAAAAAGTCGATACATTATCTGGCAGTTCAATTCCGTTCTTCGGCCTCTGCTTTCAGATTTACTCATGAAAATATTTCTTTCTTTGTTGCGTTCCTCACTGTTCTCTTCCTTTTTCTTCCTTTTTCATTCTTTTTCTTCCTTTTTCTTCCTTTTTCATTCTTTTTCTTCCTTTTTCATTCTTTTTCTTCCTTTTTCATTATTTTTCTTTCTTTTTCTTTCTTTTTCTTTTCTTTCTTTTTCATTCTTTTTTTCTTTTTTTCTTTTTTTTTCTTTTTCTCTTTTTTTTTCTTTATCTCTTTTTTTTTCTTTTTCTCTTTTTTTTCTTTTTCTCTTTTTTTTCTTTTTCTCTTTTTTTTCTTTTTCTCTTTTTTTTCTTTTTCTCTTTTTTTTCTTTTTCTCTTTTTTTTCTTTTTCTCTTTTTTTTCTTTTTCTCTTTTTTTTCTTTTTATCTTTTTTTCTTTTTATCTTTTTTTTTCTTTTTCTCATTTTCTTTTTCTCTTTTTTTCTTTTTCTCTCTTTTTTTTTTCTTCATTTTCTCTCTTTTTTTTTCTTCTTTTTCTCTCTTTTTTTTTCTTCTTCTCTCTTTTTTTTCTTCTTTTTCTCTTTTTTTTCTTCTCTCTTTTTTTTTCTTCTTTTTCTCTCTTTCTTCTTTTTCTCACTTTTTTTTTCTTCTTTTTCTCTCTTTTTTTTTCTTCTTTTTCTCTCTTTTTTTTTCTTCTTTTTCTCTCTTTTTTTTTCTTCTTTTTCTCTCTTTTTTTTTCTTCTTTTTCTCTCTCTTTTTTTTTTCTTCTTTTTCTCTCTTTTTTTTTTCTTCTTTTTCTCTCTCTTTTTTTTTTTTTTCTTCTTTTTCTCTCTTTTTTTTTTTCTTCTTTTTCTCTCTCTTTTTTTTTTTCTTCTTTTTCTCTCTCTTTTTTTTTTTCTTCTTTTTCTCTCTCTTTTTTTTTTTTTCTTCTTTTTCTCTCTCTTTTTTTTTTTTTCTTCTTTTTCTCTCTTTTTTTTTTTTTTTTTTTCTCTTTTTTTTCCTCTTCTATTAACGCTGTCATTTTTGGTGCTACTGTACAAAAGTGTACCCGCACCGGCACACGCATAGGTGAACAATGTTTTGAAGACATAATTCTTTACCTTACATAATGATATCTACTTTAACATTTAAGTAGATATTGTTATTTTAAATATTCGTTTTCTTTTTATATAGAAAAATCGTCACAAAACTTGTAAAATTTGAAAATTAAGGATTACGAGTATTGATGTTAAATTAATTGTACAGGGTGCAGCAGAAATACCTCCGACTTAATTGTAAGACATAAGCTAGATGAAGACACCATTGCCACTAAAATCTTACCATTATGGGAAGCGGGTATTTCTGCTGCACACTGTACTTTTGTACAGTCGGACATCATTCTTTTCTTAGTGGTCATTTTTTTTTCTTTATATTTAAGTATATTTTTTTCATTTTTAATGAATATTATCGTTTTTGCTTTTTATTGCTGCTGTGCCATCATCGTCGTCGTTATAATTTTGCACGGTGTTAAGATATTTGCGCAATATCTTGCACATTTTAAACACAGAGCCTCAAAGCATTGAATCACGTTTTTTTTTTAAACTTGATAATTTTTTTTTTCAATCATTTCCCCAATAGAAAAATCCCTTACCCTTTATTTTTCTTTTTTTAAACCATCGCACTTTCCAAATATTGTTTTTCCGGAATCTCATGGACTGAAAGTCTGTTATTTTTCCCTGCAGGCCCAACTCTAATTGTATTTTATTAAATGAATAAACAATGCAAAATAAATAATTAAAAAAAAAACACACACTTTCTTCCCTAAATCATGTCTCTGCATTTAATAGTTATTCCATGTTCGTTTTATAGTCATTTTCATAGGATTTCCCATTCTGTTTACGATAAGAGTCTAATTTTTCTTTAAAATAATGAAAATATCGATTAAAACCAAAATGTTGAAAGAATTTATTCAGAATGCTGTGAAAAGTAAACAAATAAAAACAAGATAAAGATTTTCTTTTTCGCTTTCCTTTAATCGATGTCTACCCCGCCTCTCTCTCTCTCTCTCTTTCTTTCTTTCTTTCTTCTTTCTCTCTCTCTCTATTCTAGAGCCTCTCCTTCTATGTGCCGTGTCCTTTCAAGACGTTGAAATTATGGCTCTCCACAATTTGCTCTCCTTTTTAGCTCTTAATAAATGTTGTATTTTTCTTACCTCTCCTAAACCCTGTTAGGACATTCATTTACACAAGCTTGTTAAGTAGGTTATGTACTGTTTTCATCTATCCCTCTTGCCTTCAAACTGTCCTGCGACTTCCAAATTTCCCAAACCCTATTTCCTCGTTATCTTTCCTAGAAATTTTAACTGCCTTTTCCTTATGTTAAGTATACGTGTCTCCGTTTACTCTAAAACCTTGTCGTGGCTCACATGACCAGTCCATTGTATTCTGAGCATCCTGTTAAATCACATTTCTGCTGCTTCAAGTTTCTTCATCTGTGGGAAGATTGTCCAGCATTCACTACCATATACGAAGACTGATATTATAAGACCCTTTCTTTCTTTCTTTCTTCTGGCCGGGGATCGCTAAATGTTTTGGGTCCAGAGATGAAAGACTAATCCGCAAAATTATAACTTATCTATTATTAAAGTCGGCATGTACTAACCATCCAGTTAGGGTTGCCCCTTCCCTCACTGGGGACCTGTTCCAACCACGAAAGAGAACAGTTCTACATCACTTGACGGTCAAGAAACAACGCACTGAATAATCTTTCTCTATCATTCCCACGCTAGCTCAGCCAATCAAAATCGAACTTATGTCTTACATCTGACCCCGAAGAACAACCTCTTAATTGCTGGTGTTCCCAGATCCACCTTGAAGCGGGGTTGTATCACCTGTTATGGTCCCAGCTATGGGCAAATAGTTAATCCTCAAACTGGGGTCAAAACACTATGAAAGTGTAAAAATAGGTTTTAATAACAGCAATACATGTTTGTAAAAGGTTATTACTAGCAATGAATTTTTGAAGAAAAGAATTATTACCATCAATACATTTTTGAAATAAATATTACCAGCAATAAAAATCTTGTCGGTATTAAATGACCAATTGAATTGATATGACGGAAAACAAATCAAACTAAACCACAGCTCCCATCAATACTGAGAGATCGATAACTATAAGAAACCTATTTTCCTGCAAAATTGGTTTAATAGAAAGATTTTATAAATTTCGATCAATAATAGCACTGGCTGCTCGGTCAATGAATGTCGAATGTTTCCTTATAAGGAAACGGCTAATTATGATCAATCTGTTGAAGATTAAACTCAACGCATTACTATTAGAGATAATCGCGGATACTGAACTTATATTTACTCATTCTCCAATGACTGGATATAGCACAAGGACGATTTAAAGTGAGGAGCCCAAGCAAGGATACATAGGATAAGCCCCAAAATTGCCCAGTCTCTGCAACCGAGGTCGCGCTGGCATCGATATTCTAACGATCTGCCCTGTTTGTTGCAATGAGGGAGGTGCTGCTGCAGGGTTAGATTCCGCAGGATCAGGCATCCCTGATTTATTTGTTGTGTTCTGTTCAAAGGCAGAAACACAATTAAGAAGGAAAATGTTGTTTGTTCACCCGAAGGCAAATACTGAATTTAGTATTTACTTGCTGTCCCCACGCTGGCAGGATGTGACACAAGATCAGTTTAATGTGGGGCGCCCGAGCTTGGGCACCCTTAGCCAGATTCAAAAATATAGCAGCCCCCGGAATCGTCGGTTGCCCTGGTATCAGTATTAGTACAGGTCTACTACCTCATTGGAACTATGGGGGAGATACTGCCTCGGACGGCTATTCCTCGAGACCGGACACGTCTCAGTAATGTGTTCAGTTGCGCTCCGTTCCCAAACACACACAATTGAATTGACCTCTGTCCGAAGAGAGAGGCACAATTGAGAGATCAAATGTAGTTTTTCCACCTGAAGACAGGTACTACACTTTGGTCGTAGCCTGAAGGCTATGGAAATAAAAGAAGAGACAATATCACTCGTTGTTTGGTCAATGAATACCGAATGTTTCCTTATAAGTAAAAAAGATAATATTACTATTACATTTTTTGTGATGGCAATGAACACTCAAGCCACTTTTGTAAATTCAACGAATACTCGTTGTCACTTTCGTAATGCTTGTTGTAGTAGAGACTTTTGTAATCTCAGATACATCTATAGTAACGCCGTTGAACAATACTGGTTTCAGACGCCTTCGAATAACACTTACACTAATAGTACTTGCTCGATAATACTCGCTCGAAAAGTAACCACCGAATAGTAATCTGTATAGATATCAGTATAGAGAAATAGTATAGTGATCAGTATAGAGAAATAGTATAGTGAATAGTATAGAGATAGAGGATAGTGTAGAAATAGTGATCCTTATAGTAATAGAGGATAGAATAGAAAGAGTGATCACTTAGACGCCACGCTAATTCCCAGATATACGTTTCCTTTGCGATCACGTGGTCTACTTATTAGAAATGGAATCACCTGTGTTTGCTCACTGGTGATCTGTGTTCAAACCCAAGGGTCGGCAGCGACACTTTATTTCTATATAACACATTTACCATTTCACTACCTAGTTGTAGATCTTAAACTTTTTCTGCCTATAGATTTGCTTGGTGGTTGAGACTTTTGTTGTTTCCCGTTTCTACATAAAAGTCTCTGATTCCAGAGATGACATCTCTCTGTCTGTCTCTTTCTCTCTCTCTCTCTTCTGGCGCTGTATAATCTTTCTATTTTCAAAACTGTCAGTTCTGTATTTATAATATTAGTCGTATAATCCCTATTAAAAATATCCGTCTACTTCACATCTCTTCGGTCATATTTCTTTTATGAATTAATTTCGAAATAACGAAGACGCTTGAAATGAGGACCAAAGAAAAATCGATGCAAAAATTGATTTGTTGTGTTCCCTCCGTAGACTCAAACATAACTGAGAAATAAAATGTAGTTTCTGCTCCCCAAAACGGATACTACACTTCCTTACCGGCCCCATGCTGACAGGATATGACAAAAGGTCAGTTTAATGTGGCGCGCCCCAGCGTGGGCACACGGGCCAGGTCCAAAATTAGCGCAGTCCCGGCAAACGCTGATGGCGCTGGCATCGCTATTACTACTGATTCCGCCACTTTAATGCTATGTGGATGGTACTACCGCGTGCGGCTGTTCCCTAAGCCCGGGTACTTCTCAATAATATTTTCATTTGCGCTCTGTCCGTAGCCGTGGTCACGACTGAGTTGGGCTCTGTCCGTAGCCGTGGTCACGACTGAGTTGGGCTCTGTCCGTAGCCGTGGTCACGACTGAGTTGGGCTCTGTCCGTAGCCGTGGTCACGACTGAGTTGGGCTCTGTCCGTAGCCGTGGTCACGACTGAGTTGGGCTCTGTCCGTAGCCGTGGTCACGACTGAGTTGGGCTCTGTCCGTAGCCGTGGTCACGACTGAGTTGGGCTCTGTCCGTAGCCGTGGTCACGACTGAGTTGGGCTCTGTCCGTAGCCGTGGTCACGACTGAGTTGGGCTCTGTCCGTAGCCGTGGTCACGACTGAGTTGGGCTCTGTCCGTAGCCGTGGTCACGACTGAGTTGGGCTCTGTCCGTAGCCGTGGTCACGACTGAGTTGGGCTCTGTCCGTAGCCGTGGTCACGACTGAGTTGGGCTCTGTCCGTAGCCGTGGTCACGACTGAGTTGGGCTCTGTCCGTAGCCGTGGTCACGACTGAGTTATTAAATGTACTTTATCCGTGCGAGGGAAGATACTACACTTTGCTCCTAGCCCGGTAGCTAGAGAATGAAGAAAGCGTAACTGAAGTAATATTGCTGTTCGCTCAATGAATGCTGTATATATATATATATATATATATATATATATATATATATATATATATATATATTTATCAGGGAACGGCTAATATTACCATTGTCATTATCTCAGAACAGAACGTACATACCGTTCTTGCTATCGTCTCTGATTGCCCTGACTAGTTGCGCGCATCAGGTAAGTTGTAAACAAACATAAATATTTAATTCTTTTTGGAGAGATTGAAACGCAGTGAAAACATAACTAGAAATAACACGGTTGTAACAAAAACGTAAGGAAAAATCAAGATTAACTTTTCCCAGCCACAGAAAGTGAAACGAGAACAATCTATCAGCGTAGATTAGATAAATGGATCATTTCGAAATTCCCTAAAAAAGGTCGGAGTCTCCAACGGGCTAAACGGTGTGATAATATCAAACATGTGGCCTTCAGTCGCACGGTAAATTGGTAACTTAAACTATATCAGGTATAAAATTTTTGATTTTCGATTGAATTTTATTGAAATTTTAATGATTTTGTTTCCCAGATTGAGTCAATTATGTGCCATGCGTGATACACGCTTAGGCGATCATGTATCTTTCGATACATGACTGACGAGGCAGATTTTATTTCCCACAGTAGGTTGCCATTTCTTTCTGCGGTAGACCAGTTGCAATCCAAAACTATGGTACCCGATCTGTCCTGCTATTTACCCAAAGCTGGTGGTGGGGAGCGGAAAAGAGGATTCATACTTTTCCCAAGTGTATTAGCATGTGAGTGTAATGGATTCGGCCGGAATTAGAACTCGGCTCTCCGATTCCTCAATCCGATCCGCTCTCCACTACTCCACCGTGCCTACGCACTTCATATACGCCGGTGTATGGATGGATTATAACAAATTTATTATCGGAGATGAGGAAATTGAACATAGAATATGCTAGAGGTAGTTTCGTCCATCGCTGCGAATTCTTAGAAAACCAAAACATTAACCTAAAACCTGAATTTTTCTTCGCCAGATCGAGACTTTCATATGGTTGTCATCCATGGAACCAAAACCAATTCAAAAATATCTAAAATGCCAGCTGTATACAACGGCTTTCTTAGAATACCGGTTAAAAATGGGTTTGCGCAAATGAGGTTCACGGACGGGCGCTAAAGAATAACAAATAAAGAACACTACCGAACAAAAGAAAGAACATCACGTAAGGATTTTCAACAGCAGCCACAGCTAAAATGGATAACACATGTAACTTGAAGAGAAAATCATAATATAATCATGATGTTGGCGTTCCACACTACTTCAAATAAAAGGTTAGGAAGGAAACCTCCATCAATACTGGAAATAGTGATAGCCATGAAAAACCTATTTTCGTAAAAAAAAAAAAAAAATGTTTTAATAGAATGATTTTATAAATTTTGACCGATAATAGCTGATCAGTCAATGAATGCCAAAGATATGAGAAAACAGCTGATATTACCATTACCAGGTGTAATAAATAATTGTGAACATTGGAGAGAAAGAGGCGTAATGATTAGTGCACTCGGCCGTCTCAGAAGATAATGGTGAGTCTCGTGGGACCCAAATCCTCGTGAATGAATAGTTAGGTAATTATCGGTCTGGTTTACACTAGACTCAAAGGGAGTATACATGGGATTTAAACTCCTGTTTCCGAGTAACCACCTTGAAAGTGACCTCTTTCTTGTGTTCATATGACCGACAGAACAAAATGTTTTATTACTGGATATTTAATCATTAGTTTAAGCCAAAGTTTTAGCAGGTTTAATAAATTCAGGTCTGTGATTTCAGGGGTTACATAACCAGCACAATTTTCATTTGTAAACGTTTATTTCACGCAAAAAAACTCCAATATCCAACGGTTTTGCTTCTGGCATCTAGGCGTACCCTTAATCCTACTCATCTTAAGACAATGGGGAAATGCTGTCTGGAAAGCAGACACACTGTTAACAGCCCACTTTTTCTTTTTAATTCAGTACAAGTCTACATTTATTTGCAATTCAACAACTGCAAAATTAAACTCAGAATCAGTAAATATACACTGTTTCGTCGCATATTAAATCAAGACTGTCTCTGTTCCTTTAGCCATTACCGCAGACATCAGGGTGTACTCCAGATCATGCAACTTTTTATGTACTGAGGAATTTAATTTTAATTTATTGTCCGGACGTCACAAAAGAAAAACATCTATATTTTAGGCCTACAAATGCAATATATGCCAAAATTAATAATACATATGTCCCATAATATTTGCTATACTTGCATATATATTTCATACACTAAATATAGCAGTACTTATGGGACAGCGTTATTATATTGTGATACATCTGTCTCATAATAATTGTGACATTTGCATACATAATTAATACACAAAATGTAACGATTATTTTCGGACAGAGGTGTTGCTGTTTCTTTTGGGGTAGATGCAAAAAAATGATTATTCCAAGTCTTTCCAGATATATCTTATTTTGTCCTTGATTCTATTCCTCTTCATGCAATGAAGAAGGGCTGTCTAAAAGATGGACTTCCAGTAAACAGGCTAATTTTAGTCGTCTAACCGCCGCCCTGACGGCAAGATAGTGCAGTCGATATTTTACTAATGATGCTTTGTCCGGCATGATAGTAAAAAAGAAAAATGCGAAGAAGGAAGATTGTGTTGCTGCTGAAAGGATACGCCTTCATTTAGCTTATTTAGTTTAATTTATTATTCCGTATTAATCGACGACCAGGTAAGCTCGCTAACCATTGCACTACATCGAGGCGACCAATGGGATGAATATCACTCTTCTCTGAAAATCAGCCTTCAAAGTGTTGATTGTTTTTTTTTTGGGGGGGTGGCCTAAACTATTATAGAACAACAACCACAACTAACTCATTCACTCACAGAGAAGTCTACGTATGATTTTATTATTTATTTATAATTTTATCGGTAATCTTGAATTGCATACATTTTTGGTTTTTACATGTGAAATTTCTCATGAAAATCTAGATGATTTTTTTTTAATTTCAAATTGTAATATCTTAGATCGTCAAAATAAAATATTTCTATTCCATTAAAATTAACTTGTAACTGCTGAATATAACCCCCTGAACTGTGCAAATTCGGATATACAGCTGAAAATATTGGAGACAATGTGTATTAAGTCTTTGCAGCCGTCCTTTTGTAAACAAAAGGAGTGGATTTTAGGCACGAAAGCAATTCGCCTGTGATCTTGATTAGGTTATGTAGGAATTGTTAATGGTACTACTCGTGTTATTCAGTCCTATTATTAAAATTATTTTATTCCGTCTTGTTATTTTTTCCGTTTTTTTTTTTTTTTTTTTGAGGGGGGGGGGCTTGTTTTTGTTGTTGTTGTTTTTCTTTAAGTCCTTCTTCTTTTCAACTTTTATCAGCATTTGCATTCAGAAATTTTAAGGATATTTTGAATGGCACTGTTGAAATATCTTACTTATTTTAATGTTTTATTTGTTAGCCTCTACACTCAACCAAATCTAAAAACGAGAAATTAAATGAAGGCTTACTTTATTGCATGAGTTGAAATTTAAACTGCCTTCCGCTCAAATTGCTCGTCTCATTAACTAAACACGAAGTAATGGAACCATTGGTATTTGTTCCAAACGTTCCGTGACATATGCGAGTTTTCAATTAGGAATCTTCACGAAGGAAAATATTCCTGGGGAAAATCAGCGCCTCTTAACATTCACCTTGCGTTCTCTATCATATTAAGAGAGACACGAAAGCCTGGCTCATTTGCTTTTCTAGATAACACTTAGTTATTTTTCTGACCTGACTTTATACGCAGCTTTGCGTTTTATATGTGCAAGTATATTATGCAAAGGCGTTTCAAAAATTGTTCGCAGCAGTGGTTTCGATACCTCTTGTTTCCCGTAAAGGTGTTTGTATGAGATTGATACTGGGACAAAAGACTGCATGATTAGTTGAACCGTACCTCCAGTCTTCCACTATTGATCACGCCTCTTGAAAAACTGATCAAGGCTGGTGAAATTCAACTTTTACCTATTAATCTTCAGGTTAGCTTTGTGTGATTAACTTAAAGGTATAACAAATCTTGTTAAACTATTTAGTTTTACATACACGTTCTTATAGGACTGAAAACATTAATTAAAAGGAAAGGTAAATACAGATCAGGATTTACACTCGAGTGGATAGTTTAGATTTTGATCACAATTTACACTCGAGAGAAGTTAGATCTTGGCCACGATTCAAAAAGTTAGACGTTGGCAAGTATTTACACACGAGTGGAAAAAGTTAGATCTTGGCCACGATTCAAAAAGTTAGACGTTGGCAAGTATTTACACACGAGTGGAAAAAGTTAGATCTTGGCCACGATTCAAAGTTAGACGTTGGCAAGTATTTACACACGAGTGGAAAAAGTTAGATCTTGGCCACGATTCAAAAAGTTAGACGTTGGCAAGTATTTACACACGAGTGGAAAAAGTTAGATCTTGGCCACGATTCAAAAAGTTAGACGTTGGCAAGTATTTACACACGAGTGGAAAAAGTTAGATCTTGGTCACGATTCAAAAAGTTAGACGTTGGCAAGGATTTACAGACGAGTGGAAAAAGTTAGATCTTGGCCACGATTCAAAAAGTTAGACGTTGGCAAGGATTTACAGACGAGTGGAAAAAGTTAGATCTTGGTCACGATTCAAAAAGTTAGACGTTGGCAAGGATTTACAGACGAGTGGAAAAAGTTAGATCTTTGTCACGATTTAAAAAGTTAGACGTTGGCAAGGATTTACACACGAGGGGAAAAAGTTAGATCTTTGTCACGATTTAAAAAGTTAGACGTTGGCAAGGATTTACACACGAGTGGAAAAAGTTAGATCATGGCCACGATTTACATTGGATTAAAAAAAAATTAGTCCTTAGTTACGATTTACACTGGAGTGAAAAAGTTACACGTTGGTCACGATTTACACTGGAGTGAAACAGTTAGACAGTGTACCTGACTCATCCTGATATGCCTTACCTTTACACGCACCATGTCAGGCCGAAAATGGAGTCCTGCTGCCATATGTTGGCCTGGTTCTGCTATCCAGTCTTCACTTTCCATATTTGATTCCAGAATCGTACCTGCCGCCTTGCGAGTAATGAATTGCTTTCCACATTACAGCCGTTTTCCCACAGATGCAAGCATCTCGCTACATTCCATAGTACCCCAAACTCTTACCCACCCAGCTAAAACCCGCCACCCCGCGTACATTCACTCGAAATCTTTTAGTATTCTTTTAATAAGGAGCATGTTCCATCCAGATAGCTTTTTCCCAAGAGCTACTTTGTGGAACAAGATCCAAGGAGCCTGCTTCCTCAGCCACTGCAATGTTAATTTTTTAATGTCTAAGCTTAGAAATTGTATTTCCCACATGTCCGCATAACTTGCTTACTGTTATCGTTCACACTACAACCGTCTTCTGTAAGCCTCTACCTTGAGTGACTCTTAGTCCTTGCATAAGGTGACCATTAGTATATATAAATAAATAAAAAAGACAGCTTGATCCAGTTCCTCAAGAATATAATATTGAATGTTGTGAATGTAGACATCTCTTCTCATTCATCATACATTTTCAGTAGAACTGAGGTCTAAAGACAAGGCACTTTACTTCCTTACAAATTAAAAAAAAATAACATAAGTACGATATATTCACTATTTACATAATTCGGACTGTTGTCCTCATCTTTGTCGCCATATTTATTACAACGTTTCGGTCGTTGTACGCTCCGGCCTCATTCAGGTGGTTGGAATGTCGAACTGAACCCTTTATTTCGCTCCAAGTTCTCAACTGTCAAGGACACATAGCACAGTGGATAAGGGCGTTGGTTAGATCCAGTGACAGGACCCAAAGAGTGTGAGTTCAATACCCGGTTAAGGCAGTGGAAAACTTGAAGAGGGGGATTAATTGATAACTGACATCCATTAAACATGGCACGTGGAACTAGAACAGTCTACCCCAGTGAGCGAAATAAAGGATTCAGTTGGACATTCTAACCACCTGATGAAGGCCGGAGCGTACAACGACCGAAACGTTGTAATAAATATGGCGACGAAGATGAGGACAATAGTCCGAATAATGTAAATAAATAGTGTACATAATACCTCAACTCAGAAATATAGACAGATACTGAAGTACGATATATTTTCTGTTTGGATTTCTGGGATGAAAATTTATTATTTACGCTTTTTATATTTCGACTATTTTCCTCGTCTTTCTTCTTATCACAACATTTCGGCCGTTTTATCCTCCGGCCTTCCTCCGGTGTATATTGATCTGGGTAACCCAACGGGAATTCTGAACTGAACCCTTTAATCTACGGGAAAATTTCATAGTGGATAAAAAAGTTAGTTCGTGAATTTGCTGACGTAGTCGTTATGAGTTCAGTCCCTGGATCGGGCAGTGCGTACTTAGACTCGGTGGAAACGGGTGAGCAATAACTGTGCAATGCTATAAATGAGAACTGGACAATAAACCTAGACATGGACAATGGAACGAGAACTGTCTACCCCCGTAGATTAAATAAAGGGCTCATTTCAGAATTCCATGTAGGTATATCCGGGTTGATATACACCTGAGGAAGGTCGGGGACACAACGGCCGAAACGTTGTACTAGGAAGAGTAAGTCCTTATAGATTTGAACACAGAAAGATATATATATATATATATATATATAAAGGTATATACATACGGAAAGATTAAGTTAGTTATAAACATTAGGGCACAAAGATGTTCGTATTATCATATTTTCAGACGGTTTCTTGAAAGTATTAACGTGGCTGCTACATTAGACCACATAGGGCGTCAATATTTTCTGCATATTCTTGAACTTTTGAAACTAGTGAGAGAACGAGAAAATCATGGATTCTAGCATTTTTTTTTTTTAACCTAAAGATTTTATTCGTATAAATTTATAGTATCATTTTTTTTACCATCGAAATATTTTCCTTGTTTTCTTTGTTTGGTTTTTAGATCTTATACCAGTTTTTATACCAATTTCAGTTTTGATTTGGTTATTTTTTTTTCTATGCCTACAATTTGAAGGCCTCAAAAGGAAAAATCTTCCGAGGGCATAGATTTCAGCAAAACGTCTTTTCATTTAAATTCATAGCATCGTTTTTTGTTTTTTTTTATTCCCTATGGTGTAAATCCTGTCGGATCCACTCATAAGAGATAATATTACATGGCTCAGATCAAATGATTATTCTAAACGGCATATAACTGGAGAATAGACTGTATCGATCAGAGATTCTGACCACTTCCCCCTATTCGATTGGTGCATTACATTTGGTGAGCATGCGCGATTGGTATCCTGTCGACTTCCTCGTCCAGGGCGAGGGGAGTTTTTTCTTTTCCAGCACCTTATCCACGTTGAACGGTTAACTTTTAACTTGTTTTTCTTTTTTTTTCTTTCTTTCTATTTTTGTTTTTTTAGTTTTTGTTGTTTGTTTTTTTTAGTTTTTAGTTTTCGTTTTTTTTTTTTTTGGTTTTTGGTTGTTTTTTTTGTTTTTTTTTTGGTTTTTCGTTTTGTTTTTTTGTTTTTCGTTTTTGATTTGTTTTTTTTGTTTTTTTGTTTTTTGGGTTTTATTTTTATTTTATTTTGTTTTTCTTAGTTTTTTTTTTTTTTTTTTTTTGCAAGCTTACCTGTTGTTTGTGTTGCATCTTCCTTCAAATCTTGTCCAACTTTCTGAAATCTTTCAGACCGTTCTTTTTCCTCCTTCTTTTTAGTTATTTCTGATTCGTGCTTGCACCTACTGCATCTTTGCCATCGTCGTGGCCGATGCATTGTCGATCTTTACCCACTGTCTCAAACATTTTCTCAAACGTTCTATTCTGTTACAATTTTCGCCAAAATTAACCTTATCGCTGTTGTACAAAAAAAAAAAAAGAAGTTAAATAGCACAAACTGAGGTGATTCCAGATACATTTGAGATTCCTTTAACATCTAGAAAATATGGTTATGGGAACTTAAGTATCAATATATAAATGTGGATGTTAACGCTGGAACAAAATAATGGCTTTCTTAATATTAACAAAGCCAGAGTTATAGTCTACTTACGACTCCCCAATGTCTCGTCAAACTTCCATTAGTTCTGTAGGGCATTGTAACAACATTATTACCATGGGCTTTTCAAACACCCCATTTAAAATATTATAGCTATATCATTTACTTGTTTTCATTTCCTCTGTATATATTATCTGCTGTTTTATTTATGGTTTTATTATATAAATACGAATAAGAAAGATTTTATTCTGCGAAAAGGCAAATATTTTAAAATGAATTTGGAAAATTTTACACGATAAAATATGCAAAAAATAGGTTTGATTTTTATTTTCACTAAACAAATAAAACAGTTTCGAATTCAAAAGAATGACGAAAATCAGAATTAATTTGTAATTCATCGAGAGAGATGTATGACTAATCCTGAAAATTTGACTTGTTAAATATTAAGAAAACTAATTTCTGTATTGTTCAAACAAGGAGACGATAATAACTCTAGTTTAAAGAGTAACTTGTGAAAGTAATGTATATAAAATGATATCATGAATATATATATATATATATATATATATATGTGTGTGTGTGTGTGATTGTGTGTGTGTATATATATATATATATGTTATATTTTATTTATTTTCAATCACACATTTTATTATTTCAAGCGTTATTTTCCCTGTATACCCATATTTGAGGAAGACACACCGTGTGTATTACGTCTACCTGCCTGCGCACTCGAGTAATCTTAATAAAGAAAATGTGCTCTCCGGCAGGATTCGAACGTGCGTCGCCCCTTTGTGGAAGAAAGCACCGTTTGTTCCGGTGCCCTTTAGTCTACTCGTCTACCCAGCACGGTCCTATTTTAACTTTTTAAGCAATTGCGCACTCTCACGTTCAAATATTTCTCGAACGATTATATCTAGTCAGTTTCGTATCCAAAACGTAAAGCAATTTCTAAAAAGACTTCGGCCACATCACTTTGAAAAATCGGTTCTTATAAGATCCCCAAAGTTAAGCAATGTCGAACTTGGTCAGTACCTAGATAGGTGATTGATTGAGAATACCAGTTCCTATACGCATGGATGTGCGGGTGGTCTAATGAATAATGGCTCAGAATTTTTAGTTGGTGTACCGAGTTCCAATTCCAGTCGTTTTCGTTATATTCACTTACGCACCAATACCATAGAGAAAACTATGAACCCACCTCTTCGCCCTCCAGCTATGTGTTAATTAGTAAAACGTTTATCACAAAACTATTATCCTAAAAATCAAGAATCAATCAGTTTCTAAAGTATTAATGGGTTTATTTTTAATCTGACATTTTTATTACTACAAACATTATTTTTAATTGATACGCATGTTTGAAATAGATATTTCTGCGAATAAAGACGAAAAGAAAATAATTATTTACCAATGCGTCTCCTCCTCTCATGGACTTCATCAAGTGAAAATGTAAAGATTTTACGACATGTATTTATAAACAGGAATAAAATATCATTAGGTTTTGAAAATGGTAAATAAAAGAACTCTCAAAGATATTAAAACTATGAAAATAAACTTAAACTGTAGAGGATGCGAAGAGATGCAATTTAATGCTTAATAATCGAAAGTGAGTAAATTTTGTTATTTCTTTATTAATGTAATTATTACCTATTATTATTTTATCATAATTTGATAAATTATTTATGTATTTATTTATTTTAAGTAATAGGATTTGATTTAACTGTTTGTTTGTTTGTTTTTTCAATTTTTATGGTTGTGTATGTTGATTTAGGAAATGAGTATTTGATTTTTTAGAAAGAGCGATATTGTAAAATCTGTGGAATGCAGGTTTAACTTTCGGCAAGATACAAGAGCAGCACTCTCAAGAACTTTCCGACTAAGTCTTGTTCTCTTTTAATAACAATGACATTGTTTAGATCAATGCTGTAAGTGAACACGTTTCTCTCTCTGACTAATACATTTGATAAATTGTTATGCAAGAGATCCTTATATACATATATATATATATATATATATATATATATATATATATTTCATGATAAAAATTTAGTTTTAACATGTGTTGTATTTATAGATAAAAGTGCTCAATATCAGTAATAGAGCATATGTAAATATTGAAGTAGACACTGTTGTCTGCACCGAGCAGCAACAATCTGTTTTATGTTTGAACTCGGTTTTCAGGTCATGTGTGTTAGCTCAACTATGTATATATACTGATTGATGAAGCATTATGGGTAATAAGGTCTGTTGTGTTACCCTAATAGTTATTGGGTAGGCAGAAACGGTTTTTAAATATTCTAGACGCTATTGAGTGGAAATAATTGCAGATCTGAATGATATTATTTGTACCTATTGTATAGTGTTGTTATTCTTGACTTATTATTTAGTACTGATTACTCACTTAAATATATTAGTAATTGTTGACTCTTGTCAACTCAAGAACAATGTACAATTAATTGTAAAATGAGCGTAATGGATAAATTATCGTCTAAATTACGCAAAAATGAAAATAACAGACATCTCATTTTAACAAATATATTTACCAAAATTACATAAATTTATCTTGAAATACAAGAAAGAGAATTTATACAGTAAAATTTCGCCCACAGCCTCCAGACGTCTTCGAAATCCGCTGCAACTCTTCTGGACGGTCTCCTTGCTTAATTGGTGAATGCTACCATAATTCTTGCCTTCAGTTCATCTTTGGCATTACAAGAAGTTTGTTTAGTCCATCACTCATCTGCGCTCTGCATGTAATAAAGGGGGTGCAGTGTGGAGAGTTAGGCGGCCAGATGTTAGGGATGATGTGGTCACACAAATTATCTGACGGCCATGACTGGGTCCCCCTGCTTATATGGCATGGTGCAGAGTCCTGTTGCCAGATAGGTCTTCCAGCAACCACCCACTTGACCCAAGGCAGCACTACCTCCTCAAGGCACTTGATGTAGGCTTCCATGTTGAGTCTGAGGCCACATGGGAAGATGAATGGAAGCATAACGTTGTCATCACTAGTGATCACTCCAAACACCTTCGTAATCACCATTAGACTCGTACAACTCTTTTCGAATCCTCTACACTGTCCTCAGATTGACACCCAAACACTCTGAAATTTTCGTATTGGAGCATCCAATGGCAAGCAGTACTGCATGTCGTTTCCAAATTTCTGGCGAAATGAATTGCGTCATGGTACAATTTTTCTCGCGGACGGTGTCCAAATGACGCTACTATTCTGCGCAGTCGAGAAAAATCAAAACAAACGACACGCATGTTCGAAATTAAAAATATAAAATAGTGACAATTTACCCATTGGACCCTCTGTGCGTGTATATACATATATATATGAGAGAGAGAGAGAGAGCCAATACTATTTATATAAACAATTACTATCGTCTGGAAACGGTCTTTTAGATGAGGTTTTAACAAATAATCCGACAAGAGGTCAGTCTTAGAGTTTTTCATAGATTCGTCTTAGTCAAACGCAAGGCCATACGGTTAGTGTTGTCATCCAGTTGCTACAGCAGGAATAGGCTTCGATAATAGCTTGTTCTTCTCTAAGAAGAGGCACATCTAAGCTCTTAATTTTATTTTCTAACATCCATTGCTTCAACTCGGTAATCTTTGTTTAAAATGCCACAAATAGAATTTCAATTTTCCTGCAACAGATGTAAAATGCCATGATGAGAATTATCGTAAGATAAGATCACAAGTGTAAGCCATTGAATCAGAATAGAAGTCACTAGAGGAGCAATGTAATTGAAGATAAGATTGTGATTTACGACGTATAATAGTTTCTCTAGTCTTGACTGATCTGGCATAGTGCCACAATCTTAAACAGATGTGTAATGATTACTCAGTACAGACGTAATGGTGGATAAAAAAAAATGTTACCTACTGCACGATGGAGGGGTAGACCAAGAATTACAAATGATAATTTATCGAATTTAGAGGAGACAAAAGGACAAATGTCTACAGAATGAAGAATATAGAACTGAAGAGATTTCAACTCTAATGTATTATTAACTAAGCTTGAAAATCAGAATTTCGAAATAAGACATTTTAATATTTCCAACGGTTAGCTTAGTCGTATAGTATTATGTAACTCCTGTCACTGTATCTTCTAGGACGTAGACAATATTGGTGTCTCCACAACGTCCTGTTCATGTTGCCCTTAGTAAGGTTGTCTTTTTGCCACTTCTCTTAATCCCTGTTAGGTATGCTATTCTTTGTTGATACTCTTGCCTTCAATATGACCTATAAATGTCACATTTTCCAAGCACTCTTTTTGCATTATGTCGCAAAAAAATTTCAGCTCGGTCTTTTTTATTCTAAGTGTCCTTTTTATTTTCATTTATTCTTAAGGCTTACACGGTCCTTCAGTAGAACCACATATCTCTTGCCTACGGTCTGAGAAGATTATCCAGCATTCACTGTCATATAAGAGAACCGACATTACATAACAGTTCAGCACTCTTTCAAATACTTTGTTCAACTTCTGGAATGATTTTTCCCATTCCATGCATTTTGGGATTTCGGTGTCATATCTTCCATTCTCTATTGAGACACTTTCTAAATATTTCAATTTTCGTACTTACTGGGTTTTGGCATCTCCAAATCTTTGTTCGCATCTTGGGTTCCTCCTTTAGCTGACAACCATACATTCAGTCTTTTTGCAATTGATGTTTACTTTTTTTTTCTCCTCGCTTTTCTTCACTAGCTTCTGTACGAGTTCCTGTAGCTTCCTTTCTGCATCTGCTATCAACACCGTGTCATCTGCATATCTTACGTCGTTTAAGATTGTGACCACCAATAAAAATCCTGGTAGGACTTCTCTCTCCGGATCATCAAACTGTAGTGAGGCAATAAGTCCGATGACAAGATATAATCTTATGCTCCTTTCTATATTACTCTGTGTACTGAAATAATTTTATATCTGTACGCAGGCGGTTTGCTCCTATTATAAGTTCTGGGTTATTCTGCTGCATACGTAATCTTTCTTCTAGATTGCTAAACACTATTTTTAACATTTCATATTTCTATTTACGGATAATAATGGGTAGTGATATTTTTTCGGTTTAAATCCCAAAATCACACCGCATGGTCAAACATTAGACATTTATTTCTTTTCAAATTTATTCGTATCGGAATAGCTCTTGAGCCTTGGATTGGTTGAAAAAGAGTATAAAAAAAACATTAAAGAACAAGAGAATAAAAAGCGTACGTCAAATTCTGATCAGCCTCCAAAGTGCTTAGAATTGTGCCATTTGGTTTGTACATAACGGACCCTTCCTGTAATTTGGTATCATTGTTTCCACGTTTGTTTTTTTTTCTTTGATACAACTATTTATTTAGAGCAAGAATTCTTTGCTCATAGAGCTACTAGTATTAGGTTGGTGCAAAAATAATGACGTAATAATGTCGTTTTTTGACGTATTTTTAACGTCAAAAAACGACATTATTACGTCATTATTTTTGCACCATCCTAATAGTTCTCGTGAATTTGTGCTATTAAATCCTGTTAGAAACAAAGAAAAGCTGTGCTGAAGTGTCATGTCATATCAGTCTTCCTATATGCCATTGATTGCTGGACAATCAAAGATGAAGAAGAGACTTGAGGCAACAGAAAATTGGATCTACAGAAGTATGATGAGAATACCTTTGACTGAACATATGAGTAGTGAGTTTGAGAGAAAATGGAAACAAAAAGGGATACATATTTAACATCAGAAAGAGACAGTTGACATTTCTATGGCACATAATGAGGGCTTGGAAAATTGACCACTCACAGGACTTATTGAAGGTAAAGGAGCAGAGGAAAACAGAAATAACTTACCTAACGAACTGATAATTTGTTGACAGAATAAGGATTAGGAGAGATAGCGAAAACAAAAGATTTAAGAGCTACAAAAGACAGAAAATTGTGGAGAGCCATAATCGCCGACGTCCTGTACGGTCACAGTACGCAGAAGAGGAAGAAAAATAATTTATTCATTTGATTTCTATTTATTTTACATTTAAGCCGCTTAAAATATCCCGTCTTTGTCCTGAACGTTTTTTATTTTATTTTTTATTTTTATTTATTTTTTTTTATTTTTTTTTTCACTTTTTTTTTTTTTTTTCGGTATGAAAAAATAATTTGCAATCAAAATAGAAAAAAAAATACCTTTGTTAAGTACTTCCGTTTAACTGAAACAAAATAACCTATTTTAATCTAAAATTGACCCCAGGTAACTCCAATGACTTTAAAGGTCGATACCACCTCCTCTTTTATCTTTTCCAGTGCAAGTTACCCACCATACCAATTTACATCAAAGAATGCAATTATATTTGTTGAAATACAGATCAGAAAGGCCACAAACTATCTTTAACTCCAACGACCTCCTGTGGGCTAGGAGGTTGAATTACATCTTATCCGTCCTAGCATATGTGGGGTCAAAACACATTTTCATACTTCCTAGCAAATACCATATCCCACTTCACTTTGCTAGAAATAGCTTAGTTTGGCTCGAAACGGCATTCTCTGCTCTTTGACATCGAGTGACATGAGGTCGACATCACGTTGCCTCTTATAACTGGATGTCTCGGTTGCACTGATCTGAGCTTGGACCAATCACTAAAACTTTTGTATTCAAAACTTTTATTATACTAAATCTCCTTGGCAAATATAACAATTATAACCATCTCAAAGTCATCAACATTTGTGTTTTAAAATTCAAAATGGAAAGGATAATAAAAATAGTATGATTGATAATAATAATAATAATGATAATAATAATAATAATAATAATATTACGTTAAATGGATACTACATTTTCTACACTTATTGTCTAATTCTTTTATTTTTTTTATTTCTTATACAGGATGTCTATTAATTATCTGTACAATTTAGAAAATTCATGAAAAATGAAGCTAAATCTGCAGTGCTTATTGAATAACGTATGTAAGTAAAGTTTTATTTAAATACATCAGAATATGATGGGCTCCTTTGGTTGAATGCAGCACATCTAGATAATGCTTAATTTCTGTTTTTCTGCAATACACTTTCCGTTTCTACAAACGTCTTGTGTCAAGCACGTATGCTACACGAGTTGGTGGTTCTTTTTCATACTAAGTGACCCAATTTGGTCTGGATGGACCCGGATAGACATCACGCTTTCTTTGTTATGTCGTCATTTTCATTAAAATCAGGAATCAATAATAAGCAATTTTAACATCTTTCTGAAAAGACACACGAAAATAAATTTAAAAAAAAAAGAAGAAACTATATATGAATTAAAACTTTAATAATAATTCTTTAACACGCAAAAAAAGGTGTATTGGTGGATTTTAACTCCAACTACACCCCACCTGTGGCCCCGTTGGGTCACCCTTGTTATGTTTACTGTTTACATTTTGTTTCATGAAGAGTTTGTGAAAGTAGAGATATTTTAAAAATACATTTATTTGCAGTTATTGAAGTTGTTTTCAACATTAAAAAAAATTGTCTGTTTGAAAAAGTTGAACAATAAGAGTTTGGAATGTCAAAATCGGAATGTTGGGATATGATATAATAACATGAAATATTGTTGCGGGTCTGCGTGTAATTTGACCGTTTAGAATAATCTAACAATTTTCATTGAAAGAATAAAATTCAGTAGAAAAGACAACGTACTTACAAGAAATGAACATTAATTTAATATAATGACAAGAATACAAGCAATTGGTCATAGACTGGAAAGTAATGTCTTTTTGTTTGCGTTAATAAAATTCTTAAATAAAATATAAATTCTCTTTGCGTGCGTATGTGAGCAACAATGAGATGTTATGTGTGTTTGTGGCAAAAGTCAACACGTGTGTGCGTGGTTCATAGTAAAGAGGATACAAGAGATAGAATTTATTTTTTTACTGTAGACTGTGTTGCCGTAGTCTGCAGCGGTCTCTTTTAGCATGAGGTCGTGAAGTTCACAAGCGAGAGTGGCGTGGGCCTTGATGACAGTTGTGCGTATCCTGTTTGGGGCCGGATTTCGTGTGTTTTATACACATCCCGTAAGAAAATCGGCTCCATCGTCCACCTACTACACGATAATAAATTTACATCTTTCTTTTCCCAACACACTATATATGACTTGTTTATATCTTTCTTTTTCACACTCTCTATATATGACTTCTGGCAAGCACACAAGATACAAAGTTCACAGAGGTTTATATAGTAATAAGATAGATACAATAGACAGTGGAATTTGTAGAGATAATTTATGAACAACCGGTATTTGTTAGTGCAGGAATTTGTGTCTCTCAATCAGAAAACAGTGACAGTTTTTTATCTGATACACACTATATTTTAATGTAGAGACTTTCTAAAACGAAGTTATTTCTGTAGAAAGCTCTGCACACCTGGTCAGATCTAGCGTAGACCTCTCCGCACGCGGCCAGTTCTAATGAAGAGACCCCCCGAATACGCAGTCATTTCTAGGGTAGAATGGTCATAAGGCACACACTTCATTAGCCTTTTGATGTATGTGACGCAGCGTGTCTACTGAGCCTACACATTTAGAGCAGTGAGGATTTACTGTTCAGGACATGGATCTCCAGAAACCAGAACTTCTGTTTTTTCGAGGATTCTTTTCGTCTATTTTTGGTCTGTCTCCCCACTCGACAGATACCAGATCAATTGGCAGTGAACTACTTTGACTAGAATAGCAACCCTATCTCGAAAATGGTAAAAAATATACCGATAATCTGTCAAAATTAATAATTCTTTCCCTACTAAGCAAGCGTCCTGGGTATGACGATAAACTACGTCCAGCAGGAGGTTGTGAGGAGCGTGGAACCATCTCTTAATTGCTGGTTTTCCCAGGTCCACCCTGACGCGGGGTGGTAGCACCTGTTAGGGTCCCAGCTATGGGCAAATAGTTAACCCCGAAACTGGAATAAAAACACTATGAAAGTGTAAAAATAGGTTTTAATACCTGAAATACTTTGTAAAAAATTATTACCAGCAATAATTTTTTGAAGAAAAAAATATTACCAGCAATACATTTAAAAAAAAAAAATATTACCAACAATATCTTTTTGAAAAAAGAAAAAAACATATTACCAGCAATACATTTTTGAAGGGAAATTTTTTACCGGAAATAGATTTTTGACAAAACATTACCAGCAATAAAAATTTTGCTTAACCCAATGAAGTTGATATGCCGTAAAACAAACCAAACCAAACCTGCTAAGCAAAGAGATGCACACGACGCTGAAATCTATTTTGGCTCCATTTATCCATCTCTCCTTGAATCATTTGTCAGTTTGTCAGCAATCTTTCCATGTTAGGTTTCTAAAGGCTAATAAGACAAAGATACTAAATATTTCAAACGTAAAGTTATATCGACATAAGTGTGTGTGATTTGGGGTTTTTTTCTGTGCGTGGATATTCTTCTCGCGTGGGCGTAAAAAAACATTTTTTCAATCTCAGGTGGGGTGTTTATATATCTATGTGTACACATCACAAATACAGCTGGTTCGACCACCTGTTAACATATCGGAGAAAGCCACTGACATTCTGCGTGGGACAAATCTGCACCTGGTGGCTATAAGGTTACTTTCCAGAACCCTCTGTTGCTCTTTCTCACTCTCTCTCTCTCTTTCGCTTTCTCACTCTCTCTCTCTCTCTTTCGCTTTCTCACTCTCTCTCTCTCTCTTTCGCTTTCTCACTCTCTCTCTCTCTCTTTCGCTTTCTCACTCTCTCTCTCTCTCTTTCGCTTTCTCACTCTCTCTCTCTCTCTTTCGCTTTCTCACTCTCTCTCTCTCTTTCGCTTTCTCACTCTCTCTCTCTCTTTCGCTTTCTCACTCTCTCTCTCTCTTTCGCTTTCTCACTCTCTCTCTCTTTCGCTTTCTCACTCTCTCTCTCTCTCTCTCTCTTTCGCTTTCTCACTCTCTCTCTCTCTTTCGCTTTCTCACTCTCTCTCTCTCTCTCTCTCTTTCGCTTTCTCACTCTCTCTCTCTCTTTCGCTTTCTCACTCTCTCTCTCTCTCTCTTTCGCTTTCTCACTCTCTCTCTCTCTCTTTCGCTTTCTCACTCTCTCTCTCTCTCTCTTTCGCTTTCTCACTCTCTCTCTCTCTCTCTTTCGCTTTCTCACTCTCTCTCTCTCTCTCTTTCGCTTTCTCACTCTCTCTCTCTCTCTCTTTCGCTTTCTCACTCTCTCTCTCTCTCTCTTTCGCTTTCTCACTCTCTCTCTCTCTTTCGCTTTCTCACTCTCTCTCTCTTTCGCTTTCTCACTCTCTCTCTCTTTCGCACTCTCTCTTTCGCTTTCTCACTCTCTTTCTCACTTTCGCTCTCTTTCTCACTTTCGCTCTCTTTCTCACTTTCGCTCTCTTTCTCACTTTCGCTCTCTTTCTCACTTTCGCTCTCTTTCTCACTTTCGCTCTCTTTCTCACTTTCGCTCTCTTTCTCTTTCTCACTCACTCACTTTCTCTCTCAATTACACTCACTCACTCTCTCTCTCTTTCTCTTTCTTTCTTTCTCTCTCACTCTCTCTCTCACTCTCTCTCACTTGCTCACTCACTCACACACATGCGCAATGTTTTGTTTTTTTTTTTTTGCCTCGGTCTTAATTCGATATGCATATTATAAATATATTCCTACTTTTTTTAGCATTGTAGTCTGACTGCCAAACAAAATGAATGCTGCCGTTTGAAATCGAAACCATTTCATAAGTAAAACCGCAGTTTGTATTTCACTTGTCATAGCACTGAGTCATATCAAGATGGTCACGTGAGTGAAACAGAGTTAATTTTTATCACTGACTTTACAATCGCAAAAGACTCTGTAAGCAAAAGGTGCAGAGGTAAGAACGGAGATAACCAACGTAATGAGGTTGTTTAAATGGTAGATAGAAAAAGAACTAGGAGAGATAGTAAAAAGACAATCTTTCAAAAAGAGCTACAAAGGACAGTAGATTATGGAGAGCCATGATCGCCCACGTCCTGAATAGAAGGGGGGTTCGTTCTTCTAATAACTTCCATGTAGTAACCAGCCACGTATTTGAAATACAATCCATCATGCAGCCCTCCAGGCAAACAATTCTCATCTCTACCTATCGAGTCAAACATGCAAGCGTTGATTTTTGAATAACAAGCAAAAAATACAAAAAATGTGAGGAAAGAGTGTGTCTTAATGATGATTACTAGGTGTGCGATAGACGCAATTTGGGTGGCTATTTTAAAACGTAATTTACTTAAATGTCATGTAATTCTAAATTTGCACTGTCCATTGTTATTATCTTTTATCTTGTTAATCTTTCTAGATTTTTTGATTTTTTTTTATGCGAATTTGTGTTTTATTCGTGGCAAGGCATACTGTTCCTGCGTCTATAAGAAAGCAGAGTGCGATCAGCTTGATTGAAACGTGAACTGTCTCGTACGCATTTATTTTGCATATTCCCATGTCAAATCACAGCAAGCGATGGCACCTGCAACGTTTCTCTTTCATCCAAAAGATTTACAACAATTCGAAGATCACGTGGATTCCGCTGACAGGTTCGACGTTCATGTTGAGGTGGACGTTCACGTTGAGGTATTTACCTGTCCAATACGTTTATTTGATTAAATAAATAAAAAAAAAAAAGATTAAACTGTTGTGCCATATCGCTCCGCCCATATGATAATGAATTAGGTAAAATCTGCTGGCAGATGAAGAAAATGCTTAAAGCAACAGAGATGTGGCTCTGCAGAAGGATGCTGAGAGTACCATGGACTGAACATGTGTGCAACGACGAAGTTTTAGAGAAAATGTAAACAAAAAGTATTCTTATAACTTAAAAACAGGAAAGGGACAGCTGAAATTTCCACAGTACTTGTCAGTAACGAATTCCTATGAATACACTTGTAAATTTTCACTTTCTTTCTCACGCACATATACACATGATTCAGGGTTTTAATACGTATTCATATACATATATACACAAAGATAAGGTGCGACAGTTAATTGGAAACAACTTTTATAAATAATTTTTATACATTAAATATAAATATATATATCTATATATATATATATATATATATATATATATATATATATATATAGATAGATAGATCGGAAAGAGAGTTTGGCAATTTGGGAACTCACAGGGCATATTAAAAGCAATAGGGACAGAGAAATGCAGGGCATAACCCACATAAGGAGCTTGTGTAGATGGTTATCAGGACAGTCATCAAGAGAGATAGCAAAAAGACAAATTTTTCTAAGATACAAAGAACAGGAAATTGCGGAGAGCCGTGATCGCCATCGTCCTGAAGGGACATGGCACGTAGAAGTAATAATTATAATTAGTTTTGTTTCTAAGCTTTCTTCTATCTTCCAGTCAAACTCTTCATTTCATCCTCCTGGAATGATTTATCTTAAAAAAAAAAAAAAAAAAAAAACATAGAACTATGCCAGTTGAGGAAACACACTTTCTTTTTTCGGAAGCGATTTTTTGGTAAATCGGTATTGTTCCGATGGTGTTATTTCTGGTAAAGAGAGATGGCACAACATTTTTCGTTTCCAAATTTCAAAATTGGCAACTTCTTTATTAATGTATTTTACTTTTCTTTTTTCTTTTTTTCCTCATACACATTGCTTTTTAAAATAATGCATATCTGTTACAATATGCCATGGTCAAGAAATTATCAGCGATTGGCCAGAATGCCCCGTGGGTATGTTATTCAAACAGGTATGGATTGCTTTTTATTTAGGTTTTGCATATATGTCCAAAACGGCGCGAATTCAACAGAAGGTAACAAGAATTTTGAAGCGTCAATACGCTCCCCGCACACAGGTTCGAGAGACCGACTAAGCATAGAGGGACGCAATGTTAACGTGCGACATGCATTCCCCGTGATGTCATTCCTCCCGCTGCCTCTTATAATCTACGCTGCCACGTCTGTCCATCTCTTTTAATAAAAACGAATAAGCAAAAGTAATCGTTCTTTTCGTTAAGACCGTTTTATGCAGTAGCATGGGGACCCAGAGAAAACACAGAACACAACAGTAATTCAAAGATGTAATTTTTCACTTTGAAATAAAGGCAGCAAATAAATATATACAAGAAATTGCTTGAAAAAGAGTTGGAAGATTAAATAGCAAAAGACGTTTGAAATTATTTGGTGCTTTTTAGAAATATATTTCCTTTTATTTATTTATTTGTAGACTGGGTCAAATAATTACTGAGCAACTTTCATACTTGGAAAATGGAATTCAGCTATCATGTCTCTATGAAAAATAAAATAAGACAGCATAAAATGCGATGAATTACAAGTTCGTTCTTTTTATTTTTATGTATTTCACCAAAAAAGAAAAAACGATTTAAATATCGCCAGTGGTTTTAATTCTTAACCAAAAAGGGGGAAAATAGTTCCACATGTCTGCAACGAGTTCTCATGCATGCATCTATAAACTTTTTCGCGCACATATACACACGATTCATGCGCTTAAATACAGATGCCTACTAATACAAGATGCGGTAGGTAATTGAAAACATTTTCTAAAAATAATTTACACACGTGTTAAATTGGAAAATACATATATATTCAGTAAAGCCGGCCTCATCCACGAGGACAACTTCGATTCGCCCTCGAAAGTGACTAACTGCTCAAATCAGGTGGTCATCGGCCATGATGGCCATCACGTCTACAATATGGATGTATAGCTTATTGAAGACCTCATTTAGCTTTTGAGGACGGCTTCGCTGAAATGACTAAATTCTGGGATCAGGGGGTTATTGTATGGATGGATTGGGTGGATCCATTGTTTATTCGATAAAACCGACCATAACTTTGTATGCTTTCGATGTGCCGTTGAAAGTGACTAAATGCACGGATCGGACCGTCATCATTCATGTACACGATGGTGTTCTATAGAAAAAATCTTGGTTTTGTGCGGCCGTTGTTTGGTCTCTTCGTCGAAAGATGTGTCAGACGTAATTGTCGAAAGGATTCAAATCACAGAAAGGTAGGAAGCCGCAGGCGTAGAATTTCTTGACCATCTACCCGTGGATCTTCCTTAGTTGAACACAGTACTATATGAAGTAACAACTCTCGAAAGGATTCAGAAACTGTTTGCTCGTATATGCATAAAGTACATATGACCGGCTTGAGCAGATCAGTTTTTCGAAGGATCAACAGCGTATATATGGTTATGAATTTGAGCAGCAATTCTTTTTTACTACATGTTTTGTTGAACATATGCATTCAAGAAAAAATATAACCGATAAAAACAAACCCATAAATATTTACATTGAGCTCACCACCACACGTTTGTCAATATTACTGACGCTACATCTCTCTGACCTGAATTCAGTGTAGATACAATTTAACCAGCACGGAATTTGATATGCAATATACTTGACGGGTAAATGAATATATTACATACATCCAACTGCAAAAATCGTTTAAAAGTAATGGAAGTTCTCATTATTTTAAAACAAGAAACGAAACCTTAATAGCATAAATTATGAACATGGTCACAATGTATTGGCTGTATTCGGAAAATGTCTACTTTCAGCTACTTTTATAATGCAAAAATAGGTTTTATGCACCATTTTATTATAGAAGTTTAACAAAGAAAATTTCGTTGCAGATAGCCTAAAGCAGGGGTTCTTAACCTTTTGATGATTCTAGACCTCTAATGGATTGTCCAATATGGTCCCATACCCCTTTCAATTGACTGTCGAAATAATTATCACCAATCCTATTATTTGCCAGTATGTCTTCCAAATATTTCAATCACTTGAATTTACCGTACTTTAGATATGGATTGCTAGGAATAGAACATGAAAAAAAAAAACATAAGCATTGATAACTTTATTATATCTTTTTACTGAAAGCAAAATAAAGTTATAATTCTTTTTTATTACACAAGAAAAAGGAAGAGAACATAAATGTGCAAGTTTTTTTAGTATCTCGACTACATAAAACAGACTTTTACCATACCCCTAGCAATTGGTTCCCATACCCCCAAGGGCTATGGATACATCCGGTTAAGAACCTTTGGCTTAGAGTTTAACTGAAAACTTTCTTAATCAACATACTTTTAGAATATTTTCACGAAGTCTGTAAAAATACACTTTTAGTCGGAATCAAGAAAAAACAGCTTTCTTTGGACACATAAGGAGCGGGGCGGGGCGGGGCGGGGGGGGGGGCCTCGGAAAACTTAGGCCTCACAAGGTGAGAGTAAGAGAGATAGGGAAAGCAGCGAGCCACTTACTTGATGATGTGAATGGATGGCGGATCAGGGAGGCGCGAGCCTTAGCTAAGGGAGAAGAACTGCTAAGGGCTACAAAAGATAGAATGTTTTGGTGAACCATGATCATCCATGTCCTAAAAGGACACGGCACAGAAGAAGTAACCAAGAAAAGAAACGAACGTATACAAGAAAAAATATTTTTTAAAAAATAACCTAAAGTATGTGACCAGCTATATTCTAGAAATTTTGTAGTCATTAGAATTTACGATTTTGACGTCTCTTTTTTATATGCCGTGTTCCCTCAAGACATACGCGATTATGACTCTCCGCAATTTCTTGTCACTTGCAGATCTAAATATTTTCTGCCTTTTCGTTATTTCTCTTAAACCTTATTCCGCCATCCATTTTCTCCAGCTCGTCCAGTATGTTATGCGTTGTTTTCCTCTGTCCCTCTTGCCTTCAATCCGCCCTGACATTCGGACCCCCTGTATATATTTCTTTCGCGCATACACCTGCCCAGACTTCCGCTAATATTATACATTCAGATAATGGCTTCCTTCCCACTTACTTCAACGGTTTTATTACATTGTCTGAGTCTCTCTCATATGCTTGTTTTAAAGTATTCATCTCTACGTATCTACGTGCGCATGTGCAGTGATGTGTGCGTGTGGATATATAATGCATGTCTACACAAAGTTAGATCTTACCATCAATAGAAAGCTGACCTCTGATACGAATCAGTTTTCATCTTTTTCTTCTACCACACTCTACATTGTCAAACATTCCTCTCCAAAATTGTTTTTGCCTTCCTTTTAACGTAGCCTCAATTACTCATACAGTTTTTCTGCTTTTCTCCTTTACCCCAATACAATTCTAGGTCTTTTACCCCTATTGCAATTATTGGTCATTTAATCTTTGCGTTGCTTCGATGATTGCCACACTGCGATTACACCGCTTAAATTTTCACTCCTTTTCATTGTTTCGTCTTTTAACCCTTGCCATTGAAAGGTATTTTACCCTTTGCATTGTTTGGTTTTTAACTTCTCTCCATTGCTTCGACTTTTCCCCTTGCCATTGCTTAGAACTTGACTTGTTGTTTTGCTTGGTTATTTAGCCATTTGGAGTGATTGGTCTTAAATCCCTTTGCATTGTTTGGCCTTTTAGCACATTTCATTGCTTGGTCTATTTCCACTAGCCATTTCTTCGACTTTTACACTTTGTGTTGCCTGGACATTTACCACTTTGTATTGTTTGGTCATTAACTCTTTCTATTGCTTAGAATTTTCGCCTTGTTACTGCTGAGACTTATTCATTATATTACTTGACATTTTACCTCTTTGTATTGTTTAGTTTTAAACTTTTTAAAAAGTTTGGTCATTTGCATCTGTCATTGCATGGACTACCTTGACATTCCTTTTTTTTATTGTTTGGTCTTTAAACCCTTTGTATTGTTTGGGCTTTTCCACGTGCCACTGCTTGGAATTGTATTGATTGGAAGTTTTACTTTTCTATTGATTGGGGTTTTTCCACTTGCCACTGCTAGGATATATATTTCTTGGACTTTTTACCTTTCTATTGTTTGGGCTTTTCCATTGCCACTGCTTGGATTTGTATAGCTTGGATTTTTTACCTTCTTTTGTTTGGGTTTTTCCACTTTCCACTGCTTGGAACTGTCTTGCTTGAAGTTTTTCCCTGTCTATAGTTTCGGCTTTTCCACTTGCCACTGCTTGGAATTGTATTGTTTGGGCTTTTCCACTTGCAACTGCTTGGACTTGTATTGATTGAAATTTTTACCTTTCTATTGTTCGGGGTTTTCCACTTGCAACTCCTTGGATTTGTATTGCTTAGACTTTTTGCCTTTCTATTGTTTGGGCTTTTCCACTTGCCATTGCTTGGAATTTTATTGCTTGGACGTTTTAAATTTCTATTGTTTGGGCTTTTCCCCTTGCCATTGCTTCGAATTGTTTTGCTTGGACGTTTTACTTTTCTATTGTTTGGGATTTTCCACCTGCCACTGCTTGGAATTGTATTGCATGGACGTTTCACTTTTCTACTCTTTGGGATTTTCCACTTGCAAATGCTTGAACTTGTATTGCTTAGACGTTTTACTTTTCTATTATTTGGGATTTTCCACTTGCCACTGCTTGGAATTGTATTGCTTGGACGTTTTACTTTTCTATTGATTGTGCTCTTCAACTTGCCACTGCTTGGAATTGTATTGCTTGGACTTTTCACCTTTCTATTGATTGGGATTTTCCACTTGACACTGCTTGGAATTGTATTGCTTGAACTTTTTACCTCTCTGTTGTTTGGGCTTTTCAACTTGCCACTGCATGGATTTTTATAGCTTGGACTTTTTACCTTTCTTCTGTTTGGGTTTTTCCACTTTCCACTGCTTGGAACTGTATTGCTTGAACTTTTTACTTTTCTATTGTTTGGGCTTTTCCACTAGCAACTGCCTGGAATTGTATTGCTTGGAAGTTTTACCTTTCTATTGTTTGGGCTTTTCCATTGCCACTGCTTAGATTTGTATACCTTGGACTTTTTAGCTATTTTTTGTTTGGGTTTTTCCACTTTCCACTGCTTGGAACTGTATTGCTTGAAGTTTTTCCCTTTCTATAGTTTCGGCTTTTCCCCTTGCCACTGCTTGGAATTGTATTGCTTGGGCTTTTCCATTTGCAACTGCTTGGACTTGTATTGATTGGACTTTTTACCTTTCTATTGTTCGGGTTTTGCCACTTGCAACTCCTCGGATTTATATTGCTTGGACTTTTTACCTTTCTATTGTTTGGGCTTTTCCACTTGCCATTGCTTGGAATTTTATTGCTTGGTCGTTTTACTTTTCTATTGTTTGGGCTTTTCCACTAGCAACTGCTTGGAATTGTATTGCATGGACATTTTGCTTTTCTATTGTTTGGGATTTTCCACTTGCCACTGCTTAGAATTGTATTGCATGGTCGTTTTACTTTTCTAGTGTTTGTGGTTTTCCACTTGCCACTTCTTGGAATTGTATTGCTTGGACGTTTTACTTTTCTATTGTTTGGGATTTTTCACTTGCCACTGCTTGGACTTGTATTTATTTACCTTTTTCCCTTTCTTTTGTTTGGGCTTTTCCACTTGCCACTCTTTGGAATTGTATTTTTTGGGATTTTCCACTTGCCACTGCTTGGAATCGTATTGCTTAGACTTTTTACTTTTCTATTGTTTGGGCTTTTGCACGTGCCACTGCTTGGAATTGTATTGCTTGGGCTTTTCCAATTTCCGCTGCTTGGACTTGTATTGCTTGGACTTTTTACTTTTCTATTGTTTGTACATTTTCTATTGCAACTCCTTGGACTTGTATTTTTTGACGTTTTTCCCTTTCTATTTTTTGGTCTTTTCCACTTGCCACTGCTTGTAATTGTGTTGCTTTGGCTTTTCCACTTGGCGCTGCTTGGACTTGTATTGCTTTGGCTTTTCCACTTGGCGCTGCTTGGACTTGTATTGCTTGGACTTTTTACTTTTCTATTGTTTGGGCTTTTTCTATTGCCACAGCTTGGACTTGTATTACTTGGACTTTTTCCCTTTTTATTGTTTTGGCTTTTCCACTTGCCACTGCTTGGAATTGTATTGCTTGGACTTTTTACCTTTCTATTGTTTAGGCTTTTCCACTTGCCACTGCTTCGATTTGTATTGCTTGGGCTTTTTCCATTTGTATTGTTTTGGCTTTTCCACTTGCAAATGCTTGAACTTGTATTGCTTAGACTTTTACTTTTCTATTTTTTGGGATTTTCCACTTGCCACTACTTGAACTTGTATTACATAGACTTTTTACCTTTCTATTGTTTAGGCTTTTTAACTTGCCACTGCTTGAACTTGTATTGCTTAGACTTTTTACTTTTCTATTGTTTGGGCTTTTACACTTGCCATTGCTTGGAATTGTATTGCTTGGACTTTTTACCTTTGTCTTGTTTGGGATTTTCCACTGGCCACTGCTTGGATTTGTATTGGTTGGACTTTTTACATTTCTATTGTTTGGGCTTTTCCACTTGCCACTGCTTGGAATTGTATTGCTTGGACGTTTTACTTTTCTATTGTTTGGGATTTTCCTCTTGTTACTGCTTGGAATTGTATTGCTTGAACTGTTTCCTTTTCTATTGTTTGGGCTTTTCCACTTGCCACTGCTTGGATTTGTATTGCTTGGACTTTTTACTTTTCTATTGTTTGGGTTTTTCCACTTGCCACTGTTTAGAATTGTATTGCTTGGACTTTTTACTTTTCTATTGTTTGGGATTTTCCACTTGCCACTGCTTGGAATTGTATTGCTTGGACTTTTTACTTTTCTATTGTTTGGGATTTTCCACTTGCCACTGCTTGGATTTGTATTTATTTACCTTTTTCCCTTTCTTTTGTTTGGGCTTTTCCACTTGCCACTCTTTGGAATTGTATTGCTTGGACGTTTTACTTTTCTATTTTTTGGGATTTTCCACTTGCCGCTGCTTGGAATTGTATTGCTTAGACTTTTTACTTTTCTATTGTTTGGGCTTTTGCACGTGCCACTGCTTGGAATTGTATTGCTTGGGCTTTTCCAATTGCCGCTGCTTGGACTTGTATTGCTTGGACTTTTTACTTTTCTATTGTTTGGGCTTTTTCTATTGCCACAGCTTGGACTTGTATTACTTGGACTTTTTCCCTTTTTATTGTTTTGGCTATTCCACTTGCCACTGCTTGGAATTGTATCTCTTGGACTTTTTACCTTTCTATTGTTTAGGCTTTTCCACTTGCAACTGCTTGAACTTGTATTGCTTAGACTTTTTACTTTTCTATTATTTGGGCTTTTGCACGTGCCACTGCTTGGAATTGTATTGCTTGGGCTTTTCCAATTTCCGCTGCTTGGACTTGTATTGCTTGGACTTTTTACTTTTCTATTGTTTGTACTTTTTCTATTGCAACTCTTTGGACTTGTATTTTTTGACGTTTTTCCCTTTCTATTTTTTGGTCTTTTCCACTTGCCACTGCTTGTAATTGTATTGCTTTGGCTTTTCCACTTGGCGCTGCTTGGACTTGTATTGCTTGGACTTTTTACTTTTCTATTGTTTGGGATTTTCCACTTGCCACTGCTTGGACTTGTATTTTTTTACCTTTTTCCCTTTCCATTGTTTGGGCTTTTCCACTTGCCACTCTTTGGAATTCTATTGCTTGAACTTTTTACCTTTGTATTGTTTTGGCTTTTCCACTTGCCACTGCTTGGATTTGTATTGCTTGGACTTTTTCTCTTTGTGTTGTTTGGTCTTCTTGCGCATTCTATAGTTTATTCATCTAATGAATTTTTTGTATGCATTTCATATCATTCTATTTTCCCTTTTTACAATTTCAGATTTCTGTCCTTCTCGACTATTTGTTTCTTCATTCACTTCAAAATATTGTTATTTTTATTATTGTGTCTCCTTCATTTTTCATAAATATTTTTTGCCTCAGACATTTTTTACTCTTCCTACAAATCTAAAACAGATTTTTTGTTCGTTTGCTCATTTTTCTGAACTCCAGCATTTCTTTCAATTTCTATATTTCTTTATCGCATCTCGTCTCACCCCACCATATTACACGGCTTTTTTTCTTCTATAGTACATATTTCTCCAACACCTTTATAGACACTTTTTACCCATTTTCTGTCTTTTCCCCCTCAGTTCATCTACATCTTTATTTCTTTTCTTCTTTTGCAACAGTCTTTTCCTTCTTATCTTGATGTCTCACCACATGTTGCGAATTCACGGATGTTTTTATAGTATTCCGTGTTTACTTTTCAAAGAATATTTCAAAAACTGATCGATCAATCGATATACACTTCCCACCCGACTCTACCCTTTCCGCCATCTTTCAGCCGAACATTCCCGGTCAGAACATCGATTTGTATATGCCGCCATATATATATATATATATATATATATATATATATATATATATATACACCGTCTGTAACACTAAAATTGTCCAAATTATGTTACTGCATAAATGTCCATCCCACAAAATATTTACTATCTAAAAAATGCACTAAACTAACTGAGTTTCTTTTTTCCAGATTTTCAGATAGGACGTTTAGCCATCTTGATACCATTTTTCGTAAGAATCACTTAAAAACCCTTTGAGTTAATCAGCTAGAAACAGAGCAGGTAAAATCATTTTGTGTTAGCCCCACTATATCTTCCCAAATGAGCCATGGTAAGAGGAAAAAGATCATTCCGGAGTTTAGTAATGGTACCAACATTTATACTCTAGCTTCCATTTTCAAAGTCCATTCAAGAACCAACAGAAAGGTGAATTAGTTTAAAAAAGAAGGAACAGTAGAGAGGAAAACTGGATCAGGAGGTCACAACAGGAAGAGGGATCATAATTCCAACTTAGAGCTAAGTAGATCAATTAGAAAAGATCCAGCTTAATCCATAAGACGTTTTGGCACGGGAGAGGAAAGTTTCAGCAATGACAGTCCACAGTGCAGTGACAAACGTCTTGAAAATGAAATCGTACGTAAAACCTGTGAGGCATTATGTTACTCCAGGACAGAAATTTAGAAGGTTAGCGAGGGTGAAGATCATCTTGAATAAGTTGGGAAATTATCTTGAAATAATATATATATATATATATATATATATATATATATATATATTTGAACTTGAACTTATTTGAACTTTATTTAAATCCTTCGCGAGGTTCCGATCCTTAGCTATGATTAGTTAATGGCAAACATGTAATTTTCGTTGATGATCGATTTCATCACGATTTTTCTGTTAAGCTTTGAGGGTAATTATACATCCTTATTGCTAAAAGTAGATTCCAGCAGTGTTATTAAAATCTCGGAGAATTCCAGTAAGATATCTTTAATCATTTCTAAAATACAATTCCAAAACTTAATCTAACAATTAGACAATTTTGCTGTCACACGATTTGAACAATTTATATAAATATTTTAATTCAATATATGTCTAATACACTGGCACCGGGATCCGGCCCTGTGCTGATAGTATTACGGCTATGACTAGCTTAAACCAGCTCTGACCAGCTTGAACATGCTATGACCAGCTAAGACCAGCTTAGACCAGTGGCCCGAGTGAAAACACTCGTGTTCCCCACGTTAAAAACTGAACGTGTGTCACATCCTGACTCAGTGGGGCGTCAAGTAAATATCCATACTGGAAGCGTAACAAATTCGCTTGTGTCGTAATTCCGATATTTACATTATACTACAAAAGATTGTAATCCACGAGTTTCGCAAATAACTAATTTGTTTTCTTACATATAGATTCTATAAAACGGGCACATATATAATTGTGTATTTGGATTGGTGTTGTAAACTACGGCTGGGCCGTATTGATGTTGGGGTAAATACGTTAATGATAGATTTCCAAGTCGCTACGCGGGTGGGGAGTAAATATGCCGAGAAAAGAAATGAGACGAGAGGTAACAAAATGATATTGCCTCAGAAAGCACAGCAACTTTATGAACAAAATGCCCACGGGGAGGAGGGGGGACGGAATTCCAAGACACCAAGCCTTGCCCACTGCTGACTTGGTTTTCCCGTCGTTTTTATTGACAGTAGACGCTGGCAGAAACCCGGGTCGAGACAAGTTTCAGAGAGGACCGTCTGTCCCGCTGCTTACCGTGTAAACCCAGACAGACATATCCGTATGTGATCCTCGACCTCTTTTACGTCTGTACTAACGTGCCTTCGCCACAACTCTAATATCTTTTTAATGTTTTGTTTAAGAAGACTCACAAGGAACTTTTTTCTCGTGCTTCTCCTTGTATGCAGAGAATTGTAAAAATCGTCCAAGCGTTTGTTTACCCTGAGCGCCTTCAGTTAAACTGTTAACCATTTTCAAGGAGTTTTCGGGCTACTATTAGGTTGGTGCAAAAATAATGACGTAATAATGTCGTTTTTTGACGTTTAACGTCAAAAAACGACATTATTACGTCATTATTTTTGCACCAACCTAATATAATAAAGAGTGCCTATTGGAAATTAACAATATATCTAATTTCAGAAACTTTTATACTCAACCTTTACTTAAAACAACATTGTTTTTGTCTTTGTAAATAAATATGGCCATTTTTTTTAAATGCAAGATGCGTTGATTACAACAACCATCAAGTTACTATAAATTATCTTCTTAAAAATTGCACCTTGCATCAAATTCTTCGAGTACAGAATAAAGCATCAACTTGAAAAATGATTTTCTTAAAAACTGTTTCCCAACAGCAGATGTTTCGATTACAGCAACCGTCTGATCAATGTAAAGCATTTTCTTAAAAAGATGGCGTCTAACACCATACGCTTCGCTAACAACAGCCATCTGATCAATATAAAACGTATTCTTAAGAAAATGGCATCGAGCACCTCATACTTACAACAACTATCTAATCGCTATAAATCATTTTCTTAAGATGACACCCAGCAGCATATGTTTCAATTACAACAGCCATCTGATCACTATAAAATATTTTATGAAGAAAATGGTGCCCAGCACAATATGCTTTCATTGCAACAATCATTTGATCACTCTCGGACGTTTTCTCAAGTAAATGGCGTCTGTCGACCACATCTTTCCATTACAACAATCCCTATAAATCCTTTTTATTAAGATGGCGTCCATCAGCAGAAGTTTCAATTAGAACAGCCATCTGATCACTATAAAATATTTTATGAATGTCCAGCACAACATGCTTTCATTACAACAAGTATCTGATCACAATAAATTATTTTCTTAAGAATATCGCACTCTGCACTATATATTTCGATTACAACAACCATCTGATCACTAAAAGCGTTTTCTTAAGGAAATGGTATCTAGCACAAGATGCTTCGCTAACAAGAACCATTTGATCACTGGAAAACATTTTGTCAATAACATTGTATCCGGCAATAGATGTTTCCATTACAACCACCTGATCCCTGTAAATATTTTCTTAAGATGCCGTCTAGCACCAACTGTTTCAATTACAACAGCCATCTGATCACTATAAAATATTTTAAGAAGAAAATGGTATCCAGAACAATATGCTTTCATTGCAACAACCATCTGATCACTCTCGGACGTTTTCTTAAGAAAATGGCGTTTATCACCCCATCCTTCCATTACAGCAACCATCTGATCACTATAAACCGTTTTCTTAAGATGCCGCCCAGCACCAGATGCTTCAACCAGATGCTTCAATGACAATAGCCATCTGATCACTATAAAATATTTTCTCAGGAGAATGGCGTCCAGCGCCTCACATTTACATTACATCAACTATCTGATCACTATAATGCATTTTCAGAAGGCGGCGCCTAGCACCGATGCTTCGATTATCGATTACATCACTATAAAATATATTCTTAAGAAAATAGCAACCATTTGATCATTATAAAGCATTTTCTTAAGAAAATGAAGCTCAGATACTTAGATCACAACAATGATTTAATAATTATAAAGCACACGATTGTTTCATGACGAACCCCGCATGGAAAAAAAGTAAGAACTTTAGAAACTTCTATTAATCTGATGCGAAACATCATTTTTTTTTTTTTTTTTTACATGCGTTGCATACAAACCGGTCATACCTTTTTGAGTAAAAAAAACAAATGTAAAATAATAGAACCGTATATAATTAGCAATTCTAAGCTTGTGCCAGAATGTCTATTCTGATAACAGCACTAATCAGCTGTTGTAGAATCATTTATTGATGTAAAAATCATCGATTATATCACGAAAAGTTTTAATTGTCTGTAGGTCTATAGCTACATTCATACCATATATAGTATGATATACTAGCCTTCGGCAGAGACTACGGAAACAACATTGGACAGTAAATCCCATTTTTCTCAGTTGATCTTTATTTGCCGAAGTTATTGCACGGCTTTTCCTTACCAATTTCTAGAGTTTATATCAATGTCGTGTCTTCGTACTAACTTCAGAATATTTCATTTTCTTTTTTCGTTTAAAGTTAACCTTATTCTTATAGCCGATTTTAGATTATCCAGTCTCTTACGTATGCATATGGTGTGTCCTATCATTTTTATCTTATGTTATTTAATAACTAATAATTATACTCACCCTTACATGTTCTAAGACCCTTTTTGTCCAAAAGGGCTACATCGTCATTTATTTGTTTGATATCTTGTCATATATCGGAAAATAGTATTGTAGCATGTGATTCACGTCAGAAAATACCAAAGGTATATGTTATATAGGAATAAAGTGTCGCTGCCGACATTTGAGTTTAAACATCGATCGTCAGTGATCAGTATTGAATTAAGTAGAGTACGTGACCATAAAGAAAACGCATATATGTAGGAAGTAACTGAGAAATAAGGATCGCGTTTCTATTTTATCCTCAATTACTATTGGGATCGTTGTTCTCTGCCCTATACTGTTACACGATACGGGTTACTGTTCGAGCGAGTATTATCGAGCAGGTACTATTAGTGCGAGTGTTATTCGAAGACGTCTGACACCAGTATTGTACAACAGCGTTACTATAATTGTATCTGCAATTACTTAGTCTCTACTACAGGGATCATTACAAAAGTGGCAACGAGTATTCATTGGCATTAAAAAAGTGGCAACGAATGTTCGTTTGAGTCACAAAATTATGAGTCCAATTTAATATCAAACAGGAACCTTTGTTCGAAGAAGAGTTAATCTTTTGTGACCCAAATATGTCTTGAAGTAACCCTAATGCCAAATTAAGCTCTGCGCTAGATATCACACAAAAACCTCAAAAGATGTAGGCTAGTTAGGGTTGACATAGAAAGTGCAGAATCGGGACTCAAAAAATACGAGTACCTTATTAGTAGTATTAAATGTAATGTTGCTTGACTTTCTTAGATAAAGCATTGTCGGTTATCATGAATGTTACTTCATTTTTACTGAGAGATTGCAGAATGAAGGTCTGAGAATTTTAATAAAAAAAAAAGCAAGAGAATTAAAAAGAAAGACACATTTATAAAATAACAATTGGCAGTGTCCGACCACATTTTGTCAAACTCAGTTTTTTATCTGTAACATGACAAAGACAAATTATGATTTACTCGCTGGACCATCTGTCTGTATTTCTGAAATAACAAATTTTAAGTAGTTGTACTATTTACACCGGTCAGACTGTTGTCTTGATCTTTATTTGCATATTTATGACGTTTCGAACGCTGGCCTTCTTCATGCACTGGATTTTCGAACCGAACCTTTTATTTAGCCCACGAACGTAGATTATTCTAATTCCACGTGCCGTGCCTTTTCTGGCTATCTCAGTTTCAGTTAATTCTCTTTAGTAGCTCAACTCTTTAAGTTGTTGTTTCCCTCTGCTGTGATCAGGTGTTGAACTCCTAACTCTTTGAGTCAAGTCACTTTTTGGATTGCTCAACCAATGCTTTTATCTACTGAACCATGAAACCTTGACAATTAAGATGAGGACAACAATCTGAGCAAATGTAAATGTTTCAAATACTGGCTGAAAGTTTCAAATTCTGCCGTCACACGACCAGCATTCACTTCTGCCATCATCAGATATCATAAGGGAATATGTGGCGTTATGATTGGAATCACAGTCACGTATAGTTTTCCCATTCTGTATTTTTAAAACTTGACATTTTTTTGTAAAAAAAAAAAAAAAAAAAAAATGCTTCGCTAAATAACCACGTTGACAAAAAATCTTACAGAAAAAAAATTTCTGGAAGTTTTTTTACAGATGCAACATACAACAGAGAAAAGTCGGACAGTCTACCGACCAAATTATAATAATCGAAACATTTCACCCCAAGCAAGGCGGGAAGCCACTAGCACGCAAGGGGTTATAGAGGATCAGATAGGAGTGATAGAGGAAAGGATGAGGAGAAGGATAGTGGATAGATCAAGGCAACTGGAGATGTCGATTGACATTACATTTGAATAGTTGGAGATTATAGCTATCACGGAAACAGGAATAGGGAAGGGAGTTCCACAAGTGAGAGAGATATGAAGCTATTGAAGTAGAAGAGGCGGCTACATTTAACAGTTTCATCATTAAAAGGGTGAGAGTGGAATGCCAGCCTCGTAGAGCGCTTGAACTCGCGAAGTCTGGGAACCAGCGAAAGCAATTCATCGGAGCAGTTACTATGAAAGTATTTGTAAAAAAGACAGAGAGAGAGCCGACGGCGCGTCTGTGAGAGAGCGACTGCAGACAAGATGCCAGATCAGGGCCAATTATATTGCATATCCGTCTCTGGATCTTATCAAGAACCCCGAGGCAAACAGTAGGGATGCCAGACCATATATTGCAGCAATACACCATGCAAGGGCGAATGGTTGATTTGTAGATTTGAAGGATCGATTCCGGGGAGAAACATTTCCTGGCGCGGCACAGGGAGCCAACTTTCCTTGCGGTGGACGAATTGAAACTACATCAACTCAGCGTTTTAGATATTATACTTAGGATCAGACATGATAATTACTTCCTGTTCTACACAAAAGAAACATAGTTTTGTTTTTGTTTTGTTTTTTTAATCTAAAAAAGAAGTAGTAATGACTAGACTTCAAATCGGTCACACCGCTGTCACCTATTCACACCTGTTGAAGCGTAAAGAAGCCCCAATTTGCATTCCATACCAGGAGCTCTACACAGTGAAACATGTACTAACAAGCTGCATAGAACTTGAACAGATACGATTAAGATACTATCTAGAAAACATTCTGAAAGACATCTTCAACAAAACTGACCCAAATGACCTTTTAGAATTTCTAAAAGCAACAAAATTATATAACAAAATATAGTTGGTAAAGAAGATAGCATATAATCATCATGCTATAAATCCCAACACAATAACTCGAAAACAATAAACTCACAAAAGATCAACAAGCAGTAAACAAAAACCAAACAAATTCTTCAGCATTAAATAACCCAAAAGGGTTAATATGGCTGGTAAAACAAACAACTAAATAAATAAGAATGCTGGAAAATAACGTGGACAGAATATGTGAGAACCGAGAAGGTTTTAAAGAAAACAAGAACTGTAAAGTAGCTTATAATGGCACTAAAAAGCAAAAATCTAAATAACCCTCTGCTCATTAATCTCCTACAAAGAATCAATCTTATCATTCAAAACAAAAACATTATTTTCTGCTGGATTCCCAGCCACATTGATCTCAGAGGAAACGAAAAAGCAGATACAGCTGCTAAAAGATCATTAAACATTAACATTAGTGACATAAAGGTACCCCATACAGATTACAAACCCCCAATCAACGACCTCATTACGACCAAATAGGAAGAGTCGTGGAACTCCTGCAAAAATAACAAACTCTACGAAATCAAACCCATCCTCAAAGAACGGATAGAAGCTAAAATTTCCAACAGGAAAATGTCAAGTAGTAGCAATGGCTAGACTTCAAATCGGCCACACCGCTGTCACCCATTCAAGCCTGCTGAAGGGTAAAGAAGTCCCAATCTGCATTCCATACCAGGAGCTCTATACAGTGAAACATTTACTAACAAGCTGCATAGATCTTGAACAAATACGATTAAGATACTATCAAGAAAACAATCTGAATGACATCTTCAACAAAACTGACCCAAATGACCTTTTAGAATTTCTAAAAAGCAACAAAATTATATAAGAAAATATATTTGGAAAAGAAGATAGCATATAATCATCATACATTAAATCACAACACCTTTACCTATATCTTGGAAATCAATAAACTCACAAAAGATCAGCAAGCAGTAAACAAAAAACAAACAAATTCTTCAGCATTAAATAACTCAAAAGGGTTAATATGGCTGGTAAAACAAACAACTAAATAAATAAATAAAAAAGAAGTTTTCTTCTAATGTATTCTTATCGAAAGTCGTTTCACGATCTTAGGTTTCTTTTTAATTATCTTTACATCACCTTTAAGGGAAATTGTGTATTATGCCATAAAAGAATGTTTCGATTACTTAGTTGACCAATTCCCCGAGAAATCTTTAAAAATCTTTGACCTGGTGAAACAGCTGACAAAACAAGGGCGATTGCATGAAGCGAAACGGGTGATAGTCGATAAGTCATAAGTCTGGAGAATATGGAAAAAAAAATTCTCATTATATCTCCTTGATCACTTGCTAGGTCGGATTTGCAAATGGCGGATAGACATGGTTATGCAGCAAAATCACCGGTCGATTTTCTTGCCAAGAAAAAGCAGTTGAAATGCGTCTTTCAAATGAGCCAATTGCTCACTGCCGATTTGTGTAGAAACAGTTTGTACACCTGACAAAAAACGATAACCTTTGATTCCGACGCAGCACAAGACGTTTTAAACCATCAGCAGATCCCATTTAGCTAGATATTGTGAATGTTGTCCGGGATCTAATGGGAATATTCTTTGCTTTTGAATTAGGTTGGTGCAAATATAATGTCTTTTTCTCACATAGTAACATATGGGAGAAAACGACATTATTTTTGCACCAACCTAATAGTAATAATTCTGTTTTTCAGAGCTCATTTGTTAAAAAATGGGATATTTTTTCCTGTCTCGTGCTAGAAAGGCCGATCAGCGGTTGTGTCCTCCGTATGTTCATATGGAAACCATATCCATTGCTGCTGAATTTTTATTAGGAAATATGTGCGATATTAAAACTGATTGCATAAGTAATAAAGAGTAGTCAACTCCAAAAAAAAGGAAATCTTCTAAGATTTCGATGTGTGGGTGGCGCATCGCTTATTGTCGCTGAAAAGGGCTTAGAGCTGATGTCATCAGGAAGATCATTAATGAAAATTAAAAATGGAGTAGGACAAAGAATGGGGCCCTGGGGGACAGCTACGTTAGTACAAAAGGATCTAGACGATTGGCCGTTCAAGATGATACTCATTTCACGATTGGCTCACTTCAAAACTGGCGACACCGTAACTTTTCAGCTTGTGGATAAGACCTGAATGCCAAACCCTTTCAGCTTATGATTACTTTGAGGTTAGACCTATTTTACAGCTGGATCAGTATCATCATTAGCAATGGCAACGCAGAAATATCTCATTGTCAGTTGACTTTTATTTCTGTTGTTTTGAATATGATTGCCACAATCAAACAGGTTGGTTTTTGATCTTTGCTCTAAGCATTTGATTTTCATTTCTAATTACTTCAGATATTTCCAGGTTTAAGTAGTTACTAAATCCTATTAAACACCGATGGGAAATATATTATATATTCATATTTCGTAGCTATACACCATATATTAGATTTCAATGTCTGATTGTAAAATGACAATAAGTGCGACGGTATAGTATTTATAGCTGTCCACTTGTATTCGAGGATACCCGTCTAGGGTGGCTAGCCAATTCTTATTAAAGACGCTTGCCAGGCGCATCTGTATTTATCCTGTGGTTTATACTGCAACTATACTGTGAAGACCTTAGTTACAGTTTGTTATCTAACGTGATCCTCAGTGACTTCGTACTAGCACAGCTATCGATTACCCCCCCCCCCAATGGTTCCGTCTACCCAAATTCACTCACAAGGCTTGGGCCCACAGTGGCATGGTTTTCAGGCCGCACGCTGGGATCGACCCCTCCAGTTCGATAACATCAGAAAGACAAATCTCATAGTTAGAATTCGAACGTTCTAACAATACTGCCATGTTCCCATTGCTATATATGATATTAAATATGTCCATTTCACACTTATTTCTCTTAATACAATGCAGGCAAGAAAAGCTCGGATTACTAATCATTAATTGAACCTACAACATTCCATTTACCTTTGAGTTTCAAATAGATGAGCCATTTGCTATTAAGATGAGTCATAACTAATTCCCGTTTTGGGAACCACTTGTAATATTTTGAAGAATAAAGTTGATAAACTAAAATGGAACTTATTTATGATTAAATATATATTAGTAAGAAATTGTTATGTCTAACTTGCTGAAGTTCTAATAGCATATTTTAATAAATAATCCTTGTGTATTATTTATGTCTAATTCATCTTTTTAAATTCCTATATATCAGCATTTTTCTGTTGATAAAGTTTTCTTTATAAATTCATCGCATTTGTATTGAAAGAATTTCTCTACCTCGTCCATATTCAGTCATAAGCTTTGGGCGCTTCAGCGTGGTGTCATGGTTAACAAGCCTCTCTTGCTAGGTGCAGAGTGCCTTATACTTTCGGCACTGTGCCACATCTCAGCTACGCTTAGAAAATTATTTAAGGTCACCTCGATGAGGTGTAATGATTAGCAAACTTGTCTCGCTAACTCAATTACGACTGAATAATTAGCTATATTCTCACTAAGTGTCCCTATCTAAGCTCCACTTAGAGAATCACCATATTCAGTCGTAAGATAGAAAATGGAGAGCATTCATAATGAGCCGTAAGATAGAAAATGGAGAGCATTCATAATGAGCCGTAAGATAGAAAATGGAGAGCATTCATAATGAGTCGTAAGATAGAAAATGGAGAGCATTCATAATGAGTCGTAAGATAGAAAATGGAGAGCATTCATAATGAGTCGTAAGATAGAAAATGGAGAGCATTCATAATGAGTCGTAAGATAGAAAATGGAGAGCATTCATAATGAGTCACGTTGCCGTCTGCTATTTCCTAGTCAAATGATCCCACCACCCAAAAATCATGGAGTTGTCTAAAATAATCTGTTTAATTAGGCTTTCTTAAAACTAGTGAATTATTTAAACAATAAATAAATTTACTGAATTAATTTTTATTATTAATGAAATAAATATTAAAAAAATAATTCAAATGTTTATCTTATGCACAGATTTATGTAGCTATGTCCAGAGTAGGAACTTCAAGCGAACTTAAATATAATTCTTTTGCATTCATCAATAAATAATAATTATTTCTGTCACTTTCTATGATCCCATGTTAGATGTTATTTTGATCGCTTCAATGTTTTCGGTTAATGATGTTTTTTGTTTTTCTTTACTGCTAAACAAATTGTTTTTGCGAAATACTCTACGTACCGTATCAACTAAAACCTCACTGTTAAGATTGTATTCATTCCACACTTGTCTGGCTGTTAATTTTGTATTGTCTACTGAGACTCTCACAAACTTAATTCATAACTCTTGTCTAACTTTTGTGGTCTTCCAGTTTTCTTTGCACTTAAAACACTCCCAATAAACGTCTTTTGGATGATTCGAACTCTGTTTCTGAAAATTCCAAGCCATCTCCTCTTCCTCTTCAAAGTCACAACCTTTGTCTTTGTTTCAGCGTAAATTTTAGTTGTGATTTTAGTGTCGAAAAGCAATCTAATATTTAATTACAATGACTTGCCAAGACACTTTATACTCATGTTGATAAAATGGAATAATTCCTAGTTAAAGATTAGTATATTATCATGTGCTTATTTCAGATTTTTCATTGGCCTAATAGTTCTTCATAAACATTTTTCAGATTTAAACGACTCAAAGCGATATATCTTCTGTTACACGGCACCTACGAAAACGCAACGTCTTATTTTCTACTCCTCACGGTCTAGAGACACTACTGATATAAGCATACAAACAATAAAAAACTTCATAATAAAATAAAGGTATACAATCATTTTATGTAGTTGATACGCTAGTGTACTTGTTCGTACTCACCTATGCTGTACTCACTTATGCTGTATAATGGCTGGTTACTGGATAATGTTTGATCTACTTTAGTAATAAAGAAACTGTGAACTAAGGGCTTGGTAAGGAAATAGATAACGGTGAAGTTAAAATATACGCCCGTTCAAATTGTTTTTGTATAATACTCTACGTACCGTATCAACTGAAACCTCACTGTTAAGATTGCATTAATTCCACACTTGTCTGGCTGTTTTCTTCGTCTACTAAAACACTCCTAATAGTACAGACGTCTTTTGGGAGGTTTGAACACTGTTTCTGGAAATTCTAAGGCGCCTGGTCATCTTTCTTTGAGTAGATCTTCACCTTCGAAAATACGAAAAAAAAGAAGTGAATTGTGTCTGTGATTCAGGACGTGGTGGATCATGGCTATTCACAACGTTTTAATTTTAGTGGCTCTAGCAACTGTTAGTCTTTTTGTCATCCCTGTTTTGTCAAATATTTACACAAACCTGTTAGGTAGAGTATTCGCTGTTTGTTCTCTGTCCTTCTTGCCTTCAATATGTCGTGTAAACTTCTAATTTTCTAATCGCTCTTTTCTCATTATGTGCCCGAAAAGTGTCAACTGTCCTTTTCTGATTCAAACTAGAAGTGTCATTTTTCGTTCTATATCTCTTAAAACTTCATCGTTGCTCACATATTCAGTCCATGATATTCTCAGCATCCTTCTGTGGGACCACATTTCTGTTGCTTCAGTTCTTTTCTTCGCCTGTGAGGAGATTGTCCAGCATTCATTGACATATAAGAAAACAGACATGACATAACTGTTATGGGACCTACCTTTATGGACTCGTCCTATTACTATATATACGGGGAGATTATGCCTCTCAAGGGAGCTGTCTACAGTTGACCTGTTACACCTAAACAGTCGAACTCTCTGCCTTCGAGCAGAGAGGAACCCGGACGAGGCTCTGCCGAAGGGCAGTCTCTCGTTCGGGGAGGTTGACTGCCCCTGAACCCGTTTATGCGGGTTCAAAGAGAGATTATTTTTGGCTGGGCCTACGGGCTCGGAGATGCCACGTTAAACCGGACTTGTGCCACATGTAACCCTCGTGGGTGGGGAGAACTAAATATTGCTGTCTACAGTTGACCCGCAGTCTCTGACTGTGTACGACTTCTGTGTACGGCTTCTGTCGAACTCTCTGTATAGCAGAGAGGAATCCGGACGAAGCTTTGCCGAAGGGCAAAGTTTCATCCGGGGTGGGTAGACAGGCCCTGAACCCGTCTAGGCGGTTTCAAAGGGTATATTTTTGACCGAGCCTACGGGCTAGGAGAAAGCCACGTTAAACTCGGCCTTGTGCCACATACATTTCACGTGGGGGGACTTTTAAATATTGCTGTCTACAGTTGACCTCTTCCAGCTAAACAGTCGAACTCTCTTCCTTCGGGCGGAGAGGAACCCGGACGAGGCTCCGCCGAAGGGCAGTCTCGTTCGGGGATGTTGACTGCCCCTGAACCTGTTTATGCGGGTTCAAAGATGGATTATTTTTGGCCGAGCCTACGGGCTCGGAGATCCCACGTTAAACCAACCTTGTGCCACATGTAACCCTCGTGGGGGTCGGGGTAACTAAATATAGCTGTCTACAGTTGACGTGTTGACTACTGTACTTTACCGTCAGTCGGACGTACAACACTTTTGTATTCGTTCTTTTTTTATGTTTTCACTAAATTTCTGAGTTCGAGTTTTCTTTTGGACCTATTCTGGGTCCACAACATTAACAATCCAAGGCTGTTTTTTTCTAATTTTTTAAATCCCCATTTCTTAGTGGTTTTACTCACTTATGGGTAAGGATTTGGGAGTCCACTCCGAGAAAAAAATGGAGTCAGATTCCCTTAGGTATTGCATGCATATATTCAGCAATATCCTAAAAACACCAGCAACATCACCGGAACCGTGCGTATAAACATTTCTCTTTCCATTGGACGATTTTAGCGATGTTGTAGACCTACTATATAGATAACAATCTGTCCTCCATATACCATGTTTGGTCAAAATCTATCGGAATTGTTCGTATGGTATAATAACGCTGTACACAGAGTGCGACTACTTGTCACGGATTGACCGTGAACTCTGTCGTTCATAAATCATAACGTCCCCGCTCTCTTCTGTTGTTTATAGCAGTGCTTGAAAGGAAAGCGTGTAGTGTGGTCGTCTCACCACATCACAGAGGTGATCATGTCACCAGGTCCGACAACCACCATATTCCACAGATCTAGCCCCTTGCGACATTTTCCTCTTCAAAAATCAAATTTTCATACTACACCACTATCGTATACACAACTTAGAAATGAGTTTTAGTATAAGTATGTTACTTCACTAAATTAAATGGTATAACGTTTCATTCATAGTGGTGAAGTTTTAATCTATTCTTGCTCTCTTTTTCACTCTCAAGCTGTTAACAAACAAAACAAAATCAAAGGGTTGATACTAACGTCAGTACTAGCAGAACAGTGTAAACTGCTCGGATTTTTTTCCTCTACAAAACTTAGAAACGTTGGGTTGGGCCAACCGAGAGGCCAGCCAAAATTCTGGGGGGAGCATTGGCCCCTTCTGCCCCCCATAGAATCACCACTGTCTGTAGTCATTTCTTAATGCTGTATGTCACAATTGAGTTCTGTAATGATACCCTTGGATTGGTTATATTCGACAACGAGGAGGCAGTCATTATATATATATATATATATCTATATATATATATATATATATATATATCCGCAAGTCGTTCGTTTTTAAGATACTAATTTTAACGAAAGTTTACTGTAGATGACGCTGTGTGGCCATGTAGGCTGGGTTACATTTATTGTGTACATTTGTGGCTTGCCTGTCTTCAACGTTTAACGTGTGTCGTAATGAGTTAACTGAGAAGTGTTACGTTTACCAATGGCAGGATATTCATATTGTGAGCAGGCAGATATGATTTTTAAATATAGCTGCACGAATGGTAAATGACGCGAGGCTGCACGACTGTATCAGATTGCGTTTCCAGACCGAAGGTAACCGAGTCATTCAATCGTGCCGCTGTTTATCGTTGCATTGCTGTGACAAGATCCGTTGCACCACAAACTATGGATCGAGAAAGACTGAGATCCGATCCTATTCCTGACCACGAAGAACACATTCTACAGGTTATCGGAGACGGTCCATGTATCAGCACACTTCAATTAGCCCTAGCATGTCGTAGATCTCATAGTATCGCATGAAGGGTACTTCAAGAGCAGATTCTGTATCCGTATCATTTGCAAAGTGTGAAGGGTCTTTCGCCCTCTGATCAGTCAACACGGGAGAACTTTTGAGAAACGATGGTTTATTGCACAAACTATTGACTCGTCGTTTGCTTCTTCAGACGTATGGGGCAACATTTGGAAGTGATGAAATAACCAATTTACAAAACCAACATTTGTGGCCGTATCGGAATTTACGTGGTACACTACAGGTTAGACAACAGCATCAATTTACGATTAATACATGGGCTGGAATTGTAAGTGACTGCAGGGTAGGTTTATATGTTCTTCCAGCACCTCTTACAGGAGTTGTTTACAGGGACTTTATTTTGAAAACACTTCCAAACCTGCTAGAGGATGTACATCTGCTAATAAGAAAATACTCAAAAACAAATGATTTGTGGACATATGTTTAAGGATTTTTTTTTGTTTTTGGTGTGAGGAACCAACCCCAATGTTTGTAAAAGTATGTTTGATATATTCTGTGAATATATATATATATATATATATATATATATATATGAGATTTTTTATGTTTATGCGTTCTTTTTATAAACATAAAAAATGTTTATATATATATAATTATTTATTTAAAAATATGATTCCAACACGCTACATAAGAGGTCTCATGTTTCAAAACAAGAGCCGAAAACTTCAATATAATTATTTGAATTAAATTGAGTTAAAGTAAGCTCTGTTCCATCTTTTTCAACAATATAAATAAAAGAAATCAGACTTCTCTATCTAAATATTTTTGGCATCTGAAGGAAATAAACAGGACACCTAAAGTAAAATGGAAAATTATAAATAGGACTAGAACTTGTAAAACTTGGGAAGACCCATGCCCTTTGTGCCTCCATAAGAAACTGCACATTATTAAGTTTCTAAATAATAAAAATCTATTAAACAATAGACATGAGTTAACGGTTTTTTGCCGACATCATCAGATTTATGCACTGAATAATTAGCTAAAAACAAGCATACACTAAAATAACTTTTGTAATCTATAGTCCAAATAGATAGTTTAAATAACCTACAAAAAAGATAACCCTTTATGAAGTCGTCAAAAAACAAATGTTACGACAGTTTTTATATGCACAAATCCCTTTCATAAAGAAATAAAATAAAATAAAAAAATAAATCTCCATAGACACGTAAACCAGACTAGGCGAAAACATCTTCCGTTTTAAATTTAGACACCCCCACCTTACCCTGATTTGACATCTATGAAAGTAACTTTATACTGATACAAATTATTAACACTCAACACCCCTAACTATTTTAAATAATTCGCCCTGGCTGTTACCATGGAAATTTTGATTTCAATTGTGAATATACTATTAAAACACGAAAATTTCAGAAATAAGTTATTCAAAAAAAAATTTCGAACAGAACTTACTTTAACTCAATTTAATTCAAATAATTATATTGAAGTTTTCGGCTCTTGTTTTGAAACATGGGAGCTCTTATGTAGCGTGTTGGAATCATATTTTTAAATAAATAATTATATTTATGCTCTACTTTTGTATCGAGCTCTATTTTTTTAAAATAATAACAAAAATACTAAAGAACTTAGGATTATTTACCTAACCAGTTCTTTCCTATTTTCTATATATTTTCACATACACATACACACACACACACATATATATATATATATATATATATATATATATATATATATATATATATAATAGAATAAGGAACAAATAGAAAATGTTTATAAATTATTAATTACACTATTTAAATTCAGAGCAGTGTCCTCATATTTCACGACAATAGTCCAAATGTAAATAATGATAAATTCCTTATCCCAGAAATACTGAGAGTTTATAAGTCACTTTCTTATCGTATCTTTCTGTCTGGTTTTGATGAATATTTGATTTCAATTCGTATTCAAGGAAAATGTAAAATTATCTGGAATTTCGAATTTTGAAGCGTTAACCATTGTCATAACGTAACTTGTCTGTGCCTTTTCTATAAATACGTTGATCGTAATTTTTCTGATCAGCTTGCTTTCCTCTTCGATACACAACTTTACGAATTTAAGCGTAGTACTAGATTGGCAGCTAGCTCTCATCATGTTATCGTTGAAAGTGCTAAATGTAACCGTAATTTCTACACCAACAGTTTCTTCGCTCGCACTTCTCGCCTGTGGAACTCTTGCCTAGTTTCTTGATTTCCTGTCAAGTACAAAGTGTAAAAACCTAAATGCATCTTCAATCGTCATCATCAATCATCATCTTAGTCTTATTGCCCATTCTCCTCGATAACATTTTCTTAGTTTATTTCACTCTCAGTAACCATCTACGCCTTAGTGGATTTCTTGCCTTGCTTGGGGGAGTGATTAAAAAATATGTTACATTGTTTTAATTCAATAGCTTTCTGTAAAGTATATATGTTGGCCTTACGGCCATATCACGTTGAAACATCGGTTCCCGTTGAGCCTGGTCAGTACCAGGTATTCCTGCTTTTGAAATATCAGATGCTGTAAGCTTGGATGTGCGGGTGGTGGCACGGAATTGTTAACCGGAAAGCCTATTCTTGTTGGGTTCGTGATATTCACTTACGCGCAAATACAATTGGGAACGGTATGTATCAATTTCTCTTATGGGTTAATTAGAAAGACTTAATATCAATTAATCATTATTATATAAAAAAAAAAATCTAAAAATATTTTCTGTCTTTAAATAACCTGTAACGAGTTGATAAACCGTAAAAAGCGAGCCAATCAATATATATTTGGGATTTATTTATTATTTTGTTTACTTCATAAAATCTGACATCTCCAAAAACAATTTGATATTTACATTATCAATAAAGGGAGATTAATATCAACAGCTGACATTCACACAATGTATTGTTCATGCTGCGGTAATTTCAAAATAATATAAATCTCAAGACCCGGATTGGTAGGGCGGGGGGTTTCATCTCCTTGATCAGTGCATCTCCTTTGGAAGGGGGATGGAGTCATTACCCGACGCTCGAGGCGTCCCCAAAAGTGGATTTGCCGAGGAAGCTTGAGCGATTTTTTTCCACTGTATTGCCTTTAAGCCCACTTTTAACTGGCCTTGTGTCACATTCGGTTGCGACGTGGACACACTGAAAAGTACTATATCAGTCTAAGTCTATCCTGAAAGTATGGCCAGCATGAATACATGAATAGTAGTTTTATTGTGAAAACACTAACTGGCATAAATCTATAATAATATCGTATACCGGCGAGGGTCTAGCGACTTTGAACGAAAACACTTGCTACGTTCGCAGTCAATGCAAGTCGGTTAAATTGAAAGTTCTGGCGGGGAATCTTGAATTGACGTGTTCAGTATGAAGGTTTATGTCATTGAATGAGAATGTAGACAGCTGGACTCTTTGTTAATGGATCGGTTTGTCAGAAGTAAGATTACACGTTAGAATTACAACGATTTATGTGCATTGACAGTCTGTGCGGCATTGTGTAGGTGAATACCTAAATAAGCATGTCCATATTCAAAGAAATTTGTGATATGATTGGTTCAGAGGGAGAAAGAAAGAAAGAAAGAAAGAAAGAAAGAGTAGCAGAAAGAAAGGCAGAAAGAAAGAAAGAGAGAGAGAGGCAGAAAAAAGAAAGAGAGGCAGAAAGAGAGGAAGAAAGAGAGAGGCAGAAAGAAAGAGAGGCAGAAAGAAAGCAAGAAAGAAAAAGAAAGAAAGAGGCAGAATGAAAGAGTGGCAGAATGAAAGGCAGAAAGAAAGAGAGGAAGAAAGAGAAGAAAGAAAGAGAGGAAGAAAGATAGAGAAGCAGAAATCAAGCTGTGGATATAAATAAATTGAAAATATTTTAGCGAGAGAATGACAACTATGAGCGAAAGAGATATGAACTGAATAAAACAACTCATATATATATATATATATTCATTCAGTTGTATGTATATGAGTTTGTAACCCTAGGTTTCATGCTTTTGCGATCATCAAACTGATTTATTTAAAAAAAAAATTGAATCTATTTATGACAGTTTGTGCTTGATTATCTTTGATGGTGATGGTTGGAAAAAATTTCTCCTTTTCGGATGACACTTATACGCACGCAGACATACATACATCCAGGTATACGCACTAGTTCGCACATGCATATAAACAATGCGAGATTAGACGCAGATTTATATCCATGTGTTCGAGCACACATACATACGCAATTGTAATCCTATTTAGCGAAGTTCTTTCAACAAAGGGTAGACTGGAGTGTTCTTGGCTCTTTTCACATATATTTCTATTTGTCTGGGCCTTACATCTTCACATTGCTTAAGTGGGTTCTGTATGTGAATATGGCGGTGATGATGGATATATATATATATATATATATATATATATATATATATATATATATATATAGGCGAAATGATGGACTCTCTCGTCGTATTCGACGTATGAGGGTTCCTAGAAACCGACAGCCAGATATGATTTGATTATAGTGGTGAAGGTTTTATACAGAAGCAAGCATCCTTTTTGAAGAGCCAGTTACAGAGACCTAGTGCACCGTGTGCCACAAAGGTCTCCAACCGACTCTCTTCAGGTTTTGAATTCAGAGTTTACCTTCCACTAGACCAGTTTCCATCCAGGGCTATAGAACCCAGTCTGTCCTGCTATTTACCCATAACTGGGAAGTGAATAAGACGATCCTTACCTTTCCTAAGGGTATTAACGCGTAAGTGAATGTAACGGATTCGGCTGGAATTCGAACTCTGCTCTCCGATCAATCTGAGCCACTATCTAGCAGGATATATATATATATATATATATATATATATATATATATATATAAAGAAATATAGTGTTATGATGTGCTATATTTATGGGATAAAGTGCTCAATATCAGAGATAGAGCGTGTGTAAATATAAAAGTGAACATAGAAGTCGACACTTAGAGGCGACAGTCTGTTTTCATGCTAGATGCAATCGTCAGGCCTGACGATTGCATCTAGCATGAAACACTGTCGCCTCTAAGTGTTGACTTTTATGTTCACTTATATAATATATATATATATATATATATATATATATATGGGTGAGGGAATGAACTGTGACCGCTGAAAAGTTCTCAGCCCTACTAAATGGTTCCAAAATCAAATATATATATATATATATATATATATATATATATAACCATTTTATCATATCAGTGATTAAAAGTGGCTTCAACTAAATGAATATTTTAGGTCTTAAAAAATACAATACTTCATCAGATCCTTTAGACTCGCGATAGACAAACATAAGGAGCTTTACCAAATAACAGAATCCATCTCAACTGTGGAATTTCAATACCAAACACAGGAAAAATGGGTAGCATATGTAACAAGAAGAGCAAATAACGATATAAGGTATATATTGACATTCCATACCACCTTAAACAAAAGGTTAGGAAGGAAACTCCTGCCAATACTAGAAAGAGCAATAACAGCTAGGGAAATTGAGAAACTTTTTTTTTTCCAGAAAACTTGGTTTAGCAGAAACCTTTTCAGTCGTGAGTAATGCTAAATGATCAACTAACGAAGTCGGAATGTTTCCTGTAAAGAAACGGACTCTTGCCCCTTCATTATTCTAAAATCAACATTGACAGATAGGGACAGCGTCTTTCGAGTGATATGAACTACGGCGACAAATGGTCTCATACTTTTACAACAGATGCCAAACGTAAAATATAAACAATGATCATGAATGACGATTATAACTTTACAGTTGACAATGTTACAGAGTATCGTTGGTCGGAGACTAGTATCTCGAAATGCGAATATTCTACGCTAATCTCTCCATATACAGTTAATCTACACTAATCTCTATGTATAAAGTTAAACAACACTAATCGATCTCCCACCATAAAATAAAGATACAATAAACTCTGTTCATAAAAGAAACTTACGCTCATAAAAGGAAAGCACACCTGTCTTTCCTCATAAAAGAAAGTTACACTAGTTTCTCTTCCCAAAAAAACTTCACCTATCCTCATTATAAAAGAAAGCTACACGAATCTTTCGTCACAAAAGAAAGCTACATTAATTTCTATTCATAGAATAATGCCATGTGTGTCTGCATAAAGATACACAACTTCTCCTCATATAAGAAAGGTACACCAGTCAGTGGCGTAGCTAGAGTAAACGTCACCCGAGGCGGTCCGCTCAAATGTCACCCCAATGACCTCGATTCACCCTATGCTGAATGGTTAGGTGTAGCTAAATTTTCATACATGCTCTACTTTACTCTACTGACCGGTACGTTACTGTTTACATGTATGATCCAAGACAAAAGACAAAATCCCATACCACAAAATAATCAGTTCAAATCAAAAGCTGAGAACATTGCTATTTTTCCTACTCACAAATTTCTCGACAATTTATTAGAAAATTTCTGACAGGGTGACAAAACTGGGGGGTCATAAATTATTTCTTGGGGGGTCATATGCCCGACTGCGAAAACATGTGTCTCCACCACTGTTTTCAGACTATTTTTGGCACCTTAGCCTGGTTGAAAAATTTTGTTGGTGGTGACATTGTGTCACCCCTCCTGTGCTGGCACCCGGGACGGTCCGCCCCCCTCGCCCTCCCCTCTTAGCTATGCCACTGACACCAGTCTCTTATCATAAACTAAGGCTACAACACTTTGTCCTCACAAAAGAAAGGTACATCAATCTCTCCTCAGAAAACAAAGGTACATCTATCCTCACAAAGCAAATCTACCTCAATATGCCCACACAAAACAAGGTACATCAGTCTACCCTCACAAAACAAGGTACTGATCTCTTCTTACAAAACAAAGGTACATCTGTGATACTATTTTGTCGTTGCCGCCGTAATGCGAAAGAAAGTTTTAAGACATGAGGAAGACATTGAAACGAGAAGGGTTAAAACCAAAAGTCTGTGGGGAGAATTGTGGATTTAATTCACTCATAAACGACTTGAATTGTATGTCGAGCAGTTTGAACAATGGAAAAATGACCCAGACTTAGGATGCAAAGTTGATTGACACACAGTTGCAAATGCGGACCGGAAAGGGAAAGATTTTCGCATAAAAGCGAGAGAATTCCCCAAAGTTATGACGTAAGCCGGATGGGATTCACTGAAATGCTCTTACCTCGCCATACCCCCCGCCCCCGATGCCAGTTTGGGCGGATGTCCATAAATACAAATGCGCAAAGCGAATTAGGCAGAAAAGAGAGAAGAGAAGCAGAAGAGACGGTGACGAGACCAGAGACAGGAGAGAGAGACCAACGTGATTATCTGCCAACGAAATCCGCAGACTTCAGCCTTGTGGCAAACTTTACCAAAGTAGCAAACTTAAATTTACCTGGTCAACAACGATAATATCACTTCCGATTTAGATGCGTGTTGGACTGATAATTAATTGCATGCGAACTCTGATAAAAACCAATTATTGTACGAAGGACTGATATAAAAACAGTGATACATGTCTTACTAATTAACCCATAGCTTAGGGAGAAGACGTGGATTCATACCTTTCCCAATTCTATTTGTGCCTAAGTGAATATAACGCACCAAACGGGAAATGGAACTCTGCATTCCGATAAACAATTCCGAGCCATTATCTATTACACCACCCGCACATCCAAGGTTACAGCACCTGGTATTCTCAAACGGTCACTAATCTAGATACTGACTAGTGTTGACGTTGCTTAACTCCGGTGATAACAGTGGAAACGAAGTTTCAACGTGAAGTTTGCTCGGTAGGTGAGGCTCTGTTTCTCTCTGTCCTTTTTGCCTTCAGTCTGTCCTGTGAGTATCAAATTATCTAAGCTCTCTTTCCTCATGTGTTCTAAAAATTTAAACTTTTTTCTTTCTGATGTTAAGTTGACAGATCATTTTTGTTTCAATTTTCTCTAAAACTTCGTTGTTGTTCCCGTGTTCGGTCTATGATATTCGCAGCATCCTTCTGTAGAACCACATTTCTGTTACTTCAAGTCCCTTCTTCATATGTGAGGAGATTGCCCAGCTTTCACTGCCATATAGGAGAACCAAAATTGCATAACATTTTCTCTTTGTTTCTAACGAATTTTTTTTCTATTTCTTATATTTTGCTTAGCTTTTGGAAGGCATTTTTCGTGATGCTAATGTGTCTTCGGATTTCAGTGTCATACTTCTCGTTCTCTCTTTAAAAAAATACTTCCCAGATATCTAAATTGTTGTACTTGTTTGGTTTTGGTATTTTGTTATTTACAAATTCCGTATTGATTAACAGCAGTCAGTGTTTAAAATAATTGTTCAACACAGTGGATGGAAATCCTTTTTGAACACTATAGTCACTATGAGCAAACTTTTATTTAAAGTCAGAAAGAGTGTGGTTGACATTTTGGGGATTCATAAGGGGGACCAAGGCCTCCAAGAATTTAACTCTCACAACAAATGAATTAATAAAAGTGAGAGGAAACAACAAACCACCGAACAAATTTGTGTGAATAGATGTCCGAACAAGAAGAAATGGCAGTGTTGAACATTAGTTATATGTACCTATAAGAATTATCTTGAGTGAAAAATCAAAATCTGCTACCAAGTGTTCTAAGAAATAGAACTCAAGATAAAACTTTCTGAAACGGTAACAATAATCAGGAATTAAAATGAAAGCAGTAGTGGCACCTATCTTGAATCCATCATAAAGATTCAGGATGTGAAATTATTAATTACTAAACACTTCAGATACCACGGCATATGAATCAGTTATAACAAATTAAGTATAGGAGAAACAGAAATTGAACCTAGAATAAGTTGTGCCAGAGGTAGTTTTGCTCTCTCACAAACTGCTACAAAACTAAAACATCAACCTGAACACTCGAGTTTTGTTCTTAAATAGTCTTGTCAAATTGAGACTTTCATATGAATGTCATGCATGGTGCCAAATCCATCCAGAAATATCTAAACTATCAGCTGTATATAACTGCTTCCAAAGACCAAGGGTAAAAAATACTTTGAGCAAGTGAAGCCAGAGGGTCTTGGCAAATGTCATTCCTCTTTGAATGCTGTCATTAGAAGACAAAGATTTTGCTTTGCCTCCCAATGTATTGGTGATGATGGGGGCTATGCAGTGTTCCAAGAAATAGGACTTAAGATAAACCTTTCTAACACAGAAACAATAATCTGAAATTGGAATGAAAGTGGTACCTACGTTGTATCCATCATAAAGACTCGGGATGTGAAATTAATAAATACTAAACATTTCAAATACTTCAATGTATGGATCAGTTATAACAAATTTAGTATAGGAGAAAAAAATATCTGAAGATCAAATAGCCTGCACCAGAGGTAGTTTTGACCAACATCGCAAACTGCTACAAAATCAAAATCTTAACCTGCAAAACTTGAGTCACGTTCTTAAATAATCTTGTCAGACTGTGACTTTTATATGGATGTCAGGCCCGTCACCAAACCTGTTCAAAAATATCTAAACTTTCAGTTGTATCAGTTGCTGAACTTTGAACATTGCTGACTGGTGCTACAGAATAACAAACAAAGAACTCCTCCAAATAACAGAAATAACATTACTTGAGGAAGAGAAAATAGTTACATTATCAAGATGTTGACATTCCACACTATTTCAAATAAAAGGTTAGAAAGGAAACCTCTATCAATACTGGAAAATGTGATAACAACTACTGAACTTTAGAAACTTATCTTCCCGAAATATTAAAAAATGATTTAAAAAATTTTAACCAATAGCAATACTGGTTGCTTGGTCAATGAATGCTGCATGTTTCCTTATGAGGAAACGGCTGATATTACTATTACCATTTAACTCTAGTGCAAATTGAATTTATATCTACCTATTTGACTCTAGTGTAAACCAAACATATATATTTTTTCTTTGTATCTCTTGTGCCAAACTAGACCTATGCCTGCCTTTTATTATTCTTGCATAAGCCAAATACATGTCTATCTTTCTGACTTCATACCTCTATCTACCTAGTGGCAGACATTTGACTCCACAGGCGATGAGTATCATATTTAATTCATCCAATCAGATACATTCAATATGATTTTTTTATCCCTTCCACCAAATAGGAAGATCTCTGGAAAACTGTTGTCTTCTCTCTACACCCTGGAGGTTGTAATATATTGTAGAGTAGTTCTCACAGTGGAGGCTTGTATTTCACTAAGTCGGTCCTAAATTAGGTTCGACGTACAAAACATTAGAAACTTGAAATAATAGTTAATGACGCAGCAATCTAGTTGTGAGGCTCATACTTTAATGTCCGACATCGACTGACTCACTCAAATCCACTGATCCCCCAACTGGCGACTGCTACTACTATTACTTATCTGTGGGAGGGTCTATTTACAATAGAATAGGTACGTTCCGGTATAACATAATGAGAGTTTAAGTTTCAATGCTTGGGCTGCTGGTTGTCTTCAGGACTTTGATGTTTAAGATCATCCTTCAACCTCTCTATAGTTGGTCGGAACTAAAATCTTTTCGATAACTGATACAAAATGCAGGACACCAGTCCTACATCTGGTTGTTTTTTATCAAAATACCATCACTAGAGAGACTGCAACCCAAGGCTAGCTAAAGACTTCTTTCAACCCATGAAGTGAATTATCTCATGCCAGAAACCATCTTGGAAGTTGAATTTCCGCAGACTGTCTCAGACACTCCAGCTACAAATTTATTTTCAGGGTTTACTCCCAAAAACTTTCCTATGGGCCACAAAGTCAGCAAAGTTTTCAAATCAGAATTTTCCTTTTCTTAAATAAACTACCCTCCTGGGTTGATCTATTTCATCTACTATATGATATGAAGGCATGTGACGAGGCATAGATGACATTGTTATATGACCTGTAAATATTATCAAACGGTCATTTGGAAAATATCACTGAAATGTATAAAACAATGTTTTAATTGTTAAATTGACACAAAAAAATTTGTTATGCATATTAAAAAGCACTTTTAACAATACTTAAAATTAAGCACCTTTTTTACATAAGAAAAAGAATGTAAAAATTATGTACATAGAATTATATATATATATACCAGTAGCAGCATTCAACAAGTTATACAACATCATCCATAAGAGTCACAGGACATTCCAAAGTAGTCTGGAGGCAATAGATATAAACTGACTGAGATAGTCAGGTAAATAGACAGATAAATATGTACATACATAACAGATAGATAGATATCAACAGTGAGGCTGATAGAGAGATAGATAGATAGATAGATAGATAGATATCAACAGTGAGATAGATAGATAGATAGATAGATATCAATAGTGAGACTGATAGATATCAAATGTGAGACTGATAGATAGATACATTCCAACATAGATATCAACAGAATGAGATATATATATATATATATATATATATATATATATATATATATATATATATATATATAGATTGATATCAACATAGATAGAAAGGTATCAACAGACAGATAAAAGAGGAAGAACTCAAAAAAGTCAGATAGATAAATAGGTAACAACTAAGTCAGATACATAGGTAGACAGACATCAACAGAGTGAGACAGATAAATTGATAAATATCAACACAGACAAATATCAACAGAGATAGACAAATATATAGATATCAAGAGATAGATATCAACTGAGAGATAGTTAGATAGATAAATGTTACAGATATATAGATATAGATATCAGCAGTGAGACAGACAGATCGATATATATATATATCAACAGTGAGGCTGATAGCTAGATAGATATCAAGAGTGAGATATCAAAAGAGTGAGACAGACAGATCGATATATATCAACAGTGAGGCTGATAGCTAGATAGAAATCAAAAGAGTGAGATAACGACAGTGACACAGACAGATCTATATATATCATCAGTGAGGCTGATAGCTAGATAGATATCAAAAGAGTGACATATCAAGAGAGTGAGACTTACAGATCTATATATATATCAACAGTGAGGCTGATAGCTAGATAGATATCAAAAGAGTGAGATAACAAGAGAGTGAGACAGATCGATATATATCAACAGTGAGGTTGATAGCTAAATAGATATCGAAAAAGTGAAATATCAAAAGAGTGAGACAGACAGACAGATCGATATATATCAACAGCGAGGCTGATAGCTAGATAGATATCAAGAGTGAGATAACAAGAGAGTGAGACAGATCTATATATATCAACAGTGAGGCTGATAGCTAGATAGATATCAAAAGAGTGAGATAACAAGAGAGTGAGACAGACAGATATATATATATATATATATATATATCAACAGTGAGGCTGATAGCTAGATAGATATCAAAAGAGTGAGATAACAAGAGTGAGACAGACAGATCTATATATATCAACTGTGAGGCTGATAGCTAGATAGATAACAAAAGTGTGAGATAACGAGAGTGAGACAGACAGATCTATATATATCAACAGTGAGGCTGATAGCTAGATAGATATCAAAAGAGTGGTATAATAAAAGAGTGAGACAGATCGATATATATCAACAGTGAGGCTGATAGCTAGATATCAAAAGAGTGAGATATCAAACGATTGAGAGACAGATCTATATATATCAACAGAGAGGCTGATAGCTAGATAGATATCAAAAGAGTGAGATAACACGAGAGTGAGACAGACAGATCGATATATATCAACAGTGAGGCTGATAGCTAGATATCAAAAGAGTGATATATCAAAAGAGTGAGACAGACAGATCGATATATATCAACAGTGAGGCTGATAGCTAGATAGATATCAAAAGAGTGATATAACAAGAGTGAGACAGATCGATATATATCAACAGTGAGGCTGATAGCTAGATAGATATCGAAAAAGTGAAATATCAAAAGAGTGAGCCAGACAGATCTATATATATCAACAGTGAGGCTGATAGCTAGATAGATATCAAAAGAGTGGGATATTAAAAGAGTGAGACAGATCTATATATATCAACAGTGAGGCTGATAGCTAGATAGATATCAAAAGAGTGAGATAACAAGAGAGTGAGACAGACAGATCGATATATATCAACAGTGAGGCTGATAGCTAGAGAGATATCAAAAGAGTGAGATAACAAGAGAGTGAGACTGACAGATCTATATATATCAACAGTGAGGCTGATAGCTAGATAGATATCAAAAGAGTGAGATAACAAGAGAGTGAGACAACAGATCTATATATATCAACAGTGAGGCTGATAGCTAGATAGATATCAAAAGAGTGAGATAACAAGAGAGTGAGACAGACAGATCGATATATATCAACAGTGAGGCTGATAGCTAGAGAGATATCAAAAGATTGAGATAACAAGACAGTGAGACAGACAGATCTATATATCAACAGTGAGGCTGATAGCTAGATAGATATCAAAAGAGTGAGATAACAAGAGAGTGAGACAGACATATCTATATATATCAACAGTGAGGCTGATAGCTAGATAGATATCAAAAGAGTGGTATAATAAAAGAGTGAGACAGATCGATATATATCAACAGTGAGGTTGATAGCTAAATAGATATCGAAAAAGTGAAATATCAAAAGAGTGAGACAGACAGACAGATCGATATATATCAACAGCGAGGCTGATAGCTAGATAGATATCAAGAGTGAGATAACAAGAGAGTGAGACAGATCTATATATATCAACAGTGAGGCTGATAGCTAGATAGATATCAAAAGAGTGAGATAACAAGAGAGTGAGACAGACAGATATATATATATATATATATATATATCAACAGTGAGGCTGATAGCTAGATAGATATCAAAAGAGTGAGATAACAAGAGTGAGACAGACAGATCTATATATATCAACTGTGAGGCTGATAGCTAGATAGATAACAAAAGTGTGAGATAACGAGAGTGAGACAGACAGATCTATATATATCAACAGTGAGGCTGATAGCTAGAGAGATATCAAAAGAGTGGTATAATAAAAGAGTGAGACAGATCGATATATATCAACAGTGAGGCTGATAGCTAGATATCAAAAGAGTGAGATAGCAAACGATTGAGAGACAGATCTATATATATCAACAGAGAGGCTGATAGCTAGATAGATATCAAAAGAGTGAGATAACACGAGAGTGAGACAGACAGATCGATATATATCAACAGTGAGGCTGATAGCTAGATATCAAAAGAGTGATATATCAAAAGAGTGAGACAGACAGATCGATATATATCAACAGTGAGGCTGATAGCTAGATAGATATCAAAAGAGTGATATAACAAGAGTGAGACAGATCGATATATATCAACAGTGAGGCTGATAGCTAGATAGATATCGAAAAAGTGAAATATCAAAAGAGTGAGCCAGACAGATCTATATATATCAACAGTGAGGCTGATAGCTAGATAGATATCAAAAGAGTGGGATATTAAAAGAGTGAGACAGATCTATATATATCAACAGTGAGGCTGATAGCTAGATAGATATCAAAAGAGTGAGATAACAAGAGAGTGAGACAGACAGATCGATATATATCAACAGTGAGGCTGATAGCTAGAGAGATATCAAAAGAGTGAGATAACAAGAGAGTGAGACTGACAGATCTATATATATCAACAGTGAGGCTGATAGCTAGATAGATATCAAAAGAGTGAGATAACAAGAGAGTGAGACAACAGATCTATATATATCAACAGTGAGGCTGATAGCTAGATAGATATCAAAAGAGTGAGATAACAAGAGAGTGAGACAGACAGATCGATATATATCAACAGTGAGGCTGATAGCTAGAGAGATATCAAAAGATTGAGATAACAAGACAGTGAGACAGACAGATCTATATATCAACAGTGAGGCTGATAGCTAGATAGATATCAAAAGAGTGAGATAACAAGAGAGTGAGACAGACATATCTATATATATCAACAGTGAGGCTGATAGCTAGATAGATATCAAAAGAGTGGTATAATAAAAGAGTGAGACAGATCGATATATATCAACAGTGAGGATGATAGCTAGATAGATATCAAAAGAGTGAGATAACAAGAGAGTGAGACAGACAGATCGATATATATCAACAGTGAGGCTGATAGCTAGATCGATATCAAAAGAGTGAGATAACAAGAGAGTGAGACAGACAGATCTATATATATCAACAGTGAGGCTGATAGCTAGATAGATAACAAAAGATTGAGATAACGAGAGTGAGACAGACAGATCTATATATATCATCAGTGAGGCTGATAGCTAGATAGATATCAAAAGAGTGAAATAACAAGAGAGTGAGACAGACAGATCTATATATATCAACAGTGAGGCTGATAGCTAGATAGATATCAAAAGAGTGGTATAATAAAAGAGTGAGACAGATCGATATATATCAACAGTGAGGCTGATAGCTAGATATCAAAAGAGTGGTATAATAAAAGAGTGAGACAGACAGATCTATATATATCAACAGTGAGGCTGATAGCTAGATAGATATCAAAAGAGTGAGATATCAAAAGAGTGAGACAGACAGATCGATATATATCAACAGCGAGGCTGATAGCTAGATAGATATCAAAAGAGTGAGATAACAAGAGAGTGAGACAACAGATCTATATATCAACAGTGAGGCTGATAGCTAGATAGATATCAAAAGAGTGAGATAACAAGAGAGTGAGACAGACATATCTATATATATCAACAGTGAGGCTGATAGCTAGATAGATATCAAAAGAGTGGTATAATAAAAGAGTGAGACAGATCGATATATATCAACAGTGAGGATGATAGCTAGATAGATATCAAAGGAGTGAGATAACAAGAGAGTGAGACAGACAGATCTATATATATCAACAGTGAGGCTGATAGCTAGATCGATATCAAAAGAGTGAGATAACAAGAGAGTGAGACAGACAGATCTATATATATCAACAGTGAGGCTGATAGCTAGATATATAACAAAAGATTGAGATAACGAGAGTGAGACAGACAGATCTATATATATCATCAGTGAGGCTGATAGCTAGATAGATATCAAAAGAGTGAAATAACAAGAGAGTGAGACAGACAGATCTATATATATCAACAGTGAGGCTGATAGCTAGATAGATATCAAAAGAGTGGTATAATAAAAGAGTGAGACAGATCGATATATATCAACAGTGAGGCTGATAGCTAGATATCAAAAGAGTGGTATAATAAAAGAGTGAGACAGACAGATCTATATATATCAACAGTGAGGCTGATAGCTAGATAGATATCAAAAGAGTGAGATATCAAAAGATTGAGACAGACAGATCGATATATATCAACAGCGAGGCTGATAGCTAGATAGATATCAAAAGAGTGAGATAACACGAGAGTAAGACAGACAGATCGATATATATCAACAGTGAGGCTGATAGCTAGATAGATATCAAAAGAGTGAGATAACAAGAGAGTGAGACAACAGATCTATATATCAACAGTGAGGCTGATAGCTAGATAGATATCAAAAGAGTGAGATAACAAGAGAGTGAGACAGACATATCTTTTTATATCAACAGTGAGGCTGATAGCTAGATAGATATCAAAAGAGTGGTATAATAGAAGAGTGAGACAGATCGATATATATCAACAGTGAGGATGATAGCTAGATAGATATCAAAGGAGTGAGATAACAAGAGAGTGAGACAGACAGATCTATATATATCAACAGTGAGGCTGATAGCTAGATCGATATCAAAAGAGTGAGATAACAAGAGAGTGAGACAGACAGATCTATATATATCAACAGTGAGGCTGATAGCTAGATATATAACAAAAGATTGAGATAACGAGAGTGAGACAGACAGATCTATATATATCCTCAGTGAGGCTGATAGCTAGATAGATATCAAAAGAGTGAAATAACAAGAGAGTGAGACAGACAGATCTATATATATCAACAGTGAGGCTGATAGCTAGATAGATATCAAAAGAGTGGTATAATAAAAGAGTGAGACAGATCGATATATATCAACAGTGAGGCTGATAGCTAGATATCAAAAGAGTGGTATAATAAAAGAGTGAGACAGACAGATCTATATATATCAACAGTGAGGCTGATAGCTAGATAGATATCAAAAGAGTGAGATATCAAAAGAGTGAGACAGACAGATCGATATATATCAACAGCGAGGCTGATAGCTAGATAGATATCAAAAGAGTGAGATAACACGAGAGTGAGACAGACAGATCGATATATATCAACAGTGAGGCTGATAGCTAGATAGATATCAAAAGAGTGAGATCACAAGAGATTGAAACAGATCGATATATATCAACAGTGAGTCTGATAGCTAGATATCGAAAAAGTGAAATATCAAAAGAGTCAGACAGACAGACTGATCGATATATATCAACAGTGAGGCTGATAGCAAGATAGATATCAAAAGAGTGAGATAACAAGAGAGTGAGACAGACAGATCGATATATATATCAACAGCAAGGCTGATAGCTAGATAGATATCAAAAGAGTGAGATATCTTGAGAGTGAGACAGACAGATCGATATATATCAACAGTGAGGCTGATAGCTAGATAGATATCAAAAGAGTGAGACAGACAGATCGATATATATCAAGAGTGAGACAGACTGATCGATATATATCAACAGTGAGGCTGATAGCTAGATAGATATCAAGAGTGAGATAACAAGAGAGTGAGACAGACCAATCGATATTTATCAACAGTAAGGCTGATAGCTAGATAGATAACAAAAGAGTGAGATAACGAGAGTGAGACAGACAGATCTATATATATCAACAGTGAGGCTGATAGCTAGATAGATATCAAAAGAGTGAGTTAACAAGAGAGTGAGACAGACATATCGATATATATCAACAGTGAGGCTGATAGCTAGAGAGATATCAAAAGAGTGAGATAACAAGAGAGTGAGACAGACAGATCTATATATACCAACAGTGAGGCTGATAGCTAGATAGATATCAAAAGAGTGAGATAACAAGAGAGGGAGACAGACAGATCGATATATATCATCAGTGAGGCTGATAGCTAGATAGATATCAAAAGAGTGAGATAACAAGAGAGTGAGACAGATAACAATTGTGAGAATTATAAACAGATGGATAACAACAAATTGCAACAGAGAGATACATAGATATATATCAACAGTGTGAGAATGATAGATAGATTGATAGATATCAGACTCAGACAGAGAGATACATAGATAGATATCAAGAGAGTGAAATAGATCGATAGATATCAAGAGAGTGAAATAGATCGATAGATATCAAGAGAGTGAGACAGATAGATTTATAAATAGATAGATATGAACAGATGAAGATAGATAGACCAAGATATGTAAATAGATAGATATAAACTGACTGTGACAGGCATATAGATATAAGCTGACTGAGAGAGATAGAGAAAAGCTGAGTGATACAGACAGAGATAAACAGCTAGATATAAATTGAGATAGAGAAGAACAGTACAAGATAGATAGTTAGATAGACAGATATGAACAGACTGAGATAGAGCTACAAATGAACAAAGATGCAAAAGTAGTATTGAATCTTCTGAAACAGATATGAACAAGCCCTGATAGATATGAACAGGATGAGATTGATATGAACAGATCACGATAGATACATTTGAACAGAGCAAGATAGAGAGATATAACACGACTGTGATAGATAGATATAAACTGATTGACACAGATATATATATATATAAACTGATTGACACAGATATAAATTGATTGACACAGATCAATTGATAGATAGATATAACGAATTCCCATAGTTTATATCTATCTATCTCAGTTTATATCTATCTGTGTAAATCAGTTTATATATATATATATATATATATATATATATATATATATATATATATATATATATGTAAATCAGTTTATATCTGTCTATTTATCTTGCTGATTTACACAGATATATAGACTTAAACTGACTGACATATATAGATAGATATAAACTGACTGACAGACAGACAGATAGATATAAACTGACTGACAGACAGACAGATAGATATAAACTGACTGACAGAGATAGATAGAGAAATAGGTATCAACAGTGTAAGAATTATAGATTTCAACAGTGTGAGTAAGATATTAACATTGAGACAGACCGATAGATATCGACAGATAGATATCAATAGTGACAGAGATACGTACAAAGACAGATAGAGAAATAGATAGGAACAGATGAAGATAGATACATAGATAGATATGAAGAGACCAACATATATAGATAGATACAAACAGCAATACATAGCTAAATAGATACTGACTGAAACAGACATGTAGATAGATTAATACTGACACGGACAGATATAAATTGACTGCGATAAATAGCTTGATAGATATGAACTGACTGATATAGACAGATATAACATGACTGAGATATATACAGATAAATAGATATAAACTGACTAACACAGGTAGATAGATAATGACTGACATAGTGTTATAGTGAAACACACCTATTCTATAGTTAATAGACTCTCCGACCTATAATAAGTAGGAGTAGTAAGAGTAATGAGGCAGTCAGTCAGTCAGTCAGTCAGTCGATGTCGGATGACAGTCGAATACTAAAGTATCAGCGACCACAACTAGATTACGCTGCGTCATTACCTATTATATCAAGTTCCTAATGTTTTGTACGTCAAGCCTATTTTAGGACCGACTTAGTACAAATACAAGCCTCCACTGTGAAATCACTCCACAACACATAGATAGATAATGACTGACATAGATAAATAGATATAGATAGATAATGACCGAGATAGATAGTTAGATAATGACTGACACAGATAATGACTGTCATAGATAATGACTGACAGATAAATAGAAATATAGATAGATAATGACTGACACAGATAGATAATGATTGATACAGATAATGACTGACACAGATGGATAGATAATGACTGACACAGAAAGATAATGACTGACACAGATATATAATGACTGACACAGAAAAATAGATAAAATGATAATGACTGACACAGATAGATATATAATGACTGACATAGATATATAGATAGATAATGACTTACACAGAAAGGTAGATAAATAATGACTGACACAGATGGATATATAATGACTGACATTGATAGATATATAGAGAGATATATAATGACTTACACAGATAGATAAATAGATAATGACTGACACAGATAGATAATGACTGACATTGATAGATAGATACTGGCTGATTCAGACACAATGATAATTACTGACTGAGATAGAGAGATACAAACTGACTGGCATAGATAGCTAGCTAGATATAAACTGACTGATATAGATAGATAGAACTGACTGATACAAAAAGTCATACAGATAGATAGATAGATAACAACAGTCAGACAGATAGCTAGACAGACAGATACCAAAAGAATGATATATATATATATAGAGAGAGAGAGATATCAATAGAGAAAAATAGAGAGAGAGAAATAGATATGAACAGACAAAGACAGAAGAGAAATAGATATGAACAGATGGTGATAGATATATAGATATGAATAGACCAACATGTATAAATAGATAGATAGAGAAATAGATATAAACTGAGTAAGATAGATAGATACTGACTGACACAGATATAAACTGACTCAAACAGGCAGATAAATACAAACTGACTGTAATAAAAAGATATAATCTGACTGATAAAGATAGATACACAGATATAAAATTTCTGATACAGATAGAAAGATATAAACTGGCTGATATATAGAAAGTTAGATGTGACAGATATATAGAGTCAGTGGGAAAGAAATATCTGTACACATAGAAATTTTTAATTTATTGTATTTCTAATTAATGTATAAACATACAGATGCATAATAACTAACTATGCATAGAAAACAGAAAAAAAATTGATTTAAGAGAGATAAATCCCAACTATCCATTTTAAAGGTTGAAAATAGATAGATATGAATAGGACTAGATAGATAGATAGATAGATAGATATGAATAGGACTAGATAGATAGATAGATATGAATAGGACTAGATAGATAGATATGAATAGGACTAGATAGATAGATAGATATGAACAGGACTAGATAGATATGAACAAGTATAGATAGATATGAACAAAGATAAATAGATTGATAGATAGATATGAACAGGGATAGATAGATATGAACAGGACTAGATAAATAGATAGATATGAACATGACTAGATAGATAGACGTGAACAGGGATAGATAGATAGATTTGAACAGGGATAGATAGATATGAACAGGGATAGATATTAGGTTGGTGCAAAAATAATGACGTAATAATGTCGTTTTTTGACCTATTTTTAACGTCAAAAAACGACATTATTACGTCATTATTTTTGCACCAACCTAATAGATTGATAAATATGAACAGGACTAGATAAATAGATAGATATGAACAGAGATAGATAGATAGCTAGTATGAACAGGACAAGATAGAAATATAGATAGATATGAACAGAGCAAGGTAGATAGATATGAACAGAGCAAGGTAGATTAATATATAGATAGATATGAACAGATCAACAGATATGAACATAGCAAGATAGATTGATAGACACATATGAATAGATGAAGGTAGACAGATATAAACAGATCAATACACATATGAACACAGCAAGATAGATATATTGATAGATAAATAGTTAGGTATGCATCGACCAAGATACATATATAGATAATTGTGAACAGTCCAAAATAAATATATCTTGATAGATATGAATATACCAAGATATATATTTGGATAGGAATAGACTGTTTAGTAGATGTTTCACAAGTGTTACATGAATCGCTGTATATGAACAGAGTGAAATAGTTATTGTTTACCATAACTATATAGACATGCAATGAATGAAATATACAAAGAGACTAAGCAATAGATTGATAACTCTAAGTAAAATCTTGTCTTCTTCCAAAGACTTTTATTGATGTCTGTTTTTTAGGGTTATTTTTTGGGTAATTTTCCCCAATGATAAATCTTTTGAAGTTTTCTTAATGTGAAATGAGACAAAACAAAACAAAAAACGTATCAAATGCACATTTTATGATATACTTCTTCAATTTTTCTCCCAATGCCCCCCGTGAATAGACGGTCAGTCTTTTTACACAGAGAATTTTTTTTTTTTACTTTTACTTTGTAAAAGTGGAGGCACGGTGGAGTAATTGATGAAGCACGGTGGAATAATGGATATCGGCTTGGATTGAGGAATCGGAGAGCCGAGTTCGAATTCCAGTCGAATCCATTACATTCACTTACGTGCTAATACCCTTGGGGAAGGTGTGAATCCTCTTCTTCTCCCTCCAGCTATGGGTAAATAGCAGGACAGTCTGGGTTCTATAGCCTTGGATGGTTACTGGTCTAGGAGAAGGACAACTCTGAATTCAAAACCTGCGGAGGGTCGTGGCACGTAATGTACCAGGTCTCTGTAATTGGCCCTTCAAAAAGCGTGGATGGTCCTGCACGAAACCAACAATCAAATATGCGGGCTGGGGACTGCTTGTAAATTCCAAATTCCCATGAGACTCCAATATTGGAGCCGGCTCAACCCACCCGGGGTGAATGCCGTTACAAGATAAACAAGAAGAACTTTGTAAAAGTATGAAAACATAAATACCAAAAGAAATGTAAGAAAACAATATGAAGGAAAAGATCGAAGACATATTCGCAGGAACATACAAATGGGTAATGCTCTAAACTGAATTCTTAGCTCATTATTTACATTATTCGAACTAATGTCCTCATCTATGTCGCCATATTTATCACAACGTTTCGGCCGTTGTACGCTCCGGCCTTCTTCAGGTGGTTGGAATGTCGAACTGAGGTAGACTGTTCTAGTCCCACGTGCCATGTTTGATGGATATCAGTTATCTCCTGTTAATTTCCCTCTGAATGTTCTCCACTGCCTTAACCGGGTATTGAACTCACACACTTTGGGTCTTGTCACTGCGTCTAACCAACGCCTTTATCCACTGTGCCATGAGGCCATCTGGGTATGAATTTCTGGGTATTATAAACCTAATGTCTTCAGCAACCATTTTACCAGTGCTCATATAAATATGGCGACAAGGATGAGGACAATAGTCCGAATAATGTAAATAATGTATCAGATCATCCCATAAGTTCTGTCCAAGTTTTAACTTTTTGTTAAAATGAACGAAATTTAAAGAGTATTTTATAATGTCTAATGGAGCTGAACATTATTTTTATGTTTAGATGCATTTAAACTGATCAAATTTTATTTCACAGAACAATAAAATTAAATTTTGTTTGATTAAAACCCTGCTAACATGGAAGTACCCAAGAATCATTTGAGGCACATAATGCTTTATGAGTTCAAGAAAGGAAACTCAGCAGCCGAAGCGACTAGAAACATTTACTCAGTTTATGGAGAGGGATGTGTGAATGAAAACTTGCAGAAGATGATTTGCAAAATTCAGAGGGGGAGATTTCACCCCTGAAGATGAAGATCGAACCGGACGTCCAGTTGAGTTTGATAAAAAGCTTATTGAAGCAGCCCTTGAAGAAAATCCTGCTTTATCAGTTGAGGACTTGGCAGTAGTTCTCAGTTCAAATGATACAACTGTTCATTGTCATCTTCAACAACTTGGAAAAGTTCCTAAACTTGGAAAATGGGTGCCTCATGAATTGTCTGAAAACAAACTCAAATCCCGAGGTGACATCTGCTCTTCTCTCCATTCTCACCAACTTGTTTCACCTTTTTGGATAGACTTGTGACTGGCGACGAAAAATGGATCTTTTATCAAAATGTTAAGCATCGTAGACAGTGGCTTGGTAAAGGGGAAGGACCCCAGCCACAGCCGAGAAGGGAACTTCATGGGCAAAAGGTTCTTCTTTCAATCTGGTGAGATCGCCAAGGAATAATTCACTTTGAATTCTTACCACCTAATGCAACAATTAATGCTCAGATATACTGTCAGCAATTAGAGCGTTTGAACCAGGCTTTGAGGAAAAAAGACCTGCTCTAGTGAATCAAAAAGAGTTGATGTTCCATCAGGACAATGCGCGACCTACACAGCAAGAATCACGTCACAAAAGATCGAAGAACTTGGTTGGGAGAAAATTCCTCATTCATCTTATTCTCCCGATCTTGCTCCTTCAGACTACCATTTCTTTCGAAGCTTACAGAATCATTTGGAAGAAACAGCTTTTGTAACACAGGAAGAGGTTAAAACTGACATTTGTGAGTTCTTCGAATCAAAGCCAAAATAATTTTACAGTAATGGAATTAGTAAGCTTGTTAATAGGTGGAAGGAAGTCATAGATAATCAGGGAAATACATTGTTGATTGAATCTGTAATTAAATGTAACATTTGGTCACTTGTTTTCCTTATTCAAAATTCGGACAGAACTTATGGGATGACCTGATACATGATACCTCATCTCTGAAATATAGACAGACTCTGAATTCTTAGCTGTATATTAATAATCTGCATTGACCTCGCGAACCAATTTTCTTAGAGAGTGTAGCAGGATCAGACCAGAAATAGACCAAGAATATTATGAGTTCGTTAAAGACTCTGGAAGAAAGAATGCGATATTTATGCTCAGGATGATATCAGAAAGAATATGTCCCTGTGTTTTATAGATTATCACAAGGCTTTATAAAGTACGTCACAAAACAACTGTTGGACTTGTTTGATAACATCCTGAAGGGACACGTTACATATAGAAGTAGAAAAAAAAGATGAAAAAATTTCAATGGAGATGAAGTTAAAATTATGTCATATTCTGATATTCCAGATGGTTCAAGAATCGAGCAAACTGAAATTGTCCCTATCGTTTGTAACCCAGCATATCCCAAAGAAGAGCGACAATTCAACTCTTACTGTTAATTTGTTATATATCTCCCATAGCCCTAAATTTATGCTTCACATTCACTGCAATAGCTCAGTAAGAATTAAACAACGCCCATGCTGGTCAGTATCTAGCTTGAAAATACCAAGTGCTTTAAGCCTGGATGTGCGTGTAAATTCCCTTTCTATTGTCCACCAGTTTGATTGCTTTGTTTTTTATGATTTATCAACCCTTTGTGGGTTATTTAAAAGGCCGAAACATATTTTTGGATTGTAACATGAATCCCTTTTTCTTTTTTTTTTTTTTTTTTTGCGAGTGAATAGAAATAAATAAAATCCTATTATTTAAGACAAGAGAGATTTAAACTTTCTCAACTGTATTTGCACACAAGTGAATGTAACTAACTCGACTGGAATTTGAACTCGGCTCTCTGATTTCTTATTCGAGTCGTGTGGTTGAAAGGTTGTTTTTCTCAATCACGTCGGCGTTCACCATAATGGTGTAGGTGGTTATTCACTCACATCACAGCAGCAGAAATTAGTCCTGTGTTCACGGAGATAAAACATACTTGACAGGAAATAAAACGTACACAAATAACAGGAAAAGCATGGTAAATTGTATGTTAATTTCATACAATTTATTTATATTTTTGTGTGCATTGGTGTGTGTATTTTGTATGTTACAATTGTTTTATGGTACATGTTATAAAAGGGATAGATTTACTCCGTAGTATTACAAGCCATATCACACAGAGACGTGTTGCCCGTAACATGGTTCGTGGTGAAGAGGCTGAATTTAATGTCTTTCGACTGGGTGTCCGTATTTCCGACAAGAACAGTTTTAGTTGCATGCTGGGAGAGTTTTATTATCTTTAATTTTTATTTAATTTATTTTATACAACATTTTTATTGTTTTATTTTATTAGTTTCATTATTATTATTTTATTTTTTATTTTTTATACTAATAATAATATTCCTACATAAGCTATCCATTGTGCCAACTGCTCACGTCTGGTTATGTAAAATAAAAACAAAATAACTAATAAAAAATTGATAAAAAAAATATAAACAAAAATAAGTAAAATAAAAATAAAATAAATAAAAGAACAAATAAATAAATAATAAAAACATAAAAATAATAATGACAACAAGAAAAGAACATCTTTCGACCATTCATAGCAAAACCGAATGTAAACAAGGAAACGGCTGTAAAAAATGTATTTGTTAAGGATGTTAATAAAATGATATTGTAATGACAAAAGTACGCAGGTGTAGATTTTAAGAAAGCTTTATTCAACTCTCAAAAATGGGGAGTAACAAAATAAAGGGAGACCACTCTTGATTATTCATAACAAGTATGTCCACAACGCTCTTTCTTATAAGTAGGACCACTGCTCCGTAACAGTTGCGACATTTCGTCTATAAAATGTGTATGCAAATGTATCAACTGTAATGGGACGGTAGATGCTAAAATTCTCCAAGAAAAGTTTTTTTTTTCTTTAAATCTGACTGTAGAATTAAAGGAGGGGTAATGGATAGCAGCTTGGATTATGGCAACGGAGAGCCGTACTCGAATTCCAGCCGAGTTGGTTAAATTCACTTACGACCTAACAGCCATCTCTCTCTACTATCGGTAAACAGCACAGAAAGAAAATTTTGAATTCAAACTAGCCCTGAGAGGGTGGCGCTCCATCAGGCTGTCTTGCCCATGAAACACGGCTGCTGCTATACGACCCTGAGAGTCCGGTCGAGAACCTTTCAGTAACCGCTCGAATATAATAATGAATCGATATTTAAAAGTTTAATGATTTGTCCAATTGAAAATTAGAAACTTTTTATGTAAAAATTGTGACATTTAATTATTACGATTTTCCGAAAAATCTTTTTAATTTTTTTTTTTTTTTTTTTTTTTTTTTTTTTTAAGCATTAATATTTTAAAACTTTTGTTTTCTTTCTACTTCAGGGGATTTATTCTTCCTTTCGTCCTTTATTTCCCCCACCCTTACTGCCATCATTTCTAGTTTCTTCTTAATCGATTTTAATTTTTCATTATTTTTTCATTTTCCTGCCACTGAACTTCTCCATTTATTTCTTTGTTTCATTCATTCTTTCATAAACGTTTCTTCTTTTTTTCCTTCCACTTTTAAATTCATTTCGTTTTTTTATTACTTTCCTGTCTTTTTTCCTTAATTTCCTTCAGCGATTTCTTTCATTGTTTTTCATTCGTTTAATTTTTCTCTCTTTTTTTAATCTACGCCCTTTCATTATTTTCCATAGTTCTTATTTATCCCTTTTATTCGTTCCCTCTTTTCTTTCCAGTGTTTTCCTTCATTCGTTCCCTCTTGCATTCCCAGTGTTTCTCATTCATTCGTTCCCTCTTTCAGTTCCAGGGTTTCTCCTTCATTCGTTCCCACTTTCACTTCCAGGGTTTCTCCCTCATTCGTTCCCTCTTTCACTTCCAGTGTTTCTTCTTCATTCGTTCCCTCTTTCACTTCCAGTGTTTCTCCTTCATTCGTTCCCTCTTTCACTTCCAGTGTTTCTCCTTCATTCGTTCCCTCTTTCATTTCCAGTGTTTCTCTTTCATTCATTGCCTCTTTCATTTCCAGTGTTTCCAGGGTTTCTCCTTCATTCGTTCCATCTTTCACTTCCAGTGTTTCTCCTTCATTCGTCCTCTCTTTCACTTCCAGGGTTTTTTCCTTCATTCGTTCCCTCTTTCACTTCCAGGCTTTTTTACTTCACTCGTTCGCTCTTTCATTTCCAGTGTTTCTCCTTCATTCGTTCCCTCTTTCACTTCCAGGGTTTCTCCTTCATTCGTTCCCTCTTTCACTTCCAGGGTTTCTCCTTCATTCGTTCCCTCTTTCACTTCCAGTGTTTCTCCTTCATTCGTTACCTCTTTCATTTCCAGTGTTTCTACTTCGTTCGTTCCCTCTTTCATTTCCAGTGTTTCTCCTTCATTCGTTCCCTCTTTCACTTCCAGTGATTGTCTTTCATTCGTTCCCTCTTTCATTACCAGTGTTTCTCATTCATTCGTTCCCTCTTTCATTACCAGTGTTTGTCTTTCATTCGTTCCCTCTTTCATTACCAGTGTTTGTCTTTCATTCGTTCCCTCTTTCATTACCAGTGTTTCTCCTTCATTCATTCCCACTTTCACTTCGAGTGTTTCTCCTTCATTCGTTCCCTCATTCATTTCCAGTGTTTCTCCTTCATTCGTTCCCTCATTCATTTCCAGTGTTTCTCCTTCATTCGTTCCCTCATTCATTTCCAGTGTTTCTCCTTCATTCGTTCCCTCATTCATTTCCAGTGTTTCTCCTTCATTCGTTCCCTCATTCATTTCCAGTGTTTCTCCTTCAGTCGTTCCCTAATTCATTTCCAGTGTTTCTCTTTCATTCGTTACTTCTTTCATTACCAGTGTTTCTCTTTCATTCGTTCCCTCTTTCATTACCAGTGTTTCTCTTTCATTCGTTCCCTCTTTCATTACCAGTGTTTCTCCTTCATTCGTTCGCTCTTTCATTTCCAGTGTTTCTACTTCATTCGTTGCCTCTTTCGTTACCAGTGTTTCTCCTTCATTCGCTGCCTCTTTCGTTACCAGTGTTTCTCCTTCATTCGTTCCCTCTTTCATTTCCAGTGTTTCTCCTTCATTCGTTCCCACTTTCACTTCCAGTGTCTCCCCTTCATTCGTTCGCTCTTTCATTTCCAGTGTTTCTACTTCATTCGTTCCCTCTTTCACTTCCAGGGTTTCTCCTTCATTCGTTCCCTCTTTCACTTCCAGGGTTTCTCCTTCATTCGTTCCCTCTTTCACTTCCAGTGTTTCTCCTTCATTCGTTACCTCTTTCATTTCCAGTGTTTCTACTTCGTTCGTTCCCTCTTTCATTTCCAGTGTTTCTCCTTCATTCGTTCCCACTTTCACTTCCAGTGTCTCCCCTTCACTCGTTCGCTCTTTCATTTCCAGTGTTTCTCCTTCATTCGTTCCCTCTTTCACTTCCAGGGTTTCTCCTTCATTCGTTCCCTCTTTCACTTCCAGGGTTTCTCCTTCATTCGTTCCCTCTTTCACTTCCAGTGTTTCTCCTTCATTCGTTACCTCTTTCATTTCCAGTGTTTCTACTTCGTTCGTTCCCTCTTTCATTTCCAGTGTTTCTCCTTCATTCGTTCCCTCTTTCACTTCCAGTGATTGTCTTTCATTCGTTCCCTCTTTCATTACCAGTGTTTCTCATTCATTCGTTCCCTCTTTCATTACCAGTGTTTGTCTTTCATTCGTTCCCTCTTTCATTACCAGTGTTTGTCTTTCATTCGTTCCCTCTTTCATTACCAGTGTTTCTCCTTCATTCATTCCCACTTTCACTTCGAGTGTTTCTCCTTCATTCGTTCCCTCATTCATTTCCAGTGTTTCTCCTTCATTCGTTCCCTCATTCATTTCCAGTGTTTCTCCTTCATTCGTTCCCTCATTCATTTCCAGTGTTTCTCCTTCATTCGTTCCCTCATTCATTTCCAGTGTTTCTCCTTCAGTCGTTCCCTAATTCATTTCCAGTGTTTCTCTTTCATTCGTTACTTCTTTCATTACCAGTGTTTCTCTTTCATTCGTTCCCTCTTTCATTACCAGTGTTTCTCTTTCATTCGTTCCCTCTTTCATTACCAGTGTTTCTCCTTCATTCGTTCGCTCTTTCATTTCCAGTGTTTCTACTTCATTCGTTGCCTCTTTCGTTACCAGTGTTTCTCCTTCATTCGTTGCCTCTTTCGTTACCAGTGTTTCTCCTTCATTCGTTCCCTCTTTCATTTCCAGTGTTTCTCCTTCATTCGTTCCCACTTTCACTTCCAGTGTCTCCCCTTCATTCGTTCGCTCTTTCATTTCCAGTGTTTCTACTTCATACGTTCGCTCTTTCATTTCCAGTGTTTCTCCTTCATTCGTTCCCTCATGCATTTCCAGTGTTTCTCCTTCATTCGTTCTCTCATTCATTTCCAGTGTTTCTCCTTCATTCGTTCCCTCTTTCATTTCCAGTGTTTCTCTTTCATTCGTTCCCTCTTTCATTTCCAGTGTTTCTCCTTCATTCGTTCCCACTTTCACTTCCAGTGTTTCTCCTTCATTCGTTCATTCTTTCATTTCCAGTGTTTCTACTTCATTCGTTCGCTCCTTCATTTCCAGTGTTTCTACTTCATTCGTTCCCTCTTTCATTTCCAGGGTTTCTTTTACGTTCGTTGCCTCTTTCATTTCCATGGTTTCTACTTCATTCGTCCACTCTTTCATTTCCAGTGTTTCTACTTCATTCGTTCCCTCTTTCATTTCCAGTGTTTCTCCATCATACGTTCCCTCTTTCATTTCCAGTGTTTCTCCATCATACGTTCCCTCTTTCATTTCCAGTGTTTGTCTTTCATTCGTTCCCACTTTCACTTCCAGTGTTTCTCCTTCATTCTTTCCCTCTTTCATTTTCAGTGTTTCTCCATCATACGTTACCTCTTTCATTTCCAGTGTTTGTCTTTCATTCGTTCCCACTTTCACTTCCAGTGTTTCTCCTTCATTCTTTCCCTCTTTCATTTTCAGTGTTTCTCCATCATTCGTTCCCTCTTTCATTTCCAGGGTTTCTCCATCATTCGTTGCCTCTTTCATTTCCAGTGTTTCCAGGGTTTCTCCTTCATTCGTTCCAACTTTCACTTCCAGGGTTTCTCCCTCATTCGTTCCCTCTTTCACTTCCAGTGTTTCTCCTTCATTCGTTCCCTCTTTCACTTCCAGTGTTTCTCCTTCATTCGTTCCCTCTTTCACTTCCAGTGTTTCTCCTTCATTCGTTCCCTCTTTCATTTCCAGTGTTTCTCTTTCATTCATTGCCTCTTTCATTTCCAGTGTTTCCAGGGTTTCTCCTTCATTCGTTCCATCTTTCACTTCCAGTGTTTCTCCTTCATTCGTCCTCTCTTTCACTTCCAGGGTTTTTTCCTTCATTCGTTCCCTCTTTCACTTCCAGGCTTTTTTACTTCACTCGTTCGCTCTTTCATTTCCAGTGTTTCTCCTTCATTCGTTCCCTCTTTCACTTCCAGGGTTTCTCCTTCATTCGTTCCCTCTTTCACTTCCAGGGTTTCTCCTTCATTCGTTCCCTCTTTCACTTCCAGTGTTTCTCCTTCATTCGTTACCTCTTTCATTTCCAGTGTTTCTACTTCGTTCGTTCCCTCTTTCATTTCCAGTGTTTCTCCTTCATTCGTTCCCTCTTTCACTTCCAGTGATTGTCTTTCATTCGTTCCCTCTTTCATTACCAGTGTTTCTCATTCATTCGTTCCCTCTTTCATTACCAGTGTTTGTCTTTCATTCGTTCCCTCTTTCATTACCAGTGTTTGTCTTTCATTCGTTCCCTCTTTCATTACCAGTGTTTCTCCTTCATTCATTCCCACTTTCACTTCGAGTGTTTCTCCTTCATTCATTCCCACTTTCACTTCGAGTGTTTCTCCTTCATTCGTTCCCTCATTCATTTCCAGTGTTTCTCCTTCATTCGTTCCCTCATTCATTTCCAGTGTTTCTCCTTCATTCGTTCCCTCATTCATTTCCAGTGTTTCTCCTTCATTCGTTCCCTCATTCATTTCCAGTGTTTCTCCTTCATTCGTTCCCTCATTCATTTCCAGTGTTTCTCCTTCATTCGTTCCCTCATTCATTTCCAGTGTTTCTCCTTCAGTCGTTCCCTAATTCATTTCCAGTGTTTCTCTTTCATTCGTTACTTCTTTCATTACCAGTGTTTCTCTTTCATTCGTTCCCACTTTCACTTCCAGTGTCTCCCCTTCATTCGTTCGCTCTTTCATTTCCAGTGTTTCTACTTCATACGTTCGCTCTTTCATTTCCAGTGTTTCTCCTTCATTCGTTCCCTCATGCATTTCCAGTGTTTCTCCTTCATTCGTTCTCTCATTCATTTCCAGTGTTTCTCCTTCATTCGTTCCCTCTTTCATTTCCAGTGTTTCTCTTTCATTCGTTCCCTCTTTCATTTCCAGTGTTTCTCCTTCATTCGTTCCCACTTTCACTTCCAGTGTTTCTCCTTCATTCGTTCATTCTTTCATTTCCAGTGTTTCTACTTCATTCGTTCGCTCCTTCATTTCCAGTGTTTCTACTTCATTCGTTCCCTCTTTCATTTCCAGGGTTTCTTTTACGTTCGTTGCCTCTTTCATTTCCATGGTTTCTACTTCATTCGTCCACTCTTTCATTTCCAGTGTTTCTACTTCATTCGTTCCCTCTTTCATTTCCAGTGTTTCTCCATCATACGTTCCCTCTTTCATTTCCAGTGTTTCTCCATCATACGTTCCCTCTTTCATTTCCAGTGTTTGTCTTTCATTCGTTCCCACTTTCACTTCCAGTGTTTCTCCTTCATTCTTTCCCTCTGTCATTTTCAGTGTTTCTCCATCATTCGTTGCCTCTTTCATTTCCAGTGTTTCCAGGGTTTCTCCTTCATTCGTTCCAACTTTCACTTCCAGTGTTTCTCCTTCATTCGTCCTCTCTTTCACTTCCAGGGTTTTTTCCTTCATTCGTTCCCTCTTTCACTTCCAGGCTTTTTTACTTCACTCGTTCGCTCTTTCATTTCCAGTGTTTCTCCTTCATTCGTTCCCTCTTTCACTTCCAGGGTTTCTCCTTCATTCGTTCCCTCTTTCACTTCCAGGGTTTCTCATTCATTCGTTCCCTCTTTCACTTCCAGTGTTTCTCCTTCATTCGTTACCTCTTTCATTTCCAGTGTTTCTACTTCGTTCGTTCCCTCTTTCATTTCCAGTGTTTCTCCTTCATTCGTTCCCTCTTTCACTTCCAGTGATTGTCTTTCATTCGTTCCCTCTTTCATTACCAGTGTTTCTCATTCATTCGTTCCCTCTTTCATTACCAGTGTTTGTCTTTCATTCGTTCCCTCTGTCATTACCAGTGTTTGTCTTTCATTCGTTCCCTCTTTTATTACCAGTGTTTCTCCTTCATTCATTCCCACTTTCACTTCGAGTGTTTCTCCTTCATTCGTTCCCTCATTCATTTCCAGTGTTTCTCCTTCATTCGTTCCCTCATTCATTTCCAGTGTTTCTCCTTCATTCGTTCCCTCATTCATTTCCAGTGTTTCTCCTTCATTCGTTCCCTCATTCATTTCCAGTGTTTCTCCTTCATTCGTTCCCTCATTCATTTCCAGTGTTTCTCCTTCATTCGTTCCCTCATTCATTTCCAGTGTTTCTCCTTCATTCGTTCCCTCATTCATTTCCAGTGTTTCTGCTTCATTCGTTCCCTAATTCATTTCCAGTGTTTCTCTTTCATTCGTTACTTCTTTCATTACCAGTGTTTCTCTTTCATTCGTTCCCTCTTTCATTACCAGTGTTTCTCTTTCATTCGTTCCCTCTTTCATTACCAGTGTTTCTCTTTCATTCGTTCCCTCTTTCATTACCAGTGTTTCTCTTTCATTCGTTCCCTCTTTCATTACCAGTGTTTCTCTTTCATTCGTTCCCTCTTTCATTACCAGTGTTTCTCCTTCATTCGTTCCCTCTTTCATTTCCAGTGTTTCTCCTTCATTCGTTCCCACTTTCACTTCCAGTGTCTCCCCTTCATTCGTTCGCTCTTTCATTTCCAGTGTTTCTACTTCATACGTTCGCTCTTTCATTTCCAGTGTTTCTCCTTCATTCGTTCCCTCAAGCATTTCCAGTGTTTCTCCTTCATTCGTTCTCTCATTCATTTCCAGTGTTTCTCCTTCATTCGTTCCCTCTTTCATTTCCAGTGTTTCTCTTTCATTCGTTCCCTCTTTCATTTCCAGTGTTTCTCCTTCATTCGTTCCCACTTTCACTTCCAGTGTTTCTCCTTCATTCGTTCATTCTTTCATTTCCAGTGTTTCTACTTCATTCGTTCGCTCCTTCATTTCCAGTGTTTCTACTTCATTCGTTCCCTCTTTCATTTCCAGGGTTTCTTTTTCGTTCGTTGCCTCTTTCATTTCCATGGTTTCTACTTCATTCGTCCACTCTTTCATTTCCAGTATTTCTACTTCATTCGTTCCCTCTTTCATTTCCAGTGTTTCTCCATCATTCGTTCCCTCTTTCATTTCCAGTGTTTCTCCATCATTCGTTCCCTCTTTCATTTCCAGTGTTTGTCTTTCATTCGTTCCCACTTTCACTTCCAGTGTTTCTCCTTCATTCTTTCCCTCTTTCATTTCCAGTGTTTTTCCTTCATTCGTTCCCTCTTTCATTTCCAGTGTTTCTCCTTCATTCGTTCCCTCTTTCATTTCCAGTGTTTCTCCATCATTCGTTCCCTCTTTCATTTCCAGTGTTTCTCCATCATTCGTTCCCTCTTTCATTTCCAGTGTTTGTCTTTCATTCGTTCCCTCTTTCATTTCCAGTGTTTGTCTTTCATTCGTTCCCTCTTTCATTTCCAGTGTTTGTCTTTCATTCGTTCCCTCTTTCATTTCCAGTGTTTGTCTTTCATTCGTTCCCTCTTTCATTTCCAGTGTTTGTCTTTCATTCGTTCCCTCTTTCATTACCAGTGTTTCTCCTTCATTCGTTCCCTCTTTCATTTCCAGTGTCTCCCCTTCATTCGTTCCCTCTTTCACTTCCAGTGTCTCCCCTTCATTCGTTTGCTCTTTCATTTCCAGTGTTTCTACTTCATTCGTTCCCTCATTCATTTCCAGTGTTTCTACTTCATTCGTTCGCTCTTTCATTTCCAGTGTTTCTACTTCATTCGTTCGCTCTTTCAGTTCCAGTGTTTCTCCTTCATTCGTTCTCTCTTTCATTTCCAGTGTTTCTCCTTCATTCGTTCCCTCTTTCATTTCCAGTGTTTGTCTTTCATTCGTTTCCACTTTCACTTCCAGTGTTTCTCCTTCATTCGTTCTCTCTTTCATTTCCAGTGTTTCTACTTCATTCGTTCCCTCTTTCATATCCAGTGTTTGTCTTTCATTCGTTCCCACTTTCACTTCCAGTGTTTCTCCTTCATTCGTTCTCTCTTTCATTTCCAGTATTTCTACTTCATTCGTTCCCTCTTTCACTTCCAGGTTTTTTCATTCATTCGTTCCCTCTTTCATTTCCAATGTTTCTCCTTCATTCGTTTCCTCTTTCACTTCCAGTGTTTCTCCTTTATTCGTTTCCTCTTTCACTTCCAGTGTTTCTCCTTCATTCGTTCCCTCTTTCATTTCCAGTGTTTCTCTTTCATTCTTTCCCTCTTTCACTTCCATTTTTTCTCTTTCATTCGTTCCCTCTTTCATTTCTAGTGTTTCTCCTTCATTCGTTCACTCTTTCATTTCCAGTGTTTCTCCTTCATTCGTTCACTCTTTCATTTCCAGTGTTTCTCCTTCATTCGTTCCCACTTTCACTTCCAGTGGTTCTCCTTCATTCGTTCACTCTTTCATTTCCAGTGTTTCTACTTCATTCGTTCAGTCTTTCATTTCCAGTGTTTCTACTTCATTCGTCGCTCTTTCATTTCCAGTGTTTCTACTTCATTCGTTCAGTCTTTCATTTCCAGTGTTTCTCCTTCATTCGTTCCCACTTTCACTTCCAGTGTTTCTCTTTCATTCTTTCCCTCTTTCACTTCCATTTTTTCTCTTTCATTCGTTCCCTCTTTAATTTCTAGTGTTTCTCCTTCATTCGTTCACTCTTTCATTTCCAGTGTTTCTCCTTCATTCGTACACTCTTTCATTTCCAGTGTTTCTCCTTCATTCGTACACTCTTTCATTTCCAGTGTTTCTCCTTCATTCGTACACTCTTTCATTTCCAGTGTTTCTCCTTCATTCGATCCCTCTTTCATTTCCAGTGTTTCTTTTTCATTTGTTCCCTCTTTCATTTCCAGTGTTTGTCTTTCATTCGTTCCCACTTTCACTTGCAGTGTTTCTCCTTCATTCGTTCCCTCTTTCATTTCCAGTGTTTCTGCTTCATTCGTTCCCTCTTTCATTTCCAGGGTTTCTTTTTCATTCGTTCCCACTTTCACTTCCAGGGTTTCTAGTTCATTCGTTCCCTCTTTCATTTCCAGGGTTTCTACTTCATTCGTTCCCTCTTTCACTTCCAGGTTTTTTCCTTCATTCGTTCCCTCTTTCATTTCCAATGTTTCTCCTTCATTCGTTCACTCTTTCATTTCCAGTGTTTCTTCTTCATTCGTTCCCTCTTTCATTTCCAGTGTTTCTCCTTCATTCGTTCCCACTTTCACTTCCAGTGTTTCTCCTTCATTCGTCCCCTCTTTCATTTCCAGTGTCTCTCCATCATTCGTTCCCTTTTTCATTTGCAGTGTTTCTGTTTCATTCGTTCCCTCTTTCATTTCCAGTGTTTCTCCTTCATTCGTTCCCTCTTTCATTTCCAGGGTTTCTCCATCATTCGTTCACTCTTTCATTTCCAGTGTTTCTCCATCATTCGTTCACTCTTTCATTTCCAGTGTTTCTCCATCATTCGTTCCCTCTTTCATTTGCAGGGTTTCTCCTTCATTCGTTCCCTCTTTCACTTCCAGGGTTTCTCCATCATTCCTTCCCTCTTTCATTTCCAGTGTTTCTCCATCATTCGTTCCCTCTTTCATTTCCAGTGTTTGTCTTTCATTCGTTCACTCTTTCATTTCCAGTGTTTCTCCATCATTCGTTCCCTCTTTCATTTCCAGTGTTTCTCCATCATTCGTTCCCTCTTTCATTTCCAGTGTTTCTCCATCATTCGTTCCCTCTTTCATTTCCAGTGTTTCTCCTTCATTCGTTCCCTCTTTCATTTCCAGTGTTTCTCCTTCATTCGTTCCCTCTTTCATTTCCAGTGTTTGTCTTTCATTCGTTCCCACTTTCACTTCCAGTGTTTCTCCTTCATTCGTCCCCTCTTTCATTTTCAGTGTTTCTGCTTCATTCGTTCCATCTTTCATTTCCAGTGTTTGTCTTTAATTCGTTCCCTCTTTCACTTCCAGGGTTTCTCCATCATTCGTTCACTCTTTCATTTCCAGTGTTTCTCCTTCATTCGTTCCCTCTTTCATTTCCAGTGTTTCTCCTTCATTCGTTCCCTCTTTCATTTCCAGTGTTTGTCTTTCATTCGTTCCCACTTTCACTTCCAGTGTTTCTCCTTCATTCGCCCCGTCTTTCATTTCCAGTGTTTCTCCTTCGTTCGTTCCCTCTTTCATTTCCAGGGTTTCTCCATCATTCGTTCACTCTTTCATTTCCAGTGTTTCTCCATCATTCGTTCCCTCTTTCACTTCCAGTGTTTCTCCTTTATTCGTTCCCTCTTTCACTTCCAGGGTTTCTCCATCATTCGTTCCCTCTTTCATTTCCAGTGTTTGTCTTTCATTCGTTCCCTCTTTCATTTCCAGTGTTTGTCTTTCATTCGTTCACTCTTTCATTTCCAGTGTTTCTCCATCATTCGTTCCCTCTTTCATTTCCAGTGTTTCTCCTTCATTCGTTCCCTCTTTCATTTCCAGTCTTTGTATTTCATTCGTTCCCTCTTTCATTTCCAGTGTTTGTCTTTCATTCGTTCAGTCTTTCACTTCCAGTGTTTCTCCTTCATTCGTCCCCTCTTTCATTTTCAGTGTTTCTGCTTCATTCGTTCCCTCTTTCATTTCCAGTGTTTGTCTTTCATTCGTTCCCTCTTTCACTTCCAGGGTTTCTCCATCATTCGTTCACTCTTTCATTTCCAGTGTTTCTCCTTCATTCGTTCCCTCTTTCATTTCCAGTGTTTGTCTTTCATTCGTTCCCACTTTCACTTCCAGTGTTTCTCCTTCATTCGTTCCCTCTTTCATTTCCAGTGTTTCTCCTTCATTCGTTCCCTCTTTCATTTCCAGTGTTTGTCTTTCATTCGTTCCCACTTTCACTTCCAGTGTTTCTCCTTCATTCGTCCCCTCTTTCATTTCCAGTGTTTGTCTTTCATTCGTTCCCTCTTTCACTTCCAGGGTTTCTCCATCATTCGTTCACTCTTTCATTTCCAGTGTTTCTCCTTCATTCGTTCCCTCTTTCATTTCCAGTGTTTGTCTTTCATTCGTTCCCACTTTCACTTCCAGTGTTTCTCCTTCAATCGCCCCGTCTTTCATTTCCAGTGTTTCTCCTTCATTCGTTCCCTCTTTCATTTCCAGGGTTTCTCCATCATTCGTTCACTCTTTCATTTCCAGTGTTTCTCCTTTATTCGTTCCCTCTTTCACTTCCAGGGTTTCTCCATCATTCGTTCCCTCTTTCATTTCCAGTGTTTGTCTTTCATTCGTTCCCTCTTTCATTTCCAGTGTTTGTCTTTCATTCGTTCACTCTTTCATTTCCAGTGTTTCTCCATCATTCGTTCCCTCTTTCACTTCCAGTGTTTCTCCTTTATTCGTTCCCTCTTTCACTTCCAGGGTTTCTCCATCATTCGTTCCCTCTTTCATTTCCAGTGTTTGTCTTTCATTCGTTCCCTCTTTCACTTCCAGGGTTTCTCCATCATTCGTTCACTCTTTCATTTCCAGTGTTTCTCCTTCATTCGTTCCCTCTTTCATTTCCAGTGTTTGTCTTTCATTCGTTCCCACTTTCACTTCCAGTGTTTCTCCTTCATTCGTTCCCTCTTTCATTTCCTGTGTTTGTCTTTCATTCGTTCCCACTTTCACTTCCAGTGTTTCTCCTTCATTCGTCCCCTCTTTCATTTTCAGTGTTTCTGCTTCATTCGTTCCCTCTTTCATTTCCAGTGTTTGTCTTTCATTCGTTCCATCTTTCACTTCCAGGGTTTCTCCATCATTCGTTCACTCTTTCATTTCCAGTGTTTCTCCTTCATTCGTTCCCTCTTTCATTTCCAGTGTTTGTCTTTCATTCGTTCCCACTTTCACTTCCAGTGTTTCTCCTTCATTCGCCCCGTCTTTCATTTCCAGTGTTTCTCCTTCATTCGTTCCCTCTTTCATTTCCAGGGTTTCTCCATCATTCGTTCCCTCTTTCACTTCCAGTGTTTCTCCTTTATTCGTTCCCACTTTCACTTCCAGGGTTTCTCCATCATTCGTTCCCTCTTTCATTTCCAGTGTTTGTCTTTCATTCGTTCCCTCTTTCATTTCCAGTGTTTGTCTTTCATTCGTTCACTCTTTCATTTCCAGTGTTTCTCCATCATTCGTTCCCTCTTTCATTTCCAGTGTTTCTCCTTCATTCGTTCCCTCTTTCATTTCCAGTCTTTGTATTTCATTCGTTCCCTCTTTCATTTCCAGTGTTTGTCTTTCATTCGTTCAGTCTTTCACTTCCAGTGTTTCTCCTTCATTCGTCCCCTCTTTCATTTTCAGTGTTTCTGCTTCATTCGTTCCCTCTTTCATTTCCAGTGTTTGTCTTTCATTCGTTCCCTCTTTCACTTCCGGGGTTTCTCCATCATTCGTTCACTCTTTCATTTCCAGTGTTTCTCCTTCATTCGTTCCCTCTTTCACTTCCGGGGTTTCTCCATCATTCCTTCACTCTTTCATTTCCAGTGTTTCTCCTTCATTCGTTCCCTCTTTCATTTCCAGTGTTTGTCTTTCATTCGTTCCCACTTTCACTTCCAGTGTTTCTCCTTCATTCGTCCCCTCTTTCATTTCCAGTGTTTCTCCTTCATTCGTTCCCTCTTTCATTTCCAGGGTTTCTCCATCATTCGTTCCCTCTTTCATTTCCAGTGTTTCTTCATCATTCGTTCCCTCTTTCATTTGCAGGGTTTCTCCTTCATTCGTTCCCTCTTTCACTTCCAGTGTTTCTCCTTTATTCGTTCCCTCTTTCACTTCCAGTGTTTCTCCTTTATTCGTTCCCTCTTTCACTTCCAGTGTTTGTCTTTCATTCGTTCCCTCTTTCATTTCCAGTGTTTGTCTTTCATTCGTTCACTCTTTCATTTCCAGTGTTTCTCCATCATTCGTTCCCTCTTTCATTTCCAGTGTTTCTCCTTCATTCGTTCCCTCTTTCACTTCCAGTGTTTCTCCTTCATTCGTTCCCTCTTTCACTTCCATTGTTTCTCCATCATTCGTTCCCTCTTTCATTTCCAGTGTTTGTCTTTCATTCGTTCCCTCTTTCATTTCCAGTCTTTGTATTTCATTCGTTCCCTCTTTCATTTCCAGTGTTTCTCCATCATTCGTTCCCTCTTTCATTTCCAGTGTTTCTCCTTCATTCGTTCCCTCTTTCATTTCCAGTGTTTCTCCTTCATTCGTTCCCTCTTTCATTTCCAGTGTTTGTCTTTCATTCGTTCCCTCTTTCACTTCCAGTGTTTCTCCTTCATTCGTTCCCTCTTTCACTTCCAGGGTTTCTCCATCATTCGTTCCCTCTTTCACTTCCAGGGTTTCTCCATCATTCGTTCCCTCTTTCACTTCCAGGGTTTCTCCATCATTCGTTCCCTCTTTCATTTCCAGTGTTTCTCCATCATTTGTTCCCTCTTTCATTTGCAGGGTTTCTCCTTCATTCGTTCCCTCTTTCATTTCCAGTGTTTCTCCATCATTTGTTCCCTCTTTCATTTCCAGTGTTTGTCTTTCATTCGTTCCCTCTTTCATTTCCAGTGTTTGTCTTTCATTCGTTCCCTCTTTCACTTCCAGTGTTTCTCCTTCATTCGTTCCCTCTTTCACTTCCAGGGTTTCTCCACCATTCGTTCCCTCTTTCACTTCCAGGGTTTCTCCATCATTCGTTCCCTCTTTCATTTCCAGTGTTTCTCCATCATTCGTTCCCTCTTTCATTTCCAGTGTTTCTCCATCATTCGTTCCCTCTTTCATTTCCAGTGTTTGTCTTTCATTCGTTCCCTCTTTCATTTCCAGTGTTTCTCCTTCATTCGTTCCCTCTTTCATTTCCAGGTTTTTTCCTTCATTCGTTCGTTCTTTCATTTCCAGGTTTTTTCCTTCATTCGTTCCCTCTTTCACTTCCAGGTTTTTTCCTTCATTCGTTCCCTCTTTCATTTCCAGTGTTTGTCTTTCATTCGTGTGTTTGTCTTTCATTCGTCCCCTCTTTCCTTTTCTACCGTTTTACGATTTCTTTCCTTCTCCATTTTTTCTAATGTTTTACTTTAATCCAGTCCATCTTCTCTCTCATTTTTGCTTTCATTCGCTCTATTTTTCTCTTTCATTCCCCTTCACTTTCATTTTGTGTTATTTTTCTCTTTGATTCCTTTTTTATTATTCATTTTCTACTTCATTTTTCTTTATTCATATTCGATTATTGTTTGAGGCATCTCTTCTTGTCTTTTTTTGAAATGTGTTTATTTCCTTATTGCATTTGCTTTTGTAGTGACCAATTATCTCCCTTGTTTCGTAAATCCGAGTTCAAAATAATTGTTAATTTGCGTTTTTTTTTTTTTTTTCGACGAATCAAATTAATCCCTCTTAATGAACAAAAAGAGTAAAATAAAAATCCACTCAATGTCGGTCATTTACGCCTCAATTTCTTGATTCCATTTCCGAATATTTAAACTTCATTCACTCTTTCTAGTCTCTTCCGGAAGAAATCACTACAACGCTGAGATGACAATGGCGTATTTTAATTCCTCTTTCATGTACTGTAGACTTGTTTTGATAAAGACTTACTACAATAATTTCTAAGTACACCTAATAAAAACATTAATGCGACTTTATCATTAACGCAGATGCTAGACTCTGCCATGGCCAAAATTTTTAAAAATGGGTACATAATCTGAATCAGAATGTGGAAGGAGGCTTGGTGAATTTGACACTCATAGATCATATCGAATGCAACGAGGACAGAAGAAGGCAATGGGCCACCTGGCTGACGAGATTGTTTGACCAATTAATTGTTTGAATGGGTGGTCGAGAGGCATTGCAAAAGGACAAATTTGCATAGGGTTACAAGGGATAGGAGTTTGTGGAGATCCATTATCGCTCATGTCTTAAATTGACACGGCACTTAGAAGAAACTAGAAAAACTGAACTGATGTGACAAGGAATGAAGACTATACACCTGTTCGAGAAATTAACCTTTGACCGTCGGAGAAGTGGAGACCTCACTGAAGTGAGATCCTCATCTCCTCTGGATCCATCTATCGTTTATGGGATGCGCTAAGATCCCTCACAATTGAAATGTAAACAAATGCGGAAAGTCAGCTCTATACGACCAATGCCTAAACCAACAGCCACGCCTTCTTCTAAAATCGATACGGTTAAATATATAAGTATGGAACTCGCTGACCACCTGAAAATCCATTCGTAGACGACCCTCCCAAATCTCTGTTCTTGAAGCTAACCCATAATATATACACCTATTGCAGTAGTACACTTCTTGGTCTCTCAGTCGCTTTATTTTCGTTCCTGGCTATTATGCAACATCAATCAACTGGCGAGGGCGTTTCTTGGGGCGTCCGTGATGTTTTAGCATTCTGTCACCACTTGCTTTCGACTGCAAATTTTGTGCAGAACGAGGATCACAGAGCCTTGATATATCTCTAACTCTTGATTGGTCGATTAATGCCAATATCATGCTTTCGTCTACGTCCGCACGGTTAAAATTAATTTACCGCCAAAAATATGTCTATGTTTTTCGAGCCTATCACATGACATACAACATTATAAATACGAGCGACATCTTCAACTCTTTCGCTTTTCTCTTTTGCCTTATCTCACATACAAGATGTAATCTCTGTGGAGAAATTGCGTTTGTTTCTTCAGGGATAAACGCTATGAAGACTCTGACACAGACATACACACGTACGTACGAATAACGCACATCTACGAACAATGCACATCTCTTAATTCACTCCTTCAACTTCGAGTAACAGAAACTTCTAACAATGTGATTTTCTTTAGCAACAAACATGCCGTCCGAGAGAATACAACTTTCGACTCTTATTGTATTAGGTTGGTGCAAAAATAATGACGTAATAATGTCGTTTTTTGACCTATTTTTTAACCTCAAAAAACGACATTATTACGTCATTATTTTGGCACCAACCTAATAATAATTTGAAACTCAGTTTAAATCATCTGAATAAATTAATTCTTCGGTTTTGTGTATTGTCTATATAAAAATGTTTTATTTCTAGAAAACATATCGTTACTTATATCTTATCGTTGGTGACCTTGTGCCATACCCAAAGTTAAATGTTTGTGGAGGAGTTTATTTTCATGCAGCCAACACAAATAATACCTTCTGATATATAAGTATGTTTTCCTAATAACCTACTCCGCTGCAACAAAGCTAAAGATTTCTTAACCCTTCAGGACGTGAACGATCATGGCTCTCCAAACTTCCTAACTTTTGTAGTTTTTTTTTTGTTTTTTTTGTTTTTTTAGAACGACAACCGTTCAGGGGCGTTCAATAAGCATATACTCTTCAGAAGTCTAGCAGCGAAAAAGGTAAGATTATTCAAATGCCGGATTGGAATAAACCAAAAATGACAACGTGTTTACTTCACTTCCTGTCTCGGGTCTGCCAAAAAAAAGAAACCTTTGAAAAACTGCTATTTTATTTTAATGACTTCATCCCAAACAAATAGGATAATGCCTCTAAGTCGCAAGGGGTTACTGGGAGTTTAAAAAATGGGAAACTTATCCAGAAGGAAGCAGAAACATGATCCTAAAGAGAAAACAAATGATAAAGCTCTACTCCTGCTCAAAATACGTGGAAAGCGTGCGAATCGGGCGATAGGTTAACATATATACTGATTATATTAAATTTTATACTGCTATATGATGTTTTTTTTTTGTTTTGTTTTTTTGTTTGTTTGTTTTTTGTTTTTTTTTCTACTGCTTATAAACTCTTTGGAGTTTATTTAAAGCTAGAAAATACTTTTAGATTGTAAGAATCTTTTTTTCTTTGAAATAATAATCGTTTAGTTATACAAGTATGACTAATTAACACCTATCTGGAGAGAGAAGTGGTGAATTCATACATTCCCCTTGTAGTATTTGCGCGTAAGTAAATATAACGAATACAGCTGGAACTCTGCTCTGAATTCCGAGCCGTCACACGCAAGCTTACAGCACCTGTTAAACCCCATCGGTTCCTCATCTAGGTACTAACCAAGCTCGACGTTGCTTAACTTACGTGATCATAGGTGAACATGATGTGGCCTTAAGTCAACGATATACACCCTTATGCAAATCAATTGAGACAGCCGCTTTAGTTCCCTTTCTTTCAGCATACGGTCAGTTTTAGACCCATTGGAGTGACAAGGGGCAATCGATTTCTATTTTTTCCCTAGGTTAGGTTATTTGCAGTGATGTGCAGTAATAGGAATTTATTTTCGGGTGTATGAAATTTGTTTAGACTTGAAAAATATTGGATCATTCGTGACTGCATCAGATTTTCATCACGCCCAGACTCTATTGTCTCGACTGATGATTAGTTGTCCTACGGCCATTGTCTGCGATGGACGTGACTCTAAGAAAGCTTACGAAAATTGTAACGCTGCACGAACTCAATGGCAAGGCATACCAGTGAGCAAATCAAAGTACTATCGACTGGCTTGGAAACTCTCTTGATTTAAATCCAATCGAGAATCTGTGGTCAATCTGCAAAGAAAGACTTCTTGGAATGGACATACAAAGTACTAACGTGTGCACTGTGTCATGTTTCATTGAGAAAAGACGAAAGAGGTAAATAATAACGGAATTATTCGTTTTGTTTCAATTAATTTGCACAAGAGCGTATGTATATAATATTTGTGTGGGTTGACTTCTGCTGAACTATTGTATAGTTAGTGTAGTCAGTATTTCTTGGCACGGTACTGCTATTTGCATCTAACATGATTTTATGTTCAATGGTACGATACAAATTTTAAGAACAGGTTTTCTCCTCTTTTATATCCCAAATTATTTGACCTATGAAAGTAAGAACTATTTCAATCTTCTTTTTTCACATCCTTAACTTTTTATATGCGGATACAAATCAACAAACAAATAATGAAAAGTTGTGTAAACTTAAGGAGTCAGCACATATGCTAGGCCACAGAAAACTCCTGAGCCGACCACGCATAGAAATGAATACAATATGGGAACTAATAATAAGGATTGCTACAGAAATGCAATGAATAATAACAAAAAATTGCAATATAAGCTCTGGTAAAAAAAAGACGTAATAATAATAACAGAAACATTGCAATATGATCACTGGTAAGAAACGGTTGCTAAGATCTTAGACTTATAAGTCCCAGAAATCCATACACATGTTTTCATGGGCACATGGCCCAGTGGATAAAGGCGTTGGTTAGATCCAGTGACTAGACCAAAAGAGTTGTGAGTTCTGTACAACGCTACAGCAGTGGTGAACCCAAAATTTGGGGAGTTCCGTTAAAGGGAAATAACTGAGATATTCGGAAGAGGCATAGCACGTGGAACTAGAACAATCTACTCTGGTGGACGAATTAATGGGTTTGGTTCGAAATTCCAATCAGCTGAAAAAGGCCGGAGTGTACAACGGCCGAAACATTGTGAATGTGGCAGTGAAGAAGAAGAGTCCGAATAATGTAAATAATGTAAGTAAGTAATAATAATACCTAATTTTACAGACATAGACAAATATTATTAGTAACATTGAATTCCTTCACCGCGAATTATAGGCATACGATTTTTGTGTGTCATCATAAGTTTAATTAATTCTATTGTATTAATATAGCATCTTGGTCATTCGCCCCATGTATTCAACAACACATCGTTGATTTCTCTTCAATATGGCTCACTCTCTTCAACTTCAGCCTGAAATTTGTCTTGGGAAAAAAATCAATGTTCCTCAATTTATATCAGGACGAAGACGAATTACCATTTTTTTTTTTTTTACGTCCGGAATTTATTTGTCACGCAAACAATATTTTTACAGACTCGTGTCATGGATTATAAATTAAAAACAATCAAAGGTATTAACAAAACCTGTTCACAGAAAAGGAATATAAGAAAGAACTGCATCGTTTGAAGTTGTCGAAAGAACAACATATATTTTAATTGATGTCTTTACATATAATTACATGCCGCATGTGTTGCCGGGGGTTGAAGAAGGTACGTGTCGTCGCTCCTGATGTCGAACAGAAAGAGAAAGAGACTTTGAAAAATCGCGCCACTAGTAATTTTAGTCAGGGGTTGTAATCCCGCCAAAGTAACAGCAACAAAAATGTTAACTCACTAAACATGTCACCTCAGCTTTGAATTTATTTTTTTTTACTGTCACTAACCCAATCCGAAACAAAAGAGCCACCCAAGGTAGAGAATTACTGAATGAGCTTCTTGTAAGTGCGTAAATAAAGGAATTAAGAATTGCATAGTTTCAGGATCGGAAGACTAGATAATGGTTGACCCTAGACTTGAAGATGTTAAGACCATAGTGATAGAGGAAATAACTTCTTGGAAGTCTGTTCTACAAAGTAACAGTTTTGATGAAGAAGCTGAGTCGAATTCCCTCCTCACTAATGGAAATTAAAAGGGAATGTGGGTGTCGAATCAGTGTACGCGGCATGGTGGCTTCTCGCTGTGAAGGTCTGAACAAGTGGACCGAAAGAATGTAGCTCGTCTGAACATTTGCCATGGAAATAGCGATAGATTATCAAGTCTAATAACGTTTCGACTTTGGGAAAGGAATTTTAGGGTTAAAAAGAATTCATCACCCATAAGGCCGCGTAAATACTTTTGAAATCTGTCAGAGTGGACATTTAGGTTTGGGCAACTCCAGGCCAGATGTGTCAAAAATATGTAAAGATAGAATATAATGAACAGCTTGAACAATCGGATTAGTTACATTATTTACATTATTCGGACTGTTATCCTCATCTTCATTGCCATATTCACAATGTTTCGGCCGTTGCATGCTCCGACCGTCTTCAGCTGATTGGTATTTCGAACGGAACCCTTTATTTCGTTCACCGGGGTAGACTGTTTTAGTTCCACGTAGCATGCCTCTTCCGGATGTCTCAGACATTTCCCTTTCTCACCTCTCAAAGTTTTTGGCTCACCATTGCTGTAGCCTGATATTGAACTCACAACTCTTTGGGTCTAGTCACTGGATCTAATCAACACCTTTATCCATTAGACGATGGAATACACACTGTTAATTTAAGTAGGTATTCCATAGACCATTATCCTTAGACAAGTATTCCTTAAACAGGTTTCCCTTAGACCAATATTCTCTAGACGAATGTTCCTAAATCATTAGTAGAAAGTTTCTTTTGTCGTCACGAAACTTTTGCACACTGGAAAAAAAGAAAAATGCCCCCCCCCCACCAAAAAAAAAACGACAAATTCTTTCAGTTTGAAAGCATTGTACTGTACAGCTTTTACATCTAAAGTAACAAAAATACCCACTGCAAATGAAAGGGCATAAATTTTAATTCGAAATTATTAAGAAATTCTAGTCTTTTCTGTTTGAAAAAAAAAAAATGTAAATTCTATTGAAAGAATTAGCTTTATATTACTTTAAAATGAACATTATAATTTGTAACAACATCCTCTGCTACGTCTGGTCAGCATTACATATTTGATGCTTATTATTATTATTATTATTATTATTATTAAGAAATTGCAATTTAAATACGAGTAAAGAAATATGACCGTGACTTAGAAATGTCGTAAATTGGAGACGATCTCTATATGTAATCATAAGTGTTTAAATGCAACATGGTGGCGTATAGGTTTAATAAAATCCCACTTGAAATATCACGCGTTACAGAAATATACTAATCAAAGTACAAACGTGCGTAATACTGTTTCAACGACTTTTTATTGTAACATTTATTCTTGATTATAGACAGGAAAAATTACATTTGAAGATACAATAAACTGCAATAAGAAACTGAATTATTGTAATGTCTGCGTACTGAGCGACTTATGCCGCCTGCTGGTTTGTGATCGCTATATACATTCCTAACAGGCCGTCTTGGAAAGAGATGTTCGAATGTCGGTGCTAGGGTAAGTCGTTTTCTTTCTTTCTTTCTTTCTTCATATCCCCTGGACATTTCGTTACCATTTTGTCTACTATGTATTAAAAAAGTTCTTGTAAACCAGTGATTCTCAACAAACTGCTTGACTTTTATTTTTAAAGCTTAATAATTCAGAAAATTATTTAACTAGAGGTTTCCATTTTTATTATGTGGTACAAGAAAGATTTTTTGTTCATTTAATTTTCATTTATTCGAGACCAGCATTTTTCATACATTTAAATGTGAATTACTGAGTTACAATATGACAATTAATTAACAATAATGTTATGTCAGTTTTTTTAAAGCCTCACTTGATCTGTCTTATATCAGCACCGTTAATCCACATTTTCACTGTCCGTTATTTATAAATTTATCAAACTTTATTTACAGGCAATGCATGTTTTAGATTTTATCGTCTGGTATGATTAAAACTAAATTTAGATTTCTTTCCATCAATCGTTTTAGTCAGGACTTATATTTTCCGATACATTTTGCTTTTACAGATAAAATCTATTTCCCGTTACATGTAATTTTTATTTGTGGTTATATGGACCTAAAATTTATCTGGCACCAAGCATAGAACACAATGAAGAAAAGGTTGAGAAATGCTATTGTGGAACTTATTGAAGCTTGATCATGTAACTATGAAACAGAAGTTAGGATAACATTTTTCTTTTTAGGTATCAAATATATATATATACACATATATATATAAAGGAAAGTCGTTTCGTGAGGGATGCATATCGAGTTAACAGATTAGGATAATTTTTGAAAACCCAGTACTACTAAAATAAACATTTCGCTACTTGTGACTTTGGGGACGATTTTAAAATAAACTAGATGACTTCGTATTAGCAATGAGAATAAATTCAGTTTTAAACTAGGTAAGGCTGAACTTTAGAATGTAGACCAATTCGCTGCTTGTTGATTTAGTCTGGCAACACAGCTTGTATACCTTCAATAATTGATTAATAAGTGGATATTAAATGGGGTTTATCTTATTTTACTATCAACTTATAAACAGGTCCTTCTTTTTTCTTTATTTTTTAAAGAAAAACAAAAAAAAAACATTTCTTCGAAAAAAACTCTCATGTGAATTCGACGCAGTGTTTGAAAATTAAGGGCACTAGATCTTTAGTTTCGCTGCTTACGACTTTAAAATAAGCCGGACAACAGTTGGCTACTTAATGAGAAGAAATTTAATTCGAAATTTAGTAATGCTGAGCTTTCAAACGTAACCCCATTTGCTACTTCTTTGCTCAATCAGGCAAACCTGTTTTTAAACTCTCACAATTTTTTCCATATATTTCTCTAATCTAAAAATATACCTGCAAGCAGACTTGTTAGATTGTGTTACTTTTGAAATCCCAGAGCTACTAGATTTAAATCTCGACTCCTTGGTATATACATTTAAAATGAATGTGGGTTGACGTGGACGGATAATGAGAACATTAGTTCAAACTTTAAGAGTGTTGAGCTTTCAAATGTAGTCCAATATTCCAAATAACAAACAGTTAGCTCCTGATCAGTGCTTATTAAAAGTGCTTCTATTTTGTTTTCTATCTTTGGCCTATTATTATTATGAGTTTGAAGAATTTAAATGTCGGCAGTATTATTTAAATGATAAATAGGTTAGTTTCTTGACTAGTACCAAAAACTTGGATATGGTTGTGGTTCCACACTGACTTTTCCTTTTTTTTGTGCAAGTCAAAATTTTAATCAAAACTCTTTAATTAACAGAGAAAGTAATTTACTAAGACGAAAGTGTATTAAAAAAAAAACTGCTTTAATCGCAAGATCATTCATGGTTAATTTGTATCCAGGTTCTCACATTTCACCTTTTTTCGCAAATATTCTTTTTCTCAAAAGGCAAAATACTTAACAAAAGCGGTAAAAGTATAAGAAAAATAAATGAAATTGGCAATTTTTTTCTATTAATTCACCCCCTCCCCACAAAAAAACAAAAAGAATTTATCCTTATTAAAATTCACACCAAATTCTTCGAGCGAGGCCCTTCCATTGCACTCCGGTAGGGTTGACATTTGCGTTTTCTAAGTGTGGGTTCACCGTCCGCGCTCACTCCGATAAACAAACCAAAAACTTATTTTTTATTATTATTATAAAAAAGTTGCTTGTAAATATCTCGAATATCATTTTTCATTTCGATAGTTGGAGTTGTTATGAGGCATGCTAAACAAATTTTGATTTTTAAAATTTATAATTTCAAAATGTGCCAAAAAACTTTGATTTATATTTTCTTGGGGTGAATTAATATTAGCGATAAGAAACATTACATATTTGAATTAACAGAAAATATCCAAATTGGTTCGTCTGTATGTTCGATGGTGGAGAGGCGTATTCAACATTTAATAATTTTGCGGCAATACGCGCTTAAAGATTTTAGGCAATTTTGATCTACCTTTCTTATTGTTAGCCGTAAGGACTTGTAAATGTAGGACTACTTTTCACTTAAGTAAAATAATAAGAATTTATTACAGGAATTTTTATAGTTTTTTTTTTTTTTTTTTTTTTTTTTAAATATTTTTCAAGTTGAGAATTATGTATTTAACTACATATAAAATAAAAATATAAATTTTGATGCTATATTCGATTTGTGAGGTATTTTTCATTTTCCCCTTTGGCAGCATTTTAGAATACTTTGGCTGCAATGTTAAGTTTCCTAAGTTGAACAAATTTATTTCGTTTACGCTTATCTCTTTTACACTGTTATTTTTAGACCGCTTTTTTCCAGTCATTTTGATGGGCAATAACGAAATTCTAAATTCTAGAATTATCTTATTCCATTTCAAAAATAAAACCTGTGTAGAAAGGAATATTTTAAATTAATATACGACCAAAAATAAAATGCTTTTGACAAAAAAACCTTAATGATTTCACAATGTAATGATATTCAGCAGACAAATTTACGGTTTTTACGTTACCTCATCGCTTTGCATGGTCACGAACTATGGTCCTAAATTGGACTTGAAATATCGTGTAATCGGCTCAATTTTTTTGTAAAATACTTTGATACGATATAATGAATAATTTGCATTTAAAAAAGCAATTTTCGATTTTTTTTTTTTTTTTTTTTTTTTTTTTTTTTGTTGAAATCGCTCCTCTCATCCGCCAAACGCCTCATATACCCAAATATATTTTTTTCTAAAGTAAATTTAAAAGTTTAAAATTTCAGCGTCCCCTCCCACTTCGAGTGCATGTGTAGATACATTAACGAAAACAACTCTTTAGCTCGATGTAGAACGAAAAGACTAAACGCGTTATGCGAAAATCTTTTTCTGCTTTGTCATTAATTTACTCATTATTCAAAACCATACGTGTTCGTAAAAATAATTTTCAATTTTGTATAAGATATTTCTGTTTTGTTTACTGTTTAATTAAATATGGCGGCTGAAACAAACGTGATCAGTTATGTCGCATTGAAAATGGCTGGTATGAAGAATTGTAAGATAATAAAATAGCTGAATATTTGCATTCGTTATCGCTCCCAATTCATGTTTTGCCATTCGTTGGTACAAACATTTTTAATCGTTTCACACCAAGAAAGGCAATAAAGCCACTGAGACACAAGGTTGTTACTGAGTGTGAAAGAATAAAAGAAACATTATTAAGGAGCAAGAACAATAAAAGAAGAATCAAGAAGACAGTAGATAACGATTGAGATTGCCGCAAAGCTGGACCGAAGTACCCGCAATAGCAGTGTTAAAAGGACGATTTACTCCCACTCTCGGCACCGCTATTATTTTGACTATCTTCACTCCCTTGGTAATGTTTGTTTCAAAAAGCGATGATTAGAATTGAAATAAAACCTAAATATGTAAAAGTGAATTTAAACATTTTCGTTGATCTTGAGAATTGACAACAAAAATAATAAACTCTATTCATTCATTAGATTGTTTATTGGATTATTTGCAAACTTCTGTTATTTTCAGTTGATTCGAACTTTATAAAATGGTAAATAAGGATTTCCTTAAAACTGCTTCACTTATTTTAATAATTTAGGAAACGATTATAAATCTAGTGAATAATTTTTTTTTATATTTATTTTTTTTTTATAAATTGGTAAATAAGTTTTTCATTGCATTAGTTTTAATACAATTGTTTCTAAAATGTCACAAATATAAAATTATCCCTGTAAATAAATCTAATAAATAGTGTATAAATTCACTTTTATCCCATGTTTAGGTTTTATTACAATTCTAATCATCGCTTTTTTTAAAACTGACCATTGCCGAAGAGTGAAAGTAGTTAAAATAATAGCAGTGTTAATGGAAAAGCAGTCATTTTAACACAATTTTTTTTTCTCGCGCGAAGGTCCAAGTTTACCGATATTGGGTTTATATTTTAGAAGATTAAAGTTCGTTTAAAAGCATGATCCAGAAGCGAGTTCCACAAGCGAGAAGTGCGAGAGAAGAAACTGTTAGCATTGATGGAGATCAAACAAAAGGTTCCATTATTTGTGAATTCATTCGTTTTATTTGTTTCCATTTTTTTTTTCTTTTGTTTAAGATTTTTTTTCTTTTTTCTTTTTTTTTCCAATTTTATTTATTTTTCTTTGAGTACAATTTTGTTATTCGTTCCTTTGTGGAGTGAGGTCATTTGTATGCTTTTTGTTTTTTCTGCCTCAATTCAGTAGCGAAGATGTGTACAGAATTGTAATGGGTGTAATTGTTCACCAATTTGTAGTGAGAGAGAGAGAGGAGTTACGTCGTATTGCTGATAAGGATGAAAACTTTGAAAATATATAAATTTAGTACATTACGTTTTTTTTTTTTTTTTTGTTTCATTTTTTCATAAAGGACAGTATATCTGACAACGGAAGAGAAAGCGAAAATTATATTTACGAGTTTACAAATAGCTCGAAAATAAAATAAACTTAGCCATTATTTTTATATATATATATATATATATATATATATATATAAAAGAAAGAGGTTGTAGTGGTTCTAACGAGAGAAAAGTGTGTATATTATTTTTTTCTAAATAAATCCACATTACAACCAAAAACGTTTGCTGCACCTCTCTTCTTTTTATTCATATATATATATATGAGTGTGAGATAAAGAGTTGTGCTCCGTGTAGTTGGGTTAAAGGTGACTTGCCCAGGAAGTGTCCGGAGAACGAGTGGAGAATGATTTGAACATATCGCATCCTATACGTGAAAAGGGAAAAAACGTAAATAAACGTAAGGCGCTGTGGGGCAATCAGAATGTCAAATTCTTTTCAGAGGTGTCAATGAGAACAATAGCTTTTTTTTTTCTTTATTCTTAACTGGCTCAGGTCTAGGTAATATTTTGCATAAATAGCAAAACCATTTCAGAAAAAAAATTGTTCAGCTGATGGCTGCTTCTTGGAAGGATGTACAATGCTTAGGCCGAACTTGGCCTCTCTATCCTTATTGACAACGCTGTCATATCTATTTTACTACGAAATATCAATGAAACCCCTCCAATAAAAGACATTCCAAGTCGTTCAGTTTGCTCGTGTCCTAATATGATGATTCCATTGAGGAAATCTTATACAAAGCTGCACCCAATACCAGGTCATTGCATAAACTATTTAAAATTTGAAATCAAAAGAATTTTGGCAGACTGGAAAATGAAATTCCTTATTTCTTTTTATGATAAGCAAAATATATATTTTTGATGTTGCAATTATGTACTCTAATTCCTCCTCCTTTTTAACGTGATGCGTTTTAATGTAACCAAGTCAATTCATCCTCCTGTTTCTTTCGACCATATCTCCTAAGCGTGTTAAAGGAGATATATATATATATATATATATATATATATTAGCTACTCATCTGAGGTATGTTTTCATACAACACTTTATTCACTGTTCTTATATAATTAAGTGCATGTAGACCGTGGGAAGGTGTTCTTTTTATAGGTTCGAACCTTGTTTGAAATATTTGAAAAAAAAACAAACAATGAATATGTAACGTACGGAGCCACTCGTTAGACCAGTTGCCAAATGATATAAATTTTAAGATAGTAAACAGATCTGAACTTGTACACCCGTTTCCATGCCTTGAGTAGATTCAGTTTAAAAAAAAAAACTGTTAGTATTCTAAAAGACGAACGTTATTATTTCCTTTTAATGATAAGCTAAATATATTTTTCGATGCTGTTAGGATTTATTTTTCTAATTCCTCTTTATTGTCTGTCGTTTCCTCCATCTCTTTTCTTATAAACCTAAGTAGCGGCGTACTTCACATTTGTCTTATCCAGAGCGGTCGTAGAATTTGCCGCCCATATAAACAACATTCTAAAACTGATAACCTCTACAAGCTATAAAGAAAGAGTGCGATTTTGCTTTGATTGCAGACAAAAGAGAGTAACAATAAAATAAGATGGAAATCGTATTTAAAAACAATTAGAAAACGAACTGTTAGTAAATTATCTTTTTTTTTTTTTTTTTTTTTTTTTTTTTTTTATGATAAATAATTGTTGTGGTGTCCTCTCTCTAAAGTGTCTGTTGGACTCTTCCGCCTATATGATTAGTAGGAGAGAAGGCCTTGGGAACAGTCGACCAGTCTGTTCATATTGTCGAACTCTCTGCCGAGGCAGAGAGGAACCCGGACGAGGCTTTGCCGAAGGGCAAAGTTTCGTCCAGGGAGGTAGACAGGCCCTGAACCCGTTTATACGGGTTCTAAGGGGATATTTTGGGCCGATCCTACGGGCTCGGAGAACCCAAAAGTAAACTTGGCTTTGTGCTACATACACCACTCGTGGGGAGGAGGGGGCTGTTAAATATAGCAGTCGACCAGATTGTTCAACTGTTGAACTCTCTGCCTTGAGCAGAGAGGAACCCGGACGAGGCTTAGAAATAACTCCTGTTCTGTCGACCATTTGTATATACTCTTTAGATAAGTCATGCGCTGTTTTATTTTGTCCATATCGCCTTCCATTTGACTTGTGTGTGTCAAATTCTCCAAGCCTTCTTTCCTCGTTATATTTTCCATATATGTTAACTGTCTTTTTTTTTTTTCTGATTCCAAGTATAAGTAGTTTTTTTTTTTTTTTTTTTTTTTTTTTTTTTCCATTTTCCATAACTTTGATTGAATATGTAAGCAATGATAATGTAAATTAACTATAAAGTGAATTTAAATAGAGATTTTTTTTCTTTTTTTTTTTTTTTTTTTTTAAATGAGCAATGAGACGAAAATATGGTGCAACTTATTTTGGATACTACTTCATTATCACATACCCTTCCCGCCAATTACAGGTTCGCCAATGAAACATGTTAAATGTATGTGAACTTTAAGTGCTACTCATCTGGGGTTTCTGTTTTCATAAAACCCTTTATCTATTCCATTGTTATCTGGTGTATATACACTACGGGAGGTTTTCCTTTATAATTTCGAATCGTGATAACATTTGAAAAAAATATAAATAACTTATGATGTAAGTTGTGTATCTGCTGCCTACTGATAAATATTCTACGGTTTGGCGTTATTACTATATTTTGCTAATCTTCTGTATGATTAAGCGGTATAAAAACGCTCTCTGCGAACAAAACGTTTTTATCATCTCTTTCAATTCAGCTAATCCGATCCGTCTGTAAAATAAGGTGTTCTTACATCACGGATAAAATAACAATAACGAGGAATACAAAAACTGGGGACTATTCTTTTCTCCCATAGCTTACTCATTATTGCGTCGCCATGACGCTATATTATAAATCCCTTTAATGTACTTTCTATAAATAAAATAAATCGGATCCTTTCAAAATAAGAACGCTTTACCACATTCTAACCGATCCTGGGTATGACGATAAACTACGTCCAGCAGCAAGGCCTCTGATCAAGAGCTTTTGAGGAGTGTGGAACCACCTCTTAATTGCTGATGTTCCCAGGTCCACCCTGACTCGGGGTGGTAGCACCTGTTAGGGTCCCAGCTATGGGCAAATAGTTAACTCCGAAACTGATGTCAAAACAATATGAAAGTGTAAAAATAGGTTTTAACACCAGAAATACTTTGTAAAAAATTTATTACCAGCAATACATTTTTGAAGGAAAGATATTACCAGAAATGGATTTTTGACAAAACAAAATATTACCAGCAATAAAAAATTTTGTCTGCATTAATTAATCCATTGAGGTTGATATACCGTAAAACAAAACAAAAACCAAACCACATTCTAATAAAAAGTATACGGATAAAATTCATTGATCCGTCACAGGATCTGATTCACAATAGTTACATTTAAATTAGGCATATTATGCTTCTACATTTTTTTTTTTTTTTTTTTTTTTTTTTTTTTTCCACTGAATTTATGTTGTTTTAATCATTGGGGTATGTTGATACAACGGACCAAGTAACCCTACTTTGAAGTTTGCAACCAACCCTAAACACAATTTTGTTTACATAGAATTCCAAGAAAAGGCTCTGAAATTTAGTAGACATGGTGTTTATTGCCACTCCTCATCAACCGCACATTACAGCATGAATAGTTTGTCAAAGTGAAGAAATTACCAGACTGAAAAACTTAAACTTAGACCTAAACTTAGAAAACAAAACTGTTCTACTCAAAATGAGACTAACGGTGCTACCCATTAATTGGCGGGAAAAAAACAAAAACAAAAAAAAAACTTAAAGCACGAAAATATGCAGACGGCATTTTAATGATGTAACAATATCGATTGGGGAATCTGTCACCACGAGAGAATGATGAAATATAGAAATCAAATTTAGAATCCGCTGAGGAAATTCATGAAACTGTTCTTCAATAAAAATCGAAGCGCTTTAGGTTTCCACGGAAATTAGCTTTCTGTGTATGTTAGGCTTATGGCCATATCGTGTTGAAATGCCAGTTCTCGTACGATCACCGAAGTTAAGCAACGCCGAGCTACTAGGTGTTTTATGCTGGTGTAATTGATAACGACCCGTAATCAGAAATCTGAGAGTCGAGTTCGAATCCCACTTCGTGTTCATTATAGTGTATTAATCCACTTCTTCTTCCCAGCTAATGGTTAATTATTAGGATTTCTATCTGTAAATCATTATCTCCAGAAACTTCTCGATCTAAAAATATTTACTGGCTTTAAAGAAATACAAATAAATAGAACATGTAAACCGTTAATATTGAAAGACAAATGACGGCAAGTTTTCAACCAGCAGCCACCAGTGGTATCAGCAGTGACAATTAGGTTTAAAGCTCTAAGTTTACTCCGGCAAATTGTCTTAAGGACTGAAAGTGGGTAAAAGCTTTTGTCTGTGAACATTGTGACATAGCGGTTGTGAGTTCATTCCCTGAATCGAGTACTGTACACATATACCCGGTGGAAGAGTACTAAATAAAATAAGAACTAGATCTTAGAGAATAGTCTACCTACCGTAGATTAAAGGGTTCAGTTCGAAATTCTCTGTCGGTTACTAACATCCGAAAACTTGATAAAAAAAGCAACAAAAATGAGCACAACTGTCCGAATATATTGTTTAAATGATAACTCCTCATGTCAGAAATTCCAAAATAATCCGCGAAAGGTTGATAACTTGTAAAACACGTCAATCAATTAATCCATGGCTGTTGTTCCCATCATGATTTTTTTTTTTTAAATCTCCAATCCAAAGGGGTTAGGGAGAAAAAAATTCTATTCACATCATTTATCAAGAAAAGAATTGTCGAAATTTAAATTCTCCTTCTTTACCACAGATAAGTAATATGAGATTCTAATTTCAACGAATGTTTACACTTTACTTTTGGTATATAACGACCGTAAAATGATGATTTTTAGATAAGCCACAGAAATAAGATATGAATAATTTTTTTTTTTTTCTGTAGGTTTCCATAATGTCAGGGTTTGTATTTTTTTTATTTATTTCTTCTCTGCTTATCCCAGTTGTGATTAGTGTATTCTAATATCAATTGTTAAAAATGTTGTAGCGACTACTGTTTTTCCACGCCCACATTTTATTCGTCTGCGATTGGCTAATAAATCAATACTACCTTTCTATAGAACAATTTAGCCATCGCAGTCGTTGCTTTGAATTTTTCGGTTTTGAACTAGCTTGTTTCGTTAGTACAAATTTAGCGATTGGTCAATTTTTAATCAATCACATATTTTAGTCCAAAATCAACTTTTCTCGCGGTTTCGTTGTGAGCCTATTGTAGCTTTAAAAGAGGCGACTTTTTTACAAACCGCCAGTAGAGTCCAGTAAATTTCGCCTGTCAATACAAACCTATGACTTTACTCACAACATTTCAAACATACACACACAGAGAATTTTGTAATACATATATACATATCTCTCTGTGACTCAGCCAAGTTCAATCAACCAGGACTCTGTTGATTTCTCTAACACAACACACTTTCTGATCAATTGTATTCTTGTGTTATGTATTCTAACAGCAGACCTGTTCTAACATTGATTCCTGAACATTTCTCTCTAAAGAGAATTTTCTTTCGAACAATCAATTACAACTCAAAATACAGTTAAAGAGAAGCAACTTCTTTTCCCTTAATCTATGCATTGAATACAAATTATTGTATATTTTGTTCTTGTATGTTATTTCAATATATACCTGTTGATTCACATTTGGAGTTTTGTTTTCTTGAATCGTTAATAATATAAAAAGTATATGCTCCAATGAACACGCATAACAATGTCTTGAGCGAGTAAAGCTCAGTGTAGACCACACAATTTCGAAATTTGTGGACTGACTTTACAGAATCACAAAGAACTGTACAAAATAAGAGGAATTACATCAGTTGACGATCTTCAACAGCGGCAGCAACCAAATTAGTGGCAGCGACTCGCTTTTGAGGAATCGGAGAGAGCCGAGTTCGAATTCCAGTCGAATCCATTACATTCACTAACGTGCTAATACCCTTGGGAAAGGTATTAATCCTCTTCTCCCCCCAGCAGGGAAGACCGAGTTCTAAAGCCTCAGATGGCAAGTGGTCTAGGAGGAAGACAACTCTGAATTCAAAACCTGCAGAGGGTCGTTTGGGGACTTGTAGCACGTAGTGCACCAGGTCTCTGTATTGACCCTTAGCCGCTCTATCGTAAAGCAATAGTTGGGTCTAGCAAGGTATAAAAGTAATTTTAAAAAAAAAGCAGTCTTGGGGCACTGTTCCGAGGTTATCTGAATACTTGGATGAGTATCTCTGCGGAACTGAGTGAGTAGCGGCGCTATATCGAGTCTAGTTTGTGTCTTCTTCGTCACCGATACCCGTGGTACAGTTGGTATGACGTTTGCGTTGTATCGAAACGGTCCGGGTTCGATTCTCAGTAGTGGATGCGCACTGCTGATGAGTCCCAGATAGGATGAAACATTCTGCATTCTGTTGAGGATTCTTCTAGACTCGTGTGTGTGTGTGTATGTATGTATGTATGTATGTATATATATATATATATATATATATAACAAACCCAAGATACGCTGAAACGAGAATACGTGATGAAAAAATGCTCAAAACTTTATTAGTAAGAGGAAAAACCAAGGTAATATTTTGATTATTAAAGTTTGTTTTAATCCTTTTTAGAACCTTCGAAATTTTGGTTTTCTTGTTTCAACGTTTAATCATAAATTAGCATGAGACATTTTACCGTTTTTTTTTTTTTGTTTTGTTTTTTTTTGTTTTTTTTTTTGTTTTTTTTTTCGGTGAGACACATTGATTTTTAAATTCTTTAAAAAATCAGATAATTGTCACATTTTAATAATACTTTAAGGACTTATTCACAAATTATGTCTCTTTGTCTCTGCTCGTAATGTCTGCAAGCGTATCCTCAAAGAAGCAAAGTTACCGTTTGCTGGTAGAATGAAACAAAGTATTGTTTCTCGCAAGTTTGGTTCGAGATTATTGGCGACTCTACAAGGGTGTGCTGAATAATAGCAAATCAATTCGACACCCTAACATCCACAGCTGATAAGGCTGAATGCTTCGCTTGGAAATTCTCATCCAGCTCAACACTCGACTCATTTGGAGTGCCCCCGCCTGATTCCCCACTCCCCAGAACTGAGGCTATACTGAGTGATATGGTATTGGACATAATCTCTAAATTAGATTCTCATAAAGCTCATGAATCCAAGTGATGAAGATGGATGCACGAAGATCATGCACTGTTTTGAATTAACGTCCATTTCTACAGACTTCCTCAGAGCATTTTAAAGACGATTCAGGACGGCCGAACAAACTGGGTTATCAAAAAGAATCGCGTTACTCACCATGAAAAAAAATCATCTGTTTTAAGGGCATTGTGGATTGCATCGTTGTCCTGCGGAAAGATCCAGTTATTTCCGCACAAGCAATGGTCTTCAGTCAATAAGGATGCTCTCTCTAACATGCCAATGTAATCCGCTGGGAATTGACATCCCTCTATAATCTGAAGCTCCACTTTTCTTTGGAATGTGATACCATCTCAGATCATGATAGAACCTGCTCCAATATGTCGTGTAAAAAATGTCTCCAGTTCGATATTCTTATCGTGCCAGTAACGTTAGAAGCCATCTGGACCATCCAGGGTAACACGATAAACTACGTCCAGCAGCACGGCCTCTGATCAGGAGGTTTTGAGGAACGTGGAATCACCTCTTAATTGCTGGTGTTTTCAGGTCCACCCTGACCCGGGATGGTAGCACCTGTTAGGGCCCCAACTATGGGTAAATAGTTAATCCACAAAGTGGAGTCAAAACAATATGAAAGTGAAAAAATAGGTTTTAATACCAGAAATACTTTGTAAAAAAATTATTACCAGCAATATATATATTTTTTTTTTTTAAATATCACCAGCAATAAAAATTTTGTCGGCATTAAATAATCCATTGAGGTTGATATGCCGTAAAACAAAACAAAACCTGGATTTTACCTGCATCTGAAAGAGCGATGCTTTTAGAGTTTCCGCAGGATTCTCTGGTACCCTTACCTTTATAAAGGGGAATCATAATTGCATCCCTCCAATCTTTGGGCACCTCGCCTCCCTCACCAGACATTTGCAATAAAATTGTGCATCAATTGAGTTGCATGTTCGAAACTGGAGTCGAAAATCACTGCAAAGAGGTGATCCCCTCCTGCAGCCATGCACATGTTATGACTATCAAGGCCACGTTCAACCTCTTCTAACGATGGTTGGTTATCGAGTTCTACCACTATAGATCTTTGCTGTATTTTATCAAGAACTTTTACTTCCACTAGTATCTGTCTATATTTCTGAGATGAGCTATTATAATACCCAGAAATTCATAGAAAGATATCCTCAAGGACACATGGCACAGTCGATAAAGGTTAGATCTAGTGACAGGACCCAAAGAGTGTGAGTTCAATACCCGGTTAAGGGAGTGGAGAGCTTGGAGCGGGGAATTAACAGGAGATAACTTATAACTGACATCCATTAAACATGCACGTGGAATTAGAACAGTCTACGTCAGTGAGCGAAATAAAGAGTTCAGTTCGACATTTCAACCACCTGAAGAAGACCGGAGCGTACAACGAAACGTAATAAATATGACGACAAAGATGAGGACAATAGTACAAATAATGTAAATAGTGTCTTACCTCCACATTATAGGGTTTGTTAATTGCTTCCTCCGTCGCCTGGAAATACTGTCCGCGTCCGTGAGGAGTTTAATGTCATCCTCTGACCTGAAAGGAGTGATTTTTAGCGGATCTGGGGCCGAATGCTTCTTGCATCAAGCTGTACATCTATTTGGTGTTTTGGGAGTCGGCTGAAGCTTGGATCTCAGCTGCTCGATTTGACCACCATCTTTCTTGCCTGGCACAAATAGCGCGTTTATTTCCCGCCTTAGCATCTTTAAACTCTTTACTCCTTTGGTCTCGTTGTTCTATGGACAAGCAGTCTTGTAGCATCAAGTTTCTAATACGACTCTTCTTTGCAACGATCTCATTGAGCATCTTCGTTTTCATCAAACCAGTTTTGCTTGAGTTTTCCCTAAAATTTCCTCAGCTGCATCATGAATGTTCCTCCTAAGGTAATCCCATAATGATGTATCCGTTATCTCAGAGTCGTTGCTTCAGGGTTACTTGCGTTTCTGGGGAATGCTATTTCGCAACATCGAAATGTTTGCAGAGTTTGCTAGTGTTTTTTTTCTTCACTTAGCAACTATTTTCAGTACAAAGTTCAGCTTGGTTCTCACTAAGGCATGATTAGTCCAACTATCAGCATCACTCACAAACTGAACATTGTGCACGTTCTGCATTTCTCTCTTTCGATCGTTGATATAATCGGTCAGATGGGATCAGGGATGAACCCACGTAGTGACATAATCACCCTTGTTCTTGAACTGGATGCTAGAGATAAAGAGATTAAACTCTGTAAAGAGCTCCAGAAACGTTACACCGTTGGAGTTAGTTTTCCCAGAGCCATATCTACCAAGACTGCTACAGGTTTTACCAATCTCTACCAACACGGGCGTTGAAGACGTTGAGAAGGATAATCTTATTTCCCGGCACCAAATTTAGTACTGCCCTTAAGGACTCGTAGAACTGAGCCATTACAACATTACTGACCAGTGTCGATGCATTTACACTAATTATAGTGACAGAGCGTGATCCAGGTAGATGTAGCCGAGGGGTCAGCAAACTATCATTTACACCTTTCGAAATGTCTCGTGAAGGTGAGCAAAAGATTTTCTATCTACCAGAAACTGCGAAGTGAATGAAACACACACGCACATACATACACATACATACACACACGCGTGTGTATATATATATATATATATATATATATATATATATATATATATATATATTGTGGAACACCTATTCATCCAAATAGGTTTGTACCGGAATGAGTGGGTTTGAGCGTTGTTGAATTAGGGACACGGGTTGTTTATTTCCTGCCATATGGAGGTCCAACGACAAGAAAATAGCTAACTCAAATTGTGTCCAACCGAAGATAAAAAGAAAACAAACAAGACCGATATATATATATATAATATATCAACCAAAATATGTATTAAGCAACACAATTTTACAATAGACATAGACAATAACATTTGCGTGTGTTTGTTCTTTAGTGAATGTTTGTGTGTATAATATTCATGGCGTCTCCCACAAATTTAGAAACGCTATTTTTTTGCGAGAGCTTACATTGTAGAGATTTTCGCTGAAATGAAAAAGAGAACGAGGTAAGAAGTCGTCCAGTATTTATAGTATAGGGAGAGTGACCCTTAGCTCATTAATTCCCTAATTGTTCACAAACACCGACAGGTTTGATTAAATGAACCAATAATTTTATAGTTTTCTTTCGTTTATTTATTTTATATATATATATATATATATATATATATATATATATAATTACAGTTTTAGGAAATTTCTTCTTTAGAATCTTCCCGTCCATTATTTTTAATCTGGAAAAAAGATAAATTATTTTTTTACAATGCCTTCAAGAAATAATAAAACAAAATTTCCAAACCGAAATTCTCATTGAAACTTTTATGACCGATGTCCACCCCTTCACCACCCCCGACTACGATGCTCCGAATACACAACTAAAAGATTTTTTGTCTTTTTCCCCCTTCTAGTATCAAATTGATGTTGAAATGCTTAAAGCATAAAAAGCACCGAATTTCAATTAGTTAAAATCTAGTGACTATAACGATAGAGTTGAAGTAGATATCAAAGTGTCAGTCGTTTAGCGAGAATCACGTTTTGTCACGCTAATGTACGAGATTTTGTTCATGTGAATTAAAACTCTAGTGGCGCCCGATAATTGGCAAGAGTAAACAATTTTTCAAATTTTCATGCGTATATGGAATGTCTGAACCTTTTGGCGAGTTTCTCATAGGTGAATATATTATTTCAAAACTCTCAACCTCCAACTTAATATATCTCCACAAAAGACACTTTGGAACACACACACAAAATATTTTCATGGCAACTGCTCTGATGAGCTTTTTTTCCTGGTGCCCTGAATACATGAATTTAAACGTACGACTTGATTGGTATTTAAGTCAATACGATTTTAATAGCTAAATGCAATCGCCACTTCTACTCTCGCACTTCCCACCCACAGAACTGCCTTCGTTTTGCTTCCCTGAGGACTGCAATCATCAAAAATTTAAATGCAATATCAATCGCCATCATTTGTTTTCTTGCATCCTGTTCATTTTTTGTCCTTTCCTAAATCCTTATTCTCAGTCTTCTCTTTCACTTACACTCTCTGTAACACCCTATGAACTAATGGCATTACCATCTTGCTTTGGGTGAAAAAAATATATCTGTTGAGCATTTTGCTATATTTCTCATGGGTACCTATGCTATCTGAAAACTCTCACCTACGAAATTATCACTGACACCTCTTTACAAAAATTACTTTGCAAAAGATCGATGTTGGACACCGATTCATTTTTCCTTGGAAGAATGCGTTTATGTAGATAACAAAAAAGCATTCTTATTAGGTACTTTCCCGCCCCACCCCAAAATCATGCCTAAGGTTTAAAACTAATTCTTAAAAATAATATATATTTCTTGAAGCTTTTATCTTTAATTTCTAGTTAATAGATTAAATATATTTCCAAAAAGCAAAATAGTTTGCTGTATTTAAAAAAAAAAAAAAAAACAATGTAAAACAAATTTAAGTTGACTGGAAGATTTTTTTTTTTTTTTTTTTTTTTTTTTTTTTTTTTTTTTTTAAATCTTTTGCTAAAAAGCTGATTTGTGCCCTGTTTTAGTTGTCGTTCATTGTAATGTAATTCTCTTTATTATAAAATCTTCCAAAAATCAAATATACTTTTCTTAAACATTATTTAAAGAATATTAACTGATTCAAAGTATAATTAATTTTATTTGAAACAAATATTATTTCCTTTAAGTTTAAAATATCGTAGAAATGCATTTTTTTAATACGGCAGTAGCTGTTGATTAAAAGCGTTCGCGGGTTTGACAGCTTGATGACAGATTGTTGTTCTATGGGGGCGTTAAAAAAAACTAAAAATTAAACAAGTAATTGAATTAAGGTGAACGACTTGTATACATAATTTTAAGTATTCAGTAATCTTATAAATTTAAGAAAATATTCTCTGTAATCTAATATTGAATTTTAAATATTTTGGGCTGTAAATTTACTATAGTTACCTTCTCTCATTTTCTGATAATGTCGTGTATGGTAGACCGTATGATAGAAAATCACCACTTTTTATACGTTTAAAAAAAAAAAAAATTATTTTAAAAATATTGGAGTGTGATGATTTGTACTAAGCTATTCGATTTATTAGTAAATATAGTTTTTACTTCATAATAATATCACCTAACCCGTACAAATTAATACAGAAATTATTCTAAAAAAAAATAATTCTTGTAAAAATTAGTCACCGCAAAAAAATATTCTTAAGACAATAGTGTCCACAATATATATCTTATTCATAAAATCCAGTTAAAAGCTGTTCTTGTTAAATAATATCTTAGTTTGATTACATTTTTTATTTTCCAATTCAGAGCGGATTTTCGGAAAATATGTTACTCTCTATATATCTGATACGAGTTATTATGATTATTTACATCATTCGAACTATCCTACTCTTCATTGCCATATTCACAACGTTTCTTTGGGTCGAATTACTGGATCTAAGCAACGGCTTTATCCACTGGGCGATGTGTCTATGAGGACATTTGTGTATAAATTTTTGGGGACTTACAAAACTAATTTCTGAGTAACATTTTTTACCAGTGCTTATATTGAATTTTTTCTGTTATTAATTTTGTATTTCTTACCAGAGCTTATATTGCAAACTTGAGCAGGTCTCTCTCTCGTGTATATATATATATATATATATATATATATATATATATATATATATATATATATATGGTATAACATGACAATTGGAAAAAAATTCTTAGATTTTGCCGCCAACACGTTTCGTCTTCCGACTTTTTCAAGGCAAAAATGAAATCGAAATGTTTTTGTTGTTTTAGTTACATTAAAAAATCCAAATTTAAAGATAGACGCTTCTGTCTAAGCCTTTTTTCTGGTTAATGTAAATTAACTTTATAGTAAGGGATTTTGTTTTCCATGTCTACAATATATTAGGTTGGTCTGGGAATTTAACTCATATGAGCGATAGTGAGACACTGATATTCCGAAATTACGATCCTTTCTTTAACTGAGATGTCCTCCTGTAATCTCTCCATATAACATGCCAGATGGGGTTTTTAATCCTTTTCTGAACCAAATAAAAGTAAACTGTTAGATTTTATTATGCAATTATTTTTCCACAATAATACTGGTATTAGCTAACTGATGTTGGTCGGAAATGTTCAGAATATGCTTGTAATTAATTCACTCAAACCAAAGTTGTAACGCCCCTAAGACTCGTGACTATTAGAAGGGACAGAAGACCCACTAATAGTATTGAGATGTCCCGTAAAGGGATATATTTGAACGAAGTAGCTAAGTGGTTTTGGCTACTATAATCAAGTAGAATACGGTAGCAGTAATCGACTGGTACGCGTCGTAGTCGCAGGCAAGAAGTATAGATCAATAGCGTAGTCCAGTGGGTGTCGTTATAGACTTAGCTCTCAGACTAAGGCTCTTTTTGACTCTTCTACACGTCCGTCGGTATTTATGACTGACACCAGCCAATCATATTCCAGTGAGGGGGAACACGGGTGTACGCATATTCCATTATATCAAGTATAATTTTTAGAGTTTAGGCGGAGATGTTAGAATTCTAAGTTGAGTTTATAATATAGAAGGAACCATAAATCCAATCATAAACAAGGGATAATCTTCTACTCTTGTTAAAAAAGAGCTGGGAGGAATGTGACCTGAATAAATTATCATGTTATTAATTTATTTGTTAATCTTGGCTCCTTGGGCCTCAGTAATCTTCGTTGGTCTTTCTTCTATTTTCTGTTATTTTGAATTTCTCTTTTCTTGCATTAGTTTTTATTGCTTTCCAGAGATTTCCTTTTATTGAATGTTTGTCCTTCTCATACACATCTCTTTTTTTTTTTTTCTTTTTTTTTTTTTAATGATCGAATACAAGTTTTTTATTGGTTTAACATCTAGAGTTGCTATAAGCTATTCCATTAATTTGGATTCTTTGAAACCTTTTTTTTCTTTGGTGAGGTAGACCTTAGTCAGCTATTATAAATGTGGAAGAACACTGTCTTGCATCAATATACTCTTTAGCTTAAAGCTTTTTCGTTGATTTGTGCCACTCGAAAAATGTCTTTTATAAGAGCTTACAATAATTCTCTGCATTATCGTGATATCAACTTTGAATAGACCTATAATTTTACTGATTACAATACTAACTTAAAACATTAGTCCTCCTGCCATGTGTTCTATACTAAATTGTTGGTTGTGTTGATATCAATGTTGGACATTGGTTGGAGTAGAAGAAACTAACTTGAACACTTGTTTCGATAAATTACCAAAGATTTATTTTTATATATCAAGTTATAAAAATGTCTCTGGTAAGTGGGATACTGTAGCGGGTTGAATGTACGGTGTACTAGGGGTGAAAACAAGGGGAGACCACTCTTGATTATACATAAGTGACTTTCTTAAAGTTAGTTGTTTTTCCTGTTGTTACCAATGTTTACATTTTTTAAATTTCCAGTGTTGTGTTTTTATAATTCAGTCATTTTACACAATACTGTTTTCTTTTGGGGTTATATCTTTCTTGTATACCATTCAAATTTTTTTCTAGATATGCAATTTTGAAAAAGTAAATTTATTTATTTACAATATGATGAAAAAACCCTGCGTTGTATAATAACATTTCACACCACAAATAAGTTATTGCATATATTTCTAATAAAAACTGCTATATTTCACTTGATATGTTTATTGAATAAATATACCTGATGTAACAGCAAAATTGTCCAAATCGTGTAACAGCAAAATTGTCCAAATCGTGTAACAGCAAAATTGTCCAAATCGGGTAGCAACATAATTTTCCATCTCACAAAGTATTTAATATCTATAAAAATGAAAAAAATAAAATAAAATAAACACTAAACTGAGTCTTTTTTCCAGTTTTTTAGATAAGTCGTTTAGTCATCTTGACACCATTTTTCGTAAGAATGACTGAAAAAAAAACAAAAAACCTTTGACTTATTCAGCTAGAATGAGAACAAGTTAAAATCATTTTGTGTCAGCCACCAGTCTTCCCAAGGGAGCAATGATGAGAGAAAAAAAAAGATCATTCAAGCCTACAGTAATAGTTCCAACATTCATACTCTTTTTTTTTTTTTTTTTTTTTTTTTTTTTTCAAGGAAATTGACTTAAGTCCACTGTTATTGCTCGTTCTTTCATCATCAAAGTCCATTCAAGAACCATCAAGGAAAACTGGATCAGGAGTTCACAACAGGAAGAGGGATCATCATTTCAACTTAGAGCTAAAGAGATCAATTAGAAAAGTCCATAAGACGTTTGGCACGTAAGAGAAGAGTTTCAGCTATGACAGTCCAAAGAGCAGTGAAAAAAGACTTGAAAATGAAATCGTACGCGTAATGTGTGAGGCACCTTGTTACTCCAGGACAGAAATTTAGGTTAGAGAGGGTGAAGATAATCTTAAATAAGTTGGAAAATGACCTGGAATTTATATATATATATATATATATATATATATATATATATATATATGAACTACATTTCATGGGCTTCCGATCCTTAGCTATGATTAATTAATGATGAACATGTCATTTTCGTTTATGATCGATTTCATCACGATTCTACTGTTAAGTTTGGCGATTAAGTATACATTCTTATTGTTCAATGTAGAGTCCGATAGTATTATAAAAACCTCGGAATATTCCAGTAATATATCTTTAATCCTTTGTAAGATCTGTTCAAAGCTTAATCTAACACTGATCCTAAGTAGAGGGCCAGAAATCGACACCTTGACTCTAGACAGAATGCACATATACTACACTGATCCTAGGTAGAGGGCCCGGAAACTACTCTTTGACCCGAGTAGAAAACGCAGATACTACACTGATCCGAAGCAGTTAGCCGATAAGCGACACTATGATCCTGGGAAGTATGCACACAGGCTACACTGATCCAAGATAAAAAATATATGCAGTCATATTTGACGCTATTATAAACTAATCAATCGGAAGTTTTATTAAATTGTATTAATTAAATTTTAATGATAAGATTAGCTGTTTTCATATCGGAAATACACAGCGTTCATTGAATAAGCAGTTACCATTACTCCCTTTAAAAAATTTATAAAATTTCTTTCTTTTAAAACAGTTTTTCAAGAAATTAGACTTCCCAAGTCCACTGTTTTGGCTCATCTATTACTGATGAGTTCCTTTCCTAATTGTTTGGTTTTTATTAGTGTAGAAATTCACTGTCTTGATTATATTATTATTTTCCATTCTAGTTACATGTGCTGCCTATTTTAGTTGTTTGAAATATTCAAGTGGGGGGGGGGTTGTCATTTGGTAAAGTACTTCGTGTATCGCCAGTCTATGGAATCTAATGGAGAATTTGCTCCTTCAGAGACTTAGATGATTCATTCGAGTGACAAAACTAATTTCAAGTCGATTTAAAAATCAGTTATCGATTTCCGTGAATTCCTAAACAAAATGTAATGAGTTGGTGTTAATTTTTTTAATTTAGTATTAAAAATCCTTAGTATTAGGTTGTTTCAAAAATAATATCGTTTTCTCACATGTGAGAAAACGATATTATTTTTGCACCAACCTAATAGATAAGAGATTCAGAATTCATCTTTTCTGAAACTTTCATTCCTTTTTGTAGCAAATGAATAAATCGGTACTTTTTTATTTACTCTTATTTATTTAAATCTGATTCAAAAAATGCAATGTTCTGTGTAGCAAAAACAGATTACTTCGCTGTTTTGTTGTTTTTTTTGTTTTTGTTTTTCTTAGTTTTTTTTTTTTTTGTTGGTTTTTTGTGTTTTGGTTTTTGTGTTTTGTTTTTTTGTGTTTTTGTTGGGGTTTTTTGTGTTTTTGTTGGGGTTTTTTGTGTTTTTGTTGGGGTTTTTTGTGTTTTTGTTGGGGTTTTTTTTGTGTTTTTGTTGGGGTTTTTTTTGGGTTTTTGTTGGGTTTTTTTTGTGTTTTTGTTGGGGTTTTTTTGTGTTTTTGTTGGTTTTTTTGTGTTTTTGTTGGGGTTTTTTTGTGTTTTTGTTGGGGTTTTTGTTTTGTGTTTTTGTTGGGGTTTTTGTTTTGTGTTTTTGTTGGGGTTTTTGTTTTGTGTTTTTGTTGGGGTTGTTTTTGTTTTGTGTTTTTGTTGGGGTTGTTTTTGTTTTGTGTTTTTGTTGGGGTTGTTTTTGTTTTGTGTTTTTGTTGGGGTTGTTTTTGTTTTGTGTTTTTGTTGGGGTTGTTTTTGTTTTGTGTTTTTGTTGGGGTTGTTTTTGTTTTGTTTTTTTTTGGTGTTTTGTTTTTTTTTGGTGTTTTGTTTTTTTTTGGTGTTTTGTTTTTTTTTGGTGTTTTGTTTTTTTTTGGTGTTTTGTTTTTTTTTTGGGGTTTTGTTTTTTTTTGGGGTTTTGTGTTTTTGTTTTTGTTTTTTTTTTTGTTTTTTTTGTGTTTGTGTTTTTATTTTGTGTTTGTGTTTTTATTTTGTGTTTTGTGGTTTTGTTTTGTTGTTTTTTCTGTAAAAAAAAAAAAGAACCTCTGAAATTAGTTGCGAGTTAAAATAAGTTCTGCATGCCATTCATTTGTTTGTCTTTGGTCGAGTAATTATTTTCCACTTGATTTTTACGTATTTTTATTTTATTCTGTGTGTGTCGAACGAGTGTTCAGAGAAAAAATGTTTCTTCGTAAATAGGAAAATATATTTTTAATATTAGATTTCCTTCCATTTTTGATCTTTTCAATGACCTATAATTTTTATGAAAACAGATTTTAAAAACTGAACAGAATTTTTAAGTATGCCTTTTTTGATACCTGTTCTGTTGATCCAGTTGGAATACATATGTAATCTGAGAGGGATCAAGGATTTGTTTATGCCATTATGTGAAAGGTAATTGATTCCTTTCGTTCAATTACTGTTCTGCTTTACTTATAATTAATAAACCAATTACGGTAATTCTGCGTTTATTTTAACATTAATCTGAGCTAAGAATGAGAAATACATTTCACCCTGGAAAAAGTTTTTGCGCCACGCGTTTCGTCCTAGATTTCGGACTTCATCGGTTTAAAGTGATATTTAAGTTCATGCCACTGCACATGAAGAAAAGGAGCGCTAAAAATTTAAAATTTATGTTCGTAAAGCTTTATCCATTCATAAGAACAATTATATAATACTTTATATATAGTTTTCCCATATATACTACATTAAAACCCGCTCTATTGGGCGGCACTTAAGCTACCCTCCTTTGGAGGGATCTTCTTTGGGCTTTCAGTACAACAGATAGGGGAGAGTAGATGCGATAGGCATCAGTAAACTACAGAAAGACTCAAAAGTGATCGCTGTATTTAAGTATTACATTAATATTTCAGCTTACCTTTTACCTTTTCAACGATAATTCTTCTGCCGCCACTTAATTTAAAGACAATCTGATGTACGTAGGTCCTGACTTTCCATACAAGCAATATTTTTTATTTCATAGGTGACTTTCGCTGGATTTCGTAATTAATTTCGATTATTCCCAAATTTATTTGCAAGTTAATCATTATTACGTTACCCAACCGTCTGTAAACAACGAGTGAACAGTCTTCTGTTTATCTGTAATTATCAAACCAAACTTTTCACGCAAATAGTGTGCTTCTCATTTAACCCCTTTGCAGATGTTACTGAGAAATTAGTAATGTACAAGTGCAAGATGGCAAAGTTTTCCTTTAAATTTTCTCAAATGACACTCTTCAGCTGGCAATCGTTATTGGGGTATTGTCATTGACCATTATCTGTGAGTTCGAACCTCACAATATGCTCTATACTTGTGGTCTTGTTCCAAATAAAGTGAACTTTAATAAATGTAACCTTGTTCACTTCAAAAATTAAAAAAAAACTCTCGTATCTTATTAAAGCAGAGTAACAACTTGTAGTTTCTTTTGTGTCGCGTCCCTTCAGAGCATGGGCAATCATGACTCTCCACAACTTCCTCATGTTTTTCTATGAAGCTTTTAACTCTTTACTTTCACTTTTTCTCGATCTATCTTCCATTCAGCCAAACTCATAAAGCATATGCTAATTATTGTACGATGATAGTTTAAGCTTCCTAAATATCATTAATCTTGCCTGTAGAGGGAGGGGCTCCATCTGGATATGCCTCTACGACTCTCATACGTTGTAGGTCTCGTTATCGTGATCATGAATTCAATTCTCATTGGGCACTTGACTCTTGTAATATTAATAGTTTAAGCTTCCTAAACAGCCTTAATTTTGGAGTACAAAAACAGAATAGAGGGATGGGCTCCATAAAACTTACCCTAGACAAACCAATGTTGCTATGGCTGCAGTACCTGTGATGCCGCTACGACACTAATAGGTAATGAGACGCGTGATCAAGAGTTCTATTCTCGTAGGGCACCTGATTCTTGTACTATGATCATTTAAGTTTACTAATCCTTATTAATCTTGATGTTCAATAACAGATTGGAGAAGGATAGGTTCCATCAGTCTATCCTACCCTAGACACACCACTGCTGTTATGGCTGCATGCCATTTGGTGTCCCTATGTCTCCAATGGGTTACGAGACTAGTGACATGACTGACAAATACAGGATAGCAAAGTTTTTTGTCTTTTTTTTTTTATTTATTTTTTTATTTTTTTGTGTGTGTGTTTTTCTTTTGCCTGTTTGCTTGTTTTCGAAAGACCTTGTTCATTTTCTGCCTTGCCGTGAGTCAATGATTAGCCGGGAAGTCTGGTTGGCCATCACTACTGAATAGCGAGTTGTATTGTCATTGCCTATCCCGTGCATGATTCGATATTAAATAACCTAACCTCGCTACGCTGCGAATATGTCAACACTTCCTTGCCGCTATTGGAAATATTTTTTCAGTAACTGACTTGTAAATATCGATACTTCCAGTACCAAGCTAATAAAGTTTTACCATCCCGGGAACAGACTTTCTCCGGTCACGTTAAACAGTTACACTCTCAATGAGGCTCTTTGCCTGGGATGTCTATTTGGACACAAGTTCACACCGGACCACAATTGGAACTCCTATACGAACCATCGTTAAAGAGGTTTTGGAAATGGCCGGTTGCTTGTACCACTCCAGAAAGTACAGGAGTCCTCCTACTTTTCTCTATATTTTTAGGGCCATCTATGGTGATAAAGTCGAGAAGGAGGGACCAGACTGGATGTGACCAACCTCCCAAACACCCCCACCCCCAACGGAGAAATAAGGCAAAGATCTACACGATCTCATCGACCAAACCGGCGGAAAAAAGGCAGCGCCAGTCGGGCTGGGGTAACCAAGTGGGACCTTGACAGACCAAGCAACCAGGTTTGCTAGATCTTGCCTGTCTCAGTCCGCCTTTGAATTGCATAGGAGGCACTTCTGGTTTCTCCGTCGCGCAGATCAAATTCACGCGAATGATGTCGTTAAACTCCCTTTGACTACTCTTTAGGAGTAGGCTGGGCTTTCACAGCCATCTCCGCCACCGTCACCAGAGGGGAGAAAGTGAATAAGGAGAGAGGCTGATCTCAAGGCTCGGATGCGATAGGGTGCTTACTACTTCAAGAAAAACAAGAGGCAGAAGAGCCAGAGCAGACCAAAAACGAAATACTGCTAACATATCAAGATGTTTGGGGCAGCCTAGAACACCTAGCAAGATATTTATGTATTGCTATGGGGGAGGCGAGAACTTTTTTTAAATACAGGATTACTTTAAGTACAATATATGTGAATTTGACCAATCTACATTCTTGAGTTCAAAAGCGCTAGCGCGTCCTTGTGGATGATGAATTATTTTCTACCCTATAGCTCCTTTGCCACAGATGAAACATTGCTAGCCTCTCGCTACTCTATTGATATTCTCATATCAGATGTTCAGGCGAGCTACATTCTTTACGTACAAAAGGGCAGATCATCACATCTAGGATGCTCCATGCCACGTACACGGAGTAACTCGGCCTCATTTCCTTTGTATTCCATTAGTAAGGAGGAGGTTCCACTCAAACGGTTTCTTCTTCCTAACTGTTGAGCAGTGGTAAAGACTCGCGAAATGTTCACCGCAATCTTCAAGTGTAAGGTCAATCGATATCTATCCTACATATCCTCATGGTATGCACCTCTTACTCCATCCTTGTACGCACTCACAATAACTTTATTCAATAATCCTCTATTCCGGGTGACTCTTAGGTTTTGTATTTGATGAACAATAGTATAAAAATATTTATAAAATACAGCCAAATTTAATATTTTCTACCAAGATCATTTACTAAGGTATCCTTACTTGTGGTTGAATTAGCTATGTATTTCCCAGCAAAAGAGGTTGGTTTTCGAACCGATAAAAAAGCCAAGATTTTGAATTTTGATATTCTACACTAGAAAAGGGGGCGAAATATTAAAAAAATTAGTTTTATAAAATCTTCTTCGCTCTGGGTTTAATTATTATCATCATTATGATAATATAATAAACCGTCTTTATTTAACATCGGGTTTAAAAAATATATATATACAAAGACTTTAAACAGGAAGAGTGGGGACTTACCTATGAGGTACTCTTCTGTCTAACTCCCTAATTTATCTTTTCATGACAATAAGAGGAAATGTGTGGGGAAAAAAAAAAGACAAATACAATAAAACAGACCAGTAAAACACATCAACAACAAAAACTCAATAAAACAACAGTGGTACGTGGGCCCATTAATATATATATATATATATACACACACACACAGACAGACAGTGTTGGTAGAAGCCAATAAGAAACTGACACTGACCAGACAAGAAAATACTTTAATATTTGTTTATAAAAGCAATACAAATTTACTGTGAATCCAATAAGTATTTCCTTTTGTATTTTTAAATGAGTACAAAGAAATAATTTTAATATTCATAGCTTTTGAAATTTCATTTAATTTCTTATTGTTTTATCATTTAACCCCAAGGAAGGCAATAAAACCATTGAGACGCAAGTGGGTTCTGATTGTGAAAAATATGACGAAAAAACATTATTAAAGAAAGACACTAGTAGAAGAAAGGGAATTAACATTGATTGATATTGCATTTAAATTTTTGACGATCAAATTTAATTTAGCATATAACTTATGGTTACGTCTAGCCATTTAAACTATAAAATCATGAGACCTAACTGCCAATCGGGTACAGTACATAAATTCGGGAAAACGAGTTACCAAAGAGAAAATCGGTATTTACCTAGCCTCCTCATAAAGCAGGATGCTGCACAAGACCCATTTTAATGCGGAGCAAATCCGAGCCCATAGGCTCAGGCAAAACTTCCTCATAGATCCCGTATATGCGGATTCTGGCTCATCTACCTTCTCAGACGAGACTCTGCCCTTCAACATAGCCTCGTCTGGATTCATATCTGTCCGAAGCCAAAGAGCTCCACATGATCTGAGCTTCATGCACAACCAGCTCGCGCTGGCGGCAAGCTCTATAGTGATTTTTCCAAGCGTAGCTTAGATGTGGCACAAAGCCGAAAGCATGGGGCACCCACTGAGGATCGAACTCGCTACTCAGGCGTAACTGTTTTAGCGAGACCACCTTGATAACTATTATACCGCCTTGAGGTGCCCTAAAAATGATTTTCTAAGCGTAGCTTAGATGTGATACAAGGCCGTAAGTATGGGGCACCTAGTAAAGATCGAACTCCTTACTCAGTCATACTTGTTCAAGCGAGAGATGCCTATAAGAAAGAAAAAAAACCTCAGCAGAACAAATGTCATGAGAATATCTACAGAAAAGGCACAAGGGAACTGCGTTACAACGGTGGGAAAGTGACTGCAGTAGAGATGTCAGGACCGATAACATTCTAGATTCTTCTTTGAATTTAGTCAAGAAACTCTAGATATATTGAAGAAGCACTAGACCAAATGTGACGGCAATATTCAATGTACGGACAAATTGTAGACTTTTAAATGTGTAAAATAGATTCTGGCGGGAAAAATTGTCTAAGCCGATATAGTGAACTAAATTCCCTAGCAGCAGGCGTAGCTGTTGATTCAATATAATGATCTCCAGTTCATGTCAGCGGGAAACATTATTCCGGGAAGATGCAGTGAGAGACGGGGGCGTAACAGGGACAAGAGATCGGAACCAATTGTTAGGCAATAGTTTAAATATCTATCACCCGGATCTGACTTCTCAACAGAATAAGTTCCAACATACCGTGATTAATGTAACTTTGTATAAAAAAGAAAAAAAGATACCTCCCTCCTCTAGAGCAATACATGGATCTCGCTAGAGGTTCACTCTCGTTCTCAACTCCTAATTGCCGTTGTTCCCAAGTGCACTCTGAACCAATTAGGGTCCTAGCTATCGGCAAATCAGTTATGTGCTATGCGTGATACACGCTTAGGCAATCATGTATCTTTCTAGGCAGATATTTTTTCCCGCAGTAGGTTGCCATTTCTTTCTCCGGTAGACCAGTTGCCATCCAAGAGCTGTCGTGCTACTTACCCGTGGCTGGGGGAGGGAGAAGAGAAGGATTCAAACCTTTCCTAAGGGTATTAGCACGTAAGTGAATGTAATGGTTTTGAATGGAATTCGAACTCGGCTATCGGATTCCTTCGAGTCACTATCGGCAAATAGTGAACCAAAACACTAAGTATTAAAATACATTTTTATAGAAAACAAAATCCAGCAGTAGTTTTTAATAGTAAAAATATTCCAGCAGTAGTTTTTACTAGTAAAAAAAAAATCCTGCAATAGATTCTAAAAAGTAAAAAATCCAGCAATAGATTTTACTCGTAAAAAAAAAAAAATCCAGCAATAGATTTTACTAGTAAAAAAAAAAAAAAATCCAGCAATAGATTTTACTAGTAAAAAAATAAAAAATAAAAAAATAAAAAATCCAGCAATAGATTCTACTTGTAAAAAAATAAAAAAAAAAAATCCAGCAATAGATTCTACTAGTAAAAAGTAAAAAATCCAGCAATAGATTCTACTTGTAAAAAAATAAAAAGTAAAAAATCCAGCAATAGATTCTACTTGTAAAAAATAAAAAAAAAAATAAAAAATCCAGCAATAGATTTTACTAGTAAAAAAAATAAATAAATAAATAAAAAATCCAGCAATAGATGTTACTAGTAAAAAAAAAAAAAAAAAATCCAGCAATAGATTCTACTTGTAAAAAAAAATAAAAATAAAAAATCCAGCAATAGATTTTACTAGTAAAAAAAAAAAAAAAAAAAAAAAAAAGTTACCAAACCTTCCAAGGAAATTAAATTTCTCGCTCTTCAATCATCACACTGGCTATGCACAAACGCATTGAATTTTTTTTTTTTTTTTTTTTTTTTTTTCTCTAAAATTACTTACTTTAGACGGGAAGATGGGTAAAGAATACACGAAAAAAAATGGTGGTTGCATAGGGTTTTTTTCACCACGAATCTTACTGAAGGGTATTTTGGTAAAGTTTAACAGATGTAGCCGGAAAAAAGTTATGTTAAACGAGTTTCTCTCTGTCTCTCTCTCTCTCCATACAGTTATCACTGTATTCGGCAATTTTATCTCATTTTTTTTTAACTCTCAAGAATTGACAATAAAAACATACATGTTATACAATATGCTTGTAAATATTCTAATAAATAGAATTTAACATTATTGTTGCTAATTCATGAGGAAACAAAAACATTTAAATCCAGATGTTGCAGCCTATTTTAGTGAATTAATGTGACGAGAGTAAATGAAAGAAATCGCCAGCCAATACATCTTTTATTCATAATTTATAATTACAATTACGTGTCCTTACCTGCTTATTTACATTTTTTTTGTTCTCTTATTCACAGACACGTTTTTGAGTTTATGAATAAATAATTTTGTTTTCATTGTTATTTCTTTATAATATAGTAAATAATAAATCCACAGAAAGAAGCGGTAACCTGATGCGGGAAAATTTTTGCATAATCTCTCATGAATCGAAAGAGACGCGATCACCCAAGCGTGAATCGCGTATGACACTTAACTGATTGCTGAAATAATAATAAATATTTCATTATAGTTCACATATGTTTATAATATTGTAAATATAAAATTATTCTTGTGAATAAAGAATCTAATAAATAAATAGTTTTACTTATTTTTGTTTTCAGTTATCGAGAAATATGAGAATCTGTAAAGCCAATTTTATAGACACTATTTACATTATTCGGACTGTTGTCCTCATCTTTGCCGCTATATTCATTACAACGTTTCGGCCGTTGTACGCTCCGGCTTTCTTCAAGTGGTTGGAATGCCGAACTGAACCCTTTATTTCGCTCACTGGGGTAGACTGTTCTAGTTCCACGTACCATGTTCAAGGGCACATGGCACAGTGGATAAAGGCGTTAGTTAGATCCAATGACAGGACCCAAAGAGTGTGAGTTCAATACCCGGTAAGGCAGTGGAGAACTTGGAGAGGGAGATCAACAGGAGACAACTGATAACTGACATCCATTTGACATAGCACGTGGAACTAGAACAGTCTACCCCAGCGAGCTAAATAAAGGGTTCAGTTCGACATTCCAACCACCTGAAGGTCAGAGCGTACAACGGCCGAAACGTTGTAATAAATATGTCGACAAAGATGAAGACAATAGTCCGAATAATGTAAATAGTATACATAATACCTTATCTCGGAAATATAGACGGATACCCAATTTTATAGCATTAGACTTTGGCAAAATTCTAAAATTAGCTTTTTTAAACGATAGCAGTTACCGAGGGTGTGTACAGAAATAACGGCCTCAACAAAAAACCCAGTCATTTGAGTCGCTACTTTTTGTGTGGATACGTTTCTAAAGCATTACTGATATCATTCTGTCTTTATTGTTTCTGCAGCCTCAATACGTATTGATTCAGTCTGTAACTATGTTGAGGGCTTTCCAAATTCCACAAAATCAAGAACTGCCATAGCTAAATATCAAAGTGAGAACCGGAAATGAACTGAGTTCATAAAATGTACTGCTCACAAAAGGTTGCGCCAAGCGTACTGTTCTAAATTCGGTTTAGTCAAATTTCCTGAACTTTTGGGTGGCCTGTGTGTGTGTGTGTGTGTGTGTGCGGGAGGGAATGCCGCTTTCGAAACAGATGTCCTTCCAAAACAGTTGGCACCTTTCCCTTCGTTTTTCGGTTGAATCCAGTAACCGAAGTCGCCTGTAAGACCGTGTAGCTCTATATCATGTCTTATGGCCTTCTCCATTTTCTAATTTGAAGTAACGTTTCCCGTAAGAGACGAGGGCCCCATTTAGGTAATCTCTATATCTCTTTCATAGGGTTCTACTGTTACGCTGATCTTTTGATAAGTTCACAGTCTTACTTATATATTGCTCGCTGCAGACTGTTTTCCAGGGTTTAGTCAATCTCCCGAATTTTATTCTTGTATCCTAAAGTCCATCTCCAGTCTGATCACGTAAGTTCAACCATCATTTTTTGTGCTAACTTGTAACACCAAAGATGAACTGAAGGCAAGGATTATGGTAACATTCACCAGCTTAAACAAGGAGACCGTTCAGAAGAGATGTAGAAGATTCCGAAGTTGTCTGGAGGCTGGGGTTGAAGCCAATGGCGATTTCATTGAATAAATCTATTGTTCAGTATTTAAAGATATTTTTCTTTAATTCTTCGTAAATATATCTGTTAAAAAATGAGATGTCAATGTTATTTACATCTTTGCGTCAGTTAACGACAATTTATCCATCGCACACTGTATAACTGCAGACATCATGGCTTCTGGGTGCTTCTCCAAAATCTAGATGACCAGAGCCTGGCAGCTGATCTCTACTCTGATACAACTCAATGGGAGAAAGATATCATTCAATACCTCGAAATTCAAGCTAAGTTTTTCATGATCAGCAAGACGACCCCATTAAAATTTCTTCAGTTATGAAGAATGGCTGTACTCGCAATGAAGCTCCTTGCAATTGAACGTCTCTTATGCTGATGTTCACTCCAGATCTCAGTTGGAATTCGTACATGGTAATGGAAAAATGGTCAGCTCGTTGTACCGCTCCAGAAAGTACCTGACTCCTTTTGCCATGCTTTCTTTTACAAGATACAGATCAGACCAAAAATGAAGTATTGCTGCCATAGCTTGGTTGGAGCTTTTAAATTAAACTACCATACTTCAGTAAACATTACAAAGACCGTATAGAATTGGTAAAATGTTACATGAAAACTATTTTTTAATAATGAATGTAGAACTAAATTGGATGGACCTTATGTCTGGCCGAAAGTTCCTGTTTTGGAAATAAGTCAGCCACCACGACGTAAGAGACAGCAGAGCGAAGGTAATGTTTTAGGGTTGTAACGCAGGTAGTAAAAATGTATATCCCAACTAAATGTATGTTGACAGAGAAACAACGATAAGGCCAACCTTGTCTTATTTGGTAAGGAACTTTTGGTTAAAACCTTTTCGTTTGTAAAGGTTTATTAGTTTCCAAACTGGTTGGCAGTAATTTTACTGTTTAGATATCAGGGTCATCAACACAAATTCGTATATCCACTAAAAATAACCTTCCTAGTAATCCGATATAATGTCGGATTTAGAAAAAAAAAAATCCATTTAAAAAAAAAAAAAAAAAAAAAAAAAGAGATGGGTGGTCTATTTTGTATCTGAAGTAGTTATGTAGTTGCTATTCGTATCAATGGTTTGCGTTCGAGCCCAGGTAAAAAGAAATTTAAAATATCAAGATTTCGAACACTTATTTTCTAAGCAGACAGGTATTCTGTACTTGGAAGGTTCTTGTAACATAATCACCTTAAATTAGTTCTGTTACCGTTCTATTTGCCTTTTTTTTTCTTTACAGCTCTCGGCTAAGCTTAGTCAATATCTCTTTACAAAGCCGGTCTCAAAAGTGAGGTGATCTAAATGTGCTATTTGCGACCCACCTTAACTAAAGTACTCGGGGTCTAACACGATAACGGTGTTTACGCAAATGGTTTCACGTTACTTTTTTTTTTCTGATCAACACATAAACACACACGATACGCGCAAACAACAAGCAACGGTAAGAAAGACGCAGAGGCGAAGTACACACGCAGTAAACGAAGGCGCATGCGCACGCGCACGCGGTAGAAGAACATAAGCAAAAGCGCCATCCATCCATCCATACATATATAAACTTTTTTTTTTTTTTTTTTTAAATTCGGGCTCCCGGGCAGACGTGAGCCGACATATGCACGTTGTTTTTTTTTTGTTTTTTTTTTTTTCTTCTTCTCTATTATCTAAATTTATAATAAATTCCCGATCCACTCAGACACATACAAATGTGTGCATTTTCACATGCACTCTTGAAAGAATCTGACCTAAAAGCAACCGCTAATTTTGAGGGTGGAGGAAAAAGGCAGAGAGAGAGTTTAATATAACAATAAAGGTCTTGGTGCGAACACAAAGATGCATGTGGCATACAATAAGTGTACATAAGAGGATTCTTTTGTTGCCTTTAAAATTGCGTTGGAATGATTTGTTTTGAAGTCCATTCGAAATCACAAGCCCATAGATAATTTCGGTTTGAGTGCTTTCAAGAAATGTCTTTGCGAACATAAATAACCATCAGATATGAACAAAGCGTGACAGCAATTTAAGTAAATACTGGAATTTAATTCAACATTATTCTTTAGAAATATAAACGTTATTTTAATGTCTACACATGTTTAAGTAGACATTCACATTTTCTTTTAAACAGTGAAATTAATGCCCACCGAATTATGGATAAACGTAATATATCTCTCGTCGGGCATCGGATCTGAATTCCTTTAACCTGGAAAACTACCTTATAACCATGATATGCGTAAGGAATACAGTTTCGATCACTGGCGAGAGTTTCACTTTTAAAGGCTTTCTATGTATAGGCCAGTAGATATTAATATCGTTGTTGAAAGAAAAGGTCGGAAATTTATACTCGACTATGTGTATCTTTTCAACGTTTAGAGTAATAAAGAAATTTATAGCTACGAAGATAGATAGATAATAAACATAGATAAAATGGTTTCTTAACCTTTATTCTCTCGCAGAGACGCTAGAGATATACAGAGCGAGCCAGGTATTTGAGAAGGCTTCTTGAGCTGGCCATAAATTGAAGAGTACCTCAAGAAATGTCACCTGGTATGCACCAAATTGTAACATTTTTATTTTGTTTACGAACATATCGACAACGTTGACGTAGCGAATTCTCGTTTGACGCGAGAAATGAAAAAAAGCACAGTGATCTCGTGGCAAAACAAATCAGGAATAGGCAGCTTCTTAAATGTTACCAGGGCGAATTATTCAGACCTGATCAAGGTCCTGCCAACCGAATTCTTCAGGGCGAATAATACATACCTGATCAAGGTCATACTAACCTATTTCTTCAGGACCTCAAGTTCAATGCTGTACCACCTACCTGGGCACAGTGGTCAAGAATCGAGGACTCTGTAACGTCACATAAGTCAAATAACCCAGAAGTGACTAGCTGAATACACACACACACACACACACACACATGTATATATACATATATGCGACCGCCGCCAGAGTCAGCTATCATGAACTTGATGACCAACGTAAGCCAAAACCACATCATCCGAGTCGGCATTCGCTTCCAAGGCCGTTATTGAGACATTGATTTCAATGAGTGGGATTTCAATACCCTGTTAAGGCAGTGGAGAACTTGGAGAGGGGAATTAACAGGAGATAATTGATAACTGACACCCATTTGACATGGCACGTGGAACTAGAAGAGTCTATCCGAAACGTTGTAATAAATATGGCGACAAAGATGAGGCCAGTAGTCCGAATAATGTAAATAGTGTACGTAATATCTCATCTCAGAAATATAGACAGATGTGTGTGTGAGTATATATATATATATATATATATACACACACACACACACACACCTTAGTAAAACCAACTGTACTTTTTAGCTCCTTACCTGTTCGTACTTCTCCAAATTTGGTTTCGATTTGATCATAGTATTTTATATATATATATATATATATATATATATATATATAAACCATGATTTGTGGAAGGAAGAATGTAACAGATTTAAACGTAAGTTAATCTATACGTAATTTTGGTCGGAATAGAATTAACACGGTGACTCTATCTGTATAGGGTCATGTAGGGCCCCCTGTGTGTGTATATATATATATATATGTGTGTATATATATATATATATATATAATATTTATTTATTTTTTTTTTTTATTTTTTTTTTAATCTAAAAATATATTTCATAAAAGAATGTTGTTTTTAGTTATATTTCCTTTTAGAAAATGGCCGGCAAAGTTTTTTTCCTAATTTCAAAAGCCATAAGGAAACATGGCACAGTGGATAAAGGCGTTGGTTAGATTCAGTGACAGGACCCAAAGAGTGTCAGTTCAATACCTGATTAAGGCAGTGGAGAAGGTATGAATCCTCTTCTTCTCCCTCCAGCTATGGGTAAAATAGCAGGATAGCCTTGGATGGCAACTTGTCTAGGAGAAGGATAACTCTGAATTCAAAACCTGCGGAGGGTCGTTTGGGAACCTTGTGGCATTCGGTGCACCAGGTCTCTGTATTCGTCCCTCCAAAAAGTGTGGATGGTCCTGCCCGAGGCCTTCACCACTATAATCAAATCTCATGTGCCGGTGTCGGGCTGTCGGTTTCCTGGAAACTGATCTGCTCGACGGGAGAGTCGATCATATATATATATATATGTATATATATATATATATATGAAATCGACTAAAGCGTTGGGGCCACATCATAAATTCAAAGATTAACAAGTTTCATGCATTCTTTGGTTTAATTAAGTCCTACCAAACTTAGATGCTGAAACTATTTAAATCATTAGTGCATGAATTTTTTTAATCTTCTTAGATTACCTAAAATCTATAATCCGACAGCTCTAAGATTACTATTAGCCACAAGAGAGATAAGGCAAAAAAAAACAAAGCTTACAGAAAACTTTGTACAGTAATGAATTAATTTTTTTTTATTATCATACAATATCTGATAAAATGCAGAGAGTGGTCCAAAACTTGGCAGAGAGAGAGAATATATATATATATATATATATATATATATGGAACACCAAAAGTCAAACTACCACGCTACCTAGGTTTCAAACTGTAGGTCTCTTCAGGCAGGTAGTGAAAGATTGCAGTTGATTTCGCCATCGTTATATACGAACACCGGAAGTTAGATGGAAAAGGCGGAGGGAAAAACCTATTTTTAGCCAGGTTAGAACATACACAATCACAATAAATATTTAGTAAGATGTCTACATTTTGATAACACCACCGATATTTCCTTTAGCAGTTCGTCTTTGTTTGGTTATGTGGCGATCGTCGATTTTTCTTTTTGGCATAGTTAACTTCCTCGACTTCACATTTTTGATCTTCCACTTTGTGTGTGGAACTCTATTAATTTCCTTCAATCTCCAAATACAATTTGCCATTTTTGTGTCATTTTTATGGCTCTCGAGCCTAAAAGAAGTAGTGTGGTTGTGATATCTTCTCTTAAATGGGCCCTCTGTGCAACCAACGTATGTTTTATTAACATTGCTGCCATCACTGACCTCCGTTGAATAAAAAACACCTATCTGGCACTGACCAGGACAATTATTACTATCTCTGCAGTTACATGGTTCAGTTTTTACTCCCCCCACCCAACGATTTCTGCTTGGAATAATCTGGTGTTGTTGCTTTTTATAATGTTTAATAAGTTAGTCGTGCAACTGCAACTGGAACTGAGCTTTGCTTTACCCCTGTTGAACAGCCTAGGTAGAACAGTTTCGGAAGAAATGCTTATCTAAAAGCTTAAAAATATTTTTTCCGGTTTTTGGTTTTTAACTGCAGGTTGAAAGCGGGGTTCAACCGAATCGCGTTTCTTCTTCTGGTTTTAGGCTTAGGACGGACTGGCGGTAAAAAGGACAAACCAGTATTATGCTCCTCCATTCTCAATGCTTTTTCATACACCTTTTTTATATTTGAAAATCTCTTCAGTGGATGAATTAGGGAAGATTCTACTTTCCACCCCTTTTGGTATGTGCTTGTTATTTGCTGGGTGGTTGGGTTTGGTGTTTACATATTTAAGATTTTTTTTTTTTTTTTTTTTTTTTTTTTTTTTTTCGGTTTTATATTGGTTTGGTTTGTTTTTACAGCATATCACCCTCAATGGGTTATTTAATGCCGACGAGATTTTTATTGCTGGTATATTTTTCCAAATATGTATTCCTGGTAATATTTTTACAAAAATGTATTGCTGGTACTAAAACCTATTTTTACACTTTCATAGTGTTTTGACCCTAGTTTGGGGTTAACTATTTGCCCATAACTAGGAATCTGGCAGGTGCTACAACCCCGGGTCTGGGTGGACCTGGTAACACCAGCAATGAAGAGGTGATTCCACGCTCCTCAAAACCTCCTGATCAGAGGCCTTGCTGTCTGATGTAGTCTGTCATCTTACCCAGGACGTGGATGTAGTTTACCGTCATACCCAGGACGGTATTTAATTTTTAGGTACGGCAAAACAGTGCCAGCAGTGAGGTTAAATTCTACATCCAAAAATTGGACTATTTTCATATTTACTTCGACGGTGATTTTAAAGTCCAATTTTTTTAAATATTTTGAAGAGCTTCTTTTTAATAACATTGTTAGCTCTTGTATTCGCAGGTAAACATATTAGACCGTCGCCCCTGTATAATGCATGGTTGTCTATATGGACTAACTCGTTCATTTTACTTAGTATATGGATACCTATTAATGCAGATGCCATGCGCCGTCAAAAGACCCTTGAGGAACGTCGAAGCCGTTATTACGAGATTTTTTTGATCCAGGAATCACCACTGCAAAATAATACTTTCTACAGTGGAAGATGACTTCTAACTATTCAGGTTTTACTTCCAAAAATAGTTTAGTATACTCCAGTGCATCGGCTAAACATTTCCCGGAAACAGGAATAAAAGTCGTATATATCGTATTTGATAAAGACTAATTTTTCTTTGTCTTTAATGTTTATAAACCAGTCTAGTAACACATTAGTGGGTTTTTTTTCTCCCCACTGGTTGACTTGCGTGGCCGCTCTCAGCGAATCGCAGATGTTTTGAATGATCGCTCGCCTGATGGCGCCTAGTTCCGACATAGATGGGTTTATGAGATGGAAGAAAGGATGGTTGTGAAAATCCTCTTTGTGGTCTTTTACCGTGAGGAATTATTCCCTTTTCGTATACGGTACGAAATTTGTTACTAATACACAGAGGAGTTGTCCGGCTTTGAAAAAGGCCTGTTAGACATTATGGACATATTACAATTCAAAAGAACGAAAACTAGCTTCCCCAAAAAATTATTGGCAAAAGTTAAATATCAATGAAACAAAGTACTAATAATGGCTGACAAAACTTTATATACTGCGTGCCAAATTATTATCGAGATAACTTTTTTTTCTAATATTTCAAAAACCGTCCAATCAATTCACACAAAATTTTCACCCAATATTGGCAACATGGACTTGCGCAATCACTGAAAGTTTTGTACTGATCTGCGCAATGTAAACAAACTGGGGCCATATTTGTTATCAGCACGATGATGTGATCGTGCCAAATTATTAGAAAAGTCCAAGAATTTAGTGAAATGATGTGCCGTAAAAGCAGTTTAAGTGATGCTGAAAAGAAAATTAACACCTCAGAACTCTCAAAAGTTAAATCTACCCTAGAAATTTCTAAAATGATAGGGAGGTGTCATCAAACAGTGAAAAAGTTCACCGCCGACCCTACACAAGTACGCAATAGGGCAGATACAGGCAAGCCGAGTGTTATTTCACGTCGTCTCATGTCACGACTTAAACAAGAGGCCACGAAGAACCCTGGACTTACCAATCAAGAGTTTTTCAGTCGCATTGGGGATCCTTCTGTGTGTCGGTTTCTAAGGGAAAAAGCAACAACAGTCAAACCTGTATCGAAGCCTCTGTTGACGAGAAATCACATTCAAAATCGATGAAAATGGGGCCGAGGACAATATGAAGATTGACTTCTCTAAAGTTTTATTCACAGACAAAACTCGAGCAACACTTGATGGGCCAGATAGATGGTGCAAAGGTTGGGTAATGAACGGACAGAATCGCCATCAGCGTTTGAGACGCCAACAAGGCGGTGGAGGCATAATGATCAGGTGTGGTATTATTGGAAAAACATTAGTGGGCCCATGGAGAGTATCAGATGGCGTCAAAATGACTGCTGATGCATACATAGCGTTTATGTAGGAGCATTTTTAGCCGTGGATGAAAAGGCAAAAAGTTGCCTTCAGAAGGGCCATTGATTTTATGCAAGATAATGCTCCCTCACATGCTGCTCACAAGACTCCTGAATATTTGAAACAGTTAGGCTTCGATGGACCTCGAAAAATGAAATGGCCAGCAAATTGTTCGGATTTAAACCCAGTCGAAAACCTTTGGAGCATCATGAAGCGAAGACTGTACGCCAACGGACGACAATTAAGGAGCAATTCTGAGTTGTGGGAAGCAATTCTTGACATATCTCGCGGCATTACAGCAGATGACATCCTACAATTAACAAATTCTATGGATCGTCGACTTCTTCAAGTAATTTCAAAACAGGGAAAGCACATTCCCTATTAATTTGTTTAAAACTTTGCCTTTGTTTGTATCTGTTATTATTTGCTTGATTATCTTATTTATTAGCTTCTTTTGGTCATAAACATTCACGTGCAACCTTAATAAACGTTTTGTTTGCTCAATTCTGGGAATTTTACTAAACCTTTCTAATAATTTGGCACGCTCAAATCACCGCGCTGATAATAAATATGGTGCCAGTTTGTTTACATTACGCAAATCAGTACAAAAATTTCGGAGATTGCGCAGGTTAGTGTTGCCAATATTGTGAAAATTTTGTGTGAATTGATTGGACGGTTGTTGAAATATTAGGAAAAAAAGTTATCTCAATAATAATTTGGCACGCAGTGTGTATGTATATATATATATATATATATATATATATATATATATATATATATATATATATGCTTAATGATCCCAGACAAATATAAGAGGAATATTGCCAATGAGGTTGCGAAACTTTATAATAAAACGATGGAGCCAGAAACATATATCAAATCGGTCGAGTTTCGATCCAGGTTTGAAGCAATTTGATGCCTAGCCATACTAGTGAGCTGTGATACAACGAAACATTCTGTCTGTTCATATATGTATGTGTTAAATGTTATTTTTAGTGGGTACTCGTATTTGAGTAGACGGCTTATTTATTCAACGGTACATTTATCTAATGTCACCTACCGGCCTGAATATTCGAGAAATATGTGCATATTTTTCTCTAATAAGATTTCTTGATTTCTGTAGGTGAATAAATATACTGTTTAAGAAATAAGCGGGGCGTCTACTCAAATGCGAGTATTTACTAAAAATAACCTTGAATTAGTAAAAGTCTGTCGTATTAATAAAAAAAAATCATTCTTTTAGCACATCTGTACAAATCATCTTGTTTCACTAAGATGGATTCATAACTTTTACGATGGAATTACTGTGAAAGTAGATGAGACATACATAACCGGAATTCGAACTGAAGTCAATGTTCTGTGACAATGGCTCTTTAACCATCACCGAAGAGAAGCTAACAGGTGTTTTTTTTAATGCAGTACTTGAACAAACGTAACTTGTTTCTACCAACTCAAGCAGATTTTGACTTGCTTGGTGAAATATTCTTGAAAGATGCTATTTGAAAATACAAGTGCCAAGTGCCTATTTGTCACTTTAACATCATTTATAATCTAGTATCTTTATATTACTTATCACAATCTTTTGGGCGTGGTGTCCTCTCTCTTTCTTTGTGGGGGCTACCGTTCTCGGTAACGACCCGGGATTTCGAAATGAATCCTTTATTTAATCAACGGGGACAGGTTGTTCTCGTTCCGCTGTTCATGTCGACGGAGATGTTGTCAATTTTATTTTTATTTTTTTCTACTACTGCTTTGTTACTACAAGTCGTGTTTTCCTGGCTTCTTAGTCTCTACTACTCGGGATTTAACTCACGATTACTATGCAACCAAATTTAAGAAACAACGCTTTTATCTTCTAGGTTATTGTTCCGTGTTGCCTGTGTGTATGTATATATATATATATATATATATATATATATATATATATATATATATTGCATCTTGTCAGCTGTCAATATACCACATAACACCCATAAGCTCTTAGCCTTGGAGCGGGTAGAATGGGGATCGTGTTTTAGTGGACTCAGCAGTTTTCAATCTGCTTGTCTGAATCGCCTTCAAGAACCGAGGGCAAAATCTAAAAGGTCAGCCAATCTAACGGTAATCTCATCCCACAATCCTCACTCTTGCTCTAGCGGATCTTGAGATTATCGCACAAAATTTCATAACTGAGTCAAGCTGCCAGATCTTCATACGTTGAAACCGACGGGAGATTCCATTTTACACACACACAGACACACAAACACACACATATATATATGATAATATTTGGTAATCTATATAGATAATTCCAAAGATATAGATCCAGAGAGAGCTCAATGTCAAAAACAAGAGCGTATAATAATTATCAAAAAGATTATGGTGATATTTATTTCATTAAAATCGAAATTTCGATTCTAATGAAATGCCATCATGATCTTTTAAAGTTTTAATTTTCATGACAAAATTATTATTATATAACATTGAAGTGAATACTCGGAGGCGACAGGCTGTTTCATGCTAGACGCAATCGTCAGAACAACGATTACATCTAGCATGAAACAGCCTTAATGTTGACTTCAATGTTCCCTTTTATATTTACATACGCTCTATTTCTGATATTGAACACTTTATCCCATAAATATAGCACACTTTAAAACTATATTTTTTCATTATATATGAAGCTTGGTTTTCTAAATATTTTATGTCCTAAATTGGTCTACATTTTCTTTTTGGTTTTCAAAATTCTATTGAGCACTTTTTCATTAACTAGAATTTTTTTCTGCATCACGCCCACGCATGTTGAAATCATCACAGTATTTCGTATTGTTGAAATTATTGCTAAATTTTTTGTCGAGATTTACAAACTCTACGTTTCGTTCAATTTCGCAAACCAATCGATGAAATTTTAATAAAGATGATTTGTTTGGAAAAATACTTTGACAAAAATCCCACTTCGGTTTAATAATTTCTTTAATTTAATTTTTTATAGGATTTCATGGTAAGCAATATTTTAAAGTTTTTTTTTTTTTTTTTTTTTTCCTTTTTAAAGAATAAATAAATTCTTAAGATTTCTTACACTTAAGCATGCAACACAAAACTGGCTTTGCGTAAATATTTCTTTCTAGAGTCAAATTTCAACTTTTTGATGCGTTTGGGCTTGTGACTTGTTTATGGTTCTCGCAGACGCAGGGAGAATTGGAAAGTGGATTCTTGTGTGTGTGTAAATATATATATATATATATATATATATATATATATATATATATATATGAAGAAAAATATACGGAAAAAAAAACAAAAAAACAAACAAAAATCCTTATATGCAATTATGCTGTTTTAATGTTAATTATATTTTATGAATATGTACTGAAGATAGTTTATTAGACCGAAACGTCTGACGTTGACATTATATTAACATTAAAACAGCATAATTGCATATAAGGATTTTTTTTCCGTATATTTTTCTTCATACTGTCGGATCTATATCCATATATTTGCTTATATATATATATATATGCAAGAAAAACAATATTGCATTTTTATTAAATAAGTACTTGTTATTTCAATCATTAAATTGTTTTTAAAATGGTGAGAATATTTTGTATGTTAGATAGTAAAACTTTTTTTATCCAAACAAATAATGAAAATTTATTGTACTAAGCTACGCACCCTAATAAAACCAGTGGTACTTTGTATCCCCTTACCTGTTTGCACTTCTCCACCAACATTTGATTTTTAGTGTATGACTATTTTAGAGGGTGTAGCGGACGGACAGTAGTCACAGAATTTTAATTTCATTAATTTAACAATTTCTTGACAAATATTTTTTTTATTTTATTTATTTATTTTTTTGTCAAAAGTATGATTTTTTTTTTATTCGGTTTATATATAATGTGTGTGTGTGTATGTATATATATATATATATATATATATATATATGTATATAAAAATTAAAAACAAAACGCACATCACACCAAAAATATCTTGGAAGATAAGGAAAAAATCATCAGCCTACAACAACCAATCAAAAACTTGAAAACTTTGCTTGGAGGAAAAAATAGCTATCATTACTTTCCCCGACCAAAATAAATTATTAAACAAAAGATCCGAGATCATCTCAAAATGCAGACATGAAAATAAATTTTTACTACGTAACCTCAAAAATGAAAAACGGAAAAATAAAATAAAAACAAATAAATATACTAATAAACAAAAAAACAATAAAAAATAGAAATAAAACGTAAATAAATACTATGTTACTTAAAAACCGAAAAGAGAAAATATACAAGTAAAATAAATTGACCTAAATTCATTCAAGTAAATAAATAAACAAACCAATCCCAAATAAAGATAATCAATTAAAAACTGTTCCCGCCAAAATAATACTTAGAATGAACTACAACAATCAACACCAAAATTGAACAAATAGCTTTAATTAAATTCTCAAACCAAAACAAAACTGCTAAATAAGTGATATAAACAAATTTTTACTACGTTAATAAATAAAAAAAATAAGAAAATAAGAAACAAAAAAATAAAAACAAGCAATATAATTTGACCCAAATAAATAAACAAACTACTTCCGGTAAAATAACCGCCATAATAGAATACCCACAAGGCACCACTAACCCGTATATATATAAATAGCCGAGAAAAATAACAGCATATGTGGCCTGACGATTACATATAGCATGAAACAGACTGTCGCCTCTATGTTCACTTTTATATTTACACACGCTCTCTCTGATATTGAGCACTTTATTCCATAAATATAGCACACCTTAAGACTATATATATATATGATTGCGTGTGCAAAATTGTAGACATATACTTCTTTCTTCCTTCAATTCTCTTGTCTTCCTTTTCAATTCTTATTCTTTCTTTATTTCTGGTTTCCTTTCAGTTTCCTTTCTATATTTTATAGTTTGTTATTTTTCTCTTCAAATCATTCGGTTATATCATCCTGTCGCGTTACACTCGCTTACAGGTTTTCATTGTAGTCTGCTAAGGCGTAACAGTAATAAACAATAGTATCGTAAAACGTTCACTCGACAATCAAAATTCAAATGTCAGACACGCATACACATACACCAGTTTCTTTTTCTCTTGTATTCTATTTACTATGCTTGACTTAGTACGGTGCAAAGCCAAGCTATCTTAGGAAGATTATTTTGCACCAATCTGACATATGGAAAAAAATGTTTCTTTTACCTGGAAATGAACACCCATCTCCACTACCCGTGGTGTGTACGTGAATATCTCAACTTCAAAGAAGTGGCCACTCCTTTGCTCGTTCATAATCATGTATATCACCATTAGAATTTCCACGGTTTTTCGATTTAAATTTTCTCACGTATCCTGCTATTTAATGAATAAGCTCGTTTTGTGTTCCACTACAACAAACTATCCGTGCAAATTCCCCAACTGCAAGGTTAAATATTTGATCTTAACAACTTTAACCAAATATTGCAATAACAATCATTAGTATGAATGCTGGCCATTATTAAAAGAAAGTACAATGAAAAGTTTGGCAATATTTTCATTTCACTAAAGCATACATTAAACACGTGAGAGCGTTATTGCCTTCTCTTTCTTTCTTTTTCTCGTTAGAACCAAACAGCGTCTCTGGCGTATCTTTTCTGTCATTCCTGGCAAACAAAACGAAATAGTCCATATTTCTGACGTGTTGTTAGGAGTAGCGTAACGAAGGAACAAGGAGAATGATAATAAAGGGTGTTTCATTAAGACGGATCAAAGTCAGCAGTAAATAAGTCATTGTTATTGGTGAAAATTTATTTATTTCTCTATTGGATCATGTTATTTAAATCACGTCAATTATCTGTGAAAAATAATATCGCCCAAATGTCCGCTAAAAGAAAAAGAAAAAATTATTAGACGCTTAAACTTAATTCACTTTTAAAATCGGTCCAAGTAACCCTTTATTTTATCAGTCGTATCCCTTTTAGCAAGTTGACTCGCCTCAATTTCTTGTTCTCTGTAGCTCTAAGTAACCACTGATTCTTTATCATTCCTCTTTGTCCCAGAATGGTTAGCAAGCTTATCTCGCTAAATCACTAACGATTGGATAGTGAGTTCGTTCCTCACTGGATGTCCCATACTTTCGGGATTTATGTCTACAACTGCCTTTGAATTGGCAAACATATAATATTGTTAATAATTTTTACATAATCATAAAAGTAGAATCTTTTGAAGATTTGACCGCCCTTTCTGGCTTTCGGGTGGTTTCCAAATTCCAGATAACAAGTGGATGAATGGGGAATGGGACCCCAGCCAATATCCGCATAAACAGAAAAAAGGGGTCCAGCAGTCAGTAAGTAGGTGCAGTCAGAGAGGTGGAAAGAACCAGCGAGCAGTTAAGGAGATAGCAGGAAAGTAGATAGAAGGAAAACGGACGGCCAAGTCAGAATTCGTATTGTTGGTATTTCCCAAACCAGAGAGTCTTGGAAATCAGTTGTCGTTATTTTAAGTTGAATACGATCACGGCTAAGTAGACAGATCTGTGAAAATAGCGAGTCAGGTGTATATGCAAACAACCAACCGCTGTTGTCACCACAGGTGCAGCAAACGACAGACGAGCGGAGAACGTCGTCACAGAGGTATTTCTACTCCAACGGCTTCTTCACGAAAATTGTTGCTTTGTAGAATAGACGTGCATATGTCTGCTTTTCTGAACACTTCATCTTTCGGCCATATCACGTCAAAATACTTTTCCCACAGAAGAAACGTTGCAAGCTTCTCACTAATCTATTTCCAGGGAAACCGTTCAGATGAACTACATTCCTTAGTTACACTAATTCTAGCCATCACAGAGCTTGCGGCCATACCACGTTGAAACCTGTTCTTGCACGATCATCGAATTTGGGCAACGTCGAGCCTGGTCAGGATCTGATAGATGACCGCTGGTGAATACATGTAATGTAAACTTGGATGTACGGATGGTGTAGTGGATAATGGCTTGGAGAGCCAAATTCCAGTTCCAGTCGGGTTCGTTATATCCATTTACCCCCAAATACCCACAGAAAAAAAGTATGAAACCACCTCTTCTCCTCCTGCAAAACAGATATGCGTTAATTAATAGAACTTATATCAGTAAATAATCTCAAAAAATTTCTAACAATCTAAAAATATTTTCTGGCTTTAAATAATCTGCAAGAGGTTAATAGTCCGTAAACATTAAATCAATTCATAGAACTCTGGACACATCAAAATTGTTCTCTTCAAGTGAAGGACAAATACCTATCTATCCTTTTTATCCTCAAAATCTTCACTTTCTTCGACCTCCTCTTGCATATATATCACTAAACCCATTTATTAGCCGTCTAAGCTGAATTATCTCTCAGTCTTATATTGGGCGTAAAAAAATTCAAAAAAAAAAAATAATCACGGCAATTTGCACATGTTTAAACTAAAAAAAAAACATCGCTGATATCCTGAAGGTGTATTTGGTTTGGTTTTGGTTTTTAATACCCCAAAACTACAG